>OX940900.1:1217500-2417500 GCA_954871355.1 Cabera pusaria | reverse complement strand
TGCTTAGATGACACGCGATTTTCTAGTGGCGGTCAAATAATATTCAAATACTCGTATTTTATATACCAATCGTGTCAAAATGTGAGTCAGTGAGAGCAATATATTAAGTTATCCTACCAAATAATATATATCTTTATATTGTGCCTGATAAATTTACTTCTACTATATTATAGATGGACATTCTGTATGTCTAAAAATCTGTTTGTACGCTCTCTGACACAAAATTTAGTTCTTACAGTTTTTTTTATATCTTACAGGCTAGCGTTTGTCCACTATCTCGCCTGGTGGTAAGCGATGATGTGGTTTAGGATGGTGAACACGCTAGGCCTAGAATGGTCTGAATCTCAAGTGCTGCGTGCTGCCAAAACACCGTAAGGTTTTGGCAGCAGATTTTGTTGTTGATAATGATAAGCTACTTTATGGTAGCAAGTCAGGCGAAAAACCAATATAATAGGTTCCTTTCAACTTCGAACATCTGTGCTAGAATTTGAACTGGTGATCTCTCGCTCAGAAATCAAGCCAAATATCCTTTTATCCAATAGGTAAGGGCTCTCAAAAGTTCTCTGAAGTCTAGCTTCCCAGCTACTCAGTAAAGTAGCTCTATAATGACGACTACCTATCTCCCTCAGACCATATTGTTTATTCAGTCTGTGCTCAGACATAGACTTCACAATTTCAGACGCTATCTAAATCAGTCGTTTTCCAACAATTCCCTCTGAGTATGACAAAAGCATCTTCATTAAGTGATTAAAGGCGTTCTCGCGTGTCAGACAGCAGGATCGCCATTCGCCACGCATTACCAAATGGACTAGTCTGATTGTAGCACGCTTTGTTCGAATCGCTAATCGATTTTGTAACCGATTGTGTCTGGCGGAACAATCGATTTGCTTAATCGACTCGATTGAGGTGGGCTTTGTGACGGTCGCTTAGCTGATTGTTTTATTGGTGTCACCCTATTGTAATTTATTTTATATTTGTTTGTCTATTTGATTACAATATGATACCTATTGAGGTATAGCGTTATTAATTATCCTATTGTTTCAGTTATGTTATTGGAGGTTGATATTCTTTTATCAAAACATAATTGTGTTTTATTTAATTAAAATAATGTGTATCTAAAATATCTAGTTACGGTATAATTTTACAGAATCTGCTCATAAAAAACTTACGTTATAGTTTAATTTTCAAATTTTGTGCATAATCTGATTTTCGCAATGTTGATGTTATTGAAAAAAACTTCCGTACCAACTTCTCAAATTAGGTTTAAAGACAAACTTAGCTTTGCGCCAACCGCATATTATGATTTTCCGATTTATTCCTTTATAAGGGTTTCAAGACCAATGCTTCTTGCCAAATTTCACGATTCTAGGTCAAGAGGAGGTACCCTATAGGTTTAAGAACCTCCTCCTTTTTGTGAAGTCGGTTGAAAATGGAGGAGGTTCTCAATTCGTCGGAATTATTTTTTTATGTATATTTTTTTCACCGATTACTCTATGCTTTCACTGACGTGAATCGATTTAGACAAATCTTTTTTTGTTTGAAAGAATAGATATTCATAGATGGGCCCATTTAAATTTCATCGAGATATGTTGAGTATCTCCAGAGATATGGAGATAAACACCTCAAACTTGTAAATGGTGATTAGACATAACATATTTAGTTTTTACCTATAAGTAGGTACGTATTATTATATATTGTAAATTTTCCAAATATAATAAAATTAAAATAAAATTTAGTACGGAAAATCAATAGCGTGGCATTTGAAGACGTTTCTTTTAGTTTTTAGTTATTCAGTTTTAAGTTATGCAAATACAAACTCGCAAGGTCTACATCTCATAGAGCCACTAGTGTAAAGTTATCGCTTAGGACGTCAATTCCAACTAAAGATACGGAGACACCACAGCATCCTGCGTGCACGATCTAGGTGGCGATCAGATAGCGCAGAAGCATTTGTACCGACTGGTTCACACCAAACGCGATCAGAAAACAATTGAAAAGTACTGAGATCGCGCCTGCAGATCGCAGGACGCCGCGGTGCGTTCATTTTTATCCTTTCACTGATCACCTTAAGTTAGAGACATAATCATAACCTATACGTACTTACAGAAGTGTTAGTTGCATTATAAAAGTACCAGACACAAATATTGACCCGTCTGCCATTGATAGCGACGTAATTGATTACACGGTCGTACAACTGTTCCAACAGTTCACTACAATATAAACTATAGGTATTCGTCACGCAAATAATATTAATTACGCCTTTATATGTTTGTATTTTATTAATTACAACAGCCAATTCTCGCGAGCGGGTCGAGTCTTAAGTGATAATTACGGATATTATATTGTTCAATTAAATACCATTTAAATTTCGTCGTAACGATACATCGACTTGTGGCTTAATTGGCAAAGCACCTGAACATGTTATTCAGGAGGTTGCGGGTTCAAGTCCCGTTGGTACGATGTAATTTTGGATTGTGTTTAACAATTTGTTTCGTTGTTTGGCATTGTATGAGAAAGTATATACAGTACCTACGCGTTACACGAAATCATTATTTTTTGGTCTTAATACATACATACATAAAATCATGCCTTTTTCCTGTTGAGGTAGGCAGGGTCTACTTTTCACATGCTACGATCCTGACATAACTCTTTCGCCTCTTCCACTTTCTTGAGCGCCTTCATATATATATATATATATATATAATATAATATAATTGACTAAAAATGTATAGCGTTGATTTGTATTTGTAAGACAAGTTTAGAAGAGGTAGGGTACCTTACCAGCGGACAGCAACCTTAATTCAGTTTTTTATTTGTAGATTTTATATAGGTATTATGTTTCTTTGAAGTGTTTCACACTTTATATTTTTGTAAATTGTTAAACACAATCCAAATTTTCATCGTACCGACGGGAATTGAACCCGCAACCTCCGGAATGACATGTTCCGGTGCTTTGCCAATTAAGCAACGGTGCGAAGTATCGTTACGACGAAATTAGTGGATTGCATTTTGTTAACCCAATTATGCATTGGTGGCGCCATCTATGACTACTTATTACGTAAGTTAATCATTCGGAAGAAATCATTACAGTTTTCTAATCCGACGAGAGATGTTGCACTGCGTAAATAAAATATTATGTTTCTTTGAAGTGTTTCACACTTTATATTTTTGTAAATTGTTAAACACAATCCAAATTTTCATCGTACCGACGGGACTTGAACCCGCAACCTCCGGAATGACATGTTCCGGTGCTTTGCCAATTGAATTTGCTTAATTGGCAAAGCACCGGAACATGTCATTCCGGAAGTTGCGGGTTCAAGTCCCGTCGGTACGATGAAAATTTGGATTGTGTTTAACAATTTATATAGGTAGTCTTTATTATAGATTTAGGAGTTTCTATTGTATATATAGTTTTAAATTAATTTTAATTAAATATTATTTAAAGAAACATTATGTAAATCGGTATAGATTTTCATATGTTATGTCTAGTTTTGTAGATCGAACTACTTCAATCACACCACCATTTTCCACTTTTAGACAGACTTTTAGACAGCGTATACATATTATACCAGCAGAAATCATAAATACTATGATACAAAAGTCTATTCGATTCCAAAACAAAGTTTCCATCACGTAAACAAAACACATTCTACAACGATAAGCGTAATAATATTCCATAGAACATATTTTATTCAACTACAGACCGTATAACCGGTATTCACTGCAACTAACCGGACATAATTAATCCGGTTGCGACACTGGTCCGGATAGCCGAGGCAATAGACTGGACCGGTAAATACCGATAGCCGGAGGTAATCGTGGATCATGCCCGGATATAGACTTATCGGTGAAGGAATAAATACTGCAATATGGAAATACATAGTAAACTGGAAGTAAAGTCTGGAAGTCGGTAATATCATAAATAACGTGGGGATCATCTTAAATTATAATTTGTATATTCCTGAATATACAAATTATAATTTAAGATGATTAAAAAACTAAAAGAACCGACTTCAAACGTCGTGCTTGTCAGAGTAGCCAGTAGACGAAGTAACTATCATATAATCTGTGCCAGTAGTTAGTAGTATGTCGTCGAGATAAGTAAATGCGTCGTAATACAAATGTTGATATATTAAAAACGGCTCAGCCGATTTTGTTAAAATTTAAATGGGACCACTTGTGTCCCTGTGGTACCATTTGAAACAAAAAAATAAAATTTTCCATATCGGTTCAGGCATCTTCGAGTAATAGGTAAATATTCATACAAAAAAAAAAAAAGTACTGACGAATTGGGAACCTCCTCCTGTTTTGTGAAGTCGGTTAATTAACACACCGGTTGGCAGTAAGTTACTATACTTATTAGATGCGGCATGCACGGCATTTTAGAATGCTACCTACATTTTTACCAGACTTCTCAAAAAAGAAGGAGGTTCTCAATTCGTCAGAATCTTTTTTTGTTGTTGTTTAAGTTCACCGATTACTCGAAGATTCCTGAACCGATTTGGAAAATATTATTTTTTAGTCAATTCCATGTAGTGCTCGCTCAATCTTAAATATTTTTTTTTTGTATCAGAATTACTTAGTAAAAAACTTGAAAATTACTTTGTATTCGTAAAGCCGTTCACAGAATATATCTATGCACCAATAACATAAAATATTTTATACTACACGAGACTTTAATTTTGAAAAACATTTCGACTCCTAACAATGGGCAAATTTACTTCTGATTAAAATTTATAAAGACGCCTTTTGAAATGGCTGAGTTAGTTTCTGGAATATCTATTTTAACAATCTGTGTAAATATCTTCTGAACTATACTGACTGAAAAGTTACTACAAGTACAAATATTATGCTATATAGAATGTTAGTCTGAAATAAACCGCATAGCACTAAACACGTGACCTACCTGCAGTTGTCGCGACACTTCAACTAAAATATAGGTGTTTCAAAACCCAACCCCTAGTCACGTGAATAGCAAAGCAGAACCATTTCTCAGCTAGGGTCTTCGAGACCCTCGGAATAGTTTTGTGGTCCCACAGACCCAACAACCCTTCAGGGCGCCAAGGAGCTGTCCAATTTGGACCCTTTCGTGTGCTATCAACAAATTGGAGAGGTTACGCGTTTTTTGTAAATTTTTCAAAGGTTTGTTTGGCCACTGGAACGTCTCGAGTCGGTCCCGGACTTGAGAACTGTGCGACTGGGTGATGTCTTACAAATCTTGTAATACTAACGTGGTGTGGATCTCTCATACTTGCCTTTTTATTTAAGTTTTATTATAGCTGTAGTGTATTTAGTTCGTGTCTTGTATCAAAACCTTCACAAGTTTTTGTAGATTTAACAGTGTTTGGATTATTTTTTAATCTTATACGCTAGCATTTAACCACTATCTCGCCTAGTGGTCGAAGATAGTGACCACGCTAGGCCTAGAATACTCTGACTCTCAAAAGCTGTGTGCTGCCGAAATACCGTAAAAGTACGGCCACACCGCGACGTCCTGCGATCTGCGGGCGCGATCTCAGTACTTTTCAATTGTTTTATAGAATAGTCTAGAATAGAATAGAATAAATTTATTGCAAAAACTGTGTTCAAAAGATCTTAAATATAAATATTTAGGTATCAACAGTTTGTTCATTTCGAACATACAATATAAAAAACTGAGACTTTAAGCCTAAACGAACATATGACTAATGCACTTGAACGTTATATATTTTCTGATCGCGTTTGGTGTGAACCAGTCGGTACAAATACTATTGCGCTATCTGATCGCCGCGTAGATCGCGCACGCTGGGCGCTGCGGTGTGTCCGTACCTTAAGGTTATGGCGGCAGAATTTCTCATTGATGATGGTAAGTACTTTTTTGTAGGTAGTACTTAAATTAGTACATTATGAAGTTGTTGTCATACATAGTCGTCAAAGTCACGTGTGAGTCGATTTTAGGACTTACATATACTTTATTTAAAATCAATAAACAAAAAAACTATCTTTTCTTTGGAACTGAAAATGACTAGCGCTTTTTATTTTTCGTTATGTAAACGGTCTTAAAGTATTGATCATCTATAACTCAAACACAATATTATTCCACTATAACACATGTAATTGGCCAAGTAATCCATCAAGTGTTAGTTTAGGACGCAAAGAAGTGTTACGTCAGACTTAACTTCATAAGTGTAAGGTCAATTATTGTTGTTATTTTTGGATGAGCTGCTGCCATGGTGGCCAACATCGAACTATAAAATTATCTGTTATAGAAATATAGGATTTTATTGTACATTTTATACTAAATACTCACGATGACTATTATTAAAATTATCTGAATGTACGAAACAGATAGTTGACATTTTGGTATTTAACGCGAAAAATTTAGGCAAAAGTAGGCCGCAGCAGGTAGTAAAATTTACAAAGGACTCAAAGAAGACGAAATAACCGTGACAAGTTGAAACAACCGTTGCTGTCCATTTAGCAAACATTTCCAAAGATTTTTTTTTATATCATATAGGCTAGCGTTTGACCAGTATCTCACCTGTTGGTAAATGATGATGCGGTCGTGGATAGTAGTAGCATGTTAGGCCTAGAATGGGAACTGGCTCTCTAATGATTTAGATTCGTAAGCTCTACGCCGGTAGTTGTTATAAAAATAAGAGGAAACGCGGGGTACACTTTTCGATACAAATGTAATAGGCGTAGCTACACTGCACCTTGATTTTTTGTAGAAACAAATTTTACTCTAGAAGCATTTTCCAGGCAGGAAACGGGGGAATACATTTGTATGGAAAAGCACACTCCGCGTTCCCTCTTCAGGATATAATTGATTTTTACCTTTAGGTACGACTTGTAGTAATCTTCTGTATATAGAGTATCTTTTCTTGGGAGTCCATAATATATCTTTGCTAGCTGGTACCCGCGACATCGTTCACGTACTTACACTAAGAATTGTATTACTCTAAAGATCTGTCAATCATCATTTGTGTAATCTGAATTTTTTAATTATGTATATATGTAAAAACTATGATTTTATTTTCAAGATAAGTAGCCTATGTTCATGCTCATACTTTGAAGTATCTCCTTGTTAAATTTCGGTAAAATCGGATCGTCCGTTTAGGCGTGATTAGGTTACAATCAGACAGCGTAATATTAATAATGAAGTATGGAGTATGGAAGTATGGATGTATTTTGTAAACGTAAATCTCACTGAAAATTCTACATCCTACAGTCTACAGTAAAAGGAATAGTTATACCTACATCAACAATATGTGAAAAAGATTCAAGCAATCATTACAGACCAATTTATTTCAAATGAACACAGTCCAATTGTTCTCTACTGGCAACCCACTTTCTAACAAGATGGCAGACGTTACAAAGCGTCATATTATCTCTTATTATTTTATATAATGTTGCCATTATAAAGAAACGCATATATTTGTATTGGACGCTAATGAGCGTGTAGGCACCTTATTCGAATACCAAAATCATTGCACTTACTAAAATCCTACACACACGATTCTGAAGCTTATCGTGTATGCTTTAGGAGTTAGGTTGTTTTATCAAAGCTGCATGTGTGATCTTGGTTTCTTGGACAAAGAGATGACACGGGTTTCATCTCTGTCAGTTGAAGTTTTGAATGAAAATAAACGTAATTACGTGGGGTTCTTCGAAGATGTGTCATGTTATTGAAAAGTGTTGTTTTATTAGGCGATTGGACGGTAATTGTTAGTGTAAGTTGGTGAGATAATAATGTCCAGTGTGTAATAAAGATTGACGAGTAATGTAGGAACTTCGGTTAAGATTAATTTTTTTATATATATCTTATAGGCTACTATCTCGCCTGGTGGTAAGTGATGATGTGGTTGAACATAGTTAACACACTAGGACAATACTCCCAAGAGCTGTGTGCTGTTGGAACAAGTAAGGTTACGGCGGCAGATTCTCTCCTTGATGGTCGTAAGCTACTTTAAAAAAAAAGACGTGTGGCACTCGGGGTCTGCCGCGGTAAAGCTATTGCATAGCATTTTTTTATTTATGCAGTATTTTTTTTCTTTGATATTAATTCAAGTTACACTTTTTGAGCGTGGTGACCGACAAGAAAACATTTTTTTTTCTTTTATTAAATAAATGAGAAGTGAGCTACTTTTAATATCGCTCATTTTAATATCAAAAATTTTGGTTATCTTTATAGCAGCATTATATATAAATTAACAAAACAAAAATAGTACTGCATGTGATAATAATAATAAAATGTAGTGTAAATGATAGAGTACTCACTCATTTTCTTTCACTATTTTTTTCGTGACTTTCTTCATTAATAAATGCACTTTGTTTATTCAAATTTACAGATAGAGACAGAGTACAGATATTCACTGTTGTACATAGATGATAAATACCTATACACCTATCTGTGTCACGGCTACATGTATGAAGGCGGTGAGTGTTTAACAAGGAGGAATTATGTAAAGTTCCGAGGACTTGTTCACCCTTGACATAATTTGAAAATAGAATTCGGAATTTATATTTGAAAAAGGAACGAGAAGACAAAATCAAAATTAGCCGGTCCGAGGGGTATATAAGCGGTTAGGGTAGCTCCCCTATATGTGAAGTGGGGATGAAATCCGATAGATGGCGTTGTACACCGTTAACACACGCAAGTGTTTCATTTTATCAAGTTTTACCATTAAATTGAATGATGTGTGAAACCAAAGACGACCTTATCTCTACTACTCTAAGGCTTAAAAAATGAGGTTCGTTGGGGTGTTAGGTTTAATTTTCGTTACGGAATTTCTGGATTCGGTCTTCACGCTCAAGGCTCGCGATAGAAGCTATGCAATAGCTTAAAAAGTCAAGTGCAACATCAATATAATATGCCCCTACCTGTGGAAAAGATTGTGAATAATTCCCGTCATGTCGGTTCTCGTAACGTCGATTTCTATTCGCCGAGTCTCAGTACGGTGCGTCGCTCTTCGTAGATTCTTCATTGAAATTGAATTATCTATACGTCGAGTTGTGTCCACTGTACGTGTTTATATGATACATTTGCTTAGAATATAATAGTTTATCACAGAGTAGACCGATTTTGATGATGCTTTTCTTGATCGACTTTACAAAAGGACGAGATTTTTTGTTTGACCGAATTTTCACGTTTAAACCCATTTTTTTATATCTTATAGGCTAGCGTTTGACCACTTTCTCAACTGTTGGAAGGTGATGATGCGGTCGAAGATTATACTAACACCCATATGCAGAGTTATATTCTTGAGACCTCCTCCACTCGACCTTAGTCGAGGTCACCTCAAGGAATTATTGAAAACACCCTTGAAATTAGTATGTTCAGTTACGGCTTCACCCTCCAGAGAGGAATCTCCATTCGAGATATTTATTATTGTCTTTTCTAAATCGAAATCTTCTAAGGAATTCCTCATTATCAGCTTTATGGGACGATATTTATTATGTATTAAAGCTTGAAATAACTTTAGAAGTAACGTACAAAGCGCTGATAAGCTTTGAGGAGACCTTAAGGTAGATCGCGACGTACCTTGAGCTTGACAGTTTTTCACTCGACTCGACTGAGAAATTTGCTCAAGTCGAGGATTTTTTTTTAAATTCTGCACCGATTTTATCCTTGAGGTTGAGTCAAGTCACATTCGAGCGGAGGAAATCTTGAGGAACCGACTATGCATATGGGCGTTAGTATGGTCAAGCCAATGTCTAACCTCAATAAAAATAAATCCTCTCAATATTACTCAAATGTCTGTTCCTTAAATAAATAAAAATCAGAAACGTTGCAGTCCCAAAGAAAAGGTGTTCCAAACCTCCATCCGAGGAAGGAACAAACATTAGCTTAATACCAACATAATAGGAATAATCCAGGCTAATACGGACAATCAGCTTGATTATGTTGGCACAAGTGGCTAGTGTTTGCTGCCAACATTCCGCATCTTGTGTTGGACTGTCAAATCATATGTTTGGTTATCGTAACTGTGTACGCTTGTGTTTTATAAAACGCTTGGGAAAGCAAATACACCGGCTATATGTCATAGGAATAGTCTTGGTTTTTTACCCGATTGTGTAAGAAGGGTAGTGTATTAGTTTAGTTTATAGTGTATATGTTTTTGAGAGCCTCGTTGGCGTAAAGGATAGATGAAGTGACTTCTAAGAGAAAGGTCACCGTAGAATGTCGTAGAAATCGAGAATCGCGTCGGTCGTCGGTCGTTTTAATTTATTGTTTTTGTTGCATTGACAACACTGCTTTCATAACTATTATAGTACGACTAAATAAGATTGATACTTTGTAGGTACCTATTCTTATCATTATGATGTGCTACTAGGTAGAGATCTTCTACGATAACGTGACCCGCCCCTCCAAAATTCAAAAACGTTTGAAAGTATTTACAACGCACCACCAAGCGTGTGTGCGTACTGGTACTGCCGGTTCCGCAACATTCCATATATAATTAAATAACTCCTAATTATGAACGTACTTTGTACCGACCAACACTGCAAAAAAAGTTTCTATGAAATTTATAAACAATACTTTCCGTTAAGTTAGGTTGGCTACAAAGTACGTTCATAATTCGGGTATCAACAATATAGGGAAGTGCCTACTCTTATAACGTAGTACAACTACATACAAACTTTTTCGTAACGATGTGACTACACACATTAAAATAGTAATTTGGAGGGGCGGGCCATGTTATCGTAGAGGATCTATAGGTATGTACTTGCCGCCACGACGGTTCTCTTTTTGACTTCATCCTAGCACGGGTGTTCGTCCACATATTATATCTATGTTTCGCCTGACTTGCTACCAAAAAGTAGCTTACTACCACCAAGAAGAAAATCTGCCGCCATAAACTTACGGTGTTCCGGCAGTACACAGTCTATGGGAGAATTAAATTATATTTCACTATCTTAGACCACATCATTGCTTACTACTAGACGAGATAGATCTAAATTGTTATATTATATGTCACATTTTGATTAAGAGAGAGAGATAGAAGATAATACAGCACAGGTTTAAAAGTTAATTTGTATTACACACAAAGCGTACTATACGATTTATTTTAGAAATGGCTAGTTGGATGATATTTCTGTGCAACGAATAAAAATTACATACATAAAAGCACGCCTTTTTCCGTTGGGGTAGGCAGAGACTACTTCTTAATTTCCACATGCTACCTACGATCCGGACATATCTCTTTCGCTTCTTCCACTTTCATGAGCGCCTGAATTAATGAATGACTGACGAAATATAACACCACGCCTTTCAAAATCTAATTTTTTATTTGTGAGTATGGATGGATGGATTGATTTGTTACCATTTCACGCATAAACAGCTGAACGGATTTGGATGTTATTTGGCAAATAGATAGATAATAACCTGAATAAACTCAGGATTTTTTAACGCAAGGAAGTAGCAGAAGCAAGTTTTCCTATACCACGTATAAAACATTTGTACAATCGCAGGTGTCTGTGTTTCCCGTTAACTAAACCCGGGGGTCTTCAAACCGCAAGTGAAAAGGTTAGCGTCTTTTAAGTAAGCGTGCCACTTCGTCGACCGCATCATCACTTAACTTCAGTCAGTGGTCAAGCTCTTTATATATTACCAGCTGATACCCGCGATTTCGTTCACGTACAACAAGGATGTAGCAGCCTATGTTCATTCTAATCAAGAATCAAGAATCAAGAATCAAAGCATTTATTCAGTATGTAGGCAGTATAAATATACGCACATATACACGTCAAAATCATAAATCATAAAATAAATCATAACCAATTATCAAGTAAACATAGCAAAAGCAGAATTTAACGCTTTGAATTAGAAAAAAAAAGTAATGAACCATTCAGCTGTCATCCAATCGTTTACGTCAGAATATTTAAAAAAAAATAAAGTAGGTTAAAACCAACCATACATGTAAGTGTGTGTTTCAGTACTTCAGACAATTTTTATATAAAAAAATAAAAAAGTGAAATAGTGAAACACAACATAGAGAAACGCATACCGATCACAGTACATATCATGATCCAAATGGAACTGATAGTCCGTCTGTCAGCTGCATAATATTGTTTAAATAAAAATAAAAATGGCAATGCTAATACTATAAAGTATCTCCTTGTTAAATTTCAATAAGATCAGATCGTCCGTTTAGGCGTGAGTAGGTAACAAACAGACGGAGTGACAGAATTACAAACGTTTTTAACTGACTTCACAAAAAAGGAGGAGGTTCTCAATTCGACTGTATTTTTTTTTTATGGTTATTACCTCAGAACTCTGTCAAATCTTGACCGATTTCAAAAATTATTTTTTCGTTTGATAGATTATGCCTCCCGATTGGTGGCTCCCATTCAAATTTTATCGAGGTATGACAATTATCTCCGGAGATATAGAGATAAACATCTCAAACACATTACATACCTTGACGACATGATACTACTGGCTATTTTGACTATCGCGGCACATGAAGTCGGTTTTTTTTTCGTTTTGTAAACGATCTTAAATTATATGATATTAGTAAGGATAAAAAAAAGGTCATTGCCTCTCAAAATCTATATCAAATAAACCAATCCATACAAGAGTGAGTAAAACTTCCAGTCCGATATTACGGTGGGACCCATCATAGTAATCGGCATTAACTCGATACTAAGCTCGCTGGAATCGATTCGCCGCCGAGTTGGAATCGGATATGATAATCGAAAGTATGAATATCGCATCGATGCAGGCGTGTCTGTTTGTGGTTTACACAGAAAATGAAAGATAGATTCACTTTTGTTTTACATTACTTTAGCTATATTATGCACACTGTGGAGCCCCGAGAGTCAGGAGGCTCTAAACGATGTGACGTTTACTAGGCGTGACGTCGAAGCATAGTATATATATAAATTACCGGAAATTTATGTAATCCGTCATTGTATACAATTCCTAGGAAATGTATGTAATTCCTAAATTCGCACGGAAATGTGTAAAACAAATTATATTAGACACATTTCCTAAATAGCAATCGGAAATGTAAAATATTTGAGATATCAATGGGTACGCGGGGTTAGGTTAGGTTAGTTTGTTTTTGTTGTCTCAACGCACTCGTTGAGACAACAAAAACTTATTCTCATGTTAACAACGTGTTTTATTATAGAAAGCATTATTTTTATACATTTCCTAATCCGATATTGGAATTATATACAATTCCTAGGAATTTTACACATTTCCTAGGACATTTATGTATTAAATAGTTTATGAAACAATATTTTACACATTTCCTAAATAGCTTCGGAATGTATAAATTTCCTAGGATTTGTATACAATTCCTAGATTTCATACATTTCCGGTAACATATATATACCTTGTCAGTATAAGTATTGTTGTAAAATTTGATCGTACTATAATTATTTTAAGAGAGAATTCAAGACTGCTTTACTATAATCAAGATATAAACCAACGGCAGATCCCATCATAATGCGAATGAGCAACCGTTCAAGTATCCCATCTGTTTTCACTGTGTACAGCCGCTATGCGATGTACCGAGTAATTAAAAAACATATTAGGGACAGTCAGAGCCACCCTTTGAGTAGGTAATCGGATTTAAGGAATGCGGTTTCAAGCACCTTTTTAAAGGTAGATTATAGAATTGCCGAGTGGCCGCGAAATGAGGATTACATCTACATCTGTCTGGTTAGCGAGGAAATGTGAATCAATTAATTTATTTTGAGACTTGAGGCAGTTGAGGCTAGTATGTTTGATGGTTGGGGATATCAGATACGATTTCATTGCAAGCCTTTTGAGGGTTCCTAGATAATTAAAGATCGTTAAAAAAACTAAAAGAATCGACTTCAAACGTCGCGCTAGTCAAAGTAGCCAGTAGACGTAGTAACTATTACATAATCTGTGCCAGTAGTTAGTAGTACGAGTAAGTCGTCGAGATAAGTAAATGCGTCGTAATACAAATGTTGATATCATAAAAACGGCTCGGCCGATTTAGTTAAAATTTAAATTGGACCACCTGGGAAGAAACTCTTTGAAACAAAAAAAGAATTTTCCAAGTCGGTTCTGGCATCTTCGAGTAATCAGTGAACATACATAAAAAAAAGGTTCCGGCGAATTGAGAACCTCCTTTTTTGTGAAGTTGGTTAAAATAAAGTAACCAGAACTTGACTAAATTGCTGGTTTTTGTTGCAAAAGATTTACCTTTGTATGTAGTATCGTATCGTATTTAAAGCTTTAAGTATTTGCTCATAAATACATACAAGAGCATACTGGCATTTAAAAACATTATGTAACACATTTTGTGTCGCTGTTTAGTTTAATTTTTCAACGACTAAGAACTTTATTGCATTAATCTGTGTTTCGCCATAAGTACAAGTTTGGGATCCTCAATTACAAGTCTTGGATAAATTCTTTTTTTCACCGTCACCAGATGAGATCTTAAATATTGCCTTCGGTGCCAGTCAGGAGAATGACGGGTTAAGATCGTTACGCTATCTATATGGTTTTGGAAAAATTGGTCATTCAACGCCTCAGTTCACTGCCATCTGCCAGTTCCCATCCTAGGCTTAGCATGCTTACTATCTACGACCGCATCATCACTTACCAACAGGTGAGATAGTGGTCAAACGCTAGCCTATAAGATATTTTTTTAAAATCTTCCAGTTTTACCCAAGTACGATACCACCTTAGACCCATCGTCACTTAACACCAGGTGAGATAGTGGTCTAGTGCAAAATAGCACATATCCTCTTCAGATAGAATACTTTAACTCTAGCTGAATCAGCACTTTGTCTCTTTACAACCCACGCAATCATGAGATCCAAGTTTCACGGCTGATATACTTACTCCATGACCAATCATGGACGTCACGTCAAGTCTAGTTGAGCGAGTTACAGCAATAATATGGTCGTGGATGGTCGACGGTCGATCGACCATCGTCGATCCAGCGAGTTGCGGTCGCAATTGCCCAGAATTGCTTATTCACGGCCGCTAGTTGCCTAGTTAGCGCAGCTGTTAGGGTACGGGACGGAGTGTGAGAGGTCGCGAGAGCGGATTTATAGAATTTTTGAAGTTCGTTGATCAAAATACCAGGAGCGGCTTTCGATAAACACGTTCATTTTTACTTCATTTTTGAAAAGTTATATCGACTTATTTACTGTTACCTGTATGTCAAGATCATCGCCGTTGTTTGAAACCTTACCTTACCTTACCTTACCGCTAAACAAGAATCTACTATGGACGAGAATTATATTCGTAAGCTGGCTCCGTAAGCGATCCAACTTTATGTTTTAAGATCTCGTAACATTTACATAAGTGTTCGTTTAAGATAACTGTGTTCCACAACACAGGTTTTTACCTAGTGTGGAACCCTGGGTTTATTTATGTGTTGTAATCTTTTATATATGGTAATAAACTTATAAACTTAAACTTATAATGCGTATTATAGTTAACTTCCTATTAACCGCAATGCATTACAAATATTCATTGTGCTGCGTCGTGGAATGTTATAACTAGTTCCATCCAGACTTACAGACATATAATATATGGGTATTAAAAACTTTGGTAACTCTGTTACTCTCTGTTTGTTACCTAACTGGTAAGTGAAGATGTGGTCGATTATGTATAATCTTTCTTACTACCTTTGTCGACTTGAGATGACTCACATCAAGATTTCAAGAACATTTAGTTGTATTTAAAACTCTCGTATTTATTTAAGGTAACTGGCATTTATGTATAATGGCTTTATAGTACTTGTGTTTAATTTAAACGCGCTCGCTACCTCCTGTGCCCTGTTCCCTACAGACCTGCATGCGCCTGCGACATGGCCATCCTGTTTATTTTACGGCCGATGTCGGAAGTCTCCTCGTTTCTCGTTAACACTATATTTTCATTACATTATTATCCTGTGCATTGTTAGCGCCGTGACTCGGCGTTTCACCGCCGTTCTGACCGTCATTTGGCCGTCATTTGACCGTCATTCGCCGTCATTTCGACGGTCTATTTAAATTGATTAGTGGCTGTTAACCGCCAATTTGTGAACGACTTCCGTTTTGATATTAACGGCGATCGGTGATGTTTGTTTTTAGTTTTTTTATTGATACCTTTTGTGTAATGAGGCAATAGAACTATTTGATTATTAGCAACAGATATTTTTCAGTTTTGTTTAAATGATGAATTTGTTAAGTCATCTAGACAAACTAACAAAAAAGACATTTGAATGACTATTGGTCACGTTATGTACCGATATGGGCTAGCAGTTTATTTGAAATAGCCTAAGAGGAACATTGGACATGTTATCTTATCAGACAGTTTTCTTTTCCCTGCCTTCTGTTTTGTGGAGACATAGACCCTAGACTCTTGAATATAAGAACGCTTGTCTCGGGCAGAATCCAACTCAGGACTGCAATAGATGATAGGTTCACTAGATGTTGACTGAGTGGTGATCTCCTTCTTAAATATAGCTCGACTGTAAAACAATTGATTGTAAAGTTGGACAACCGAAGATTGCCATAATATGTTTAAGAATGTCAACTTCAGCTCTCTAGTTAATTCGCAAGTATTATTACCTTTTTAGCTGGAGGTTTTAAGTATACTCATGTACTCATGTTTATTTATTATTACCCCGTTTGTTTAATGACCAGTCAACGATCCAAACCGAGTTCCGCATTTTCTAGGTGCCCTCCGAGCTATATATAGCATTTCCGACCCTGTGCTTTTTTTTTGATTGAGGAGCACCTAGTGTGTATGACATTGACAATTGAGATTACACTGGACAATATGATTGTACTTGTGCACGATTATAATAAAATAGAAGCATTACATAATTGCTTTACTTCCTTTATTACATTGAAAACGTTTTCAAGATCATGATCTTCCCCACAGCCTTTCTAACAACAAAATAAAAAGCAGCGATTCTCCTAATATCTGTATAACTCCATTGGTTGTCAACCACATTACGTCGACCTCTCGATTATAAGAAACAGGGGAGCGGGAAAAAGGAAATAAAATTCAGTTATGGAGTATGAAACGTCGACCGTATCGATTTTATCCAATGGCTACCTACTTGTCGAGTTAAGGCGACGTTAACTTATACTCGCTGAAGAAATCAGTAGAGTTTTAGGCCGGTATTATAGACAGTACTGAAACCTCGATCTTCTAGTATCACTTAGTATAGAATAAAACTATTTAATTGGTTAACTAGGCGAAATTTCATCAATCCAATGGCTAATAGTTAGCTCAGAAATAAACTGGAAACCGCGACAAACCGTGATCGGTGATGTTTGTTTTTAGTTTTTTTTTACTGATACACCTTAACCTTTAACACCTTTTGTACACAGTTTTCACAATAAATATATTTTATTTATTCTATCCAAACCACCAGACGAGATAGAGATATAAAAAAAATGTTTTTCCAATAAAAAAAATATGTTTCTTTGCCTTAAGCAAGCTTGTACCAACCTATTTAAAGATTGATGCTGCAGTACCTATTAAGGATTGGCTTTTAAGGCTCTTGAGTTATTGGGTTGCTTATTAAATTAAATTTCTTATTGAAACTGCGATATTTTGACGAGACGAATTTTCTTTGTGCTCCTTTCTTTGCCCTAATAATTACTTGTTTCGCGTATATCTTTGAACTATATTTGTTATTAGTTTGGGTTTTGGATGTTGGTGACAAAAATATAAGATGGTATAATGAATGATAACTCACTAATTTATATAAAAACTGTAATATTTTTTACAATATTTTATAATATTTTTTAAATAAACTATAGAGAGCTACGGATAAACAAGATAATTTTGCTCACACATGGATAATGGATGGCTATTCAGTCTAAAAATCATAATAACGTCACCTTCGTTTCACATTACGTAGTTTCAGGCATTATGAAATGTTTAACCGACTTCACAAAAAAAGAAGAGGAATTTCTAAACTTGCCTTGTATTTTTTTATGTTTGTTACTTCAGAACTTAGCTATAACATGGGTCTCTTCAAATCAAGAGTGAACAGGTATCTTATAGGCATCTTATACACTCTCGATCATATCGTCACTTTGCTCATTTCATCATTCATTTCATTCGATCATTGCGTCACTCGCCACCAGGTGAGATAGTGGTCAAATGCTTGCCTATCTGCAATAAAAAAAACTTCGTTGTTTATTGACCGATTTTTTTTTATTTGGGAGATAATGCTTTTCGTTTAGTTAATTTTATCGAAATCTGATAAGAACCTCCAGAGACATGAAGATAAATTAGTACAGAAAATTACTACCGCGGCATTTGAAGCCGGTTTTTTTTTCATTTTGGATAACTATGTTAAATTATTAGTTATAAAATATAGACATTTTTAATTTTTTAAATCAGGATTCAGAGTACACTATCTACTAAATAAACTTTACAATTAATTAGCCCCAAAAGCCCCAAAAAACCTGGCTGCTTTATTGTCGTTTAGCAATTCAAACATTACATTTTAAACTCAAATAAAGAACACGCATTTCAATCAAACCCACACATCTCACCAAACTATCACACAAAAGTATAAAACCGTAGTTAAACCAACCGCTTAACCTGTCCCACAATCATCTGGCACTAATCAAAATGTGTCCGACGCACCCCAAATTGAATAATAACCTGTTACGGCGGGTCCCATTGTCCCGTAAATTGCACAAAATTGGGAGCAGACCAGACTCGATCCAACTCTGTGCCTGCAGCTGATTGGTCGACACGCCTCCCCCCTCTCCCTCCCTCCAAAGAAATGGAATTATGCACTTCGTAAATAAGACTGGTTTGCAGTTGCTTTTTGTTTACCTTTCAGTGTTCTAGAATAGCAAATAAGATTATGACTTGAAGGCGGTTAACGTGGATAGACAATGCGTGGAGTATCGTCACAGTTTTACAATCATTATCGTACTGTAGGTAACATATTACTTTTTGTTATATTAACGTGAACTCATACAATGTCGATATAGTGATGGACAATCGTTTTTGCTTCGTCTGGATGCCAATTTTCATGGGTATAATATAATAGACAAATACCTGTGTAATTCGTTTAAAGAAGTTCGTACACATATTCAGCTTGACATCGGCGAAAGCTTAGCTTATACTTTATACTGTAAGCGACGTGTGCTCGTCCAATGAATAGGTCTTCTGTTGTTCGGACTACCAGCAAAATTTCAAACATATTTGCTCGCTGTCGAATTTTTAAAGTGCACCTAGGATGACACATGAGCGAAAAAGGCCGTCGAGCCACAACGAAGCGAACTTATTCGCAGGTCTGTCTCTCACATTAGTATTTTGTGTGCGGACGGACACTGCTGAGCGCTGGCCGATGTCACATTATCCTAAATGTAGAATAGTTACGACTCTTATATCTAAATTTAATTTAATTTGATTTGATACCGCCATCCCCATTCTATAATCAGATATCCAGAGATACAAAGAGGCACCACCGCTTCATGGTAGATATACATTTACGCATACAAAGCGATCGCTTCTTCTTTCATCATACGTACTGAATACATACGAATTCTCTACCTGAGTCTATGTTTCCGATTAGATACAACTTAGGGGTCTTCAAGTCGCGAGTGAATAGGTTAATCTTTTGGGTAAGCGCGCTACACCATCGACCGCATCGTCACTGAGATAGTGGTAAGATGCTACTCATTTTCGTATAAAAAAAATAAAAATTAAGTATCATAGGAGTATTAAGTATTTATTAGATTTATGTGACCTGATATCCTGCATAATACCTAGTATTTGTTTCAATCAAACATTAAAGGTCCTAATCAAATTGGAACACAAAGCACGGGAGTAGCAAAACATCAAAATTATTGTTTATACAATCCAAAACCCGCTGCAGTATTTTCTTGGAATCGTTGACTGGGTGGAAACTATGTGATGTTAAAAATCTGCCGGAAAAATAGTGACGGTACTCACGAGTTGTGCGATGCACAAATAACGTAGGAACTGAATTTCAAGTCTGTCTGGGCTTTAACATAATGAAATCGCGTCCAGAAAGTGGTCCCTGAATGCCTGAATGAGAAGTAATTATTTATATTTTGTCTATTCATAGTTTTACTTCAGGATGTTGAAACACCTTGTTAGTTTAAGTTTTCTCGTTATTTTGTATTCTGAGTAATTCCAAATATAGTACATTTTAAACTTTCGCGATTTACACACATAATTATATTGTAATACCGGGACTTATCGCGCTAAAAACATAATTTTATTTACCTCGACGTTTCGATCAAGTTGCATTGACCGTGGTCACGAGAAGACTGAAGTTGTGGGTATCACCATTGTTTTTATTGAGAGTAGTTTGAAACTACCCTCATTTGATCTTGATCGGAGTTGCCACTACTCTCAATCAAAACAATGCTGATACCCACAACTTCAGTCTTCTCGTGACCACGGTCAATGCAACTTGATCGAAACGTCGAGGTATATAAAATTATAATTTTAGCGCGATAAGTCCCGTATTACAATATAATTATTAATTCCAAATATGTAATACAAGCTGTGCCCCGCGGTTTTATCCGCGTAGGCATCGTTCTCGTGGGAATATCGAGATAAAGTATACCCTATTTGTTATTCCAGGGTCTAGGCTATCTACTTACCAAATTTCAGCTCAATCGGTGGAGTAGTTGTAGCGTGAAGAAGTAATAAACTTACTTATACATATATATACATTATATATGTATATATATATTATACATTCACGAACTTTCGCCTTTATAATATTAGTAGGAAGGAATGTAATGCTAATGTTTATCTTTCGACAATTAGGGCCAGTTTCACCGGATCCTGATAATGCGTTAGATAGTTATGACACATGACGCTATTTAAAAGCTGTCAAAAATCTGTCAGATAAGTTGCCAAGAGGGCTATCAGGAACCGGTGAAATTGACCCTTAGTCGATTAAACAACGGAACTAAAACATGTCGTGGGTCATTAGCTAAATAAATCAAGCAGTTCAACCGTTTAAAAATTACAAACAAAGAAATAGTATACATACTGACTTTAGCATATAAATTTAAATTATTAGTTTCGATGCTATAATTTAAATAGAAAACTTAAAATAATAACTACGTAAAACCTTATTATTTTTAAACCTTTTAATCTAAAGTTCAGCAATAAAAAAAGAGTCAAAAAGTCTTCTACAAAAACTCGCACAATCATATTTAATGAATACAACATTCACACATTTATTATAATCCCCATTATAATAAGAGGGCTGCAATTTAATAAGCAAATGATACAATACAAGCGATTAACACTAACATGTCCCCCGCGGCAGTGTGGACCTACCTTTATCCCCAACGGGATTGCACTTGGATTAGTGCAAGATCCTATCGTGAACTTTCTTCGTTCAGTTTAATAAGTAATCTTATAATGTGTAATCTTGATTAAAAGCCAAGAATCAAGAAGAATCAAAGCATTTATTCAGTATGTAAGCAGTATTAATATACGCACATATACACGTCAAAATCATAAATCATAAAATAAATCATAACCAATTATCAAGTAAACATAGCAGAAACAGAATTTTAACGCTTTGAATTTAAAAAAAAAAAGTAATGAACCATTCAGCTGTCATCGAATCGTTTATGTCAGACTATTAAAAAAAATATTAAAGTGGGTTAAAACCAACCATATATGTAACTGTGTGTTTCAGTACTTTAGACAATTTTTATATAAAAAAATAAAAAAAGTCGATAGAATTCGGAAAGAACATTCGCGTAAGGTACATCCATTGTTCCTCTACGCAAGAGTTTGTATATTCAATAGTTTAAAATTATTCAAAAAACGAAAAAAATTACTTCAAATGCCACGCGGCAATTTCAGCGGCAACTTTGGGGTCTTTTATCTCCATATCTCTGGATAATTATACTTATCGAATCTCAATAAATCTGCAGTGCGGCTAGCTACCTGTAGAACTACAACTGAGTATATTTTTTTTAGTAAAAAATAATTTAAAAAATCGGTCCACAAATTAACAGAGCAATCGGTAAACATACATACAAAAAAACATACAGATAAACTGAGAACCTCATACTTTTTGAAAAATCGTAATGCTTTGTTTTGCAAAACTTATTTTTGTGGGTCTTTGTGGTGTAATGCTATGCGTTGTTTTCTCAGTCAGTGTTATAGAACAGAATAGAATAGAATGTTCTTTATTGCAGTAACTGTGTAAAGTAAGTACATGGGTACAAACAAGGTCTTATGTTAGATGCGTGTTTTAACAGTTTTTCCCATTTCGGTTGTGCAATATTTATGGTAACTACAATTATTGTTATTATTTTATTATAGAGATAGTAGAAGATTGTTTCTTCCAGCTATTAATTATGCATAAATGTAGCCTCTATAATTCCTATAGTAAACTCAATAATAGTGATTGCTTGCTTACTTAGGTGGTACTTATAATTCAAAGTTATTTATAATGTAGATACAGTCAAGTTAATTAAAAATTAAAATATTCTAAGTAACATAAAAACTGCAATCTAATGATTGATGAAATTCCACAGGCTAGCCTAGTGTGATGACCATCATTTTAAGAGAATGAAATAGTTATTATTAACAGTTATTTTAAAACTTTTAGTTTTTCTTTCGTATATATATATTTTTCACTTTTGTTTATTGCGTTTCATTGTAAAACAAATGTTCTACGTAAGATATAGTAAGATATATCTTACGATATATATACATATATATAAGATATAAATAAGCGGTGTAATCATGTGGTAGGATCTTGTACTAAAACTTGCATTAGTTCATCTAATCGTGAACGCGATATTATCCCTTGGGGATAAAACTGTGTGGACGGCCCCTTATCCCTGGGTTAGTGCAGTGTGAACAAGTCTTTATGCCCTTGTGGCGAGAGATTAGGGCGAGTTAATGTTATTGTTTATTTTGATCCTTTTATGGTGATTATATTTATTGGTGTGCAGTGTCTTGTAGAGATTTATGGACTTTTTTATTATAATATAATTGACTTAGAGGCTGAATTTAATAAATTTAGTTTCATTTAATTTAGCAACAACACCAATGTTAAATATTAGTTCATTAATATAATTTAACATCAAGTGAATAATATCCATTGTATAATCAGTTTAAAGACTCGCATATAGTAACATTTTTAATCATCTCAACTCAAAACACAGTTTATCTTTTTTTTTTTAATTATTTTGTATTCATCGGTCTTGTTGCTTTTCAACCGTCTTCACAAAAAAGGATGAGGTTCTCAATTCGCCTGTATTTTTTTATGTACGTTACCTCAGAACTCCGTCAATTCTAAACCGATTTGAAAAAATAGTATTTTGCTTAAGAGAGTTTTTTAAACTTTTAACTTTTTTACTTTTCGTTCGGTCCCATTGTAATTTTATCGAGATTTGATAAGTATCTCCAGAGATATAGAGATAAACAACTCAAATTTAGTACTGAAAATGACTAGCGCGGCATGTGCAGTCGTTTTTTTTTTGTTTTGTAAATGATGATAAATTATTGAGTGATTGGGTAATATACAAATACACTTTAACATTTATCTTATTACTAACTGGTCCCCGCTATTTTTCCAGCGTCAAAAAGTATCTTTTGACCTATTATACTCTTTGGGCTACGCGCAAAATTTCAGCCCAATCAGTCGAGCCATTTGACCGTGGAGAGGTAACGAACAAATAAATATACAAACTGGTTTTCATATTCATATTGTGTGTTGCACATTACAAGTACTCTTGTTAACCCCTGGATAACCTCTTCAACTAAGCTAAATATGCTTGTGTCTAGAGTGGGTTCACGTCAAATAGTGCAATGCATGGGGATCGAACTCACGACCTCTCGATCACCAGGCCGATGCCATAGCCATTGGGCTATTGCCGCTTCCATTTTCTTTTTAAATATATACAGTGTGGAAATTAAACTCAGGCCCTGGAGGGAAACTACTTTAAATCCTTAAGCTAGCTCATTTTACTTAAAGGAGACATTCCTTTATTTTTGAAAAGAAACAAATCTGCATTAAAAGATTTTTTTAAACTCACTTGCTTCGACCGGGACTCGAACCAACTAAAATTAAAAAAAATAAACACTCTTTATTTTAATATACTAATCGGTAGTATTAATATTCAGGATAAAGTTTCTCTAAAAAACATTAGGTCTTAAAAATAAAAATAATCGTTAAATCTAACATCAACTTTATTTTACTATCAATTTTGTAACACTTAAATTATTTAACTGATAATTGCAAACAAAGTCAAACGTTCCATTTTTAAACTTCTCCACTGAACGCCTCGGATCATGTAAGAAGGAAATGTGCATAGAGGTATTACCACCATTGAACAATTTTCTTATCGAAGATTTCAACAAGGTACTTAACGATAAATTAGCAAGCGTGTACTTCATACGAAGTCTTTGAGTGTTGGAGAGATAACAGAACTGTTACGTGTCTTTTACTTGTTAAAAGTGAACAGTAACCAAACATTTTTTAGATAAACTTTATCCTGAATATTAATACTACCGATTAGTATAATAAAATAAAGAGTGTTTATTTTTTTTAATTTTAGTTGGTTCGAGTCCCGGGCGAAGCAAGCGAGTTTAAAAAAATCTTTTAATGCAGATTTGTTTCTTTTCAAATATAAAGGAATGTCTCCTTTAAGTAAAATGAGCTAGCTTAAGGATTTAAAGTAGTTTCCCTCCAGGGCCTGAGTTTAATTTCCACACTGTATAATATATAAAATAAATATTGGTGTTTATGCTGATATTAGAATTATTGTGTTTATTTCGCTTACCTTTATCAAGATTCTACCAACATCCACGTAGGCCTTCCCAATTTAATTTCTGCTCCAATCCCATAAATTCCTCCCAGGTTCAATACGAGCAGTAGTGGAATGCAATATGTAGAATACACCAGTACTAATTACCGTTCGCGCAAAGGTTCCCTTAATTGTTAATTTGGCACATTCGCGAGCGTTAATGACGCGTGGAGGGTACGCGCCCAGACAATTTATTACGCGTATGAGAACCGACCAGCGGATGCTGAGCCTTAGATGTCGATATTGACGGTGCGATCAGTTAATCTAGGGAGCAATATATACTTTTTCAGAAGTTTATCAGAAAATTATCCACAAATTACCTTTATAAAGTACCTTGTATCCTTGTATATGTTTGTTTCTTCGTCACGTTAAAACTACTGAACCAACTGAGCTGAAATTTAGTATGTAGATAGCCTAGACTCTGGAATTACACATAGGGTACCTCCTTTTATTCCGATTTTACCCACGGAACGATCTCTACGCGAGTAAAACCGCGGGGCACAGTTTGTATGGTAATTATAGACTAAAGATTTTTTTAAATGTAGCCAATAAGCAAACGGCCCACCTGATGGGAAGTGGTTACTGTTGTTTACGAGCACTTGCAACACTAAAATACTTAAAGATCCCAGTGCCGTATTCGGGAAACATATTCTCAGTGGTAGAACTTCTGAAATATTTCGTTTGAAGGTCAAATAATTTAATAAAACTGCTTAAAACATAATGCATGTGAGACATCTAGACTTCTCAGTAGTCTCAGGGTCTCACGACTAAAATTAGTGTCGTGAATATATTATTGTAATATAGAGCTCGGCATGCCATAGTATCTGTTATAGGTAGACGATTGTTATATGTAGTAGATCTATCTTTTACGCAAACGGGTCGTCCCGTTGTCGTAATGGATAGATAGTTTAAGCTCGCCTTTGAACCGGGAAGTTGCCAGTTCAAATTTTACCCCTGCACGAATGGATATATATATGTGCATTCATGGGTGTTGATCCATGGTAGGAGCATTATATCGATGTTATAACTGACTTGCTACCAAAAAGTAGTTTACCACCATCAAAGAGAAAATCTGTCGCTATAACCTACAGTGTTCCGGCAGTAAACAGCCATTGAGACTCAGACCATTCTAGGCCTAGCGTGTTCACCATCTTCGACCACATCATCTTTTACCACCAGGCGAGATAATGATCAAATGCTATCAAATATACATAAACTGGCCAAGTGCAAGTCGGACTCGCACACGTAGGGTTCCGTACCCCACTACAGCATTTTATAAATAAGATCGAGCAAAAAATACCACTATCATTTTTCGCTAGCAAAAAATAATAATTAATAAACATTTTATTTCTTATAACGCCATCTAACGTCTAACAAAGGTGTTAGGGATCGACATTTCAATATAACGCCATCTATGGGACATTTATCTATCTAAGCGTTCATAGACGGCGTGAAATGCCGAAATAAAACTGGCTATGTGCGAGTCAGACTTTTGTCCCGCACACGGAGGGTTCCGAATTTCCGAAGTCCGAACGCCACGAACTTCTAACACCAACTAAGTACGTATTAATACAAAGGTAATTATAATTAATATAATTAAATATCTGGAAGACCGACTGTTCGTACGACTAACTTGCTACTGATTCTAGTTAATTAAAGCTCTTTAAGTACTAAAATCGAAGATATATTATTCAATACTGTACATTACATTTCTGCAAATTATCCACAACTAAGTAAACAAATCGACCGAGGCCCACAAATTTAACAAATGAAACGCTTGCGCTTGCTAATTTTTCCTGCGCTGCCATCTAGCTGCGTCGAGGTGAATTAATTTCGTATCGTATCGTATCGTAAAAAACACGTTTTTTGTTTCAGACCCTTTAATTTTTAACTTTGTTCTGTTGTTAGTATTTGTTGTTATAGCGGCAACAGAAATACATCATCTGTGAAAATTTCAACCGTCTAACTATCACGGTTCATGAGATACAGCCTGGTGACAGACGGACAGACAGACAGACAGACAGACAGACAGACAGACAGACAGACGGACAGCGGAGTCTCAGTAATAGGGTTCCGTTGGTACCCTTTGGGTTCGGAACCCTAAAAACACGTATCTTGTATGGGGACCCTCTATTATTTTTAACTTTATTCTGTTTTTAGTATTTGTTGCTATAGCGGCAACTGAAATACATCATCTGTGAAAATTTCAACTGTCTAACTATCACATAGGTAAGGTCATGGCGGAAATTTTTCTCCTTGATGTTGGTAAGCTACTTTTTGCTAGCAAATCAGGCGGAATATCGATATAATATGCACCTACCACCTGTCGACGAACACCCGTGCTAGGATTTGAACCGGTCACCTCTCGTACCTACCTCTCATCATCATCATCATTATCAGCCGGTGTCCGTCCACTGCTGGACGTAGGCCTCTCCCAAGGTGCGCCACTGAGCCCGATCTTCGGCTCTTATTTTTCAGTCACTGCCCACCGCTTTGCGTATGTCGTCGCTCCACCTGGTCACAGGACGTCCTACGCTACGTTTGCCGATTCGCGGCCGATTCACGGCCGAACTACCTCTAATTACTACGATTATACTATTATATTAGTACATAAACACTCTCATAAACACCAATATTATATTATGTTTCTTTGAAGTGTTTCACACTTTATATTTTTGTAAACTGTTAAACACAATCCAAAATTTCATCGTACCGACGGGACTTGAACCCGCAACCTCCGGAATAACATGTTCCGGTGCTTTGCCAATTAAGCCACGGTGCGAAGTATCGTTACGACGAAATTAGTGGATTGCATTTTGTTAACCCAATTATGCATTGGTGGCGGTTGGTTATTTGATTTACGCAGTGCAACGTCTCTCGTCGGATTTGAAAACTGTAATGTATTCTTCCGAATGATTAACTTACGTAGTAAGTAGTCATAGATGGCGCCACCAATGCATAATTGGGTTAACAAAATGCAATCCACTAATTTCGTCGTAACGATACTTCGCACCGTGGCTTAATTGGCAAAGCACTGGAACATGTTATTCCGGAGGTTGCGGGTTCAAGTCCCGTCGGTACGATGAAATTTTGGATTGTGTTTAACAGTTTACCAATATTATAAATACAAAAGTCAGTTTGTTTATTTGTTTGGGACTTCTTCGTGGTCAAACGACTGGACTGATTTAGCTGAAATGTTGTACAGGGATTTGGGATGTTACGGAGGTGGTTTTGTCGGAACCGAAGACTAAACCGGAGATTTAACTTTTATTTTAACGAACCGGAACCGAAACCGAAATCGGAACCGGAGGTGAACCATGCCGGGTCAGACAAATGAATAAAACAACGCTGTAACTATTCGGTATAACCTCCGCTTTAAATCAATCGGAACCGAAGCCGAAACCAGAGGTGTGAAATTAACCGAAAGTTTCGGTATATCGGAACGGAAGCCTTAACTCTGTAAAATCTTTACTATTATATTATTAGTACTTTACTATTATTTTATTATTTATTATATAGTATATTATTTCATATATTATAGATTAGGCTATAGGATACTTCTAAACGCGGGCGAAGCCGCCGGGCACATATAGTAATCAATAAATACTTTCAATGGAAAAATAAACCCTTTCACAAATGGTATGTGAGGGGTCTACTTAAAGTGGTCGTTCATCCGGGTAGTAATGTAGCTCGTGAAACAATTTGTTAGCTGTGGATTTCGGGACGGGATGAATTGCCACTTTGCTACTGTTTTGCTAATTGTGCTTTGTTGTTTTGAGCTAATATTGCAAATGGGTTATTTTACCTACAAGCTATGGAAAAGAAAATATCTTCAAAAAACTACTAATGGGACTGTTCTTTAGATGACTATCTGTGGAAGGTAGCTTTAGGATGCGAAGAGCCGAAGATGTGTGGCAGGCAATAGGAGAGGTATATGTCCAGCAGTGGACTAACACGAGCTGCTGATGTTAGTTACTTAAGATTTCTTAAAAATGACAAAAAAATGGTTATACTATTTCTTAAAACAACTGGTTGTTCAGTTTGTTTCTTTCTTATGGTGGTATTGACAATAAATCATAAGTTTTTGATTTATTACGAAAAAATAAACCTAAATAAACTACTTTAAATTTTTTTGAAGTCATGTCGTAGCACCGTCATAAATAGCTTAATTTTAAGGGAATAATGGTCGGTTTCTGAGGTTCATTTATTGAGAGTTTGTCTACTCAAATGTACCGTTATTGAATAGATAAACCCTCAATAAATGTACTCAGAAACTGGCGCTAAGTATATTAATTTTGTTGGTTTCTACCTAGCAAATCGAATACATATTCAGTACAAATAATTGTTTAAAAATATGTATATGGCTGGTTTTGCACTAATAAATGCTGAGTGATTATTTGTTAGCTTTTATGATTATATGCCTTCATCACTTACCTAATAATAACTATATAACTCGCATAAAATTCCAACAAATTTAACACTGTTACAGTTTCGCCTACATCTCACTAACCCCTAATCTACTGGTACCGTGCAATATTGATTGTGTCGAGCTCCCGGCAGACAGTAATCGTGTGGATTAACAGTGCCCGGAAATTGTGAGAATTAACCCCAGTCCTACTGGCAATCTTTGGAGACTTACTGGCTTACACTGGCAACTTAGAGGCTTGCTACACGCTGTGTTTCTAACGCGATATATTGTCGTCGCGATAAAAACGTGGCGTGGTAGAGGTAAAGATGAAAATGAATAAATGCATAATGTGGTTTCAGTTTCTCATATTTCTTATTTCAAGTAAGTAACTTGTGTATTTTATACAATAAAGTCGCGTGACTTGGAATCACACAGTAAAGAGTTCCGTACAACCCTAGGTAGAATATTATTATAAGAAAACTCGTTTCTAGTATGGGGACTGCCTTTAAATAATTATTTTATTTTATTTTAAATATTTTTTATTATAGTTACTATTATAATAAACACTTTGTAATTTGTATTTTAATGTATTCTTATTACCGTTTATAATATTGAGCAAGCGCACCAAAAAAAAGAGAAGATTCTTGTATTGGGTCCCCTAAATCAATTTAATTAAGTTTTTATTATATTTTTTTTATAGCGGCTATAGTAAAGCATATTATGTCTAAATTGCAAGTGTCTACCTTTTGACAGTTAGACGGACGGACGGACAGCAAAATCTCAGTAATATGGTACCGTTTGGTTCCTAATAAATGTCTTTTTTTTTTCTCAGCCTGTTGTGTCCCATTGCTGGTCAAAAGTTACCCCCCTAATCTTCCACGAATCTCTCAACAGGGATAATCTCTCTACAGGATCTTTCTACAGGACTAATAATTGTCCATCTAGGCTGGTAAGCAATGATATTATCACACCACCTGTTTCGTGTTCAGATAAACAATATATCAGATTTTAAATAAGTTTTTATACTAATGCATATATACAATACAATGTACACATGAATCATCAATAATTTCACAATGGTATATTAATTAAGAATTAAATTGTCACTACGAGTATTCATATATTACGTACATAGTAGTTTTGTCACTAATGGGGGTGAACATACCTCTGCAATACAGGCTTTTAGTCTAGCGCAGAGATAGAAATATGTTGCTTTAGCATTAATCTAATATATAAAATTCTCGTGTCACAGTTTTCGTTGCCATACTCCTCCGAAACGGCTTGACCGATTTTGATGAAATTTTTTGTGCTTATCCGGTATCTATGAGAATCGGCCAACATCTATTTTTCATCCCCCTAAATGTTAGGGGTAGTCCACCCCTAAATTTTTTTTATTATACAACATACAAAAATACATACAATCCTCAATTTTCACCCTTCTACGATCAACCCTTATTTTTTAATAGCCATTTATTTATATGGCAAAACAACGTTTGCCGGGTCAGCTAGTAATATATATAAAGTCTCATAAATATAATGTATTTATAAATACATTCAATATATTAACATAATATATTTGTGCTAACTATTGTATTCACTGTGTTTGAAATAAATAAATTTAATTGAATCAATCAGTTGAATTGAATTAAATCGCAATAACGCAGCTAACGGATTTTCCATACAAGTAACTCGAAAATTCACTTGAATTTTGAATTTTGTGTAAAGTGATACTAGCGCGTTTTTAAAGCGCGCGTTATAATCGTCGTGTGTATGTCCCTTTTTTGATGGTGTGACCATAATATTTAACTATTGATAATGCTGGTATAATCACAGGTATTATCGGAATGTGTACAAGCTTTATGGCCTTAGGAGTAAATCACGGTGATTTTCAGTAATTGTTGATTTGTTGGGGTCATTATTTGGATCAGTGATATTAAATAGGATGGTATGGATGGTGGTTATGGACCTGTACTTTAGCTTGCGTATTTAGTACACTTATAAATGTCTAACTAATAACTAAAGAAAAGATGGTGTATTTTACAAGCTTTTATTTAACTTTCAATGTATGTAACTATGTATGTTCGGGTGGAATCTTGGAAGCTAAATTAGACCCACTTCCCGATGTCCGATTGGACTCAAATTTGGTGTACTTATGTATCTTCGGTGACAATACAATGATATGGTACCATGGAGCTGGTCTGATGATGGAGACGGAAGGTGGCCACGGCATCTCTGTGATAAAACAACATAACCACACCGACTTTGGACTCGATTGATTTGTCTTGAAGAGAACTTTGCGCCTAGATGATATCCAGGGTCTGATGATGAAGCTGGAAGGTGGCCACGGCATCTCTGTGATAAAGATTGATTCGTCTTGAAGAGAACTTTACACCTAGATAATATCCAGGGTCTGATGATGAAGCTGGAAGGCAGCCACGGAATATCTGTGATAAAAAACAAAACACTACCAAGTTTGGGCTCGATTGATTCGTCTTGAAGAGAACTTTACACCTAGATGATATTTAGCGACTGGTGATGAAGCTGGAAGGTGGCGGTGGACGGCATCTCTGTGATAAAATAACGTAACCCCAGTGAATTTGAGCTCAAATAATTCGTCTTGAGGAGCACTTTACACTTAGATGATAGCCAGGATCTGATGATGAAGCTGTAAGGTGGCCATGGCATTTCTGTTTTAAGCAACATAGCCCCACCGAGTCGATTGATTTTCTTTGAAGAGCACTTTACCCATAATCACATCAAATATCCGTAGAATATTTTAAAACATCATGCCTTCTCTCAAATACTTAAGTAGTAGGTAGGTAGTCGGTATCTATACCTACCTACTTATAAGTTAAAAATAATTTATAAGTAAAAAATATTTTTAAAAACAAGCTTTTATCTGGGACAATGAACTAAAATGTTAAAAATAAATTATAGTAAGTATTTGGCGTGTAGGTACTTACCTATATTTTTAAAAGCTTGAGGCACTGAAGTATAGTAATTACCTAGCCTGAAAAACGGGTAGTGAAAACTGCTGCACTGCATTTTCATGAAGGTCAATTAGAAAACATTGTAACAGTGAGGTCACATTTTAAACTGAAGAAGACCGGTTAAAAGAAGATAAGGTTCAGGTACGTTTACTTTAGTCTAAGCCACGTCCGTTTATCCCGTGGCTAAAACCAGAGTGGGTGTTTAAACCTAAGTCAAAAATGTAGTGCACTCCATTATCATTGATGGCCGGTTTCTGAGTACATTTATAAAAAGTTTATCTATTCAATAACGGTACAATTGAGTAGATAAATTCTCAATAAATGTACCTCAGAAACCGACCATTAGTATTTCAGTATCATTAATTATCTTTAAAGGTACGGACACACCGCAGCGTCCTGTGTGCGCGATCTAGGCGGCGATCAGATAGTGCAGTAGTATTTGTACCGACTGGTTCACACCAAACGCGATTAGAAAACAATTGAAATGTACTGAGATCGCGCTCGCAGGACGCTGGACGCCGCGGTGTGGCCGTACCTTAAGTGGTGTGGCCGTACCTTAAGTATAGCAGAAAATATTTCAGCCTAAATATACTGCGTTTTAAACAAAAATTTATTTCTCTGAATATTAACATTTATTTCTCTGAAAATTCGTTACAAGTATTTAATAATTCCTAAGCAAAAGGCTGTATTCAGGCGTAACATAATACTAGAGTAGTAGTAATTTCGCCGCCAGAACTCGGATGGAGTTTAATTAACAAATTTAATTAGAAATTAACTGTTTTGTAGAACAGGAGATGCCTGTGTGGTTACGGCACATGAGAGCTAGGGTTGCCACTAACGGACAGTAAATAGTTTTTTATAATAATTACAAAACGAATAAAACCGACTTCAAATGCTGCGCCAATCATTTTCAGTGCCTAGTTTGAGGGGTTTTATCACCATATCTCTAGACATACTTATCAGATATCAATTAAATTGCAATGCAATGAAACGGAAAGCATTCTGTCAAACAAAAAAAAGAGTGTGTACTTATGTACACGCGTTAGAAGTTATAATTCTGTGGCGTATGGAAAAAAATGCAGTAGTGATTAACGATAACATATTAAAATTAATCAAAAAGTGCGCGCGCATCGTAAAAATTCACTCTCATAATTTTTCTCTATCGCGCCAAAAGAAGTATAACTTCAAAAATAAATAATTTTCCGAATCGCTTTATAAATGACGGAGTTCCGAGGTAACAAATATTTATAAAACTATGGAATTAAGAACATCCTTTTTGTGAAGACGGTTAAAAAACCATCTATCTATTGCCCGTAAACTTTCATTCCCTATTTTACCCACTCTAAGAATAAATACAGCGATGATCTTAGCATGGTAGATAAAAATATCGGCGCGGGACGTTTCTTCTATGATAGATTGAGTTTTGTGACCGATACTCGTTGTGTAGAACGATATATTGTTGTCAAGGGCGTCTCCCTATATTTGATGTTTAAGCGGCAATAGCCTAATGGCAAGTCCACACTCGCCAAGCATATTTTATTAACAAGTAAGCTTAGTTGGAGAGGTTAACAAGACTACTAGTAATGTACAACCTACATTGCTAGTAAGCTTTAAAATAAAACTAACTACATAAAGTATCGGTAAATTAATAGAATATTGGAGCTGTATGAGAAAGTATGAGTAACTGAAGATTGTGCTCATCTATGTCTCGCTGTGGTCTAGAGTAGACTTGAAGAGTGATGATGAACCGATGAATTGCCATCGTTATATGGCTTGTAAAAAATGCATGCTTCAAGATCCACTGATTAAGCATTCATGGATGGAGCATTATAATGATGTTCCGCCTGACTTGCAACCAAATAGTAGCTTACCACCATCAAGGATAAAATCTGCCGCATTAATATCGCAGTTACAGCTGAACCCCAAAAAGGCTGCTACCAAAACCTAACAGTATTCCGGTAGCACAGCCCTTGAGAGTAGGGCCATCCTAGGTCTAGCGTGTTCACCATCTTCGACCTCATCATTGCTTACCACCAGACGATTTAGTGGTCAAACGTTAGCCAATCAGATTTAAAACATTTTTTAATGACTTCCCGACGGCTAAAAAAAATAGAGCAAGCTGTTTGCCAGTGTCTCAAACAAACAAAAAATAAAACCTATGAATTTGAACAACAATTGCAAAATGCAACAATTTAAACTACGTGCGACAACCCTACACGGAGTAGGTGGGTAAACAGCGAGCGCTGGCGGTGAATTTGAAAATTTAATTTAGTTGCTTTGTCCCCACTAATTGGTTTGTTTTCGCCGAGCCGCGAGCGATGTGTTCGGATTAGTGGAGTTATACAAATTGCCAATTTGTGCTGTGTGCCGAACCTACCATATTGTGTTATTTTATTATATTATCTAGGTGTTTGTAGCACCGCCCACTTTCAAAAATATTATAGAAATCAGCAACACCCACGTCTTATTTAAGATTTAGATAGCCACACTCATTGCCTGTTTATAGTTTTTGATGGGGCTTATAGATGGAAGCTGGAGGTAGACTTCTACCGCAACTAATGTCACTTTCCTTTACTGATAGAACAAAGACTTAGATTTTATGACTAAGCGCTGCAAGCTCAAGGTCCTAGTTTCCAAAAGGCTATGTATTATAATATATTTAAGATAATACACTTTTTCAATAAGCAGTTTTGATAGTTGGTATTTAAATCACTGTTGCATAAACCGGCTAAATTGTGAGTAACGACAACTAATTTCAAATTTCACCACACGTCACCCCAGCTAACTTTCTCGAGACTTGGGTTTTTCTTGGTTTCTTCTTTTCTTTGTTTCTTCTTTTCTTGGTTTTTCAAGGAGCTTTGCTGCTACTATGCAATCTGTTTTTTCTTAAAGCGAGGTGAAAAGCACAAACAAAATTAACCATTCTATTTTTATACCAACGCTGGTGCTTTACCGCCTTAAAGGATACTGTAAGATTTAGTTAAGACAGTTTAAACCTCGGTCCTTTTCAACCAATATGGTTAGTAAATCCAGACTATATATATGACGAGGGAGGTACCCGCCGATTGTTTTTAAAGAGTGTGACGCCAGCTGCGCTGACTTCACCATCCATGCTCGTCATCATGGTGACGATCACCCATAGTGGAAGACTTCAAATAAAAGTCTTCTGTTCACATATCGAGTAACTTAATGTGGTTACAACATAAACATTACAAGTACACAGCAATATCGGAAGCTCCGTACCGCTTGGCGGTCCGAGCTCCAAAGAATTATGGAGAATCGGGCGGCCGTATTTATACCAAGTTAAGCTCGTTAAGCTTACATTTAAAATGTTATTACGCTTATAATGATTCTATGAGCTTGAAGCTTAATTATAAATCACAAAATGAATTTAGAAATAATAATGCATTGATTTTGGTAATAATTAATGAAGCTAGTAAATTAAATATTACTACAATCTCAAATGAATTCAATCAACTTGAAATCCTTAAATAAACATTTAAGTTATTAATTTAGGGTTTACTAATGAATTATTATTTATTGGGAGTAAAATAGAGCGTTCGCGCCGACATTACATATATAAAAGAAAGGCTTATTATATATATAAAAGAAAGTCGTGTTAGTTACACCACTTATAACTCAAGAACGGTTGGACCAATTTTTGTGATCTATGTATTTTTGGAATTGTCTTTGTCAGGAATATATATATATAATTGACCGAAAAAAATTAATATGAAAAAATATTTTGCGAAAATGTTCCTGGGTTTCTAAACTGCCAAACATTTGATGCTCAATTGTTTATCCCGTCGATACGGTAAACCGGTCATCGCCCCTACATACATTGCTATTTGCTATTCGTGATTGCTTATTGACAATATTTCCAAATATTGTTTGTCTTCTTTGATGTGCCTTATAAACCGGCAGACGTGCGGTTGTGCATGTTCTTTATTTGCTATGTATGCCAAACACGCAAATAGGAGAATAATTTCGCAAATATACCCTCCACACATGTGATTTTCTGTCACACATAGCAAATACGCAAATACAAATAGCTATGTTCAGATAGCATTACAATATTCGGATTATCGCGTTTTTTTTTTGTTTAATTATGGCTCCACACTAATAGTGTATTTAGCCAGTGTCAAATATAAACATTCTTCAAGTTTTTGTGAATTCAAAATGTCATCATCATTTTAAAAATGTCAAATACTGTCAGTAATGACAATTGTTTTTGACATATTTATTGATTGTCAAATATGCGTGCGTTCAGAAATGTAAGCTTACAAGCAACTTAAAAATGTTTATAAAATTTCCAAAAACAATTTCTAAGATCTATTACTATGTTTAAAAAATTTAGTTTATTTGTGCGAGTATTATTATTAACTAGCTGAGCTCCGCCACTTCGCCCGCGTGGAAATAGATGCGTAGAGAGTTGAGAACAATATCAGATTCACACACGCTTTCGCATTACTAATATCTGGCATTTTGTGTTATTTTAGAACCCACACACTATCTACGCACTATCTATGCAGCAGCAGCGTCGCTAAAAAAACTACGTAATTTTCTGCCTACATCCACTAAAATTTCCCGCGCTCAGTCTCTCTTACATCCTATTCTAGATTATTCTGACGTCTGCTATCTAGATCTTAGGGAGGATCAGCTTAATAAACTTGAGCGGTTACAACATTTTTGTATAAGGTTCATATTTGGTCTGCGTAAATATCGATCACGTATCTCAGTTTCGTACAAAGCTCAAGTGGCTTCCCATTCGCCTTCGCCCGAATACACATATCCTTTCCTTTCTATTTAATATACTGTTCAATCTTTATACTCCTCGTTATCTCAAAGAACGGTTTAACTACCTTCACGTCTCAATCTCTCTTTCTCTGAGGTCATCAGAAAACCTTACCCTTAATTTTCCTTCTCATGTTTCCACTTTTTATGACAAATCTTTCACTGTCCAGGCTGTTCGACTCTTGAACTCACTTCCTGAATATATTAAATCTTCACAAACTCTCAATATGTTTAAATGTCGCTTAAAGATACTGTATCTTTCATTATGATTTGTGTCCTGCTGTTTTATTGCTTATTGTTTATTGAAGATTGTAGGTATGTTTTGTTTTTATTTTTGTTTATAATTATATATATATATATATATATTTTAGTGTTTAGTGGTAGTAAGTTAGTTTATAGTTATGTTATATTAGGTAAACTTTGTGTTTTTGTTTAGTTAATTTTTTTTTTCTTTATCTTAATTAGATGCACCCTGTTGTTGACAGTTTTTAGATTCTTTCCATACTAAGGTTGTCTGGGAGAGATCGCTATTAGCGATAAGACCGCCCATTGTAACACTATAATGTAAGCTATTGTGTATAAATATTTAAGTTTTATTTGTGGTGTAACACTAAAGTTTTATCTATCTATCTATCTATCTATCTATCTATCTGCATTTCCAATTTAATTCAAATCGATTTTGTAGTCACGGAAATACGTGGAAAAAAAAACGTTCATTTAAGCTTAAATTAAGTTCATCTAAAAGGTAACACGACATTAATTATCATTTAGGTGGTACGAAGTTTGCCGGGCCAGCTAGTATATATATATTGTTACTAGCTGACCCGGCAAACGTTGTATTGCCATATAAATAAATGGCTATTAAAAAATAAGGGTTGATCGTAGAAGTGTGAAAATTGAGGATTGTATGTATCTTTGTATGTTGTATCATAAAAAAATAGAAATTAAAAATTTTGTCTAAAAAATAAAAAATAAAATTTAGGGTGGACTACCCCTAAAATTTAGGGGGATGAAAAATAGATGTTGGCCGATTCTCATAGATACCGGATAAGCACAAAAAAAATCATCAAAATCGGTCAAGCCGTTTCGGAGGAGTATGGCAACGAAAACTGTGACACGAGAATTTTATATATTAGATTATAAAAACGTTTGTAACTCTGTTACTGTCTGTTTGTTACCTAATCACACCTGAACGGATGATCCGATCTTACTGAACTTTAACAAGGAGATACTGCACAGCACGAGGGCGAACATTCGCAACTTTTTGTGCAAATAAAATCATGATTTTTACACAATAAATAACTCCGATAACACAAAATTGTTGATTGACAGAGCCTTATAATGATACATTTCTTGGTGTACGCGAACTATGTCGCAGGTATCAGCTAGTGTATTATAAAATTAATTCCTCACCAACAGGTCTGGTTCCAAAACCGTCGCGCGAAATGGCGGAAGACGGAGAAGTGCTGGGGACGGTCGACCATCATGGCGGAGTATGGACTGTACGGGGCCATGGTGCGCCATTCCCTGCCCCTGCCGGAGACCATCCTCAAAAGTGCCAAAGAGAACGACCAGGTGGCGCCTTGGCTGCTAGGTGAGTGTGGTGAGGAATTGTTCTTATTTAGAATCGCAGCACCGAGAAATGTTAAGAAGAACAACATAGCCAACAAAGAAAAGAAAACAAAACAAAAACAAAACGGTCTAACATAAATAAGATAGATTAAAAACTAAGACAACCGACTTCCATGCCCCGCGTCAATTTCAAGTCAATTTCAGTAGCAAGTTGGAGACGTTTATCGTCATATCTCTGGAGATATTAATCAGATCTCCATGAAATTAAAACGAAACCACCTCGGAAACGTACCCTACCGATTAAAAAAGAATCATTCAAATCGGTTCACAATTGACGGAGTAATCGCGTAAAACATACAGACGAATTGAAATCCTCCTACTTTTTGGCAGTCGGTTGAAAATGGTCTACAAAAAGGTCTAAAGGGTCTAGCAAATTTTTGTTTTTATTTATTTTTTACACCGAACTGGAAAGCACTTGTCCACTATCTCACTTGATGTTAAGTGATGATGCGGTCGATGATGGAGCGCTTACCCAGAAGATACCTATTTACTCGTGATTTGAAGACCCCCATATTGTAGGTACTAAACCGGAAACACAGCTAAATTGCATAAATTAAATTGCTACTTATCTAAGTTGTGCGTCACTTTTTAACAATCTTTGAGCATCATAGTTTCTTAATAAGATTTTAAATGCTCGTGGTCATGAACGCTTTCAATAGATATTTGAACAGATATTTACGATGCCACTATATATGAATATGAGTTGCCGTTATTTCGCTGGCAGCAAAACAGTTCGGTCGTAAATATTGATTTACGACCGAACTGTTCACGCTTGCAACAGAACTAAGGTATCAAAAACTCAACAGCCGCAAAAACATGGTAAATGTCCCATGGAAATATTTAGTTTTAAAATCAGATAAAGGTTACTCCTTTTACCTTGGAAACCTAGATTCAAATCTGAAACTGAACTAAAATGGCGGTGTAAGCAAATAAGCGCCAAGAGGTAAGCTGTAATGCTGGTGAAGATTCGTGGACTAGAAGTAATGCTTCAGTTAAATAACTTTTGTATGATCATCATCATCATTATCATTATCAGCAAGTATTAGTCCACTGCTGGACATAGGCCTCCCCCAAGACACGCCACTGAGCCCGATCTTCGGCTCTTTGTTTCCAGTCACTGCCCACCGCTTTGCGAATGTCGTCGCTCCACCTAGTCAAAGTTTTTTATGATATTATAAAGAAACACAAGCAAAACGCTGGTCTGATGGTAAACGACGACATCTGACTAAACAGATACCTACTGTGGAAAGCAAAATTTTTAATTGCCTAAATTTTGCACCTCATTTGTACCCGTAACCGTAAGATATTGACGCCTCTTACCAATACCCTGTAACTTGACTGGAAAACTTTCCTCTTCTAACTAAAAATTATTTCTATTTAACTGTTGATTAATTAACAAAGCGGCGGTACCGCCCCAGGCAGAATAGCAATTAGCAACTGAGTTTAACCGAGTAAGTACTTAAATGTATGACGATTGTTCTGATAATTTAAATTTCTGGCAGCTTCAAGAATACTAAATAGAACCTTACTTAGATATACGTATCTATGTGAGTGTACACTGTACCACGCAAATGATAAATCAAATAATAGAATAAAAATCATTATCAACCTATTTCTCCTCCGGCTACTTGTACTATACATTATTCTGTGCTCCGGTGAAGGAAAAACATCGTTAAGAAACAAACAACCCCCACATGGTGGTAGGACACTGTCCAGTGTCCACCTGGCAAGCTACCCTTAAGTTAGAAAATCTGTCGCCAAACATTAATGTGTTCCGGCAGCTATCCTTGAGAGCCAGTTCCCATTCTAGGTCTAGCGTGCTTACTATCTTCGATCGCATCATCGCTTAACAACAGGTGAGATAGTGGTCAAACGCTAGCCAATAAGATATAAAAAAAAATCTGTCCACAGTTGGACATTGGCCTCACCTATGGCACGCCACTGAGCTCGATAGCTCTTTGTTTTCAGCAGCTGCCATCCAGCTTGCGCATATCATTGGAAGAATATGTATTCGTTATAATTAATATACACTACACGTAGGTACCTACCTCTACTAGGTACTCTATAGAGAATGAAGGTACGTGTAGGCAATAAACAAATTAACAGCATACACCACAATCACCTTTTACTTTACATTTAACTTACTTTACATTTTTTTCAATGATAATAAAAACGAAGAAATCCTGTGAATCTAAATACTCAATAACTTGAAGCAATTAGATTATTGTATTACTTACTGTACTAGTAACGCCAAGCGGATTTTCCCACATTATAAATTATGCCATCGTATTGTGATGTATTATGCCACCGTATTGTGACCGTATGCCACGACTAAAGAAACGGACCGCATTGCCTCTACGTATGCAAAATTTCAACAAAATCGTTGAAGTCGTGTAGAAGCCACAAACAAACTATACAAACTGACTTTCACATTTACAATATTAGGGGCGATATATCTTGATAAGGCAGTTTTGAAAAAGCGCCAAGACTCCCCAAAATCCCTCGAAAACTTAGGCCGTATTCTGACGTGGTAATTTTGTTCAAGAGTCGAGCGCAGTGACAGAGGGGCGTCAGTAGCAGCTACCCCCCACTCCCCTCGCGACCACCCCACCCCGGTGAGTCCTTACACACACACATCTCACTGTCACAGTCTTGTTTATATAATTAGCTTGGCTCTTGAACTAAATTCCAATTGACTTTAAAGCACGTTATATGCCACGAAAATGTTTGGTTGTTTGTTTTAACTAACAAGTTGAATTATTTTGCTTCATATGAACTTGTGCGGGTTGCGTCGCTTCTAGATTAAATGTATTAATAAGGTACCCAAATTATTATAGATTTTTTAGGTCTTATAGGCTAGCACTTGAGCACTATCTCGCCTGGTGGTAAGCGAGGATGTGTTCGAAAATGATGAACACGCCAGGCCTAGAATACTCGTACTCTGACTTTTAACGGCTGTGTGCTGCCGAAATAACGTAAGATTGTGGCGACAGATACTTAAATAAGAAAATTTAATATTTACATTTTGTTACTAAGAGGCATATCTAAATAGAATAATAAGTATCTTCTAACAATAAAATATATATTTACATTACGTACATTCTATATTCTATTCATAATGATCCCTTCAGTTTCCTTCACAATTGCCAAAAACAAAAGACCTACGATCCAAAGCGTAGACTGAGTATTAAATCAGTCTACAATCCAAATCGACAACCAAATCCAAATCCAAAGCAATATTTCGTACAAACCTATTTCAATGCGACTGCATTCTTCATAAAACAACAATCGATAAAAAGCGAAGCTCAAGGACCGCTGAACAACCGCTATAACCGCTACATAAACTGTCTTTATGTAGCGCTGCAGCACTTAAAAACCAAAGAGACAAAGCTTCGTATAATTTTTAATCCCAACAAGAGATGTTCATTTTTCACTACGAGGAGGCTTCTCTCAACAACTTTATTTTTAACTGCTGTTTACAGTAAACTCAACTTTATTTCTATAAAAATAAGAGCGGTAGTAGTTGTAAGATGTTGTTTACGTGAGCAAGAATCCAGTGACAGCTTATGAGAAGGCTTTATTTGTTTCAACGGATGCGTGAAAGGACGTTTATCCGGCTTGATGTATGGTTATGTGGCTTTTTCAATGTGTTCCCTTCGCAGGTTTTGTTATAGTTAGGAAATGTTCAAAACATTACATTATTTGGTCGGAAATTGATAAATATTGCTATAGTTTGGACAATTGAAATGTTCTACTTTGTAATAGTTTGTCATTTTGGTATATTTTCATAGTTCCAGTTGAATATTTTCGTATTTATATCATATTAAATTATCTTATATGGTCTACTAAGATACCTACGGGATAAAATGTAGTTTTTTTTTTTCGTTATAGTCAAGCGTTTGACCACTATCTCACCTGATGTTAAGTAATGATGTGGTCGACGTAGTTTGTAGATTTAAATTGGAATCAAATGCTTGTAATATAATCAGTGGTATAATGACAGTTTTTAATCTTATGATTCAATGATGAATTATGTTTAAAATCGTAATTAGTTTAAAACTAAATTAGTCCATCACAAAAGCATAGATTTCTATGCGTCCATACTTATGTCGTAAAACGCAAAAAAAATATTATTTTTTTGTTATTTAGGCTTGCGTTTGAACACTATCTCACCTTCCTGTTTGTTTCTATTTAAACTTTTACACGTTTAAACAACTTTGTAGATTGAATTTAATAAATTTTTGTACAATGATAGCCACTTTAGTTGGCATAAGATATTTTATGACGCGAGCGAAGACACAGAATGCAACTAGTAGTAAATAAAATTAAATATGCACCTGACTGCGCCTACATCTCCATAAGACACATTTCAGTTTAGGATATAACACCTAGAACAAAATAAAACCATTATCGTAGACATTCCGTAGACGTTCGTAGACAATCCGTAGCACTACGAAAAACACTCCATCTGTCAATAACCCAAACTAAATTGTAAAACCAGTTTATCAAACTGAAACAAATTATCATAATCACTAAAACCCCTGTAATCCGCACTACACGTGGAATTAAATACGTAAACTCGAAAACGAGTTGTACAGATATGAATTAATAAAGGCCGAGTTCCCCCATAAGCCTGGAAGGGGGCGGCCCGGGATGGTTGAGGGGGAGGGTGAAGGGGGTAGCGTACGTAGGCAAGATGGCGGCCGCATTGTCTAAGCCTTGATTACCGCAGATTTGAGCGCGCTCACATATTAATTATGTACTTAGTGCTTTTTTAGCAGAGGGCTAGGTAATGCTAGGTACATTATTTATTTTGCACGAAGGGAGGTTTTGGTTTTTGGATTTTGATTGGAAATGTTGAATAGTATTTAGTGTTTTTTGGAGTAGGAGAATTGGTGTTATGGTTTTTTTGTTGTGTTATTTCTGAGTATTTATGAAAATATATATATTAAAAAAAAGCTTACTAGCAATATGGGTTGCATGTTGCTAGTAGTGTTGTCAAACACTAGCTAAATATGCTTGTGTCTGGAGTGGGTTTACGGCAATAATGCAATGGGTGGGGATCGAACTCACGATTGCCAGTCCGACACCTTAGCCATTGGGTTATTGCTGCTTGTATAATATAGTGACAAGTTTTCATTTAATGTAAGATAGTTCTATGATTTTATGTACTACTTAGAGTATGCTGAGAAATATCTAATTAGTTAGTTTATAAGTTTTGAATAGATATACGACTAACATTGTTTTTGTTCATAAACTATTTACTTTTAATTATAAATTATTATTATTATTATTATAGAAAATTCCAATAAAAATCTTTAATTTCATCTATGTATAAGAAACATCGTGGCATTGTAATTATTTAATTTATTTTTTTAATTACAACTTACATTAAAACAACAAACACTAAACAATGATAAAATATAATAGCTAAAAACCTCAATGTTTACAAAAAATATCAAGACATCAAAGAGTGAGCGCGCCGCGCAGAATCGTCACTCCAAACATGAGATAAATGGATTCTAATGCACCCATAGAGCAAGTTATAGAATCATCTGCCTATTACCCACTTGCTTTGTGCTAGCTCTTTCATCTTCCCGCTAAATGACACCGGCATACTCTTCGCCATTATCTAGAGTGAAAAATACGACTTTGCACAGACAAAAGTGCTCTTTTCAACTTCACGTGAATAAAATTTGCACTTTATATCAAAGTAACAATCGCTAAATAGAATTAAATGGAATTTTCTAAAGAGTATTTTGTAATTATGATGTATTCATCGTTGTCTTCGACAAGATTTCATTTAAGTGGCGTACTTTTATGGAGAGCGCTTTGATCATACTTACTTAGTTGTAGGTAAGTATCTAATAACATATATTTGTATCGTCTTTTAAGTTACAAACAACAGCTCGATAAACTGTATCTTTTTAAAAAGCAATTTGTTACCCATATTGTGTTAGATTAATGTAGGTAAATTGATGAGAGTTCTGATCTTTAGGATAGTGTAGTAGCATAATTTCGTATATCTAACAATTTTATTGTCAAAGATGACTTAAAGCATAACATAATCAAATTTCTAAATATGTGGTCATAACTGCTTTAATTAGAATGTCATTAAAATGTAAAAGTAAAATGAATTAAATTCTATTCATCTAAATGCAGTGAGGCTTTTCTTTTATCCAAAAGTTTATAAATTCCTGCAATAATTATTGCCAGAGTTACCTATAATAGAATTGTATCAAACTTTGGAATGTAAAAACTGACTAAAATGTAAAAAATATTATGGTCAATCAAAAATTTCTTTAGCAAGAGTTTTATTGAATAGCACACTACCATTTCCCGGTTACCTTCAATCGGGCGAGAATTGAACCTGAGCAAACAAACACAAATAACGGACATCAACATATACATACTACTAAAATATATAATAATTAATAAATGTTTTCAAGTAGCCAAAGAAACTTTACAGATACTGATTGACACTGTTTCGCATCCTGCATTGTACCACGAAATGCGGTAGACGCGTAAACGACAGAGAAGCGATACATAAATGTATGGAAAGTATTGGAAAGCGCAAGCGATGCTATCGTTTTTTGTTTGTTCGCTAACATAATACGGGGGCATTTCTCTAGCTATTTGAAAAGGTGCTTTCCATTTATTCCAACACATATCTATACTAAACAGATAATATCACGTAATCAAAAACAATCAACAATCTAAATTACCAACCAATATATCACGGTAAAACTAAACTACTTTACCTAAATCAAGTGAATTTATGTACACGCTCTAATGGAGAAACTTGCTAGCTCTAATGCGCGGATCCGGGAAATCAGACCGCGCGCCATTATATCCCGGGATCTCAGGATCCCGGACACTATGCTAATGACTATTTAGGTAGGTTTTGGTGAGGAGCGATTGGCCGCTCTTGTCAGGTCTGGTTAGTTGGTGATCTTTGGTATTAATATGAAGATTGTTAAATTTATTGTTTATTAATTATTAAGGTTACTATCTACCTGCTTTCAAAACAACAGTTACTAGAAATAGTCAGACGAACGGCAAAAAGATTTAAAAAAATTGTTGGAATACAAACTATTTGTAGCTGTGCCACGCGGTTCATCCCGCGTAGATATAATTTCCGTGGGAATATGGCGATAAAAAGTACTCTGTGTTATTCTAGGGTCTAGGCTATAAGACATATCGAATTTCAGGTCAATCGGTTGAGTGTTTTTAGCGTTAAGAAGTAACAAACATACACACTCACAAACTTTCGCTTTGATAATAATATATTATAATAATATACTAATATATGTATTATAATACAAATATATTAGTAGGATATGGCGGATCGATAGACCCTAAAAATGTAAACTAAGATATTGACGTATTACTATATGTCACAAGATATCTGTGTGTGGCAATCTATATTAAAATCTACTGGATGGTTTGGTCTTTATACATCAACATTTTGAGAGAATCAGACTAAAATTATTATTATATTATGTTCAATTAAATTTGTATATTCTGTAACGAAAACAACATACATAATCTTTGTGTCAGAGACATCGACCATATAATCTCATCTCGTCACGGATGATACACCAGCTTGTCTGAAAGTGAAAAACTAACTATTATTTATAGTACTAAGGGCTTAGGGTGAGTATCGGAAGTCTGAAGTAATGATCACTGACAGTAGTTCAATTTACATAGAACATTTCCTATTTATCTTTACTTGCAACATCGAACATTATGCCAGAACTCTGTGAGTCATTTACCAAAGAGTATTTAAGAGATGAGATACAGTAGATATTAGTAAGGTTCCAACGAATTGAGAACCTCCTCCTTTTTGGTGAAGTCAGTCAAAAGAGCATATTTCTTATTATTCAGATGTAGGCAGTACTTATTCCCACATTCACCAGAAAAGTGATACCTATAGTCAATTGTATGTCACGCATATGTACATTTTCTTTTTAATTAATCTATATTAAAACTGAAAATATGATTGTAATGTTTTTGTCTAGAAACAAAAGTTATTCTGTGTAGCTCAAATTGTATTCTACAGTCCGGCAAGTATAACTTGGCGTGCCTGTGCGCCACTGTGCTTTTACTTTGTACTTTGATAACAGTTTCTCTTAAACCACTCTTCATTACTTTTGGCATTATTGAACTATTTTAATGTAGCAGATTTATCAACAATAATGTCGCGGTAATCTCTCAAACGTCAAACTCACAGTTTCAATTAAAAGAATTAGTTCCAAAAACCACCACCGCCAAGTTATACTTGTGGCACTGTACATCCAGTCAAGCAAGAAAACAACTTAGACCTTAGATCGACCTTAGATTCGTAATTAGATCGTCACCTAACACCAGTTGAGATAGTGGTCAAGAACTTGTCTGTACCTATGCAGAAAAAAAAACATTTTTGATTTGGCGGTTCTATAAATTCTCATCAAACTTTAGTTAAGAACGGATGTCATGAAACCCTTAATAGGTGTGTTAGGAGTCACGAATTGTAAAGTGGAAATTAAAACGAAGCGTTTGAAGAACTCTTCATATCTGTGCACCATACACCTATCGTAGTTCGCCTGTCTGCAGTGATGCCAGATAACGGTTTCACATTCTCCCCAAATCTTACCCAAAATCCCCCCAAAACTCAGGTTTTAAAGAAAAAATACCCCCCAACATGCAGAATGTTATCTAGTAAATGTTTTCCTAATACAAAACTTTAAGCATTGTTAAGGTAGGTATAAAATGCATGCAATCGTCTAGCAATGTGTGCCTTATTCTTGAAATACCAACGATATTCTGGCGGGACACCACGGCAACTTTGGCGCCACTTGCTCGGTCGGATGTCTTCATGCACAACTTTATGCTTTGCTCGCGTGCGCGGAATTTAAATTTTATGTTTGACAGACAAAGTAATTGGTTTGATTTTATGGGGATCAGTTAATATATTTTTATAATCACGGCTTTTCTCAGTTCACAGGTTTGTTACTTAATAAAAACCCCAAATCCCATTCAAGTCCAGTTTTTCCCTCCAAACATCCCCCCAAAAATATTGGCACCCCCGATTATCCCCCCATAGCTATAAGAAACCCCTATTTTTGGGGGGATTCCCCCCAATTTGGCATCAGTGCCTGTCTGTCTGTACATAAAATGGTAATGAAGTGCGCCCTGGCCTTTACGTACCTAGCGAACTGAGCCCTATCTGTACGTTTTAGACAGCTTGTTTTTCAGGTTCGCTGCGAAATGAATTTGATGAAATGAGTATTGAAATGAAATATGCTAAATTACAGTACGATTCTTTAATAAACAAGTTGTTGTTTTTTGACTTATAATCTAGTATGAATTATGTATGTTAAAATCGTTTAAAATGTATGCGTGTGACTGTGAGGAAGTGAAAGTAGGCATTGGGTCCGATGCATTGGACAACTGATATTTGTCCAATCCATATATTGTGACTAGCCCACCCCGTCTTTTAAGTTTGTTTTGATTTAATTTCCACTTCACATGTTTGACTCTTAACACACCTATTAAGGCTTTTTATGTCATCCGTTTTGAACTAAATTTGATGTGAATTTATGGAACTGTCTTACCCAAAATTATATAATTTATTGCATTTATATTAATTCAGCAATCCATCATTTAATCTCTCACAACCTTCTACTACCCCACGAAATCACATTTCAGTCTTTGCTTTTGTTTGTTTGAGAAATTCTTATCATAGTTTATCTTTAGCAAAAATAAACTGTCGCAAATAGATGTTACTTATATTCTGTTATCAACTGCATTACATAATATATATTATATTATGTATTATGTGGAAGAGGTTGCTACTACCGCACCAATAAGCAGTCATAGCAATTAAAAGATTGAGTCCTCCAAAAGGGATGTCAAAAGAATATTTAAAGGTCGACAACGTAGGTATGAGTGACACCCCTAGTGTTGCAAGTGTTTATTGGTGACGGTGACCACTTCCCATCAGGTGGGCCGTTTGCTTGTTTGCTACCTCTATCATAAAAAAAATAGCAATTTCTTCGAGACAACAATTAATAACCCATCATTATTCATCTTCATCTATGTTTTGTCCTCAAAACATACCTAGATACTACAACAGTAAAAAACGTAAGACACCCTTGAATATAAGGAACGTCCCACATCCCCGTAAAACCGTTCTACTGAGTTGATCCTCTGAAGGAAAGTAAGAAATATAGTCTAATATCTCTTGTAGTATTTTTACGAGATTTTTACTGCTCGGGTCGACGCCAGCCGCGCATACCTAATCAGGCAAGATATTTACTGCCGCGATGTGGACTAGCCGAGTACTTGAGGGCTTTCAGGGCTTCCATGCTTAACAAAATTGAGAATCAACACCAATATAATAAATGCGAAAGTCAGTTTGTATATTTGTTTGGGACTTCTTCTGGACCGATTTAGCTGAAATGTTGCACAGGGATAGCCAGTATAATGGATTAGGCTATAGGATACTTTTTAACACGGTCGAAGCCGCGGGGCTCAGCTCGTTATGTCTAAATAGCTGTAATTCGAGGCTCGCACGCATTAACAAGCATTCCTCTTCTGTACTGGCTATCTCTGTACAACATTTCAGCCAAATCGTTTAAATTAGGCGTGAGAATCCACCAAACAGACAGAGAGACACATAGACAGAGCTACTCATACGAGTATTAGTAAGGTTTTAGGTACTTTTCTAGTACCCCAACCTCAGTTATTCCGAAAAAGTGTTTGATCCCTTTTGTTTTGATTTCATAAGTAAGCTGACTGAATGGCATCAAAAAGTTTTTTGTGTAAATTGCCAATTTTCTTGCTGACTGTAATTTTTTTCAAATTCTGTGATTTTAACTCAACTGTTCAAAGATAAACATAAAGATATTTTATTTGTTCAAAACATGCGTTATACACATACACAAACATTACATGCAGTATGGTCTTAAACATAAACGTAGCTCGTCATGTTTTGCCCATATGGGCGTACAAATGAGACGCGTGACGCTGCTGAATATTATAAAAATTTCAATAAACATTACACAATTAACATTTTCAATAAAATAAAATTAATAACATCAAAAATAAAAAATTTAGAACAAAAACCTAGAACAAGTGATTATGTCAAAATAATAATAATAAATTACAGCACAGTTAAAATTTGTCTATTAAAAATTTGTCAATAGAATAATAACATTTCTTAACTAGCATTTGTCTTCAGATGGTTTTTGAACATTACATTGTCGAGTTCTTTTATAGATTTAGGAATTTTATTAAATATTATAGGAGCCATTCTCATAATGCTCTTGCGAAATAATTCTATAACTGATATATCAATAATTTAACCTGATCCTGAACACAGGACATTCTGAAGTAGTAACTGATTCTGCACACTCCTTCGAAAATCCCTTTTGTTAGGAAAAGGTTAAAAAACTATTTGTATTTTTACCTCATGTTATATACAAAAACTTAACTACGACGGAAGTTACTTGATGGAACCACTATCTCGCCTGGTGGTAAGCGATGATGTGGTCGAAGATGATGAACACGCTAGGGCCTGAAATGATCTGACTCTCATGGGCTGTGTAATGTCGGAACATCGAAAGGTTATGGCGGCAATATTTCTCCTTGATGGTGGTAAACTACTTGTTGATAGTAAGTCAGGCGGAACATCAATATAATGCTCCAACTACGAGTGGAAATATTACGGTGGAAATATTCATGATATTACGGACACAGAAATAACAAACCCCAAAATACAAGCCGTGCTTATAAGAAGTTTTCGAAATTGAATACCGTAGCCAGAAGAGGTGTTTGCTTGTTAAATTGGCTGTTTGATCATCACGTAATTATAGAATAAATTGACGTCTGAAGAGTATTTATTCTTTTAAAGGTGCTGCCTACTAATCAGAGAAATATGAAGTACCTTATTATTAATGTTTCTTTGCTACTAATATTAGGATTTTCTTGCTATCTTCTACAAAGAAATCTTTACATTTTTAGAACGAGTCAACCCTATACGTTGCTTGAGTAATGTCGACTGGTACATCGTACGTTTTATAGCTGGCATTTTATATTTCAATTTATGAAGGGGTAAAATTAATGGGGAAGACGAGGGAATGCTCTCTAGGGGTAGAATAGTCTAAATCTGGCTGTCTGTGAATTTAGGGAATTAATATTCCGTCTGAAAATGTCTTTATGAAAAATTGCGCTTTCTTGTAAGACATGGAGAGATTTTTTCAACTCGATTTAACGAATATTTTATTAATTTAAAATGTAAAATGCACTTTAGTGCTCGTAAATCTTAGAATTGTATCTTTGATTAACAGATACCTCAAAATATCAGCCAAATTTTCGCTCGAGCTCTTTGGCCATCAAGAGTCAGCAAACTGACTTGGCATTTAGAATCGTCGAGGATAGTGAACACGCTAAGCCTAGAATGGTCTGACTAAATGTATTTAATAAATTACCCGCAAGTGTATGTAAACTTCTAATGCCAGAATTTAAGACGAAAATAAATACATTTTTTGGGAACAATGCCTTTAACAGTTTACAGGAATTTACGAAAATGAAAATTAATGATAGTCTTATGAGATAAATAAGATCGTTTAAAAAACTAAAAACAACCGACATCAATGCCGCGCTAATAATTTTCAGTACTAATTTTGAGGTGTTTATCTCCATAGCTCTGGAGATACTCATCAGACCTCGATAAAATTACCATGGTACCACACTTGGGATATCGCCTTTCTAACAAAAAAAGAATAATCAAAATAGGTTCATAAACGACGAAGTGATCCGCGAACAAACATAAAAAAAAAACATATGTACGGTCGAATTGAGAAACCTCCTCCTTTTTTTGAAGTCGGTTAAAAATGAGTGAGTTTATAGTTTAAATTAAATTGATATACCTTATGACATACTTCTAAAATTTAAAATTATTTTCTTACGATATAAATATGATAACCATTTCATGAATGTACGAGTATTATTGTAATTGACATATTGTAGTAACGCACTAATGTTATAATATGGTTAATAAAAATCTGAAGCTGAATCTCAAGGTCTGTGTGCTGCCAGAACACGGTAAGGTTATGGCGGCAGCTTTTTTCCTTGATGGTAAGCAACTTATTGGTAGAATGCAGGTGGAACATCAATATAATGCTACCACCTGTGGATGATAATGGAAATAGTCACGATGCTGTGCTTTTCTGAGGCCCATTTCCCTTTTTATTTAATTACTGAGAGTGGAGTCCGCGAATCGGAAAACGTAGCGTAGGACGCCTTGTAACCAGGTGGAGCGACGACATTCGCAAAGCGGCGGGCACTGACTCGAAAGGAAGAGCCGAAGATCGGGCTCAGTGGCGTGTCTTTGAGGAGGCCTACGTCCAGCAGTGGAATGATACTGGCTGATATAATGATGATGATTGCCTTACTTACTGACGTGATCATTGTTTCAGGCATGCACCGCAAGTCGATCGAGGCCGCCCAGCACCTGAAGGAGTCGGGGTCGGAGCGCGAGGGGTCGGACCCGGAGCCCGACCGAGCTGCCTCCGCCTCTCCGCCGCACCACCAAGACCATCATGACAACCAGGTCAGTTATCCACTTCTCCACTAAGATTTACTTGTTCATAAATGTAATGTAATCTCTAAAACATGCATAATATTATATAATGATACCAATTTGTTCCTTACCTTACAATTTAATTACAAATGTATTTTCATGCAATAAGCTTTTAAAAAGTGTTTAGCTTGTAAAGCGTTGCTATTTGTTATTATTTTATGTCGCTTCTAGGTTTAACTAACTTACACTAGAAATGTACAACTATATAATTATTTTAAATAAAGAATTTTTGAAACTGAAACTGACTAAGATTTAGGGTTGTCCTGTAATGTGGACTATATACAAAAATGTATATATCTATCCTAATACTAGCTGACCCGGAAAACGTTGTTTTGCCATATAAATAATATGGCTATTAAAAAATAAGGGTTGATCGTAGAAGGGTGAAAATTGAGGATTGTATGTATTTTTGTATGTTGTATCATAAACAAATTTAGGGGTGGACTACCCCTAACATTTAGGGGGATGAAAAATAGATGTTGGCCGATTCTCATAGATACCGGATAAGCACAAAAAATTTCATCAAAATCGGTCAAGCCGTTTCGGAGGAGTATGGCAACGAAAACTGTGACACGAGAATTTTATATATTAGATAATAAAAACGTTTGTAACTCTGTCACTCTTTCACTCGGTCTGTTTGTTACCTTATCACACCTAAACGGACGATCCGGTCTTACTGGAATTTAACAAGGATTTACTTTATAGCATGAGAATGGCTACTAGATTCTTAGTGTACCTAGGTGAACGAAGACGCGGGTAGCAGCTAGTTTTTTTTATATTTGATAGGCTAGCGTTAGTCCCACAGACCTAGGATTCTTAACGTAGTGAATTCTAGGTCTGTGGTCTGGTCACTGTCTCGGTGGTAGGTGATGATGTGGTCAAAATGGTGAACACTGACACTGACTTTTAAGGGCTGTGTGCTGCCGGAACACTGTAACGTTATCACGGCAGATTTTCTCCTTGATGCTGGTAAGCTTGGTAGCAAGTCAGGCGGAACATCGATATAATGCTCCTATCACTAGTTGCATAGTTAGATATATTGACATAATAAATGTAGAAATATTTCAATGAATCCATATGCTCCCGAACTAGCCATGCTGTGTCTCAGGAGCTGGTGCATCTCTCATCGTTTAATGTAATTTAATCTCCAAATAATACCTATAATTCGGATCAAACTCGCGATTGTAGCTAAACCAAAGAGGCATAAAACCGAAACGTATAGCATGAGCTAAAGGCCTCATACCTAGAAGCGGTATCAAACATACATACATACATAAATAAAATCACGGCTTTTTTCCCACTGGGGTAGGGTAAGACGACATCTTTCCACAAAAAAAGCTTGTAACATGTGTGTATACGCACGTAAGAAGCTATATGTACTTCTTTGGCGTAACAAAACAAAAATGTCTAAAGATTCCATCCCGTATACCACAACCCTTTGTTTGTAAAAGGAATGAAAATTTGAGAGACAGTTAGCAGCTAACTTCAGCGTTGTTGGTGTGCGCGCGCATCGTTAAAACAGCTAACTTCATCATGTCGCTTTTTGGCTGTCGGTGTTTTTACGGTGCGCATCGTAAACATTTTACTTTCATAGTTTTTCCAAACGCGCCGAAAGAAGTATAACGTCAAAAAGAAGGGTTTCAAACAGCTTGTAAATAATGATCTCAGGTGACTGCTTTTATAACTCTTGTTTTCTGTCCAGGCCCAGAGCTCCCCAGCCAGCAGTACGACAGCCTCCTCATCAGCGAAGGGCCGCGCCTCTCCGGAGGGCCGCGAGGTCTATGAGGATCCCGAAGCGTTCCGAAATAACAGCATCGCCTGTCTGCGGGCCAAGGCTCAGGAGCATCAGGCCAGGATACTGTCCAACAATATACTGTTACAGGTAAGAACACACTCAATACCAACCTTTGACAACATAATTAAGATTTTTTTTAAATATTTCTTATACCTACCTTTTTTTTTCCCCGTGGGGAAAATCCTCATGGATACCACTCCAGCACGAGGGTGCCAGAGTGGTTATGCCGGACTCTTACCGGCTAAAAATCCCACGTGTGAGCAGTTCTCCGCCGAGATGGGGCAAGATGGAGTCGCGCTAGCATTCACCATCTTGCCCCGGCGATAGGCCCGGATTAACACATCCAGACCCCGGCACAAGAAGAGGTGATTTCGCTCACCAAGGCCACCTCTCCCTCAGACGTGTGGGGTCGTGCAAGCTGGCCGAAAGTCCGCCGACCTTCAGCCAGTGACCCCACTATGAGTGAGGGGGGCGGAGGCGGGCAAACCATCTCCTCCTTCCTCCCGTACGTCTGCGCCGGAGCGGGTCAGCAGAGGCGTCGTCCTCCCTGGCTCTCTCCACGGTCTCCTTCTGCGTCGTCACCTCTTTGCAGAAGCAGACCGCTGCCTGCCACGAACTCTTACTGTCAAGCATAGCGTTTACCACGCTCGGCAGAGAGAGATCCCGTCCTATGACTGCTGAATGTGTGTGCCGCTGCGGGCCCCATGCGGCATACACCTCCAGCGTGTGGAGCGCCGTATCCTCTAGCGCTCCACACTCGTGTCAGGCTGGGGTTGCACGGCAGGGATTGAATTCGGTACCTCTGACTTTTTCCCAGGCCACTACTGGGCTCTGAATTTAGCGTGACTTACGCGATGTCGATATATCATTAGACTCGAGATTCTGAAGAAATTGTCGATGGCTTTATCTTTATCGATTACGATTCACGTTAAATACCCGTTTTATTTAATCAATAAATTTGTAATAGATCATTTATAAAATCAACCTCAAATCCCACGCTAGTCATTTTCGCAAGTTTAATGTACACTCTATTTCAAAATTGGTATCCTCTTACTTCAAAAATATTGTATGAACGTTGTAGCATAGCTCCTGCATATCCGCAGAGTACTCAACTCTCCACCAAATTAGCAGAGATGTCGAGTTTGGGGTCATTGGAATGGTTTCAATGAACAGATTATACAAAGATCAGTCGAGAATGGGTTTAAATTTTGGATTTAAGTATTATGCATATATGTTCCAGGTCCGAAGCATGACCCGCACGCCCGCCGGGACGCCGTCGGCCGCGGACGAGGACGGCCCCGGCGACATCGACGTCGGCACCGAGCCTCCCCCCCTCGACCCCCCACCCTCGCACCACCACCCCGCCCACCTCTACTGACTACCTTGAGCACTGGACGAAGATTGACAAGCACTGACTGATTATGGAAGCAACCACCGTTTCTGTTGAAAGAGTTGAAAGTCCTCATAGAAGTTTACGATAAGAGCTTGGTTATAAAACCCGCCCACTTCTACTGACTACATTGAGCACTGTACGATGATTGACAAACACTGACTGATGATGAAAGCAACCACAGTATCTATTGAAAGAGTCGAAAGTTGTCATAGAAGCTGAGGATAAGAGCCCGATTATAAAACCCGCCCATTTCTACTGACTACCTTGAGCACTGGACGAAGATTGCGTGCACTGACAGATTATGGAAGCAACCACTGATGCATGAAAAATATAAAGTAAAACACGATTACAGTATCTTTTGGAAGAATTGAAAGTTGTCATAGAAACTGAAGACAAAAGCCTGATTATAAAACCCACCTACTTCTACTGACTACTTTCAGGACTGGGCGATAAAAGAGAAACAAGCACTGACTATTGCTGGAAACTACACATTCTTGAACAAAGATTAAAGCTTTAATACGACTACAGCTGCCAGAGTTAATTTGCTATTGAAGCTGAAAGTAAGGATTTAAATCCAGAATGTAAATCCAAAAATCCAAAGTGTGTGTTCTAATGTACAATTTTGTATTGTGTGGTAAGGCTTTGTTAAACTGAGGAGAGGGAAAGAGTAGGCAGAACGGAATATTGACTCTATATGAAGCGAAATTGCTAGATCGTTGAGATTGATTGCTTGGTTACGGTTTATATTATGATACAGCCTAAAATTCAGGCATGCTTCGTGATTGACTACAATAACTTAACAACTGAACAGCCCTGTACAAAAAACAAACAATTATCCTTTCTTAAAGACGTAAGTGGTCAGAATAACCTGTTAACGAGCTCCCATGATTGGACACTACAACGTCATTAAGCTGTAATTGGTTAGCGTTTTCTAGACGCGTCCCGATTGGCTTATTCAAAATCGTGCATAAAAACGGTCGTTGGTTAAATTCAGTGCAAAAACTGTTATATTTAAGTGTAATTATGTAAATTGTTGATGTTACGCGTATTTAAATCCAAGTTTTCGTGCAATACACTTAGTTAAGTATTTATCTGTGTAGAACTGTGTTAGAGACATTGTATAAAAGACCCCAGAGCACCTAGATGTATGTATTTTTGTGAAAATTAAGGCAGCAGGGGAAAACAGTTATTAATAGGTACTTATTATAAAAAAGATAAAGGTGATTTTTCTTACATTAGATCAAGAATATTGTATTGAATCTGCTGACTTAATCGACACAACCATAATGTATAATGACCCATTTTATCTATGTAACTAGTAAATAACTATTTAATAATTACGAAGTGAACCCCGGTAGGTAAAATAAGTATATTTGGAGCTAAAAAGACTTTGTTAAAATATTTGAAAAGCACTCAGGGATTTTGTGTGTAAAAAAATGTCAAAAGTTAAGTCGAAATTTACTGTAAATTAATATACTTATCTAATAATATTTATGTCATTTGATTCATGTACGATTTTTTGCTGTAAAAGGTAAAAAAGTTTTTTTTGGTTTTTTTTTTGTATTCCAACAACTTAATTTCAAACCAAAAAGAAACTGTATATATGCCTTACATTCAGTTCAGAAACATATATTTTTTTAATATCTTAATATCAATTTATAACTATAACTTTATTTTACAACGAAATTGGCTATTCTTATAAATATTTCGTATTCTTAAATTGATATCTTTATTTAAATCGAATTTCACACATCGAAAACATTCCCTGAAGTATTCTAATATTTATTAAATATTGAATTACAATCGGTTTCCTATAACAATAATGCATTTTACAGCATTTATTTATGTGTACAAAATATGTGTCGTGCTCCAAAAATTCTACCGCAGACAACGAGATTTTGTTTTATTTTCGAATGAATTCTCTTTCAATTAGATTGTCTACACATTAATAATTTATCGACGCAATTATTGAAAAAAATGAGGCCCTAGTTAGTTTATTAAAGATACTGTGTTTATAAGATTGGCATTGTCTTATAACAACTTTATATCTTCTGTCTAGAAGAGATATGATACAAGAATTTAAAACTTAATAATTAAAACTAAAACTAGTTTAAAAACTAAAACCACCGACTTCCATGCCCCGTGAGTCAGTTTCAGTAGCATGTTTGAGACGTTTGTCGTCATATCTCTGAAGATACTAATCAGATCTCGATGAAATTCCAATAAGACTACCTTGAAAATGTATGTCAAAAAAAGAATCATTTTAATCGGCTCACAATTCACGGAGTAATTGCGTAACATACATACAAAAACACATACAGACGAATTGAGAACCCTTTTTGGAAGTCGGTTAAAAAATTAGGTAAATCGCATTGAAAGTCAATACATTCGAAAGCAAGCGGTGGATAATATAATATTCCCAGAATTTTCAAATACGTACAATAAGTTAAATAGATATCTAAGTACTCACCAGTGTACTTAAACCCGTACTTAAGTATAGAGTTGTAATATATTTATTGAATTAAACGAAAGTAAGCTGCGGGATTTCATCGTAACAATTTGAGATTATGATGAATAAAACCTGTAAAAACTAAAGCCTGAGTTTTATTTGTGTTAAGTACTTATATTGTATTGACCGATCTTTGATTGCCTCTCTTTTATTTCACACTAGCTGTGCCCCGCGGTTTTACCCGCGTAGACATTGTTCCTGTGGGAATATCAGGATTAAAAGTATCCTGTGTTATTCCAGGGTCTAGGCTATCTACATACCAAATTTCAGCTCAATCGGCTCAGTAGTTATAGCGTGAAACATATTTGTCAAATCTATCTATCTACCATACTTAGCGCAGTTATCCTCAACACGTCTTACGAATGAATATCATGTCGGCATGCGGAAAACTGATTAGGAAGTGGTAACATCTTTGTTCGGTTGATGGGTTCAAGAAACAGCCTAAGATTAATACCGTGGTCCCAAATTTCGAACCAGCCAGCCAGCGATTAAGGTTCCCGACGCAAGCAGGTGACAACGAAACGTACGTGGGATACAATGACCCCCATATCAACCCCCTGATTCTCAATCATTCGAAAAAAGAGTGTGTGTACTTATGTACACGCGTTAGAAGTTCTGTGGCGTATGGAAAAAAATAACTAAAATGAGGTAGTGATTAACGATAAATATTAAAATTAATCAAAAAGATTTTATTTAAATAAAAAAGGTTTTACTAAATATGAATTATGATTATAAAAATATGACGTTAAATATGACATATACAACTTGAACATAGTCATGCCACCTAGAACTAACTTCACGGTGTAGAATTTAGGTGACGGTGTGCGCGCCCATCGTACCACCTAGAACTAACTTCACGATGTTAAATTCAGGTGACGGTGTGCGCGCGCATCGTACCACCTAGAACTAAGTTCACGGTGTTAAATTTAGGTGACGGTGTGCGCGCGCATCGTACCACCTAGAACTAAGTTCACGGTGTTAAATTTAGGTGTCGGTGTGCGCGCGCATCGTAAAAATTCACTCTCATCATTTTTCTCTATCGCGCCAATAGAAGTATAACTTCATAAACTATTCGGATTCGAAAACTGCCACTCCTTCGACTCAGATCTTTGCAATTCACAATGTATCCATAACCTTTGATATTTCAACTCGAAAAAATCAGGAATTCTAATCGGAAAGGTTTTCGCCACCCAAGGGAATAATAAATATTCGAAATTCAAAATGACGATTCCGAATTCGTATGTATCCGATTGAAACGAGAATAACTCTGCAGATTCATATATATTTATTTATAATTTCCAATTTCACATTACAAGCCATTCATCAATCATAAAATTATAATAAATGTAACAATACAATTCACACAGGAAAATTGACATTATTCGTGTCTCAAGGCTAAGGAAGGTACTATTAATTATTCTGTGCTTAAGGTTCTCAACGTTTCATCTTTAGTAGGTACCTATATCTAACTAGCATCTTGCATCATCAATCTATTAAACTTGCGTTCTTAGTATTGGATCTTTCAATGATCTAAAGTAAATTGTTTACAATGGTAGCTAAGCTTCGATATTTTTACACACAAAGGAACAAGGCGAGTAAAAGTAAAGTAGTCGACCAAAAACACAAGCATTCGAGATATGAGTTTGCGGCCGACACGATGATTTAAATGGAGATTAGAAAAGGCAATTGCCAGTCTCGTATTAGTGCAAACACTGCAAATTCAAACTCAAGTAAACTCAACCTGCTTCACGGCCTTTTTGCAATAATGTATTATTAAAGAAGAGGAAGAGAAGGTTCTTCTCTCCCATTTAATAAAAGAAAAGAAATAGACATAACACGCCACCATGCCTTCCTAATACAGTTATATTATACTTCTTACGACCGTACGTGTTGAATATCGATTATTTAGGATACAAGAGAGATATTAGAATCATTCTTTATTTCTTTTACATCTACTATCTATATACACATGCTTCTACTAAATTAATATCTAAATGATTATTCAAAGACTTCACTACTTAAATATAGCAAGTCCTTAATTCAAAAAACAGTTTTTTTGTATGTATGTTACAAAGATTTCATTTTCCTTCTGCGGGTGTTGTCCGATGGAAGATCGAAACGCATGTGTGTTTTAACGGTATCTAACGCCATCTAGTGATACGACCTGTAACTACTATGATACAAGAGATGAAGTCGTTTTGCGAGATTGGAAGTACTAAATGTATTACATACATAATATTATGTAAATTATTAAAATATTTAAACGTATTTAGATATAATGTAATAGATACTTCATGTGACTACATAAAATATGAAAATGTGTATGTTTGTTACCTACTCAATGACGCAAAAATGGCTGAAGGGATTTGGATACAATTGGGCACAATAAGAATAAGAATGTGCTTTATTGCATTAACTGTGAAGAAAGTGTATGGGTGGGTACAAGGTCTTATGTGTAGTAACGTGAATCAACAGTTTTCCCATTTCGGGCGTGCAATGTCTAGTAATTATCTTAAACATATTTTTACTTCCATCTTATATGAACTAGAACTGCTACTTAGTATTTACACTCTATATAAATTATATCTACCAAATCTGTTTTAAGATCTGTATATTCTTTTATATTATAAAATACGTTATTTACAACCCAGTTTCTGAGAGATATCTTAAACTTCTTCCCGTCTAATAATTTTATTTGTAAGGGAAGATGATTGTAAATATTAATAGCACTTATAAATGGGCTTCTGTGGTACATCGAATTGTTACTTTGTGGGATACATATATTATGTTTATATCTACTATGTTGACTCCCAGCGCGAGCAGACTCTACATTAAAGAAATATTTTTTATGACTTTTAATAAAAACACATATTTCCAGAATATATATATACCAGTAATGGTCAGTATATTATAATCTTTAAAAATATTGCGAAGTGACTGGGATAATTAGCGTCAAAAAAAAACTAATTACTAAGTCATTTCGCTCTAACTGAAAGTAAGTCAGTGGTAATTTACTTTAATAAGGTACCTACTTACATACTTTAGATAAATGTGCATCACAGTTACCTCTAGGTACCTTTAGTTTCCAATAGTACCACGGTGGTACTACCACCTAAACATTTCAATCGGCTGGGTAATATCTACTCTATGCCTAGTAGGTACACAAGTCCACTGCTGGACATGACACTCTCTTATAATACTCTGTACTGAGTACGATCCTTGGCTACTCTACTCTAATCCAGCTCTTGTCAAACACCACATTAAGATCACAGCTCCACCTAGTTCTACTAAAGCATCTAACTTCAAATTTGCAAATGTATCGGCCCCATTCAGGGCAAGTTTCACCGGTTCCTGATAATTTGTCAGATAGTTATCTGACAGATGACGCCATATAAAAGTTGACAAAAATCTCTCAGATAAGTTCCTAATAGAGCTATCAGTACCCTGATTCTCATTTCAATCGGATACAGAAGTTTAGTAAACTAAAGCGATTCATTTGGTAGGATAATGTCAGGCTTTCCCAAAAAAACTGCTAAGCTTGACCTTGTCTCGTATCGTGTTCTATGTACACACATCAACACTGTCTAGGGATATTTTGTAAAAATTTCTTAAACTCATAAAATACTGGGCGGTTTAAAAGTATTTTAATGAGTGCTTATTTTGTAGGTCTTAGTGAATGATTCTAAATTTGAATTTGATAAAATAAATTAAAAACAAAAAATTTGCGAGGCATAATTGTAGCGAAGTTCTAATGTTTTTATTTACCTAACCTAGTTTTTGGCATTTTTTTGTTTCAAATTAAAGTTTTAATAAAAATTATCGGTTAATTTCGAATTTATGTAACTGTATGCATCATGCAGCGGCGCCATTTAACGAGAGACGAGATGTTAAGGGCAGTAGGCATGCTTCAAGCTGGGGCTACTCAACGGAGTATAGCCGAGGAGATTGGAACAAGACAAAACGTGATATCAAGGTTGTAGTCACGTTATCGTACTACTGGTGAAGTGGCTGAAAGGCACCCAGGCGGGAGGCACATAACCATACAAAGACAGGACCGGTTTTTGCAAGTGGCCGCGAGAAGACAACCTAATGTTACGGCCATGCAGTTAGTTCAAAGGCTCCAGTCTGAACACCAGTTGCTTGTCAGTGACCAAACTATGAGAAGAAGACTGCATGAGATTAACCTTCATGCTCGCAGGCCGCTTCGTACTCTAGCACTACGCAGAGGAAATCGCGGACGAAGATTAGAGTGGGCTCGAGAACATTTGCTCTGGGAAGATAACCAATGGTCTATAGTGCTGTTTACCGATGAGTCCCGATTCGGTTTTTATCCTGATTCACGAAGAGTACGTGTATGGCGAGCTCCTGGACGTGAGAAGCGTCTGCAACACCCTCAGGAAGTCCATCCATACCACGGCGGAACAATTATGGTTTGGGCGGGTATTCGTGTTGGTGGAAGAACAGACCTCGTTTGGATCAGAAACACCATGACTGCAGAAAAATACCGAAATGAGGTGCTATCACCAATAATCTATCCCCATCGAATGCAATTGGGCCAAGCTTTTACGCTCATGCACGACAACGCCCGTCCGCACACTGCACGGGTGGTTACTAGCTGGCTACAGGAGCACAACGTGTCGGTCTTAGACTGGCCCGCGCAATCACCAGACCTAAACCCCATAGAGCACGCGTGGGACATGCTCCAAAGAAGGGCTTTGAGGAATTGTCCTCCAAACGTTGCGACTGAAGAGCAACTTTTTTTGCATCTTTGCAGGACTTGGGACAATGTCTCGCAGCAAGACTTTGATAACTTGATTCGAAGCATGAAAAACCGTTGCAGGACCGTGGTTAACGTCATGGGTGGTTTTACTGACTACTAATTTTTCGGATAACTGCAAAAAACCCGTAAATTTCGCTTTACTTTTATTTTTTTCTTAATAAGACATTTAGCTTTAGGTTTACCATTATTTAAATTTTTGTCATTATTTCAATAAAAAAATATTTACGCAAATTAAATAACTTTGTTTTATTCTGAAGCATAGTCTGATAAATGGGCTCTTTAAAAATATATACCTGTTGTATGTTAGTTGTAAAACATTTCGAATAAATTGAGAAAATCAGAATATCCTTAGACAGTGTTGATGTGTGTACATTATATGTGTATTGTTAGTGGGTAGAGGCAATATTTGTTTATGTGGTAATATTATCTTAGCTAGTGTAGTGTCAATCGGCGCTGACCAATTCTCTACATATAAATATGAACACCTAAAACTCTGACATGTTCGCTGCTGAAAACACACACCGTGCGTTTTTTCGATTTTTGGTATCGGAAGTAAAATTAAAAAATAATAATAATACATGTTTATTTTAAATTATTTTTTTCACAAGAGGTGCGTGTGACCTTCTGCTGCTGGATTTTAGTTTTTATTTGATGCCACACCTACGAAAAAAAATAATAAAAAAATAATTTAAAACATGAAAAAATATGCGAAAAAGTGCCGCAGTCAAAGTGATAGAAGGATACTACTGTTTACTACTTGTTTGTACTATTATTTATTCTGTGATTTTACCTAGTTCCTTTTATCGAGGACATGAGACTAACATATGATATATGATGATGCCGTCAAAGATGTAATTATGCTTGTCTGTAAGAGGCAGACAAAAGGAAGAAGCGCTGGGCATCCGACAAGAAATAAAAACAAAAGTTCTAAGCTAAAAGGCCTCAACGGCCCTCAACATCATACCGGAACTCGGCGAGCCGATTGGTGACAAGCGTCACCCATTTAACATCACCCAGGGATCATGTTATGGTAACCTTCGGACGCAGGTCAATGTCAATGACCTCTAGTACTCTAGTAGGGGTCAACGACCCCTTTGACGAGTGAAATAAAACACAACTTTTGTAAACTTGGCCAAAACAAAGCCAAATAGCAAATTTATTATCAACAACAGCGGCTAATATAAAAATACATCAAAACTACTACACTTATAGAACAACTTTACCCCTAGTACGAGTTTTTATCGTAAACGCATTTGACAGATCTCACATAGTTTTCGACTTATTCTGGCTCCCTGATTGGTCTAAATTTAGTGAAGTGTAGTAACCACTAGAGGCGCTGTACTGTTTTTCATACAAAATTTGCTCGATATACGATATCGAGTTTGGTAAGAAAACTCGTACTACGGGTACTTATATACTTCGTACATACATCTTACATAAAGCCACAGAGTAGGTACAAGTTTTTATAGTTCTCCAAAATGTCGTCAGTTCTCATATTGCCTCAGTTCCATAAAGTTGGGGAAATTTCAGTGCGTTTTTAGGGTTCCGAACCCAAAGGGTACCAACAGAATCCTATTACTGGGACTTTGCTGTCCGTCCGTCCGTCTGTCCACCTTTCACAGGACTATATCTTCTTAACCGTTATAGGTAGATACTTAGACACTAACAAGAAAATACTAAAAATAAAATACAGATAATAATTTATAATCGTACAAAACGAAAAATCCGTAATAGTACTGGCTAGTTATAATCATATCAAAGTATACAAATTTGCTTATATTGTTTATCTCCATATCTCAAGAGATAATTGTCAGATCTCGCTAAAATTTCGGGAGGCATGATCTTCTCAGATAATTTTAGAGAGAACAAATAAGAATTTTTTAAATCGCTTAAGATTTGACGGAGTTCTGAGGTAACAAACATTAAAAAAATACAGTCGAATTGAGAACCTCCTCCTTTTTTGTTTTAAAGGGCGTCGCCATACAAGAAACATGTTTTGTAAATTAATTATAATATTTAAAATGCTGAACATTCTCCACCACTAGTTGATCATAACAAAAAAATGTAATGAACATATTTTAGAGAACCGCTAAAACTTGTAACTACTAAAACCCGCAGTGTGTATTCTTAAAGTTACTTTATTATTAGGTAGGTATTGTGCCATTTTCATTGGCCCGAATGTAGAATCATAAGCATTGTAAAGGATTGCAGTTTCTTAACATTCATTGTCTTGCAAAAATAATTACTTCATTGAAAATATGTATGTCTGCCTACGAATAAATTATAAGTAAATAAAAAAAAATTGTACAAGTTGTTTATATAATACACGATACATATTCAATATGTATCGTTGTACATCATTATTTTTTTTTTATACGTTATAGGCTAGCGTTTGACCACTATCTCACCTGTTGGTAAGTGATGATGCGGTCGAAGATGGTAAGCACGCTAGGCCTAGAATGGGAACTGGCTCTCAAGGATAGCTGCCGGAACACATTAGATGTTTGGTGACAGATTTTCTAACTTGAGGGTGGTTGCTGGCCAGGCGGACACCAGATAGTGTCCTACCACCATGCGGAGGTTGTTGGTTTCTTAAAGATGTTTTTCCGTCACCGGAGGGCCACTGTGAAGAGCGCACATAAGTTTTTCGATAGAAAAATCCATTGGTGCACGGCGGTTTGAACTCGGTACCTCTGGCATCAAAGGCAAGCGTTCTCCCGATTGCGCCACCGGGCCCTCGAAAAAATAAAAATATCGATCTCATTTATTCGTAGATGTCTGCGTAATGTAATATAAAAAGTGTTCTATTATATTATGAACACACATAATTGTAGATGTTAGAATTAGGCACATAGTTTTACGATTAAGCAAATAATAATCACAAAAATAGCACACATTTTTTTTCATAAGTACCTAGTTACATAAAGGTACTACTTATTATTATTATTTTTAATGTATCATAGGCTACCGTTTGACCACTATCTCGTCTGGTGGTAAGCGACGATGTGGTCGAGGAAGGTACACACGCTAGGCCAAGAATGTTCTGACTCTCAAGAGCTGTGTGCTGCCTGAACACCGTATGGTTATGGCGACAGATTTTCTCCTTGATTGTGGTAAGCTACTTTTTGGTAGCAAGCCAGGCGGTACATAGATGTAATTCTCCTAACACCTGTGCGATTACATATGTACAAGCTACGAATAAATCATAAGTCAGGAACTCTAATTCAGAACAAATTCCATACAAAAGTGTACTACAAAAGTACACTTTAAAAAATACAAAAGTGGCACTCCTTGAAGGAGGGCCACTTATATGCTACTTTTGGGCCACCAAAACGACGTAGATTCAAAATAAGAATCACTTCCGAAATTACAAATGTATGGCTTTGAGATTGATTTAAATTCGGAACGAAAGCAGGGATTGGATCGCGCATGTGCTGCAATGTCTGTTATGACAGTTGAGTCAAACAAGACAAATGTCCGACTAATGACGCGCTGGACACGACTTTAAACCCCGCCTGCTTGGACACGACTTTTGTGGGTCATTTTTATAACGCAGTTACTTTTCCTGACTTGTGATTTATTCGTAGTATACAATTTTATAACAATATTTTATAATAGAAGTTTATAAATAGTATAATATATATTTCTTATACTATATAAAGTATATTAAAGAAGAAGTATAGATTATATTAATAAGTTTTTAAAAATAACTACGCTTTCACATATTAATACATTTGGCCTAAAATGGAAGGTAGAGTCAATTTTTTGTGCCAATTCTTTAAATTTTGTAAAAAATATTGTCGTATGGATTTTTGCAAAATATACGATTAAAATTCAGTCGCTCCTTTGAAATATTTAGTTTTAATGAGTTCATATGCGCATTAATGTAAAATCAGTTAATATTGATAACTGTGTCAGATAGATGATATCAAAAGTAAATTATTTAAATATAAAAGTTCGCCCATTATCAGTATATTTTAATAATTTAATTTTCTTATATTTTGGATTATTATTATAGTGTAGTACCAAATTATTAGGGCCCACAATTTTGTTAGACACGGTTAAGAGACATAAGCCATTAAAATAACACTACTTCTTCATTATTACATTCTTTCTCAAAATGCATTTTACGTCTTTTCAAACTTATAAATATTATATTACATTTGATCCCGCCATTTTAAGTGACATGAACCCACAAAAGATGACAATATTTTCTTCGTGCCATTTCGGTTCTTTAAAATTGTAAATGCATTATCTTAGTTACATGGTTTTACTAAGGTTTAGCTACAGCTCAAAACAGCATAAAGTTCACTTATGTTTGTATGTTTACTTAAAAATCATCATCAAACATATTTTTCATAATAATTACAACTTGGCTATTAGATTAAAGTATGCGAATTTCGGTAATTATTTATATAGAAAAAAACACAATTAAAACATTAAGGGATGACCCGTTTAAAGGGTTATTAAACCACCCGAATCAGGGTCCCTAATTAAGCATGGGCGTGGCCCATTATTTGGCGCCCTAACTCCCTAAGTGTTATTACACTGCACATATATAAGCAGACCGGGTCCTATCTTGCTTCCTAATTAGGAACCTTTACTGCCTTACTCTTATTACACCGCCCTGATTAAGGAGTTAGGGACCCTGACTCAGTGTGGTGCTGGTATAATACCCATATTAAGTACAAGTAAGGGAAACATATCAGCCCCCAGATTCTCAATAATTCGAAAACCTATTCGGATTCGGAAGCTTCATTTTTAACTTTGAATATTGATACATTCGTGAGCTCTTTTTTCGCGGAAACCTTTATAATTAGAATCACTGATTTGTTCGAATTGAAATGTCAAAAGTAACCGATCGGAGCATTAGAATAGAATAGACAAATTATTTATTGTACACCAACATAAAAAGAAACACTGAAATTAAGCTTACTTTAACTAGGTTACTAGAGGCAATACAATAGGCGGTCTTGTCGCTTGAAGCGATCTCTACCAGACAACCTTTGGATGGACAGAATTGTTATAAGAAGTTGACGGTGGCACAATGCGCAACATGGTACTACAGTGTAAAAATATAATTAAAATAAAAACTAAACAATCAGAAATGATGAACAATCAGAGCATTGTGAATTGCAAAGATCCGAGTCGAAGAAGGAAAGGCAGTTTCCGAATCCGAATTCGCTTGAATTGAGAATTGAGAATGCCGCTGCAGGCTGATGTGCGTTTATACATCTAATGGTGGTTATTTTAGATTTATATTTATGAATTATGATTATAAAAGTACGTTCTTTTATACTCACTATGTGCATGTTCGATGCACTTCCTCGGGAGTTAACGCAGCGAGATTGCGACGACCACTGACTTAAGTCGACAATTAAGTAGTATATTAGTCGGTACATTTATAATCATCTAAGTGGTGGGTTTGCAGCTGTATTTAAACACTAATATGGCAGTAATTTAAAGTACTATCTATGGATATCTAGCGAAGATCTTCAGACAAATTATACGGCTCAAATCACAACGAGAATGGTAGCGGCCGAAAGAGGGCGCTGTACATACTTTCTGTACCAAAAATGACGCAGAATTTTGAACTAAATCTACATTACAAAAATAAATCAGAATTACATTCTTGATGTAAATTGAGCCTAAGACCACCCTCAAATATTATATATTATAATTGTTCTTACAATTTTTGGTAAATTTGACTAGAGATTCATTTTATTATTTATGCCGAAAGAAACATTACCCAACAGTTCGAACAAATGTATTAAAGGGCGGTCTTAAGAGTGAAAAATGAATGCTTACTTCGCCATTGCATTTAAAAGTTTTATATTTCAGTGTATCACTTTTCTTAATAATATTTAAGTTAAATAAAATGCTATTAGGACCAAAATCCACCACTGAGCTGAGGTAAGGTTTGTGTCAACGAAAAATATGATCACGTAGCACTTTAGAGATTTGATAGCGTTTCCCGGCCCTTTAAAACTAAGTTTATGCTGATTTCTACATCGTAGGGAAAGTAAAACTTACATAAAGATTTATTATTAAATGGAAATTGCATGTAGAACAAAGTCTTGTGTGGAAATATTTGACGTTGAATAACGTCAAGCACATTTTTGTTTGTCTATTCTCCACAACGATTTAGTGTTTGACAGAAGAGTACAGACTATTCTTACGTTACGTGCGAGTGGGATGGAACTTATCTTCGGAGCTTTGTTCGACAGGAAATCTCCGCGTAGTAAGTGTCTAATCTCCTTGGATATTTATGTTTTCAATTACCAGTTACTTTATATCGTTATGTCATTGTTAACATCAGTTTCATAAACATAATTTAACATAAACTACGTAGTATGTGTTAAACATATATTTGTACTGTCATTTGCTTTTTAAAATAAATAATTATAGACGGAATGTGAGATGTTTGTCCAAATGCAATAGTTTTATATTATGTAAAAACTATATTGAGGCACTTAAAACATCGTATTGTCATTTAAAGTAAAGTGAATAATCACCCATGTTTGTTTTAAATATAATAATAGTTTTTTTATAAGAAAAAGTAGTTTGCATATTATACATATTTTTATTTGAATCTTTATCAACCGACTTCCAAAAACGAGGAGGTTCTCAATTCGTCTGTATGTTTTTTTATGTATATTTCGCAATTACTCCGTCAATTGTGATCCGTGTCGAATGATTCTTTTTTTATCGGTAGGGTACATTTCCGAGGTGGTCTCATTGTAATTTCATCGAGATCTGACAAGTATCTTCAGAGATATGACGACAAACATTTCACACTTGCTACTGAAACTGACTCGCGGGGTATGGAAGTCGGTTGTTTTAGTTTTTAAACTATCCTAATTATTATATAGAAATTCTTGTATATTTCTTTATATCCTTATTATCCTTATACATTATTATATTAAAAATGGACTTATTTGTATGTTTATGGTCGAAAATATATTTTATTGAATCTTACCAAATATTTATAGATATACGCAAGAATTTCAAGCTTAATATTATTATAAATAAACAGTAATCATAAATAGACACCATCTTAATTTTAAATAGCATTTTATTTTTTATTTTGCTCCAAGCAATAATTATTCACCAGGAGTGGGTAGTCTCTACACGAATAGCGATTAATTTCGAGCGATAATCGTCGATAAGAAAAGAGATGCAAATATACAAATGTCTAGTTGCATCTCTTTTTATTAGACGTTTGCGATGACAGGACCCATCGCTATCAACCATAGACTTAATATGTATATAAACTTGACAGCGAACTAAACCGCAAAACCGGCCCGCAAGAGACCGACTTTAAACGGAGTTTGTCCCTTTCTTTTGTATGGACCACATATATACACTATACATATAGTATAGTACATATATAGCACTGGCAGGTTGTTAGACAAGGACACACTGCCACCTAGGTGCCTTTCGTTTGGGCCGTTTTGTTGCACAAAGCAATTACAACCTTATGTTGAGAGCATACGGATCAAATTGAATTTGTCAAACATCTGCAGTGCACCATCCTTTATATTCATTCTATGTTTTTTTTATGTTAAATGCTAACGGGACAAGCACGACGCTCGCCTGATGGTAAGCGATGACGTCTACCTATTACAGATACAGCGGCATGCTAAATTCTGGACTGCCAGATGTCACTGCATTGCGCGTCATATTACCTTGAGACATATAGATGTCGAGTCTCACGTGCCCTGTAATTTCAATGCTATCAATGTAGAGAGTTCCACCCCTGGCTAATATTTATTAACTTTTATTGAATGCAAGGGACATTTGTCCAAATTACATTGCCATATATCTCGCTGTAATAGAACAGCGATAACGCACTGCATATCTTAACTAATATTATATTGAGGAAAGGTTTGATTTTTTTGTTTGTATGTTTGTTACGATTTAACTCAAAACTAATGGACCGATTTAAAAAATTCTTTCACTAATGGAAAGCTACATTATCAGCGTGTAACATAAGCTATATTTTGTCCGTGAACGGGTACTACGCGGGTGAAACCGCGAGGCGTTGCTAGTTGTGTACATATATGTTTGTTACATATCTCCGTTTACAACTCTGGCTTAGCTGTCAAACATTTGACACGTATGAGATCATATTTATTACTGCCTTTGAAATGCTTTAATTATAAGTTTTTGAATAAAGTTTTAACAATTTTTGGTGACGTTTAAACTTAAAAATATGCAACCAGATTTGAAATGCATCTATGATATAGATGGTCGTTGGCCCTGACTCCAAATATTCTCAGATTTGTACATACATTTATACAATCACGTCTTTTTCCCGTTGTGGTAGGCAGAGACTACTTCTTTCCACAGGCTACAATATTGACATTATTTAGCTTTATCCCAAAATACTTTGGAATCAGGGTCATATTTTATAAGCCTTGTGGGTTAGATATTTGCACGTATGTGTGATTCTATGCGTTTTCGTTGTTCTATATACAGCATTTAAATAAAGTTATATTTTTTTCCTTTTACACTTAATAAGGTGTAAATCCACCGTTACCATGAGAGGTGTCCGACAGAGGATATTTAGTAGTAATTCTTATCAGAGTCGTGGAAATCCTCCGCGCTACGCAGCATCAAGAAGAAGCTGTGTACACATAGGATGCTGTACGCCAGAATACCTGCAATAAGATAAATGTTATATTATATACGAGCTGCACCGTGCTTTAAAAAAAGGCCAAGTCAAAAGAATCTATAACCGGCGAGTATGAACGTAGAGTAGAAGTACATGTATGAAGGCGCTCATAAAAGTGGAAGAGGCGAAAGAGGTATTTCAGGATCGTAGCATGTGGAAAGAAGTATCTGCCTACCTCAATGGAAAACAGGCGTGATTGTATGTATGTATGTATGCACCCTGCTTTGCTCGGGTTTATTCCTGGTTATAAACCTTCCTATTGAATCAATCTATCTATTGATGAAAACCGCATTAAAATTCATTGCGTAGTTTAAAAGATCTAAGCGTACAGACGGCGGGAGCGATTTTGTTTGATACTAAATACTAGCTGATACCCGCGACTTCGTTCGCGATTTTAGTAGACTTTAAGTAGCCTATGTCCTTCCTCATGCTATAAAGTATATCTCCTTGTTAAATTTCAGTAAGATCGTCCGTCTAGGCGTGATTAGGTAACAAATAGACAGAGTGACAGAGTTACAAACGTTTTTGAGGGTTCCAAACCTCAAAAGGTAAAAAAAAGGAACCCTTAAAAGATCACTTTCTTGTCCGTCTGTCTGTCTGTCTGTTTGTCCGTGTGTCACCACCGATTTTCTCAGGAACGGGTGGACCTAGCAAGTTGAAATTTATACCAGATACTGAGGTCTATAGTCCTTTATATTAGGTGTATAAAAATCAAGGTCCTGAGTCAATACGATAAAAAGATATGGGCAAATTTAGATTTTCGCGAAAACTTGTAAGTACCAAAATTTAACTTAATTTTCACCTTTTTAATTTTTCGGTATTTTTCCTTTACTTGTGCTGTACGACCTTGCTTTTGACCAAAATTGACAATTCTAGGTCAACCGGAAGTACCCTATAGGTTTTGGGTCGATATGGGTGGGAAGTACCCTATAGGGTATTTCCTGTTGATCTAGAATCATAAAAGTTGGCAAGAAGTAGGTCTTACAGCACAAATAAAGGAAAAATTCCAATAAATAAAATAAGTTGAAAATTAAAGAGTGTCCCCATACATACATAGTTACGCCAATTAAGATAGTCCTCTGAGTTATATGAGCGATCATACAATTTAGAGGTCTAGCTTAATTGGTACTAACCAACGTTGGTACGGAAGCCTCGGTGGGCGAGTCCAACTCGACTTAGCCGGTTTTATTATAATATTAGTATGGATTAATAAAGATAAACATTATGTATTGAATGTAAGTATTTTATTTAAGAAGATGGGGGAGACTTTTGTCCAGCAATAGGAAGATAAAGGTTAAATTAAAATAGGTAAGATCGAAATAAACTAAATAATTTAATTAATTTAATTTATTCCATCAGCAGGGTTATTCTCAATCATTCGAAAGCAAATTCGGCTTCGGAAACTACCTTACTTACTTCGGATCTTTGCAATTCACAATGCTCCGAACGGTTACTTTTGATATTTCAATTACAAAAAATCAGTGATTCTGATTGGAAAGATTTCCGCGACAAAATAGCTCAAGGATTTATCAATATTCAAAATTAAAAATTAAGCAATGAAGAAATTTTTCACATGATTGAAAATCAGGGGACAGATACTTTAACCAATAGGTACTTGTATTGTAGATGTCGACAGGCGGAAGGGACCAGTTACCATCACGTTTATCTACATATAGGGCCCGGTGGTGTAAGTAGGAGAACACTCGGCTTTTATGCCAGAGGTACCGTATGCAATCCCCGCAGTGCACCAATAGATTTTTCTATCTACAAAAACTATTCGCCCTTTTCACAGAGGCCCTCCAGTGAAGGAAAAACATCGTTAAGAAACCAACAACCCCCGCATGGTGGTAGGACACTATCTAATGTCCGCCTGGCCAGCTACCACCCTCAAGATAGGAAATCTGTCGCCAAACATCTAATGTGTTCCGGCAGCTATCTTTGAGAGCCATTCTAGGCCTAGCGTGCTTACCATCTTCGACCGCATCATCACATACCAACAGGTGAAATAGTGGTCAAGCGCTAGCCTAAAAAAGTAATAATAATATTTGTACTCAATATAAAGAGAAATGAAGAAGAACTCACTAAAGAAGACCAGGCCGGCCAGGAAGGAGAGGAAGATGTCGGACCCTGAGCCGGAAGGTCCGTGCATGGCCAGCTCCACCACGATGTAGACAATGGCAGCTAGGAACAGGATACACATCACCCACACCCACAGACGGAGGCCGGTGGTGTTACGCTGGAAGTTACCATTTGACACGTGATCAATCTTATAAAACGATGAACGCCTGCTGCACGCACGAAAAACTGGCACGTTTGGCCTGAGCCGAGCGTGCAAGTGAGATCGCGATAGAGAGGCACGATCGTATGACGTAATCACGTAAAATTATCGTCCGTAAACCGACTTTACAGAGAACCATTTTTTTGGCGCGTTGAGCACTTTTTGGGTGAACAAAAATCGTGAAACTCGCATCATCGTCACCGAACGCTTCCCATGAGCTATATGTATACCGTGTATCTCGACGATACAATTCACAAGTTACTTAGTTTTCACTTCTATCGGCAGCCCCCAAAGACTGCCCCGCATGTTTTTTTTTTGAGCACCTTTTGGTGTTATGATAGAATGCTCGGCTTTGTCGACAGAGGTACCGAGTTCAATCCCCGCCATGCACCATTTCCCTTTCGAAAAATGTATGTGCGCTTCTCTTTCGATGAAGGAAAAACATCGTTAAGAAACCCCCGACTCCGCATGGTGGTAGGACACTACCTATTGTCATCTGGCCAGCTACCACCCTAAGTTAGAAAAGCTATCGTAATACATCTAATGTGTTCCGGAAGCTATACTTGAGAGCCAGTTTCCATTTTAGGCCTAGTGTGCTACCATCTTCGACTGCATCATCACTTACCAACAAGTGAGATAGTGTTCAAACGCTCGCTATATAAAAAAAAAAAAAAAACTGGCCAAGTGCGAGTCAGCATCGCGTCTCTTATCGCACACTTAGGGAGGGTTCCATACAATACGAAACATAACAGAGTTTCAACCTCATATATTTGATTAATTGATATTACCCAGAATATTTGGTTTGGTCGCGGTCTAGAAAGACGGGGCTCGTTTACTAGCGGCATCTATGTCATTTTGCCGAAACTAATTAGATAGGTGGCGTTTAAAAACACGTTTTTTGTATGGGGACCCCCTTTAATTTTTAACTTTATTTTGCTTTTAACGGCAACAGAAATACACCATCTGTGAAAATTTCAACTGTCTAACTATCACGGTTAAAGAGCTATAGCCTGGTGACAGACGGACGGACGGACAGACAGACAGACAGACAGACAGACGGACAGCGGAGTCTTAGTTATAGGGTCCCGTTTTACCCTTTGGGTACGGAACCCTAAAAAAGCGATGATGTAATCGAAGATGGTGAATAATAGTCTTGAGGTGGTCCCACTATAAATTCATCGAGATCTAATAGGTATCTCCAGAGATATGGAGATAAACACCTCACACTTGCTACTGAAAATGACCAGCGTGGCATTTGAAGAAGTTCTTTTACATTTTGTAAACGATCTTAAATTATAGACCATTTTGTCACTTAGGGCCGTTACGCACTGTCGACTAGTCGCCGGCGACTCAGTCCCTCGGCGACCGAAACATAGGAAACTAGGGCCGGAGACCGAGCCGAGCGACAGTATTCCAAGTACAAGACAGTATTCCGTCCGGTCGTTACGACAGTTGCTCGCAGTGTGAATGCTTTCATTTGAAACCGTGCTCCTATTGGTCGCCGGCGACCGGCAGTTGCCTGTGCGTCGCCACTGCGCGGCGAGTCGCCGAGTCGCCCGGGCAACCGGTGACTAGTGCGTAAACACCTATTTAAACTATACAATATTACAGTCGTCGACAACTGAGTCGCCGGCGACTAGTCGACAGTGCGTAAGGGATCTTAGGGGCAGGTCACGTCTGTCACATAATTAGTAACTATTTAACAGCACATCGCCTGTGGTAAGACTACAAAAATATATCTTTTTCTGATATAACTATGCAAACTATTAAACGTATATACATTTTATACACATACAGCCTATCTAAGCCTAAGAGACCCATTGGTCATTGTTTATTACCTTATACGCCGAGTATATCAGAGTGACAGCTAACAGTACATGTACTGAGGTAGCCACCGCTACGGTCACAGCCACTTTGTACCACGTCGTGTACAGTAGATCTTCATCTTCAATGGTGCCCACGTAGCTATGCGCGCTGCTTGCAAACACCGAACATACTATGATCATTGTTATGGATATCGCCTGGAATAAAATAACAATTTACATTACAATCTAGTTTATAAAATACAAGCTGATGCCCGCGACTTCGTTCAACGTACCTACACCAAGAATTTAGTAGCCTATGTGTATCCTCATGCTATAAAGAATCTTCTTGTTAAACTTCAGTAAAATCGGATCGTCCGTTTAGGCGTGATAGGCAACAAACAGTAGCAGACGTTTTAATTATATTAGTATGGATAGTATAGACTAGCGACCCGCACCGGCTTCGCACGGTTAGAGCATACATATGCCTACATGTTTGCATGATTGCATCAGTTTGTTGCGTCGAGTATGAGTTAACAATTTTTAACAATCATCATGACATTTCAACCAATTTACACAAAATCTTAGTGAATTGTACACCTAAACCTTCCTCATGAATCACTCTGTCTATTGGTAAAAACCGCATGAAACTCCAGTCAGCAGTTTTTGAGTATATCGCGAACAGACAGAAAGACACGGCGGAGACTGTTTTATAAGTATAGTAGTTTATAGTAGTTTTAATTTTCAAGTCGCGAGTTCGTCTTCGCGGTATCTTCTACATCGTTGACCACATCGTCAATTAACATCAGGTGACATACATACAATCACGCCTTTTTCCCGTTGGGGTAGGAAGAGACTACTTCTTTCCACATACTACGATCCTGACATACCTCTTTCGCTTCTTCCACTTTCATGACAGGTGACATAGTAAAAATATTTAATATGCAGTGACTAACAGTGCCATGATGGAGGCAGCAGGTGGATAATGGAGCTCTTCAGTGGCTACTAGTAAACGCCTCTATATTGGGCTCATATGATTTGTTTTGACTAGTCAAATAAATTGTGCTTGGCAACAAGGGACTGCTGATGCGGTCAGGTGTTTACTTTTTAGTTCAAGCGTGTTCTTTTTACCCGAATTACAACGAAAATTGTGACTGTTGGCATACCTATACATACTCTAATAATTATCACCACTTAATGGAGAACACTGTGTATTGGGTATCGCGACATAGCGTGACTATTCAGTAGTCGGGTTTTAGTTTACAACCGACTTCCCAAAAAGAAGGAGGTTCTCAATTCGTCTATGTTTTTTTTGTATGTACGTTACGCGATTACTCCGACAGTTGTGAACCTATTTGAATGTTTTTTTTTTAATCGGTAGGGTACGTTTCGCAGGTGGTCCCATTGTAATTTCATCAAGATCTGATAAGTATCTCCAGAGATATGACGATAAACGTCTCAAATTTGCTACTGAAATTGACTCGCGGGACATGGAAGTCGGTTGTTTTAGTATCTTAATTATTTTGTTATAATTACCATTGCCGTCTATGCCGGTGAGACTACGAGTTTCGAACCACCCATCGAGTAGACACAGACACAGTTCACAGTTCAGTTCTATCGAACATAGTGAATGTGCGGATCGCGAAATCTAGTACGTACGTAGTATTATACATAAAGCTATGTTTTATAGAAGTTACCCATAGAGAAAGTATAAATATAGAGCGAACATTAGCGTATGCGAATGAAATAGCTATAGAGGTATAGCCCGACAAAAATGATGAACACGTGATACATATGCCAGCTATAAGATAAAATGAATAACGTAATTTGGTCGGGTCATAGATGACAGCGGGTGAGAGCCAATGGGTGCACTAGAACTTGGTTCCAGTGCTGGAACCAGTTTTTAAAATCGCATACGCAGAGAAGGATACAAAAAATGTTGTTCAACTCGCTCTCTTATACTAGTGATTTTATAGTTTTATCCTTCTCATATTATTATTGTTATTTCAACGCCGCATACACTTAATACTCCATCCACGCAGTTACCTAAGTGCGATCACGAACACTACTAAGTACCAAGGTCAAGAGTGTTTATTTTGGTAACTGCAACTATTATTTATTCTGTGGTAAAAGCCATAAGCCATATTACGACATTACTTTGCTTTAAGTAATGAAAGAACCATAACGACGACATTGTTTAGGTTTACCGCAAAAGGAAAATAAACGCACTTTTAGAGTACGTTCAGATGACAAGCACTCAACGCGCGATGAACGCGCGTTAAATTTTTGTATAGTGTTTACATGACACGCGCTTGTCAGGCGTTGAACGCGCGTTGCCGCGGCCGCCAAGGTTCAGTAGTACTAAAACTTATTTCTAATACTTATGAACCCTAAAATACGTTTAGCAGGCGGGTTGGCGATCGCAGGACGTAGCTCCTCGCACCGGTGATGCTGCTGCCCGTCACCGGCCTGTTATCCGCGTCGAAAGCGCGCGCTCAACTGAACGGAAACATAGAAAACCAATGATCTCAAAGCTGACAACAGTCGAGCGCTAGCGCAGCGTTCAACGCGCGCTTTATTAAAACGCGCGTTAGCATGTGTACAATGTGTACAGCCTGAATAAAATGTATGTAGTTGTAAACGCGCGTTATCAAAACGCGCGTTGAGCGCTTGTCATCTGAACGTACTCTTAGACATAGTACAGTAACTACTAACTACGACACCCAACATAGTCATACGTAGGTAAGGAAGAATAAATAATAGTAGGTACAATGCTAAAGAATGGGATTCCTTGCCCGCTGAGTTTACCGAAAGGTTTTTCAAGCCGCGAGTGAATAAGTAGATAAATAAATATCACCAAATTAACTTGTTGACATGACATGCTCCTTTTGTAATAATAATACTTAAGTATGTTATTACATTACAACAATTTGCATCTCACTTGTATCTCATATAATTTTTTTTCTTTGTTTTTTTGTAATATATAGCTTATACAACTCAAATAAATAAAGCCCATTATCGCACAGCTACGGCTAGTTTAAGCATTAGTAGTCACATTGTTTAAGCATATAATTACCTGTACTGTATAATAACTAAGAATGTTTAAAATTAGAAAATAAGGTTTCATTTGGCAAATAAACATTTTATTTATTATTTATTTATTATTATTTAAAATTTAAAACCACCCCCTGATTTGTATATGTATAATCTGTTCATTGAGACCAATCCAATGAGTCTAAACACGGCATCTCAGACGAGCAGTTAAGTATTCTGCAGATTCAAGGAGATGTCCCAGCATTAGGTCAAGTTTACCATATTCTTGCAATATCATTGAAGTAACAGGAAAATGAATTTCAATTTTTTTTTAATTACTTATAGCGTTTGACCAGTATCTCACCTGTTCTAAAAAAAATCATTGGTGCACGGCGATTTGAACTCGGTACCACGGCATCAAAGGCGACCGTTCTCCCGATTACGCCACCGGGCCCTCAATACATTTGATGTGGCTAATAGACGCGACAGCAGCAGAGTGACGGGTACGTAGTGCGCAAAAATGCCATTTGGATTTTCGCTGTCAAAGGGTTGCGAAAGTTATTATCGTGGTCTTAATAATCAGAAAAGAGCTGATAATATTTAATCAGCTGAACGGATTTTCATGAAACAAAGCTAAGAGCACTCTCGATGAAGACATCTATCAAACAAAAAAAAAATCAAAATCGGTTCATCCATTTGGGCGCTACAATGCCACAGACAGACATACATAGACACACACAGATACTCACGTCAAACTTATAACACCCCTTCTTTTGAGTCGGGGGTTAAAAATAATACAACCACGCCATAAAAAAAGAAAGCGCATAACTGACCGTGGGTGACTGAGTGAAACTATGTATAGGTATGTAAGTATATGCCTTTAATGAAACTTACCAAATGGACGAATCCAATGAGCTTGGAACCCATTTCCAGGCCCATGCAGCAGCAGTACGAAGACATGTGAGGGACTCCCATCTTTTCTACTTCTTTCGGTACTGGCCTGAAATTGAAAAGACACCAGATAAGTTTGTTTCATTTATTTTTAAAATAAAGCTTATTATTGATAAGTTAAGCTAATATGGGTAACACATTACTAGTACCTAGTCTTGATAACTGCTCCAATGCTATGAGTGGGGATCGAAATCACGCCCTTTCGATCGCCAGGCCACGACTTAGCCTCTGGGCCATTGCCGCATAAGTATAAGTATAAGAACATTGTAAGGAGAAGACTCAAAAATAGCTGATATACACAGCTCTAGTTGATTTCGTCATCATCATGAGTTTTTCCTGGTCCACTGCTGGACCTCTATAATTGTGTGCCACTGAACACCATCCTCGGCTATTCTCATCCAGCTATTGCCAGCCACCTTCCGCATATCACCGCTCCACCTAGTCTGAAGGCGCCGTATCGCTATAACGTTAGCCAATTTGCAGTAATTACTTTATCCGAGATGCACAGTAGAAATAGGTTAAATGATATGGTCCCTAATGTTTGTACGACCTCACAAAAGAAGTTTGTGCTAAAGTGGGAAGTGTAGCTTCAGCTCAGGACTCTAGTATCTGTTGAAAATGATTTGAACTAAGTAGTATAATTAGATGTCGTTGATCGTTATAGCTTGTAGCTCCATATCTATATACCCTATTTTATCAACAATGCTAAAATATCATTATACATTAATTACATCATACACATTTTCGGCGGACAGTCAATCGAGTGATTTTTTCCCAGGGGCTTTCCCAAAGATAATGGAATCTAGCTTGATAATAGTGGGATTTGGTGGGATCAAAACGATAACAAGTGCTAAAACGAGAACGTCGACAAATGTTTTTATTCTATCAATAACCTACATTATTTGTATAATATTTGTACGTATATTAAAAAGTGAGTGGCTTAGTGTGCGGCTAAGAGCAATGTCATTAAACTCTATAAAGTGAAATAAAACGCAAATAGAAATAAAGACGGGTTCCGTACCAGCGTCCGTCCGACCGTCCGCACGTACGGACAGAGGAGTCTCGGTACTGTCCCATTGGCACCGTTTGGGTACGAAAGCCTACAAAACAATATCAAAAAATTCTATCGAAAAATTTATGTGCGCTTCTCACAGTGGCCCTCCGGTGAAGGAAAAACATCGTTAAGAAACCAACAAAACCCCCGCATTGTGGTAGGACACTATCTAGTGTCCGCCTGGCCAGCTACCACCCTCAAGTTAGAAAATCTGTCACCAAACATCTAATGTGTTCCGGCAGCTATCCTTGAGAGCCAGTTCCCATTCTAGGCCTAGCGTGCTTACCATCTTCGACCGCATCATCACTTACCAACAGGTGAGATAGCGCTCAAACGCTAGCCTATATAACGTATAAAAAAAAATAAAAAAAAATCATTTAAAACACACTTATATGCCGCGCGAATTTAAGCGATGACGTGGTCCAAGATAGCGATAACGCTTGGCCTAGAATACTCTGACACTCAAGGGCTGTGTGTCGCCGGAACACCGTAAGGTTATGGTGGCAGATTTTCTCCTTGATGGTGGTAAGCCACCTTTTGACAGCAAGTCAAACGGAACACCGACACAATATGCTTCTACCACCTGGGGACAAACACCCGTGCTAGAATATGAACCGGTGACCTATCGCTAAGAAGCCAAGCCATCTAACCGTTACGCCAACGGGGTCTCGATTATTTATTGGGAAACTCTTCGTAAGAAGAATCAGGGAAGAATATAATATGCCTTTACATCTCTCATATTCGGTAAGTAGGTCCTTATTACCCCCAAATGGGGCTTGTAGGGAACCAATTAGCGCTCTAGGGTAATAATGTAGCTAGAAAAGCCCTAGGGCGGTAAGTAATTAAAAAAAACACTCTTCACTCTTTCAATAAGTTCGCGTACATCTAATCATCATACTGGCAATAGACATCATGCATTCAGCCCAATGACAAAAGAGGTCGCTTCGCTATTCAGCTTTGTCTTCGTATGAGTATAATAGACATCAATTTTAAATATCGAACGGATGCTGGGGCTAACTTAATTACTATAAAAAGGCACGGTGGGTGGAAATCCAGCAAGGTGGCTGAAGGTTACATTGAAGATTCCATACAAAATAAAAGTAAAATTACCAACCCAATAACGGAAACTATTCAGCTTTCAAAAAATGAAACATCTTTCTCAAGAGATGATCCGCAACCATCAACTTCTGCTGAAGAAAGCTTCATCCCGTCAGATTTTGTCCATGACCAACAAATATCACAATCTCAAACTATTAACATACCCAAATAAAACATTAAATTAAAAAATAAAAAAACCCGACTGCGCAAAAAGTGAAGTGTTAAAAAACGAACTGAAAAGAAAAAAACAAGTAAGTCTAGAAGTTTAGACTTCTGTTTAGGGATATCAAAAAACTATACCATTTAAATTCTTTCTCGGTCGATACACTCATAAAATAAATTATACTTTGTTATATGGAATGTAGAGACTTTAACAGTCGGGACACATTAATGGCTTAACGAATGGGGATTAATGTGTCCCGACTGTTAAAGTCTCTATATTCCATATAACAATGTATAATTTTTTTTATGAGTGTATCGACCGAGAAAGAATTTAAGTGGTATAGTTTTTTGATATCCCTAAACAGAAGTCTAAACTTCTAGACTTACTTGTTTTTTTCTTTTCAGTTCGTTTTTTAACACTTCATTTTTTGCGCAGTCGGGTTTTTTGATTTTTTAATTTAATGTTTTATTTTACACTTTTTAGTTAAGTAAAGGACGGCTAATTCCGTAATCTTCTCATTTCATTTAGAGAGTTGATGTCATGTGGATTATAAGCACCTCAAACTTGTTACTGAAAGTGACTAACGCGGCATGTACAATCGTTTTTTTTTTCGTTTTGTACGATCATAAATTATTTGTTATAAATATATTTTGAATCTCCATTTTAAGACCTTTAATTCGATACCCCACTCGATAGGTTTTGAAAAAAAAAATTTTTTTGAACCCCAAATTTTGGCGTCTGAAATCCGCCATTTTGAATTTTTCAATTTTTTATGTTTTCGTTGACACTCGCGCTAGCATGGCGAATCTATTGACGTGCCAATTATCAAAATCGGCCCACGCGTTTGGTCTCTAGTGTGCCACAAAGGAACAAACATACATACATACATACATACATATATAGACTGATAAACACATTACCTCTCCTTTGCGTCGCGCAGTCGGGTAAAAAACACCTGTTCTTAAAATTTTAAAATTGTTCTTATTTCACCATACATTTTAACTAATAAAATGTTTTATTCTTTTTTTTTTTTTTTTTTATACGTTATAGGCTAGCGTTTGACCACTATCTCACCTGTTGGTAAGTGATGATGCGGTCGAAGATGGTAAGCACGCTAGGCCTAGAATGGGAACTGGCTCTCAAGGATAGCTGCCGGAACACATTAGATGTTTGGTGACAGATTTTCTTATTTTATTATTCTTGTGCGCCCTCGCTGCGCTCGTGCGCCTAAATATCTCGGGCTGCAATTGATGCCTTACAGCCCTTGGCTACTAATCTACTATTAAACCTGCCAGACAAAGACGGTAAGAAAAGGGACTCACTGATTATTTTTAAGCTCCATCTCCTCTGATGACAGGATCACAAATGTGGCAGGATGCTTGCTCCACAACAAAATAAAACAACCCCACCGGGAGCACTAGGAGTTTACACGATTTTTTGCGATAGGTGCCTAACTGGGCATTCTGGTTTAACTATACAATTAGCTGATCATATAAGGCACGAGCGACGAGCGGGAAATGCCCTCTTTGCTCGAGCGTCTTGACTGACCAGTTTGGTCTATTTTAGTCTAGTAAACCTGACCACAAAGCCGAAGGTTGTGGGTTATATTTCGACACGGTAAAGTTATTTGTGTGATCCAAGAACAATCGTAAACGTGATTTGTATGATTGTACCCCACGAAAGTGGGTTTTTCTAGTGCGGGGCGAGTTGTCTTATAAATAGGAAAGTATAATCTTTTCAATATATTACAGTTGGCCAAAAGGAGATTTTTTAAGTGCAACTTTCCATTGGAAACCCTAGCCCTAAGCTTATAATACCTATAAGTACAATAATACTACCGCATATACCGCACCGCTTCCGTAACTCCACTCCGCCATAGAAAAGATAATAATACTACTCCGCTGCGCGATTCAGTTTCAGCAGCAAGTTTGAGACATTTATCGTATATATACTATCAGATATTGATGAAATAACAATGGGACCACCTCGAAAATATAAAAAAAAATATTTTAAAAACATACAGACGAATTGACTCCTTGCTGGAAGTCGTTTGAAAATGAACGGCTTGTGCGAGGAAACAATTAACTTATAATATCACTTCATATTATATTGACAACTTTGAATTTTTTGATGTGTTACTTTTGGTTGATTGTTTTCTCGCAAGCCGCTCATTTTCTTAGAACATTACTGGTGGAAGACCGCCTTACGATGTTTGAGTAAAATGTTGAGTAGTTTCTTAATGAGTGTTAATCGGCTAGTGACAGTATAGGCATAAGCTAGTTAACCACTCGGCTATTGAGGAACCGTCAATCCGGGAACAACACCAATGTACTAGTATAGATTATAAAACTTTGTTACTAGTGCATACTGCATAGTGTGCGCGCACTACGGACACTAGAGATGACGAACTAGTTGATAAAACCGTCCATCGACTGTCAACGTTTCGCGGAAACAAATCTTTCGTAGGTATATTTTGTACGCAAAAGTACGATTTTATTTCACAACTAGCATCGCCTCGCAATTTCACCCGCGTAGTTCCCCATTCCGGTGACAATACGGGGATAAAATATAGCTTATGTTACTCGCTGACAATGTAGCTTTCCATTAGTGAAAGAATTTTTTTAATTGGTCCAGTAGTTTTTAAGTTAAATCGTAACTAAGAAAAACAAAAAATCAAATCTTTCCTCTTTATAATATTAGTTTAGTTCAGAGAAATTAAATCGTAGTGCTCGATTAGCCTACGTGAATTACCTATACTATATTGATATGTGACCCTAAAGCGAACTAAAGTCTTGTATCTTGGAGCACACGTCAAAGTCCCGCTATGACGATAGTGACCTTACGAAGGCCATATCTTGACTCGTTTATCGATTACCCACTGGTACACTGCGAACTGTCACTCGACGCACATCACTACCATGATGTACTTGTATCACGTCACAGTACAATAAGGTAGGTTAGTTTGTATGTAGTATGTACAGGGTGAATTTTTCAAGTGGGCGTGGATGGCCAAATCAGTACCCTTAGTGCGAGTTTTCATACCAAACTCGATATCGTAAATCGAACAAATTTTAAATGAAAAACAGTAGCGCCCCTAGTGGTTACTATACTTCACTAAATTTAGACCAATCAGAGAGCCAGAATAAGTCGAAAACTATGTGAGATCTGTCAAAAGCGTTTACGATATATTATTTATGAATAAATGATAATAAAAAAAAGAATAGAAACTCTTTATTGTACACCAGTATAGAGAAACAAAATAACAAAGAAAACTTAACTAGGATAGTACAATGGGCGGTCTTATCGCTTGAAGCGATCTCTTCCAGACAACCTTAGGATGGACAGAATTTAAAGCAGAAAAAAACATGGATGGAAACAAGATTATGATTATGATAAAAACTCGTACCAAGGGTACAGAAACTATGAGGAATAGCGAAAAGTACTCAAAGGAGACTCCGTACCCGATTCTATTTTTGAAAAATCAATATTCCTAGCCAGAAATCGAACCCATTGATTTTGAAAACAAAAACACATCCTATTATAACCCCATTCGATAGTGTCGCTAATAAGGAACGAATCATGGGAAGTAATGACATACGGCAAACTTAAGGAAAACTTAGAATTATTATTAATCTTTAGAAAATTACTTAGAAATTATTTTAATAAACTTGATATTTTAAGACAATAAGTATCTTTAACAATCATACCTGTACCTTGTACCTGTACATTATCTGTACCTTGTGCAAAATGACGCTGAATATATTTTTAACACACGCCCGCAGCGTAGTCATCCTATCAACAATATGTTCTAATTTCAAACTTTTATTGACTCTTCGCGGTTAAACCACGGTAATATAATTACCGTGGTTAAACGCCACATTGACCGGACCTTACAGCCTTAGGTAGTATGTAAAACACGAAATCTACAAAGACTTACAAATAATCTAAAGTATATACAACTAATGCAAGTGATGACTTGTAACGATCTTTGGTAAATATTCTAAATGGAATCAATGATATTGTAATGTAATGCTTAATGCAGTACAATCCTAGAAACGACAAATCCAGCTATATATTGAGAACAATTACTGCCATCATTTTGAACAATTAATAAGTTTAGGTTTAATTGGTAGGTAACGTAAGAAAAATAAAGCAGTATTTTGTTAAAAATTAGCTCTTTCTTTAAGTTTACCGTATGTTATTACTTTCCATTATTCGTTTCTTATTAGCGACACTATCGAATGGTGTGATAATACAAAATGATTTTTTTTTCGTTTCGATTCGTGGCTAGAAAAATTAATTTTTCAAAAATCCAATGATGCAGATTTAGTTTTCATCAAAATCGGGCCCGAGACTCATTAGAGTACTTTCAGCTATTCCTCATACTTAGTTTCGGATTTGGCCATCTACGCCCACTCGAAAGATTCACCCTGTATATCTGAGAAAATAGCCATTATTATAAAAGTAGTAGGATGAGGCAGTTTAAAAATTTGCAGAACAGGTCAAGTATCTTTGAATCGTAGGATTCAAATTTCATTTTATTTTTTCATTCCTACTAACAAAAAAAATACGTTTATAATATGAGTAGTTTAGAAAGTTTGAGTGTATGTCAGTTACTTCTCCACGCTAAAACTACTCAACCGATTGAGCTTAAATTTAGTATGTATATAGCCCCGACCATGGAATAACACATAGGTTAGATACTTTATATCCCGACGGGAACGATGTCTAAAACCGCGGGGCACGGCTAGTAAACCAAGTAGACAATAATGATTCTAAATAGAATAACCGGCCAAGTGCGTGTCGGGCCACGCGCAGTGTAGGGTTCCGTAGTAGCCTGTTATGCAATGCAAGTCTTTACCCGTTATAAACAAGCAACTAGGTACTCCGTCTTTGTCACTTTAAAGGATTTATTCTAAGGATTTTGTATTTGGTACAAAATTATCCAACACCCAAGTTCAACGACTATTACTGCTAAACTAAGAAATTTATCTTAACCGCTATAATTTTCCTTTAAAGTTCATGAAATGCGCTATTATCACGAAATTTTCCAGATTTGTCAAGCCAGCAGTTTAGCTTTTAGAGGGGGGGGGAGGGGGACGCCCTACTGGAACAAAAATTTGCACTTTAAAGTTTTTATTTCGTAAATGGAGCATTCAATCGAAAAATGGTATTAGCAACCCTTAAGTCATTTTAAAAGACCTATTCAACGACACCCCACACGATGGGGTAGACAATGAAAAAAAAATCATCCCCACTTCTCATATAGGGGAACTACCCTAAAAAAAAATATTTTTCAAAATTTTATTTCAGCACTTTGTCGGCGTCATTTATTTACATACCCCCACAAAATTACAGCTTTCTAGTATTAACGGTCTCTTAGCAAAACCTCGGACAGACAGACAGACAGACGGACATGACGAAACTATAAGGGTTCCTTGTCAGGACTACGGAACCCTAAAAAGCATTATTAATAATGAAACAATAACAATGTATTATAGGCGCATAGTGCATACATACTACATAGTACCAACTACTACTCTTTGCGAATACAAGTAATTTATGATCGTACAAAACGAAAATAAAACCGACTTCACATGCCGCAATAGTCAAATTAGCCAGTAGTATCATGTCGTTACTTGTACTATTCATTATTCTGTGGTTAAGGTATACATAATGCATATGTCATCAAGGTATGCAATGAGTTTGAGATGTTTATCTCCATATCTCCAGAGATAATTGTCATACGTCGATAAATTTTAAATGGGCCCAAACGGGAGGCATAATCTCTCAAACATAAAAATATTTTTTTAAATCGGTCAAGATTTGACGGAGTTCTGAGGTAACAAACATTAAAAAAAACAGTCGAATTGAGAACCTCCTTTTTGTGAAGTCGGTTAAAAACTAATCAAAAAATCTCGCATGTCCTTGTTACCACAGAATAAATAATAGGACAAAGGTATTATTACGCTTTCCTGCCAGCAAATGGCTACGCGAATAATGTACATTATGTATCTAGGTAGGTGTAGTTTATGTACCTCGACGTACTAAGTAACTACATTGTAGGTAATTTATGGATTAGGAGCGCAGATCCTCGTCCTATGTCTGTGTTTACGAGGCCCATTTCTTGATGGGTGCGATAAAACCTACACTACACGTGATTCTTGGATGGTAGATACTACTACGTAGTACTATTAAGTATTCTGTGGTACTACATATATGTGTATGGGTACGTAGTATTATTATCTGTTCTGTGGTATGGGTGACCATTAGTGGGTTTCGGCTGTGACTCGAACCATCCACAAAACTAGGACGCGTCGCCAATCGGTTTTCCTTCTTTTAGTTCGATGCTTGCCACTACGAATAAATGATAATTCAGGAAGTCTAATTCAGAACAAATTCCACACAAAAAGTGGGCCCTCCTTCAAACCAAAACGACGTAGATTCAAAATAAGAATCACTTTCGAAGTTACAAATGATTGGCTTGGAGATTGATTTAAATTCGGAACGAAAGCAGGGATTGGTTCGCACATGTGCTGCAATGTCTGTTATGACAGTTGAGTCAAACAAGACAAATGTCCGACTAATGACGCGCTAGACACGACTTTTAACCCCGCCTGCATGGACACGACGTTTATTAGGTCATTTTTTTAACGCAGTTACATTTCCTGACTTATTATTTATTCGTAACCTTGCCAGCTTGAAACACGGTTTGGGATAGTTGCACTATGTGGATTTTTTAGGGTTCCGTACCTCAAAAGGTAAAAAAAGGAACCTTTATTGAACTATCTGAAACAAGAAAATCAAGCACACTTTCGAGCATTTACTCGATGCTAAAAGCCACAATCAAAACAAAAAAAGATATACACATAGAAAAATATTCCAAACTATTGGCGTTTTTAAAGAACAAGTCAAGCGGCCATAAATTAAAAAAATCTAAGATTTTCAGCGCGCGATTAGAAGCGCCTGACTCCGAATTTCTCGCTACAAAAGTAAGTATTTCGCTTTTTAACCGACTTCAAAAGAAGATGAGATTCTCAATTTGACTGTATGTATGTTTGTTTTTTTTGTTTATCGATTTCTTTGTCAATTGGTCAAATTCTTGGTCCGATTCTCAAAACTTTTTTTTTAAGTCGAAAGAAAATACGCCTGCAGTGACTCCATTATAAATATATTGAGATCTCATGAGTATCTCCAGAAGATATGAAGATAATCACCTCAAACATGCAACTGAAATTGACTCCCACGTTTTTAAGTTTTTTAGACGATACTAATTAGTAAACTTCAAAGTATACGTTTATGTGAAATGTATGGAAATTACTGTCTTTGTTTGTATCTGCTGTAAAACTAATTTTCTACCTTTGCGTTACAGGTTGTCCTCATTATTGGCATTAGTGGGGCGTGCCGGACTAATGAACTTACGTATCTTACAACTAAAAAAACATTGAGAAGCATTCAGAAAAGTTGCTGTTGGTTAACTTAACAAGCACAAAGACCAATATTGATAGAAACTTCGTAATTCGTGGCGAATATGTCAAAATTGTAGATAAATATCTGGCCTTGCGCCCTGCTAATACACCAATCGAACGATTTTTTTTGCAATATCGCAAAGGGAAATGTATTAGACAGCCTATGGGAATTAATAAAATTGGTGGTTTGCCACGAGATATTGCCATTTTTCTTGAACTAAAGGAACCAGAACCATACACCGGGCATTGTTTTAGGAGAGGACGTCGGCCACACTTTTGGCTGACTCGGGTGCTGATCTGACAACGCTTAAGCGTCACGGCGGCTGGAAGTCCAGTACTGTTGCAGAAGGTTACATAGAGGACTATAGCAAACAAATCAAAAATATGCGAGGGAATCATTGGAGGTATAACTTTAAAACAGTCTTGCCCAGAACCTTGGAATCGTCCTTCAACTTAACAACAAAAGAAGTTGTGAAACCTGGCATACTCAACTATGTGGAACGTGGAAAAGCCGCACCACTAACTGAACAGTCAAAAAACTGATAACCTGCAACAACACCCAGAACCGAAATAAACAAAAAAACAACCAAATAAAAACAACTGATAACCTACAACCAGAACAATATAAATGTCTCCCAGTACGGCTGGTCCCCGCGGGAGTACTAGACCAAAACCCTCCAGCAAAAAGAAGCAAAACATTTAACATAGCAACACTTAACACAAGAACACTAAGAAAACAAGAAAGCCTATTGGAATTGGACGAGGCGTTGCAGCACTTAAAATACGACATCTTAGGCGTAAGCGAAATGAGACGACTAGAAGAGAAAATAGTGGAACACAACAATTACATATTATACCAAAAAGGAGAAACAGCAGGCCACAGAGGAGTGGGCTTCTTAATCAGGCAAACATTGAAAACCTACATACAAGAGCTGATAGGAATCTCTGAAAGAATTGCTATACTCAACATCAATATCCCAAGATACAAAAAACTGTGGACAATCATACAAATATATGCACCCACAGAGTCAGCACCTGAATGTGAAAGTGAAGGATTTTATCTTCATTTATGTCAGATACTATAAAAAAATATCACAACTACCTCATAGTCATGGGTGACTTTAACGCACAGGTTGGCTGTAGAGAAGCCGGCGAGGAACTGATAATGGGCAAACACGGACATGGAAAGAGGAGTGATAACGGCCATAGAATAATTGAACATTTATTACAAAACAACCTAACACTACTCAATTCTGTCTTCAAAAAAAACCCCAAAACTAAATGGACATGGCTATCACCTGATGGAAATTATAAAAATGAAATTTACCTCATAATAACAAACAAACCAAAGTACTTCAATGATATACACATAATACAGAATTTAAATTTCAATACAGACCACCATATGGTATACTGCTGTTTAAAAATGCTCCCAACTCAAAGAAGCAGAAACAAAATAAATAATAAATTGTTGACATTAGAACATTATGAATAAAACATTGATCCCTAATTTACCAAGCCATTGCAAGAAGTAGTAAACTCTGACAAAAGTATCACAGAAAAATACAACCATTTGGACAAACCACTATCACAAATAAGAAACGTAAAGGCAACTAAAGACACAAAGTTTAGCAAGAGGACAATAGAAGTCCTAGAAGAAAGAAAAGCATTATTGACTGATAGGTCGAAAAGAAAAGATAATTGTATCACAATATCCAGACTGAGTAAACAGATTTGAGAAAATATAAGAAATGATAGGAAAACAAAGAGAACGAAAAAACTGGAAGCTGAAATCCAGAAAACTGGGGGAACAAGAAAAGCTTTTAAAGAACTAAGGGAGCATGGAACGGAATGGATACCTAAACTAAAGAGTAAAAGATCCAAACAAATAACAAACTGTAGAGAAATACAGAAACTGGCTACAGACTACTACAAAACCCTTTACTCCGCCAATAACTCCAAACAAGAAAATACCTACAAGAATCAAATAACGAGATATGAAGATGTCCCACCAATACTAGTGCAAGAAGTTAAAAAAGCCATCATGTCACAAAAGCTAGAGAAAGCTCCAGGACCTGACAGTGTAACAAATGAGCTGATGAGAGGCACCGTAGAAGAAATAAGCCCAATTCTGGCCAAGCTATTCAATGATATTTTAACAACAGACTTTATCCCAAAACAATGGAGCGAATCCCATATTATTCTCCTCCATAAGAAAGGAGATAAGGACAACATCGGCAACTACAGACCAATAAGCCTCATCTCAAATGTGTACAAGGTCTTCGCAAAAGTAATTTTGGAAAGAATAACAATGGTCTTAGACGAAAACCAACCAATTGAACAAGCGGGATTTAGAAAAAAACGTTAGTACCATTGACCACATCCACACAATCAAACAAGTCTTGGAAAAATATAACGAATACCAGAAGCCTCTATATATCTGCTTTATAGACTACTCCAAAGCTTTCGACAGCCTAAACTATTCATTTATCTGGCTGAGCTTAGAAGAACAAGGAGTGGACGATGCCTATATACAAATAATTAAATCTATATACAAAAAATGCAAAAGCTGCATAAAATTGGAAACCAAAGGAGATACATTTCCTATAAACAAAGGCGTGAGACAAGGAGATCCGCTCTCTCCGAAGCTGTTCAATGCGGTGCTAGAATACATATTAAGAAAATTAGATTGGGAAAACTTTGATATCAACATCAACGGTTGCCGTCTCAACCACTTGAGATTCGCTGATGACATTGTCCTGCTAGAAGAAGACCCTAAAACACTAGAACAAATGCTAAAAGCCATAGTGAAAGAAAGCAGAGTGGTAGGATTAGAAATGAATGCAAATAAAACAAAACTGATGACCAACTCCACAGAGGTCAACATAGAGGTTTCCGGAAATAATTTAGAATATGTGAAAGAATATGTTTACTTAGGTCAAATTATATCCCCTGAGGACTCTATGTCCAAGGAAATAAATAAAAGAATAGCCTGTGGGTGGAAAAAATACTGGTCCCTAAAAGAAATAATGAAGAACAAAGATCTAAGCATACATATCAAGAGAAAGACTTTCTACACTTGCATCCTCCCGTGCATGACATACGGCTGTGAATCATGGGCATTAACAGACAAACATAGAGAAAAATTAGCTTGTGCACAAAGGGCCATGGAAAGGAGCATGTTGGGTATCAGACTTATTGACAAAATCAGAAATTCCGAAATAAGAAAGAAAAGAAGATTAAACGCACTAATTTTTGGTTTACACCCGCACATCTTGTGTTGCACCGAATTCTTGCATGTTTACGTCAAAGTTATGATACCGTCGTTTTCACTTTTATTATTATTTCTCAATAAGGCATGTATGTACACTTCTGAAACTTATTAAAGTTATTACAGGTACAGGAAGGAATGAATACAGTTTTTAGTGAGTTTATATGTTTTCTCATTTAAGCGCTGTAATTTTTTTTCGGAATTTATATAAAGCTTGGTAATTATAAATATTTTCTTAAATCTAGTTCTGTCACAAATTAGCACAAATTAAGAGCTACACGAGTATGTTTATCCCATAAGCGCACATACAATGGTTTAAGAGATACACGATTCTGCAAAACGTTACTCCAGTAGGAAATGCAATATCTCAAAAACCTAAAGACGCACAAATTATATTTTCGGCACATATCCTAGCCCAAATATAAGCTCTCTGCCCATGCACAATACTTCTCTCTCCGATCATTTGTTTAAAATTTTCTTGCTGGAACAACGTTACTCCAGCAGGAATCATTTTTTGCGTTTTTTTCCTTAACGGCAAGACGCACAAATTTTTTTTTCGGCGCTCATTTTCAGCAGACCAAGCACTAATTATACGTCCCACTCATATCACTGTAGGAGATACTTTCTTGCTGGGGTAACGTACACGGTAGGTACTCCTTGACTTGGCACCATATATCAGGAGATTCCTCTCTCTGTAACCCTAACCCCCGGTAGCTTGAGCTTTGCCCTGCTGCTGACGGCACCCTGGGTTTTGGTTTTACCGACTTAAAAAAGGAGGTTCTCAGTTCATATGTATATTCAGATTTCTCTGTCAATATACAAAATATTTTTTTATTCGAAAGAGTATACTCCTGAGGTGGTCTGATTATAAATTCATCGAGATCTGATGAATATCTCCAGAGATGTGGAGATAAAACACTTTAAAACTTACTAAAGAAAATAACTAGCGTGGCATTTGAAGTAAGTTTTTTTTTAAATTTGTTTATGATCCTAAATTATTACAATGATTTTACTATAGGCACTTAGGCTTTATTATTTTTATCTGAATTATTACATATTGTGAAGAGAAAAGCTTCGATCTTTTTGTTTGTTTGTTACGATTTAAGTTAAATACTACTGGACTAATTTCAAAAATTCTTTCACTAATGGAAAGCTACATTATCAGCGAGTAACATAAGCTATAATTCATCCCTGTATTCTCACAGGAACGGGAATTACGCGGGTGAAACCACGAGACACTGCTACTACGTAATATTATAATTAACCCAAATCTCAGTCTATGAAAAAAATGTGTGCATAATTACCATCATATAAATTACAGAAGTAACAAATGAAACATAATACTTTAATAAAAATTGCAATCTGTCGTTATATTACTGATTGGCAGGCGCCTAATTAAATTGAAGGATTAATTAATTTAATTGAAGTTCTCATTGATTATTTGTAGGCATGGCATGTAATTGTTCATTTGGGGAAAAAATATATGTAAAAATGTATGCAAAGACTGTGCTGATAACGCAAAGCACGACAAATATAATAAAATGCTATGTAAACATAATAATAATACCTAAGTAAAAATAATTTACACTCTACCTTGAAAGGTCCAATAATAACTAGGATAATCACTAATCTCACACTTAAATTGATAACGATTTAAATTCTCTTGAACAGGGCACAAAGGTGACTTACGTGACCAAAGATTGCAAGCAATTAGCAAATGCAATTATTATATTATATTTTAATTTTATTGCACACAATCACGCAGTTCACTTCACGCACTCGTCTGAGCCACAGACACAGATTACTATATGTGTCAGAGAGCCACAGACACAAACACAGACAGACTACAATGGATGGGATGGATCTCGGAACATATATTATGTTACTCTTTGCTCGGAACAATGATGCTTTAGTCATTGTTCCGAAGGATGGATACTATAACTCTCACCTCAAGCACAGCACAGACTAACAACTAAGGGCCTTATGCACGACGGGGATTGAACTCTGTACCTCTGGCGTCAAAGCAGGCCTACCTACTTACTATTACTACATACATAGTATCTATCTACTATCCAATAGACTTGGCTGGCACCGACTTCAAGTAGATAAGTGGGTAGCGCTTATAATAATATTAGTAATTTATTTTTCGCTTTTGAGTGCCTGTTTGTGGTTATGAAGTCGGTTTTTTTTTTTTTTTAAATTAACTTATGTTACCCTTTTTAGTGCAAAACAAGTTTTAATTAAATTACATGCATCTATTAAATTTCGTCTGGGCCGTTATACACTGACGGATATATACTTTTTGAAAATTTCAATTATGTACCTATAACGGTTAAGAACATACAGATCTGTAAAGTGCGCACATATAGACACACGGACCGACGGACGGACGAACGGACGAACGGACAACAAAGTCTCAGAAAGTGTTCATTTGCTACCCTTTGGGCTCGGAGCCCTAAAAAAATTGACTTTAAATGCCGCGCTAAAGTGAAAATATTCACTAGTAATAATGATGTCATTGAGGTATCAAAGGACAATGTCCAAAATGACCCTGTGCAATTAAAGCATCTGATACACACGATAATAAATTGTCTATTTTATTACAAAAATTCCAAATAGTTTTATAACACGGACTAGTTGTATTCCAAAATGAATATCAAAAAGTATTATTTGCGATTATTAACATTAATTCCCGCCATACAACTGGCCAACAGAGTACTGAATCACTCTACTACGTTATAAGGGGCACTTCCCTATATTGTTGATACCTGAATTATGAAAGCACTGTGTAGCCAACCTAACAAAGGAAAGAATTATTTACCTAGTAACTATGATAATAATATATAATAATATGATGATATGATATAATCTGTGGTATTATGCTTTTTTTTTTTGCAGTGTTGATTGGTACAAAGTACCTTCATATATTCTGAGTTTTTAAATAATTTATGCAGTGTCGCGGGACTGAAATGGCCGCCATCTTCGCCAAACGTCATGTCATGTCAAAAAATCTTAGGTATGTTTAAAAAAGTTTGCACCCTAACAAGACTTTGCCCGGTAGAACATTCCTGTGAAGACAAATTATTTATATTTATATGTAATTATTTATTGAGGCCGGTGGCGTAATTTGGAGAACAGTCGGCTTTGATGCCGTGGTACCGAGTTCAAACCGCCGTGCACCAATGAATTTTTCTATCGAAAATTATCCCCACCTTTATTTCTATCTCGCTCACAGTTACCGTAAGAATATCTGTCAAAAACCAAAATCAACGAAAAGAAAGATGTAAAACATTATTCAAGATCATATTTTTTAGTCTTCAAAAGTATATGCAATGGCAACCTCTGATTTTTTGAAATTTTCTGAGGATCCCGATGACCTATACAGCACTTTATCTCAAATGTTGGGTGCAGAGTTCAATAATATTTTTAAATTTAAAACTATTACAAGAGCTGGGAAAATTCGGTTCGATGACTGGGCTACTCCTGTTATTTACAAAGGTCGAAATAATTTGTACAACTTATACTCACAAAAACAAATTAATTTACACAATACTAAATTCATAAATCACTTAAAACTATATTCCAAAACTTTTAAAGTGGTTTGTCAGACAGCAAAATCTTTGCATTTTAGTAGAAAAATTAAGCATGCTGATGATAAAATAAAAACAACATGGAAAATCATCAATACTGGACTTGGAAAAATAAAACAAAGAGACAGTAAGATCATCTTAAAAGTTAACAATAAATTAATCATGGATAGTAATGAGGTTGCCAATACATTTGATGAGTTCTTCTCTCAAGTACCCATTACTACCACTCAGTCCATAAATTCTAGTCCCGCTGATGCTTATTCTATATTATCAAAGTGTGTAAATAAATGTGATACCTTGTTCCAGTTCAAACACGTAACTGCAGACTCAATTGTGAAAACATTTAAAATGCTCAAACAAAAGAAAACCGAGGACCTGTGGGGAATGTCAACCACAGTTCTCAGTTACATTATTACTGTTATTAGCCCATACTTAGCTTTTCTTTTTAACAGATGCGTTGATCAAGGTGTCTTCCCGGATTTAATGAAAAAAAGTTAATTGATTCCTTTATTCAAATCAGTAAACAAAAATGATCCATCTAACTATAGACCAATCTCTATACTACCGGCATTGAGTAAAATTTTTGAAAAAGTAATATTAGACCAGCTTTTAACACATTTTAACATGAATGATCTTTTAAATAGCAAACAATTTGGATTTACTAAAGGGCGTTCTACTACTGATGCAGGAATAGGTCTTCTTAAACATATATTTGATGCATGGGAGAAAGCACAAGATGCTATTGGCGTGTTCTGTGACCTATCAAAAGCATTTGATTGTGTCTGTCATGAAACACTAATTTACAAATTAAAATACTACGGTGTTGAAGGTAAGGCACTTGATCTGGTATCATCATACCTCTGTAATAGAACACAGATGGTTGAAGTCAATGGCGTCAGGTCATCTGGATCCCTCATAAAAATGGGAGTCCCGCAGGGATCGATCCTAGGACCTTTTTTATTTCTAGTTTATATCAATGATTTACCGTCATTCGTACAGAACCTATGTGATATTGTTTTGTTCGCAGATGATACTTCTTTGATATTCAAAATAGATAGGACTACACCTAACTTTGACGATGTAAATAAATCAATAACACAGGTTCTGAATTGGTTTACAACCAATAACTTATTGTTAAACGCAAAAAAACTAAATGTATTAATTTCTCTCTACCAAATGTAAAAAAGGGTATCCTAAATAGAAGTATATTAATAAATGATGAACCATTAGAACTTGTTGAATCCACAACATTCTTGGGCATCACCCTGGATTCAAAGCTTCAATGGGGTTCTCAAATATCGGTTCTAGCAGGTAGGTTAGGCTCCGCTGCATACGCAGTACGTAAAATTAGATTTTTAACGGACGAAACGACTGCAAGATTGGTCTTTTTCAGCTACTTCCACAGTATAATGTCATATGGCATTTTATTGTGGGGGAAAGCCGCTGAAATCCAATCAATATTTGTTTTGCACAAACGAGCTATTCGCTCTATATATAGTATGAGGTCGCGAGATTCACTTCGTGAAAAGTTTAAGGAAATTAAAATTCGAACAGTGGCATGTCAATACATTTATGAAAATATTATGTTCATACGCAAGAATATAAATGATTATAAGAAAAGGTCTGATGTACATAATTTTAATACAAGACATAAAAATAGATTAATTATACCTAATTTCAGACTGCAGAAAGTTAGTGGTTCATTCATGGGGAACTGTATACGCTTTTACAATAAGCTACCTAAAGATATTGATCAATTGCCTATGAGCAAATTTAAAATCTATGTAAAATCCAATTTGATAAAAAAATCATACTATACAATAGGTGACTATATGGATGACAAAAATGCATGGCCTGAATGCCCCAAGTTCCAAGAACAAATATAAATTGTATTATAATTATTAATATATTGTTAAAATTTTAAAGCTGACATGTACAATTAATTAAAAAAAAAAAAGATAAAATGACAAGACAAGCCCCATAGAGTTTCTTGGTGTTTCTTCTCTGATGGGAGTATTTCCGAAACACCGGTAGATTCAACAGCCATTCAGTTTTCCCCTTTTGTCCGCAGATTTTCTTTCTAGGCTTGCCATTTTTATTTTTATTTAAACAATATTATGCAGCTGACAGACGGACTATCAGTTCCATTTGGATCATGATATGTACTGTGATCGGTATGCGTTTCTCTATGTTGTGTTTCACTATTTCACTTTTTTATTTTTTTTATATAAAAATTGTCTGAATTACTGAAAGACACAGTTACATGTATAGTTGGTTTTAACCTACTTTAATTTTTTTTAAATATTCTGACGTAAACGATTGGATGACAGCTGAATGGTTCATTACTTTTTTTTTCTAATTCAAAGCGTTAAATTCTGCTTTTGCTATGTTTACTTGATAATTGGTTATGATTTATTTTATGATTTATGATTTTGACGTGTATATGTGCGTATATTTATACTGCCTACATACTGAATAAATGCTTTGATTCTTCTTGACCTCCATTGTGTATAATCTTCTTGGGACTCTTCTACTAAAACAAGTACATTCTCCTATGTTTGAGGTATTTATCTCCATATCTCTGGAGATACTAATCAGATCTCGATAAAATTAAAATGGGACCACCTCGGAAACGTATCCTACCTATTAAAAAAAGAATCATTTGAATCCGTTCACAATTGACGGAGAAATCGCGTAACATACATACAAAAAAAAATCATACCGACGAATTGAGAACCTCCTCCTCTTTTGTGAAGTCGGTTAAAAAGTAGATACCTAACAAGGTATCAAAGATTTTTAGTCGTATCGGCAATGACAGAGCAATGTTGTCAACGCAACAAAAACAGTAAATTAGAACCATCAACACGCGCGCGCCCTTAATCTCTACGACGGTTGTCTTTTTGCACAGATTCTAACTAGAAATATATCGTTGGCAACAAATACCAACAGTTTTCATAGCTCCGAATACATACACCCGAATCTCATACACATAAAAATGCGCATAACTCATCACAGCAATCTTAAATTACCTACAACCTTACGTCGCCTTCAGGCTTCGCCTCATATAGCCTCAAACATTTTCTCAGTACCTACCTGAGTATTGCATGTCGCATTACAGCCGGTGCTGATTGGTGGATATGATTTATGACATTTAGGTCTATCTGTGATTGGCGGACGCTTCCGTAGCCATATTTGTATACATGCTGATGTATCATGCACAGACCTGCTAAATATTAAACATGATCGCGTACACCATCCTCCATGAGACAGACCCTGAACGGAGTTTGTCCCTTTCTTTTGTATGGAAAACTTATATATATACCAGACACATATATAGGACTAGCAGGTTGTTAGACAAGGACACACTCCCACCCTGGTGTCTCTCAATTGGGCCGTTTTGTTCTACAAAGCAATAACAACACTATTGTTAAACTGTACGGATTAAATTGAATTTGACAAAAAATTTGCAGTGCACCATCCTTTTCTACATTCAACTACATTTAGCTTGTCTCCATTTTGGAGTACTACAATTTAAAAAACCATCGTATTTATATGAAAAATTATCGTGGTGTTCCAGCCGTAGGTCTGTTGAATCCCGACAGTGCGCTCCGCAGCTTTCCACTCAAGCCCATAGCTCCGCTGCTTTTCGTGGGAGTTTCCGCTACTCAGCTACAAAATGCTGGAATAATATTCCACCGCCGTTGAGGAACCTGCAAAATATTAATAGTTTTAGAATTCAATTAAGAAAATGTATTTATGAACATCAGAAAACACAGGAAACTCATATTCATGAAACCAGTATACTATAGGATAGACAAACTTACTTTATTATTTAAAATTACTAATTTGCCTGAATAATTCAAAACATATATAGTATGTTATAACGGGGTTATTAGCCCGCCCTAATTTAGCCAGCACATCGAGGGGTGGATTTACAAATTTGTCAAAAAGTCATGTTACATCGAATAAAAAATAAAATAAAAAGTTTTTGAGAGTCGTAACCTTTTCACATGTTGGCTTTATAGTTGTTAAATTGATTGCGATTATCAGAATCTCCTAAAAGTTAATAGTTTTATAATAAAATAAAAAATAATCTGATCAAAATCATCACCGTATGGGAAAAAATTGCGACTCATTACGTTTGCCGGCAAAAAAGTCTACTAACCAAACGTACGATATAGATTTTAATTTTTAATTTCCGTTTGTCTATATAATTATTAATGCATAGAAAACTGAATAAAATTTTCTTCATAAAAGAAATATATAAAAAAATATGTATATTTTAGCATCCAAATTCGTCAACACCGTCACGGCAACATCAAAGTGAAGTTAGTTTCGTGTGCGGGTAGCTTGCACGGCCCTCACTACCCTACCCCGCTTCCTTAGTTCAGAGCCAACTACGAACGGAACTGCACGTGGCCACGGAACGCGCTCCGATTAACAAAAAATTGCTTTGAGTGTCTAAAAAACTTTTTTAGACAAACTTGCGTCATCTCCATCAGGCTGTAGTTCAGAGTAAGTACATGAAATATCATTATGATTGATAACTACAAGAAATATGATACACGTGAAAATGTCCTAGATAGATGGTGTACATTATTATTCTTATTATTTTTTCTGGAATAATCGACGATTGCCTGAATCGTCATCACCATACGCATCATTACCGTTTACAAGTAATGAGCGGTGATGATCTAATGTGTATGGTGATGACGAGTTCCGAATTTTGTTTCTATTTTTGCGTTAATACACTTTGAAATGGAATTGTAATACATTGCTTTGTTCTTTATAAAAGAAGAAGGTAGGTACTATAGTACTAAACCCACCTAATACATCGTTGCCATGATTCGACACTCTTAATCTATTTTGGCGTAAACTTTATAACGCCGTACCTACCTAATACTAAAATTAAGTCATTTTTTGTTTCAGACTGTATAATAACATTATAATAAGAATGAAAATAATATATTATTTGTTAGTAATAGACACCAATCGTAACATGCCTAATCAAAAACTGTTCCTTAATGTTTTGGAAAATTATGACGTAATTTATGCCACGTATGAGGGTGGAATTTGTAAAGCCCTGTGTGAAGACTCAGCAAATATGAAAATGCATAGAAAGTATGAAGAACAATCCGATTTGAATTATTATCATGTGTACATTCAGAAATCAGTAACAAAAGAAACATTGCGTGTGCTGTTTCTGGATATGTATGACGAAAAATCGTTAATAACCTTGACAAATGGGCACTAACACTTTAGTGATTTAAAGCACTAATGTGACACCAATTATCAATCAAACATTAATAATATATAAATTCTAATCTACTTATAAAGTATGTATAAATAAAATAATTATTAATTTGTACCTACGCTTACAGAATTATGATCACGTTTTTTTTTTCAGATTACAGCCATGAGTAAAAAAAAACGAAGTATAGGTGAGTTTCAGCTACAAAAACATAAAGTAGCTACAAATAAACGTAGAAGATATGCCACCATGAAGCAGGATCCAGAAATATATGAGCTTATGAAAGAAAAAGAAAAGAAGAGGTATAAATATAGAAAAGTAAAATTAGGACAGTTTGAATCAATAAATGACAAAAGTCCAAGAGAACAGAGAGAACAGCGCAAGAAATGGCGTGAGGCAGCTAAAAGATATCGTGAAAAGAAGAAAAAGAGCAACCTATTACACTAGAGCCAATATTGATCAATCCCGAAGATAGTCAAGAAACAAATACACTAAATTATCATGATCCTCAAGAAAACCCATTAACAACGCCCACAACGCTGCAATGTAACTGCTCAGTAAAAATTAAAAGAATTCGATATTTAGAATACAAGAAAAGAAAACAATTATTATAAGTAATTATGGATTTAAAAAAAGAAAATATACAACTGAAACAAAAACTTTCTAGGCAAAAAATGAACCAAGTTGAAGAAAAACCCAAAAAATGTAACTTAAAAAAAGATTTCAAAACAAAGAAGGCCAAAATGACGCCAGAAAAAAGGACTGCAAAATTAATAAAAGAATTTTATGTTGATGATGAAAACAGTACTATATGTCCCGGGAAAAAACAGTACATAACGCGATTCAAAACACAAATGCAAAGAAGGTATCTGAAAAGTTCTATAAAGAGTTGTACTCGAAATTTTTGAAGATTCATAAAATAAAAGTCAGCTATAGTACATTTTGGAAATGTCGTCCATTCTGGGTATTGCCAGCCACATCGGCACAAAGAGACACGTGCATGTGTGTGGTACATGCTAATATTGATCTCAAGCTAGAATCTTTATTCAAGGCGGGAATCATTCAAGAGAAGAAATATGACGAACTTTTAGAAAGTCTGTGTTGCTCAAGATATGCAGAGAAATGTCTAAAAAGGGAATGTGGCGAATGCAAAGATAAAACCCTTCAGTATAATGAATTCTCAAATAATTAAGAGATTGTGTTCTATAAATGGATACGCTCCCGAGAGTCAATTTCAACAAAACAAGGGCTAAAGACAGTTACAATCACTAAAAAAGAAGAAATCAAAGCAAACCCTCTTGAAATTATCAATCAATTGGATTCAGATTTGAATTCATTTTTCGGACATAGTTACCTAATCCAAACACAGTACAATGAATTAAAGTTGTTAAAAAAATCTTTGACTGTCAACTCGGCCGTAATACAAATAGACTTTTCGGAAAATTACGGATTGAAAGCCTCAAAAGAAGTTCAGTCAATGCATTTCGGTGGAAGCCGAAAAGAACTTACTCTTCATACTGCCGTTATTTATTCCTCCGATTTTCAAAGAAGTGATATAAAGCCAACATCAGTTTGCACTGTAAGCGAATGTCTAAAACATGACGCACCAGCTATTTGGGCACACCTTATACCACTGATAAACGAAGCTATCAAAAACAATCCATTCGTCGATACGTTACATTTTCAATCAGACTCTCCGACATCTCAGTACAGAAACAAATATATGTTTTATATAATAACACAACTGTCTAATGATTTTCCACAAATTACCAAAATAACGTGGAATTACACTGAATCTGGCCACGGAAAAGGTGCCGCCGATGGTGTGGGGGCTGTGATCAAGAGGATAGCTGACTTTGAAGTTAATCATGGCATAGACATTACTACTATAGATAAATTTATGACTGTATTGCAAGCACGCACCAATATTACAATTATTGCTGTTGGCGAAACTGAGGTGAAGAACCAAGAAAAGAAGATTCCCAATAAACTCGAAACATTCAAGGGTACCCTTAAAGTACACCAGGTCCTGTGGGAGCGCTACTGTAAGAAGTTAACCCTGAGGACATCAAGTTGTTTCAAATGCACATATAGATATGCGATCATGGAAAGCATTTAGGATTTATACAGATATCGCGTTCGGCAGCAATAACCATGAGTCAGGCTAAAAACAAAGATCATGTCACTCCATTAGCAGCAACAAAGCATTCGCCTCTTTACGATGTCACAAATGTACCAACAAATTCAATAGCACAGGTAGCTGGGCCTTCAAACATAAAAATACTCTCAAACAAATTAATCAAAATACAAAAAAATAATCGTAGATCAAGAACAAATTTACCTTATGATTACCAAAAACTGACCAAATATTAATAATTGTGGATTAAGTGCATTAAGAGAAAAATCATATTATGATTAAAGACTGATGTCTAGATGATAAGATAGATACTGATATTAGTGATATAGGCAGATAATTAAAATTGTTAATATAAGTATTAATAAATAATTAAAAAGTTGATTTTCTTTGGTTGTTTTTATTTTGATATTAATAAAGAGTCATCCCCATACACACAGAATCATCACCATCTATAGATAAATCATCGCCATACCATAGTTGTCATCACCATCTCACCTCTTTATATATAAATGCTAATAACTTCAAATTTACGCTTCAAATTTTGGTCTAAACAATATTAGGTTACAAGTTATCCTACAAGTTATTATATCTAGTTTTACTAGAATTCCTCTATGTGTTTTCAAATTTTTAATTTCTTTGTTCCAAGAAATTTTTTCGTTGTAAATCTACCCCGTCGAGACGAGCGCGTCGCGACTGACCGCGGAACGCAGCCGTCTGTAAGAGCTTGATACTTCTATGCCTTATAGTATGATTTAATGTTTTTCTATTCTGTTGTCTGTCTGTTAGCCTGTAACGTGACGTCGCCGACCGGCATCACCGGAAGACCAGCGTTGGTCATTTGACCGACAATTTTTGCTGAGGTGGGGCCGTTTGGTGACACTTATTCATAGTACTTATATCTATAATTAATTATTAAGCTATAAGTTTTTCTAATTTTAGTTTTTATAAATATTTTTGTACTACTTACTTTATGCTGTCATCAATAAACTTTTTCACTTTCACTTTCACTTTCACTTTTATATTACGTCTATGGTGTCAACTGCTGTCATAGTAGCTAGAGCTCATGGATTAAATATTAAGCGGATGTGGCATATAAATAATAATATATGAAGGATAAAACTATACAATCAATCAATATGAGAGAGCGAGATGAACAACATTTTTTTTTATCCTTTACCTGCGTATGCGATTAAACTGTGTCCAGCAATGTTTGGATACAAGTTCTAGTGCACCCATTAGCTCTCACCCGCTGTCATGTATAACCCGACCAAATTACGTTGTTCATTTTATCTTATAGCTGGCATATGTATCACGTGTTCATGGTTTTAGTCGTGTTATATCTCTAAGTATAGCTATTTCATTCGCATACGGTAATGTTCTCTCTACATACTCTACATATACTTTCTCTATAGCCATAAACAAAAAGCTTTACTTTCATTGTAGTTTCATAAAACCACACCACTATTTTTTATTATTATTTAGGCTAGCGTTTGACCACTATCTCATCTGTTGGTGTTGACATTATCTAACTATTATATAGGTGACTTTTTTTTTTAATTAAGATTACTCGCAATGTGGGTTGCACATTACTAGTATTCTTGTTAACCCCTCCAACTAAGCTATATATGCTTGTGTCTGGAGTGGGTTCACGTCAGTAGTGCAATGGGTGGGGTGGGGATCGAACTCACGACCTCTCGATCGCCAGTCCGACACCCTATCCATTGGGCTATTGCCGCCTTAAAATGGTAATGTAGGGGCGTAGGGTTTGGTACCTCTTCTTACTGTAGGTACAGTAAAACGTTCTGAAAATACTCGAGAGTGTAAACCTCGCCGTGAGTCATATTGTTTTGTACCCGTATCTTTAGATCCCACTCACTCGACCACAGGTGACAGTGCATTATCTCGATGTCCCGCCAGACTTACTACCAAAAAGGTTAACTTATCACAGTCAAGGAGAAAATCTGCCACCATAACCTTACGGTGTTTCGGGAGCACACAGCCGCCCTTGAAAGTCAAACCATTCTAAGCCTAGCATGTTCACCATCTTCGACCACATCATCGCTTACCAGCACAGGAGATAGTGGTCAATAGCCTCAAAGTTATAAAAAAGAGGGTAAGTAGAAAGCTACGCGTTAGAAGTGAAATATCCTTCACAGAGTGGGAATTCTTTTGTACAGCTCCATCTGTTGAACTTAGCGGGACGAATACCCGATAGCGAATACGTCTACGTAGCTACGCTGTTCTACAATAGAGGGCGTTTATAAATATAAAATATTACATAACGCGTACGTCACTTCCGTTGCATTTTTATTCCAGTGCGCATAAAGAAGTTTTATTTCAAAATATTGATTTGACATTCATACTGGCATTAACTGGCAATACGACGAATCTATCGTCTACTATCTCGTCCGGCTGTACGTCAGCTCAAGGCCGCGGCGCTGGACGTAGCATACTGACTGTCGTGCGCACATCAACCGAGCAGAGTAAATAGAATGAAAAATGTTTTAAATTATAAATGTATATTATACGTATATGTTAAATCTGCTGTACAGCAAGTCTACCATCAAGCCGCACGATGCTGGACTGCTCTGACGTGACGGTCCCGTTGGGGTGCTCGCTGGATGCAAAATCGGTCGTGCAAGTCCAGCAAACAATTAATAATAATTATCGACGTACGTCAAGCCTATTCACGATACTTTTGCATCGTGCATCGTGCATGTCCTTGAGCTGACGTACAGCCGGGATGGATCGTGAATAAGGCCTTTTAATGCAGTGGTGAGAAGATTTCATGTTATAAAGCTTGGTCGGCCGTCCTGACTGGTTGATAGAGCTTGCCAGAGTGCTGAAATTGGGATTCGTATATTTCATTCATGATCTGCTTGTGACGACTGTGTACCACCACTATGCAGTAGATCGATATTACTGAAACAGGAGAAATTGGTTAATGTTTGTATTTTTAAGTAACTACTTTTACTACCACTGCAACGCGCATTTACATAAAATAGCGCATGCGCGCATTGTTTACGCTAGGCAAACGTGAGGGCATAAAAAAACTGGCCAAGTGCAAGTCGGACTCGCACTCGTAGGGTTCCGTAACACAGTAGAGTATTCTATAACTTTGATTTTTCGCAACTACAAAATTAACTTTGTTTTTCATAGTGTTTGTATGAAAAACAAAGTTATCTTTGCGGTCGCCATATCTCTAAAACTGCTGACTGTATCTCGTTCAAACCAATTTTTGTTGATAGTTTTTATTGAGATCTACAGCATATATTTTTTGTAGATTTTTCACTCCCATACTTTAAAAGTTAGAGGGGGGGGGGGGGGGGGACACACATTTTACCACTTTAGGCGCGCCTATCTTTCAAATGATTGACTTTGAGAAAAAATGATTTTACGAACCTAAATATCATTTTTAAAGACCTATCCATAGACACCCCACACGTATAGGTTTGAAGAAATTTTTTTTTTTTGTTTCAGTTCTATGTATCGGATGCCCCCCCTTAAACTTTTATATTTTTTATTTTTGTATAAAAATCGGACAGCGGTTTACAGAATACATCTACCTACCAAGTTTCAATTCTGTAGTCCTAACAGTTTCGGAATAAAATGGCTGTGACATACGGACGGACGGACAAACAGACAGACAGACAGACAGACAGACAGACAGACATGACGAATCTATAAGGGTTCCGTTTTTTGCCATTCGGCTACGGAACCCTAAAAAGGCAGGTTCGCGGCGCAGAAAAACTGATTCCAATGTTATCATACTTATGCGCTCATTCATAAAGAAACAGGTCGCAGAAAATGATGAAACAATGGAATATTTTACCAGTACGGTACAGTACGGTACGGATCGGTACCGGGAACCTGCCTCTTTATGTCCTCACCCTTAGAGGACCGCATGCGTTACACAGATAGTATAATCAGAATTAGAATATCAGCGTCCAGTATTTCCAGGGCAATAATACTACGTGTCCAGTCTATGATCCAGGAAGTCGTGACATTTGTGTTGAGACTGGCCTGTTTCAGCACTTTATAATATTTAAAATTTTCTTTAATTTTAGGCTTTTTTATTTGAATATGCTGACTAAATGATTTTTCTTTCTTCTTTCTATCTAGTATACAGACGCTAGCATCTCCTAACTGGTCTGTGGACGCTAGTCGGATAGTGGAAGGGTAGCGGGCGTTAGCTAAAACCACAGACTAAGTAGAGATGCTACGGATGGCTATAAAAACCGAGTTCACATTATACTAATTTAGTTGTTCATCAATGTTTAACTTAAAAGAAGTTATCATAGATGTCGCCACCAATGCATAATTGGGTAAAAAATGCATATCGATAGTATCGGACCGTGGCTTAATTGGTCATAGCCCCTGGGGTGGAAGTCTCTACATTGATAGCGATGTGTCTTGACATCACAAACGTCTGCTAGCAGCTAGACAGTTGTTATCTGCATCTCTTTTCGTATAGACTATCTACTACTCTACATGAATAGCGATGAAATGCGATCGATAATCGTCGATAAGAAAAGAGATGCAAATATACAACTGCCTAGCTGCATCACCTTCTAGCAGACGTTTGCGATGACAGGACGCATCGCTATCAATGTAGAGACTTCCACCCCTGGACATGTTAACCGGGGGGTGCGGGTTCGAGTCCCGTCGGTACGATGAAATTTTGGATTGTGTATAACAATTTACAACAATATTAAGTGTGTAACACTTCAAGAAACATAATAAAGGCATCACTCAATAAAAAATCATCTATACTCACAAGCTCTAACCAAATGCACAGCTATGAAGATGGACTCTACTTCCAACAGCTCCCCCTCATCTTGCAGCACCAGGCTTATGCCGGTGAGAGTGATGCAGAAGAACACAGCTGTCATTATACCTGTCACTATTGTCCACGGTAGAGTTAGGAAGGCCCATTTCTGAGGAGAGAAAGGAATTTATTTGGATGCCATATTATATATCCACTAGCGAGAGACTGAGTATCTGGGTGTTGGTATATGTTGGTATATATTGATGGTAAGTTATTATACAATCAGACGCACTGCAGATCGACACTCATTTCCGGTGGACATTCAGCCTAGGTGGAGTGATGATGTTTGCAAGGTTGGCTGGCAAGAGCTAGATGAGATTAGCCGAGGATCTTGCTCAGTGGTGTGCAATTGGAGAGGCCTTTGTCCAGCAGTGGACTAGTATAGGCTGATGATGATGATGATTCCACCTAAGCGTTTCGGCTCCTGTTTTAATGTAAGAACTGCCAAGAAATGGAATGTCTGCTTCTGCTCTGTTTTTCCACCTAATATAACCTTAGAGCGTTCAAGTCTAGAACAAGCGTGCTCCATTCTCGACCGCGTCATCACTTACCATCAGGTGAGATAGTGGCAAACGAGAGCTTAGAAGTCAAAACATCGATTCTTTACACCATCAGGGCTCTTAATATAAATTGTACAAATAATTTAAGATCGTTAAAAAACTCAAGGAACCCACTTCAAATGCCGCGCTATTCACAGAAATATAAATAACTACCTTATTATTCATATTTCTATGGCGCTATTAATTGTCATTACCAAATTTGAGGTGTTTTCTCCATATCTCTGGAGATACTGAACATATCTCGATAAAATTATATTGGGACCACCTATGAAGTACCTACCTACACAAAAAAAAATCAAACAACCTTTGAAACTAAACAAAAACCCAAATCTGTTCACGCGTCTTCGTGTAATCGGTGAGCATACATAAAAAGAAAAGATTCCAACGAATTGAGAACCTCCTCCTATTTTGAAAAGTCGGTTAAAAGCCGTACCTTATAAGCAGCGACAACGAGCAGCATGGAGCAGAGCAGATGAACTCCGGTGACGATGGTCGCCGTGATGTAGAGCACGTACTTGTGTGTGGACACGTTGCCGTCCTTCCCGAGAGGAGCCAGGGTCACCAGCAGTGCATACCCGGTTAGTTCCAGGAGAGCCCATGCCTACAAAATAAATAATTTTACGAATTCTATTTTGAAGAAACAAGTTTTTTAAATCTACTAAGAATTCTTTGTAATTTTTTTTATAGTAGCATTGCCCCGCGGTGCTACCCGCGTAGACTTCGTTCCCGTGGGAATATCAGGATAAAAAGTATGTGTTACCCCAGTCTAAGCTATCTATGCACCAAATTTCAACTCTATCGGTTGAGTAGTTTTAGCGTGAAGATATAACAAACATAGGTACACACAAACTATCACCTTTATAATATTAGTAGGATCTTATAGGGTAGCATTTGACCACTATCTCGCCTGGTGGTAAGCGATGATATGGTCGAAGATGTTAAACACGTTAGGCCTAAAATACTCTGACTCTCAAGGGCTGTGTGCTGAACGGAAAGCCGGGACACCGTAAGGTTATGACGGCAGATTTTCTTCTTGATGATGGTAAGCAAGTCAGGCATCGAATTTTGTTTTATTGAACTTTTATTTGTGTTTCTTTGCAGTACTTATTTCTAGTTACTTGATTATCGACTACGAATAACAAAACATTATCGATCCGTTTGTTTTTGGTAATGACATTTCGAATTCGATTAGATTATATTTGGTTCACAGTGCCAAGTCTCATTACCGCCTTCCATCTTAAGTAAAGCAAGTTCCATATTTTCGCCATCATCTAATTCCATCGAGGGTAAAAAAGCAAAACCATCAGTATAAAACGTAAAATATGGACAATATTTCTATGCAATTCCACTTATAACAATTTATGAAAGCAACTAAGTCTTACGCTATTGCTATTGAGTTTCCATCAGGCTCTAACAATTTAAAAATAATGTTTTACATGAGGCATTTTTAACCGACTTCAAAAAAAGGAGGAGGTTTCTCAATTCGACCGTATATATATATATATATATATTTTTTTTTTAAAATGTTTGTTCGCGGATAACTTCGTCGTTTATGAACCGATTTCGATTATTCTTTTTTTGTTCGAAAGGAGATATCCCAAGTGTGGTACCATGGTAATTTTATCGAGGTATGATAAGTATCTCCAGAGATATTGAGATAAACATCTCAAAATTGGTACTGAAAATGAATAGCGCGGCATTGAAGTCGGTTGTTTTTTTTAGTTTTTAAACGATATTATCTCTAAAAAAAACATGTTAGTTCCCGTAGACTCAACAGATGGCATACAAAATGAACGCTGACGTTTGAAATTGCCAATCTGGATAAATAAAATCTGGCAAACGATACAAGCCTCTGGTTTTCTTTCATTAAGTTGTTTTCGATTGATGTCTATACCGTTTTCTTTCCTTATGTTTCTTATTTTTGTAATTTTCGACGACCTTTGATTTTTATAAATACTGGCTATGCTCCGCGGCTTCACTCGTGTTGAAAACTATTTTATAGTCTAATCCATAAACCTGGCTATACCTGTGCAAAATTTCAGCTAAATCGGTGCAGCCGTTGGACCGTGAACAAACAAATAAACAAAATAATACACAAACTGAATTTCGCATTTAAAATATTGGTGTTGCGTACAAAATATTAAACAGAGATTTGCATTTGACACTTTTGACAGTGTCATCGGACAAATCTGCGACCTTCTGCGAGTGTGTGTAGTCGAAATATACCTAAAGGTAGTAAGATATTTTTTATAAGTAAGTAATTGAATTGATAAAAAACATAAACAACACAATACCAAACAAAGCCCATTTAAACGCCAAACAGCATCTCTTACTAAAATAAATGAATGAATAGGACTTAAACACACACGAAAAACACAATTTCCCACACTTCTAAAAAGCAAGGCCAAGAAAAACAAACAATCAAGACCTTGAACAAAGATATCATACTCACCGAGTACAAATAACCAATGATAAGAGTCCCAGTGTGTAGATTAGCACAGCAACAACAGCTGTTCACCATTGGAACACCCATTTTTACACTTCTACCACAAGAATCCTAAGTAAAATTGACTAGATTAAAAATATTAAAATTTGAAGCTACTCGACTTCACATTATGATACGTTCGCACACTTTCAAAGGACTTTTATCACTGAAATGATAAGATTTGCTAAAGAACAATTTCAGTAGTATTGCTTTTGCTATGATAAGACGTCGTTTAATCCGATGGTTCTATTATTAATTCTTGCATACCTAATTCCTACATAATATTATAGAAAATAGGCGGAGTTTTATTTTTGCAACGGTGCGCGTGTTTGAGCGTGACGTAGGTATGCGTTTGTGTTTTCTATAAATAGATGGTTTAGTTCAGCGATTAATAACATGGCGGAATATTTAATAGCTAGATACGTATAGTTTCTTACTAAGCAGCACATACCTACATGAGTGATGCAATAGAAAAGTAAGAAATTGTAAGTCTAATAATTTAAAATCGTTTACAAAACGAAATAAACTGGCCAGGTGCAAGTCGGACTCGCACTAGTAGGGTTCCGTACCACACTACAGTATTTTATAAGATCGAGCAAAAAAGACTACTATCATTTTTCGCCAGCAAAAAATAATAATTATTAAACATTTTATTTCTTATAACGCCATCTAACGTCTAACAAAGGTGCTAGGGATCGACATTTCAATATAACGCCATCTATGGGAAGTTTACCTTACTAAGCGTTTATAGATGGCGTGAAATGCCGAAAAAAAACACGTTTCTTGTATGGGGACCCTTTATTATTTTTAACTTTATTCTGTTTTTAGTATTTGTTGTTATAGCGGCTACAGAAACAAAATACATCATCTGTGAAAATGTCAACAGTCTAACTATCACGGTTCATGAGATACAGCCTGGTGACAGATGGATAGACAGACAGACAGACAGACAGACGGACAGCGGAGTCTTAGTAATAGGGTCCCGTTTTACCCTTTGGGTACGGAACCCTAAAAAACTGACTTCAAATATGTGCTTCAAATGCCGCGGCGGCTCATAAACTTCAAACTTTCGTGTGAACACATAATACGGGACTTGGACTTATCGCACTAAAACATGATTTTTATAAAACTAGACCTTTCGACAAAGTTGTATTAATCATCCGTTACCATCAAAAATATTGATGCTGTTGAGGATGAACACGCCATCTTCAAGTACTTAATCCAAGAATTTTCAGTGGTGCACAGTAATTAAGCGAATATAGCACAGGACTTTGGAAATTGAAATCGCGGAGAGCAATATGCATTGCAATAAATAACATAAAATAAATAATAATATACAATAAACAATAGAATAAAGTTGTACCGCTAGTCGTATGTTCTTGTTATCACTACAAATTAATTGATAAGCATATTCCACCGACCTCTACTTCACTTGTAACGTCTTATCGAGAGTAATTGATTATTGTCAATATAGTGAAAATTGTTAGTTAACATAGTAAACATCTCATTATAGGAAGAAATAAAACATTAAATTAAAAAATCAATAAACCCGACTGCGCAAAAAGTGAAGTGTTAAAAAACGAACTGAAAAGAAAAAAACAAGTAAGTCTAGTAGTTTAGACTTCTGTTTAGGGATATCAAAAAACTATACCATTTAAATTCTTTCTCGGTCGATACACTCATAAAATAAATTATACATTGTTATATGGAATATAGAGACTTTAACAGTCGGGACACATTAATCCCCATTCGTTAAGCCATTAATGTGTCCCGACTGTTAAAGTCTCTACATTCCATATAACAAAGTATAATTTATTTTATGAGTGTATCGACCGAGAAAGAATTTAAATGGTATAGTTTTTTGATATCCCTAAACAGAAGTCTAAACTACTAGACTTACTTGTTTTTTCTTTTCAGTTCGTTTTTCAACACTTCACTTTATGCGCAGTCGGGTTTTTTGATTTTTTAATTTAATGTTTTATTTTACACTTTTTAGTTAAGGAAAGGACAGCAAATTCCTTACTATTAAACGACTATACCAAAAGGAAGAGGTTGTTTGTTACCTCAGAACTCCATCAATTCTTAACCGATTTGAAAAATTCTTTTTTGTTTGAGTTAATATGATTTTCGTTTGGTTTCATTGTAATTTTATTGAGATCTGATAAGTAACTTCAGAGATAAGCACCGCAAACTTGTTACTGAAAGTGACTAACGCGGCATGTTAAATCGTTTTTTTTTCGATTTGTACGATCATAAATTATTTGTTATAAATATATTTTGAATCTCCATTTTAAGACCTTTAATTCGATACCCCACTACGATACACAAAAAATTTTTTTTGAACCCCAAATTTTGGCGTCTTAAATCCGCCATTTTAAATTTTTCTATTTTTTATGTTTTCGTTGACACTCGCGCTAGCATGGTGAATCTATTGACGTGCCAATTATCAAAATCGGCCAACGCGTTTGTCTCTAGTGTGCCACAAAGGAACAAACATACATACATACATACATTCATATATAGACTGATAAACACATTACCTCTCCTTTGCGTCGCGCAGTCGGGTAAAAACAGTACTTAACCCTGTCCAACCATAATTTCAAGCGACGCTCTGTGTCTAAAAATCGATCCGAAAATTCGCTCAAATAGTCTATAGTTGCTAGATAGCATTTTTAACCCCCGACGCAAAAAGTAGGGGTGTTATAAGTTTAACGTGTGTATCTGTGTACGTGTGTGTCTGTCTGTGGCATCGTAGCCCCCAAACGGATAAATCGATTTTGGTTTTTTTCTAGTTGATGGCGCGCGCTATGAAATCAACTGTCATAGGTGTGATCAATTCTAAATTCGGTATCGTCTTACTTCAACGATATTGTAAGAAAATGAAAGCATTGACATGATGCTGGGACATCTCCTAGAATCTGGAGAATACTCAAACTCTTCACCAACTTATAGCAGAGATGTTGAGTTTGGGCTCATTGGAATGCTCGAATGGTTTCAACGAACAGATTGTACATAGATCGGTGGTTTTAAATTTTGAATTTAAGTATTACTAGCTAAAAGCCGAGCTTTGAGAGGGCTCGCGTAGTTTTTCTGCCTGGTAATAATTTTAAAGGCAGTTTTTTTTTACATTAAATTGCGAATCTGCCCGACATTGGCAAAACATTTGCCAAAACACCAACCACTCCAACAAATGCATAAAATTTGCCATCATATTATTGAATTATGGCATAAAATATGGCATAATAATACCGGCCAAGTCGAGTTGGACTCGCCCACCGAAATTTCCGTACCAGCGTTGGTTGGTACCAATTAAGCTAGACCTCTAAATTGTATTTTCAACTTTTTTTTATTTTTTGAATTTTTCCTTTATTTGTGCTATGAGAACTGGCTTCTTGCCCAATTTCATGATTCTAGGTCAAAGGAAAGTACCCTATAGGTTTTCGACCCAAAACCTGTAGGGTACTTCCGGTTGACCTAGAATTGTTTATTTTGGTTAAAGGTAAGGTTACAGTGCAAGTGAAGAAAAAAATCCAATAAATAAAAAAGTTGAAAATTAAGGTAAATTTTGGTACTAACAAGTTTTCACGAAAATCTAAATTTGCCCATATCTTTTTATCGTCTTCACTCAGGACCTTGATTTTTACCCACCTGGTAGGGACTATAGATCTCAGTATCTGGTATAAATTTCAACTTGCTAGGTCCACCCGCTCCTGAGAAAATCGGTGGTGACTCACGGACAGACGGACAAGAAAGTGTCTTATAAGGGTTTCTTTTTTTACCGTTTTAGGTACGGAACCCTAAAAATATAGTTAACCTTCTCATTCAAACTTTTACAAAGGCCCTAGGGGTATAAGCTAAGAAAATCTGCCCTCGGAAGATATTTGATTTATATATATTCGATATGTAGATAAATATTTATTTTCTGAAAGTTTGAGATCTCTAACTCAATTGTTTTTTTTCTAAAGCAAAAAATGTAGAAAACAGAAAAAAATGTTTTTTCAAGACTGCAGCAATTAATCCAAATTTTTATATATCTTTAAGACTAATATGCTATTATAAAAAAATTAAAAGCTTTATAACATTAAAGGATCATAGAAAAATAAAAAATATTAATGTTAATTTTTTTTTACCATGATAGAATTTTGGCTCAATAACAAAAAAAAATTCGTACCTTTAATATTTCCCTATAATAATGTATATCTATAGACATATCTATAGACACCCATAGGTTTGATGATCTTTTTTTTGTTTCCGTTTTTTCTGCCCGACATCTATTTACGAATAATTAATACTATTTTTTTTAATTGAGAGCAACTTAGTAAAGCAGTTGCTTTACTGATACAGTACTTCTACTCGCCAATAGATGTCGGGAAGAGTCATATTTTAAGTTGATTATCAATAAAGTTGATTATTGAAAACACGAATAAAACAACATTTTCTGAAAATGACTCCTAGCTAGATCGATTTATCGCCCCCGAAATCCCCTGTAGGTATACTAAATTTTATTTAATCGTTGGAGCCGCTTTCGAGATTCAGATTAAGGCAAAGACGATAGCGCCATCTTAGCAACTAGATAGGTGGCGCTGCGCTATCGTAAAAAACTTTTTTTAAACTTTTCTTTAATTTTTAACTTTGTTCTGTTCTTAGTATTTGTTGTTATAGCGGCAACAGAAATACATCATCTGTGAAAATTTCAACCGTCTAACTATCACGGTTCATGAGATACAGCCTGGTGACAGACGGACAGACAGACAGACCGACAGACAGACAGACAGACAGACAGACAGACAGACGGACAGACGGACAGCGGAGTCTTAGTAATAGGGTTCCGTTGGTACCCTTTGGGTTCGGAACTCTAAAAAAAAACGTTACCTACGCAACGACGTTCACAGAGTGACTAATCGAATCGCCTATTTAAGAGTGGTTCTAGTGGCTTTACTTTTAAGTGTGTTTAAGCCTTCTGGTTTTTTCTGTATTCTGAGGTAAACATATTATACCTTGCAAGGTCCAGTTAGGGTGTAACGTTTTTTGTGTGATACTCCTGGGTATATACATTGTTATATACATTTTTCGCATCAGCTTGTTGCGTCGATTATGAAGAAACATTTTCAATAATCATCGTCATATTCCAACCAATTTACTCAAAACCTTAACGAATTATACATCAAAACCTTGATTATGAATAACTCTGTCTATTGGTGAAAACTGCATGAAAATCCGTTTAGTAGTTTTTGAGTCTGTCGCGAACACACAGACAAATCCCACCCTCAAGTTAGAAAATCTGTCGCCAAATGTCGTTGAGAGCCAGTTCTCATCGTAAGCCTAGCGTGCTTACCATCTTCGACCGCATCATCACTTACCAACAGGTGACATAGTGGTCAGACGCTAGCCTATCTTCTCTTTTTCTTATATACCTATAAAACTGAAACCCAATTGCTCTTGGTCACGGCATCACGCGTGAACGGCTGGACCGATTTCGCTTATTATTTTTCTGTTGTGTTTTTTATCGTCAGGAGATGGTTCTTATGAAAAAAAAAAATCATTCATCTATCTTCCATTGCCCTCAAAACTGCGGCTCAATCTTACTACCAGTATCACCAATTCACCCTCACATCCTCTCGCTTAGGACCACTATCTCGCCTGGTGGTAAGCGATGATGTGAATGAAAATGGTGAACACACTAGGCCTAGACCGTTCTAAAATGGTCTGACTCTCAAGGACTCTCAAGGAGATTTGGTGCTAAAATCTTTTAAAAAATTACACATTTAAATATATCCTAAAACATAAAAATTAAAGTAAAAACTATATTCAACTAGCTGGCCCAGCGAACTTCGTACCACCTAACAGACAATGAATGTCGTGTTACCTTTTAGATGAACTTGTTTTAGGCTTTTATGAACGTAATACAATGAATACAAAAGAGATATTAAGTTTATTAATGTATTATGGCAATCCAGATATAGAATACAAATTGGTTAAAATGGTTTTTGGAAATATAAACATTTTTAAGTTGCTTGTATGCATACATTTCTGAACGCACGCATATTTGACAATCAATAAATATGTCAAACAATTATCATTACCTAGGATGATTATAATCCATCATCCTAGATCATTACTGACAATATTTGACATTTTTAAAATCTACATGACTTGAATTCACAAAAACTTGAAGAATTTTTATTTGACTTACTACTTGACACGGGCTAAAAACACTAATCGTGTTGAGCCATAATTATACAAAAAAAAACGCGATAATACGAATATTGTAATGCTATCCACTTTCTGGCTGAATACTCAAAGCTGTCCACACATGGGAAGAATGTTTATACTTGACACTGGCTAAATACACTAATCGTGTGCAGCTATAATTATACAAAAAAAAAATACGGCGGGATAAACAATTGAACATCAAATAATCGGCAGTTTTTAAACCCAGGAACATTTTGGCAAAATATTTTTTCTTATATATTTTTTCAGGTCAATTATTCATTGTTTTTATTACTTATTATCCTATTCCTGACAAAGACAATTCCAAAAATACAAAAATAATAAAAATTGGTTCAGCCGTTCTTGAGTTATAAGTGTAGTAACTAACACGACTTTCTTTTATATATATAGATTACTTACACTGTGTGTGTGGTGCTAAACTCTTCAACAAATGGTAGAAAAATACTCGTGGGGCATTAAAAGATGTTGACCCAATAACTAAGAACCTATCAGGTTACTATTGTGATGTGATGCACTTGACATAGCTAGAGTACATATTGCAGCCGATAAAAACCCTCGTACAACCGTATTTATTACCTTTAATAAATTCTGAGTGTACCTTATCATGGAATCACTCACCAAGATACCTGTAAGTAACATAGTACGCTTACAAAGGCGCCGGAAATCTAATCAGTATTGATTTGACCGTCACCAGATACAGTTAATTAAATACCAATAATTTTAACAAATTTCTAGAACATTTTAGTACAAAAAAATAAGTAAATATGTGCCTATCTGTGAATAATTGCTGCTGCTGTTTTACACTGGATGTGGGGACTAAGATAATTAGTATTATTTGCACTGTAAGTATGTAACGTAATCAGAGATATTACAGGGCGTGTGAGATTCAACTACTATTTACGTTTTGCCGTCGCATCACGGTCACGGCACGGTCCAACAGTGGTCTGCCCCCTAATTCTCAATCATTCGAAATCAAATTCGGATTAGGAAACTGCCTCACCTTCGTATCAGACATTTGCAATTCACAATTCTCTAATCTATAACTTTTTATATTTTAATTTCAAAGCATCTGTGATTCTAATCGGAAAGGCTTCCGCCTCTAAATAGGTCACGGAATAATAAATATTCGAAATTCAAAACGGCGCTTCCGAATTTACATGTACCCGATTGAATTTGGAATCAGGGGGCAGGGACAATTCGCTGTTACGGAATGCTGTTTCAGTAGAGTTTCAGTGATGGTATGGTTGTTAGGTGACGATGTGGTGTAAGGGTAGAATTGTGCCTGTATGTAATTGGAAGATAGCAGTAAGGCACTAGACCGTTTATGCCACATTCCCAACCCATATTACAAATTTGCTGACATCGATGGGTCATGGGTTGTTCATGCCCGAAGCCACATTACACGGTAGGTTATCCGTCATTCAAAACCATGATTCAAGACTGATGGTTGCCGGCGCACAAAATCAAAGTATCTAAATATCGGTCAGTCACCGTCATTCATCCCATTAGACGATAGGTTATCCATCAGTCACAGACGTAACTGCCAGCAAACTGACAAGAAAACCTATCGTGTAATGGACGCCATAGTCTACTTGTGGTTACAAACATAGCACCAAACATAGATCACGCACTGCATTTCTAATCCTGCGGACTACTCACTCTAGTCCGCATTGACTCCCAAAACTTGGGCACAGAAAAGATACTATATAGTCCTACGACTTGGGCCAATTACAATGAATACTGGAATAGGTAGACGTCATCGCTTACGATCAAGCCAACGTTCTGCTTAACCTGTTATCTTATATTATTAAAAAGACTATGTACCTAACTCAAACTTAACTTAAGTAGTTAGCACCAAACATCATGTTGGCATTCAGCAAACCGATTAATGTCATTTCTTTGTCCGTGGGTGGTTCGAGCCACGGTCGAAGCATACCACCCGTGGTCACCCATTTAGCACCACCCAGGAATCTTCATATAAGGGTAAAGCTTTCGGACGCTGGAAGGTAACAAATACCTTCCTGAAGGTACTTGTACCTGTACAAACTGTACTATTATGTCTTCTGTGCCGCAGGTGACAAATGTACGTAGTAACTACTATAATAATCTGTGGAAATGTTACTACTTCGATAGGAACACAAAATACCAAAACCCGTATCGGGGAAGACCCAGCTATCAGTCATGTAGGACAATGATCAGAACAACTTCCGATATTCCTTAGATAAGGGTATTTATATTTACCCTTGAGAGTCTAGGCCTAGCGTGTTCACCATCTCCGACCACATTATCGCTTACCAAAAGATACCAACACACGAGATAGTAGATAAACGCTAGCCTATAAGATATAAAAAGCGTTTGATCACTATCTCACGTATTAGTAAGTGATGATGCGGTCGAGGATGGTAGCACGCTAGGCCTAGAATGGGAACTGGCTCTCAAGGACAGTTGCCGGAACACATTAGATATTAAAGCAACAGATTTTCCAACTCGAGGGTGGTCGCTGGAGGACACTAAATTATAGTATCCTTCCACCATACCGGGGGTTTCTTAACGATGTTTTTCTTCACTTGTGAAATACGCACATACATTTATTAATAGAAGAATCCATTGGAAAAATCCACAGCGAGAATTGGACCCGCTACCTCTGGTCTGGCGTCAAAGCCGACCATTTTCCCACTGCACTAGGCCCTCTGCCTTTTCGTTTTCTATGCTCTATCGATCCTATTTGTATCGTTCTTTGGTAATGAAGTCTGGACAATACAGCATTCCTACAGGATTACTCGCTGTTTATTCTAGTTGTATAAACAACTGATGAAGTGGCTTGTACTATTCATTATTCTGTGAAGTGGCTAAGTAAATCTAACACTAAGCCACACTGTACTATTCATTATTCTGTGGCCACACTCAGAAAACTGATAAGTGACATGAAGGTACTAGGGCAAGAAATTTCATATTCTACCTTTGAAAATAAGGAGATTAGTAGCTGTCCCCTGATTCTCAATCATTCGAAAACTTATTCGGATTCGGGAGCTTAATTTTTAATTTTTCATATAGATAAATCCATGAGTTATTTTGTCGCGGAAACCTTTCCGATAAGAATCACTGATTTTTTCTAATTGAAATATCAAAAGTAATAGTCGGAGCATTGTGAATTGCAAAGGTCCAAGTCGAAGTAAAGGCAGTTTCCGAATCCGAATTTGCTTTTGAATGACTGAGAATAACCCTGCTGATGTTGGTTTCTTATTAAAGATAGCTAACGGTTCAGTATATTGTCCTGAACTACTCACAAGACTAAGTCTGAAGGTACCATATAACCCATTTAGAAGACAGTGTTCAATTAAACTTCCTTGGGCAACCACGAACTATAACAAAAATGTTTATTTGTAAAAAGTAAGCCGAAGTCTCAAGAATTGGCTGTGCAACATGACTCCGACTCAATTAATACTAGTATATTGCAATTAAGGCGCATTATAGCAAGTTTCCGTGATTTCCGTGAGCACATTATTTCTATTTGTAAAATTGCGAACAGGAACTTGGGGTTTATAATGAGAATGGCGTCGCAATTCCGCGATATCAGTGTAGCTGTCAAGCTTTACAATGCTTTCGTTAGTAGCAGACTTGAATTTGGAGCAACGATCTGGGACCCACGCGAAGCAAAGTATACGATGATTATTGAGAGACTTCAGCGTACATTCGCAAGATATGTTTATAAACGACAATACGGATACTACCCGTATCTTTTCCCATCCCTGTTTGTATCAGGCATGATTGGATTAGATACCTTGAGGCTACGGCGCAAGTTGTTGCTGGTTGTACACTACGTGCTCATACTGCGTGGTAAAATTAATAATCTGAATGTGTTAGCGTCTATAGATGTGTTTGTTCCGGACCACTATATAGGCACGGGCCGCCGTCGGCACAGGCTATTTATATGTCCAGATTCACACACCCTCCATGCTAGGCATGCGCCCACGCTGCGGGCGATGTCTGTCATCAATGAATTCGTGCATCAGTTCCAACATGTCGACATATTTAATGATAAGTTGAATGTTATTATTAATAACTTTAGGATATTTTTAAGTTATCATAATTCGTTTAACCCTTGTTGTAACTTAGTTACTAAATAGTTAGCGTTTTGGCAATGCTGTTAGCTTACTATTTTCTGAAATAAATAAATAAATAAAGTAATCTCTTTCATAGTGCTTAAATTAAACTTGAATGTTAATACTAACCTACTCATATTTTGATATATTGTATAAACTACCTATTAGTGGACATTTGTAAATTGCCTTCATAATTTAACTATATATTTTTTTAATTGTCTAGCAGTTAGTTTCCCAAAAATAAATTGAATAAACAATAGAATTTATGCGATTTAATAAATTACAGGTATCAAAGATTAGAGGGCGCAATAATGATATTTAGTCAAAATCTGTCAAAAATTGTCGTATTATTTTTCACACAGATCATACTTTTTACATTTGAGATTACATTTTAAGTTCTAACGCGCAACGTGACTACAAACCCAGAAATAATGAGATTTATTTTTACCGACTTCACAAAAAAGCATAAGTCAAAAGTCAAGGCATTTATTCAGTATATGGACAAATTAAAAATCTGCACTTACACACGTCAAATAACATTAAATAGATCATATTATAATTATTATTGTAAATATACGAGTAACAAAAACATAAGTTATTGGTTTGAATTAAAAAAAATAAAAAATTAATGAGCCGTTCAGCTTATATCTAAACGTCGAACGTCACAATTAAAACAATTTTTTAATTCCCCAGATTGATGTAGAGTTGCCAACCGTTCTATTACGTGCATTTCCAATTCAGTACTTCAGACAATTTTTATCCAAAAAATTGTGAAATAATAATACACAATAAATAATATAATTCAAACGTAAACTAATCGCAGTACAAATCATATTCCGAATGGAATTGATTGTCCGTCTAGCAGCTGCATAATACCGTCGTAACAGGCAACCCTAGATCTCAATTCGCAATGATATCAAAATATGAAGAGGTTCTCAATTCGCTTGTATGTTTTTGTATCATCTTTGTTACCCCAGATCTTCGTCATTTAATTATAAACCGAAATTATTATTTTTTGTTTGAGAAAGTATGCGTCCCGTTCGGTCCAATTTTAATATTCTCGAGATTTTCCCCCTTATTCTCAATCATTCAAAATCAAATTCGGATTCGGAAACTGCCTCACCTTCGACTTGGATCTTTGCAATTCACAATGCTTCGATAGGTTACTTTTAACATTTCAATTAGAAAAAAATAAGTGATCTCGTAACTTTCAATTTGAAAATAATTCGAAATTCAAAATTACGCTTCCGAATATGAATGTCTCCGATTGAAATGAGAATCGTCCCCTGATAAGTATCTCCAGAGACATGGAGATAAACCACTCAAACATAGTACTGAAAATGACTGACGCGGCATTTTTTCGTGTTGTAAATTACAGTGCCACAAGTATAACTTGGCGGTGGTGGTTTTTGGAACTAATTATTTTAATTGAAACTGTGAGTTTGACGTTTGAGAGATTACCGCGACATTATTGTTGATAAATCTGCTACATTAAAATAGTTCAATAATGCCAAAAGTAATTAAAAGTGGTTTAAGAGAAACTGTTATCAAAGTACAAAGTAAAAGCACAGTGGCGCACAGGCACGCCAAGTTATACTTGCCGGACTGTATTTATTTATTTATTTCACAACAATTAGGATAAGTGTAAATTGTTAAACATAATCCAAAATGTCATCGTACCGACGGGACTCGAACCCGCACCCCCCGGATTACACGTGTGTTTAACAATTTACAAAAATATAAAGTGTGTGACACTTGAAAAAAACATAATATTAGGATAAGTATTACAGTTTCCCAAATCATTTGCCTAATCTAATCTTGTATATAATTATATTTCGCCATATCTCTAAATTTAAAAACAAACAATTTAAAAGTAAAAGCAGTACACTTGTTTGACATAATGAAGGATAAATTTAAATACGACATAATTTAAAATCTATCACTCAACTCAATAACAAAAGCCATTGCAGTACTGTGAAAGTCACTTGAACTGCAGTGAAATATATCAAGGTGTACATTAGCAGTTAAGGTGTTCAGTAAGCGTAGAGCGCGGGAGTGGAGCTTGGCGTGCATGCTCTGTGTTGCACCGCACGAAGAAAAGAAGGTGTTTTCGTGATCTTATGTAATTATCCGGTACGGCAATCGAAATATTTTGTAAGATTGCAGGTACGCATCTTCGAGCCAATAATATTTCCAGCACATACATTTATATACCCTAACATTCCTGGTACAAAATTACTATCTATAGGTACTATAAAACAAAAACGCTTGGATCTTTTAAACTACGCACCGGATTTTAATGCAGTTTTCAGCAATAAATATAATAATTCAAGAAGAAAGTTTATAACCAGCATTTTTTCAATCAATCAATAATCATTTATTTCTCTCTCACAATAAGAAATTGATACAGTTTGGACTTTCATAAATCATAAATTATTTATTGCTGAATTGTAGTCGGTACAGATGGTGAAAAGTTACAAATTTGTTTCATAAAATCTACCATGAAAATGGTGTGCAATGGTTTGCCTGGAGAGGCTACAGACGTATATCAAGTATTATTATGGCTACGGAAACTTTGACACTATATAAAATTATGACATAATATCATTGTATTACATTGTACAATTCATTCATTTATATTTGTACCCTAGGATAAAATGTTTAGAGAGTAAAATAGTATAGGTAATATAATAGAATAATAGAAATGTATAAAGGTAATGTCAAGCAATCAAAATGTCGACTAAGTAAAATTAATGTGTGATAATAAAATATTACATAAGGTGATTCAAGCAATGTCAATTATATTCAATTAAAGTTATCATTTAAAAAATCGTCAATAGCATACATAGTTACATTTGGTCGTCAACATTCTCTTAAATTTATTCTTGAACAAAACTTTATTATGTTATTGTACATGTAAACATATAGACACGTAAGTATAGGCTATGTTTGATAGTAAGATCGCGGGCAAAGCCGCGGGGCGCAGCTAGTCGAATATAAATTAATCTATTAATTATCTACCTCGTCAATATGAGCACAGATTATATAATAGTTACTACGGAACAGATATTTCACTCCCCTACAAAAAAATACCAACGCTTATTTTAACCTACTGTCAGACAATACAAGCAAAAACGTGTCTGAGGCGCTCGACCTAGCGTTGCTATTACTTCATTCAGCGCGCTATGTACTGGCGCGCGCCCGATACGATGTGCATTAGTGAAGGGTTTTGACTTAATAAAATAAAATAAATGTTTTTTTATTTACTCAAATTTAACTAAATTACTATAATATAATTCAATAACTAAAATTATTTTTATTTACCTCGCAAAATAACATCAAAGTCCCTAACTAAGAGTCGAATTTTAAGTCGAAAAAGTTAATTTTACGCACTCTTGTCATTTTAGTATAGAAGGAGGCCTGGTATGAGTAAGTAGCCATAGAGTAAGGTAATGTTACGTAGTATTATTAATTTTTCTATGGTAATGTATACGGGAAAGTGAGGCGCTCGCATTAAGCAGTCGTACTCGCCACTGATGATCCGAAACCGGTCGCACGTCGCCATCGGCCTTTGACCTTATTACGTGTATCTAACCGGTCTTTAGCTATAGTTATTTACCTTCTTATTTATTCTAGATAACAGCAGCACTAACAATACTGCTGTACGGAACGGCAGCGGCACTGGAACCCAAGCTACCGACACCACGACTTGTCTTCTATGCGGCGATGGTGGTGATCGCAATGGTTCAGTTAGTCTTCGGCTGTCTACTCATATATGGAGCTTTTAAGGTAAACTTGTAGAGAATTGTAACTTAACGTGTAGACATTGTACCCAATGGGAATACCAGTACCCTTAGTACGAGTTTTCATACCAAACTCGGTATCGTATATCGAACAAATTTTCAATGAAAAACAGTACAGCGCCTCTAGTGGTTTTTACACTTCACTAAATTTAGACCAATCAGGGAGCCAGAATAAGTCGAAAACTATGTGTGATCTGTCAAAATCGTTTTTGGGTTAATACTCGTACTAAAGGTACTGGATAAAAAGTACGTGTATATTAAAGTAATATAAGTATATTATTCCAGAGTCTAGACTATCTACATATTAAATATCAGCTCAATCCGTTGAAAAGTTTTATAAGATGAGTCAAATCTATGATGCGATCTTACTTTGCTAACTTACATCGAAAAGATTTCAACAAAGCTTATCTGATGGTAAGCGATGACATCAGCCTATAAAATGTCACTGTTTCAAAACTTTTAAATATTTTATAGGCTAGCGTTTGAATGCTATCTCGCCTAAGCGATCTAAGCGCCTAAGCCTCGGTGAGCGATGATATGGCAAAGATGGTGAACGCTAGGCCTAGAATATTCTGACTATCAAGGGCTGTGTACTGCCGGAACACCGTAAGGTTAGACAGCAGATTCCGGCAGCTGTCATTAAGAGCCAGTTACCATTCTAGGACTAGCGTGCTACCATCCTCAACCGCATCATCACTTACCAAAAGGAGAGTTAGTGATCAAACGCTAGCCTATATACAATATAAAAATCTACTAAACTAAATTCAACTACTAAACTAACTTACTAAATTAACTTTTTTTTTTTTTTTCTCTCTCGTGGGTAGTTGTGAAGTAAACACAACATTAATTTTGCTCTGTATTTATTTAATTATTTAAATGGTATATTACACCTAATCAACAAAATTCATATGAATAACTAAAGTGACATTCATTTTACCTGCCTGGAAGTGTTTTCTCTAAATTTAAATAAGTATCTAGTGTAAAAATTTTGTATCATAATGGAAGCTATACAAGAATCAATTGCCCAAGTGTCTGCTACATTTCATCAACGGATGGAACAATTTGAGAACGAAATAAGGAAGAATGCAGCTACTGCACCCACACCACCAAATCTCGCAAGTGACTTTGCAGCCTTCAAAGAATTTGTTTTGACTGCGCTAAGATCTCTACAGACTCAAACAGATTTTCTAACATGTGGGTTTGATCAGATGGAAATGCGTAGTAGACGTAAAATGTTATTGCTACATGGTGTTCCTGAACAGAATAACGAAGATGTCTGCACAGTAGTTTCTCAAACACTAGCTGAGACGTTGAAGTTGACTACAGTTAGCAACAGCGACATAAAGAGGTGTCATAGAATGGGCCGCCAATCAGATATAGACAGGCCACGGCCTATTCTGTTTAAGCTGTATGACATGACGCTGCGCAGCAAAATATGGGCTTCGAAATCCAACCTTAAGGGCACGGGAATCAACATGTCAGAGTTCCTGACTAAATCACGTCACGAGTTATTTATGGCGGCACGTGAACGATTCGGCATCGGCAAATGTTGGACAAGAGATGGTAACATATACGCATGAAGTCAGGACGGCTCCCGACATCGTCTATGCAGCCTACAGGACCTCGATAAAATCAAACAGGCAGATATTGTCAAGCCGGCTCTCGCAAAGGACAGTGTTCCGCACTGTCCCACCCCAACAGGAAAGCTTAGGAAAGCTGCAGCAGCCCGAAAGAAGTGAATTTTCACCATATATAGCTTTACTGTTTACAAAATTTACCTACCAGTTTCACATACAAATTAGTCTCACAGTTATTTCTAATCGCTGTGTTTACCTACTCATAATGTAAATGTCTGATTACCCTATATTTCACATTATTTTACTTCTTCTTATGTTATACCGCTAATTTCTTATTAAATTATTACAAATTTGAGGCAAGGCAAACATTTTTCGATATTTTCACTATTGTGACACTTGTGATGTGACATGAACTGTCAAATCAAATGTCATGTCAAGTTATTATTAATTTTTTTTTTAATTTTTGAAGTTTTCACAGTTGTAGTGTATTTAGCCAGTACTTTTATTATTTTCTTTTTTTAATGATTACCTTGAGTAGCGGCACTACATTGACAGACCTGTTGATAAATTATCATAGTTTTCCGTTCTGCTCACGTTTAATTTATTTTACTTTTCTTTGTATTTCTTACAAACGTAGCGTGTAAATATTATTTTTGTGTTTGATTCATCATTATTTCACTAAGTTGAAATTGTGTACATCAGAAATAATAGTACGCTAGAACGTGTATTATTTCTTTTATTATTTTTTATTTATTTTTTGTTTGTCATAATAACATAGTTACCTTAATTCTTTCTAAAATATACTTATGTTTAAAAATACTGTAAAACCAGTGCACAACCGGATGGGTGAATTCGATGTACACTATAGAGTTTGTATTGTTGATATTTTTACTATAATACCTATTTGAGCGTATACAAATATATATTTGTTATTACATATAACCATTTCATAGTAGTTATATACATATTTTAATCATAAATATTTATTTATATATATTATATGTTAAATATATCCAGTGGTGGTCACAGCGACAATGATGAATATTTTTCCTTTTCTTCTGACAGTAATCGTAGTAGTGAAGATAGCTTTACTAGTATCCCTTGTCTAGAACAAAATCTAATATCTGAATTTTCTGATGTATCTTTGAACTTTAACGCTATCCATATAAATGCGCAGAGTATTCCGGCTCATTACCCCGATATGCTGGCGTCTTTCGATAATAAAAATATACACGCAATAGTAATCTCTGAGTCATGGTTAAAACCATGCCTTCCCACTATCTACTATTCCTGGTTTCATTCTGATAAGAAATGACCGTATTGGTAGTGGTGGTGGCGGTGTAGCAATTTACCTTCGTTCTCACTTTCCCTATTCTGTAGTCAGTATGTCTGTACAGCCTCCACCACCCAATGCCTGTGAACATTTGCTCATAGAGGTCCTTCTTTCTCATACAAAGATTTTGCTCGGAGCTTACTATTGCCCCTCTATTATTCCCCCCCTCTCATATTGCCCCTACGTATTAACTATTTTACATCCTTTGAGAAAATTTTGGAAGATTTCACTCCATTATATAGTCATACAATTTTAATGGGTGACTTTAACACGTGCCTGCTCAAATGTGACGCCCGTTCTAACTCCTTTCCTTCAGTGATAAAATCTAGCAACTTGCATATTCTTCCCCTGAACGCTACACATCATTTCCCCAATACCTCCCCTTCCCTTCTCGACTTAATTGTCGTATCTTCCCCTAGCCATGGCCAGTATCCAGCCAATGCTTTTTCTTTCCATGACCTCATTTTCATTTCGTATAGACTTCGTCCTCCTAAATCAAAACCAACCATTCGCCTGCAACGTAATTTTAGTGCTTTAAACATGGAAAGCCTGCAGTCCGATGCTGAAAACCTTGATTGGTCTTCACTATATGAAGCGGAGTCGACTGACGATAAATTGTCCATTTTTAATTCTTACCTGACTACTCTTTACGATGCCCATGCTCCCCTGAGATCAATCAAACTAAAACATCTCCCTGCTCCTTGGATAACAGACGATATCAGGAAAATTATGCATCGTAAAGAAGCTGCCAAATCCAAATATAAATCCCGCCCTAATGATACCACTAAATCCAAATACTCCCGCTCCAGGAATCACTGCAACAAGGTATGTAGGGATGCTCAGCGTCAGCACATCCATAAATCTGTCGAAAACGAGAATCCAGCAAAGGTCTGGAAGTTTCTTAGATCCTTGAGAATAGGTAAATCTCGTCAAAATTCTGTTCCTAGTAATTTAGATATTGATTCGTTAAACTCACATTTTTCTTCATCCACCAATTTTGACGGGATTACCAAATCTCGCACCCTACAACTTCTCTCTTCTATTCCTACTCCTAACTTTCCTTCCTTTGTCTTCTCTCCATTTTCTGATGACAATGTTAAGAAGAGCGTAACATCCATCGTTTCTAACGCAGTGGGCAGTGACGGTATTAGCCGAAACATGATAATTCCCATCCTTGACCAAATCCTTCCTGTCCTAACACATATATTAAACCACTCTGTTACTCACGGTGACTTTCCTTCCCTTTGGAAGGAAGCTCAAATAATCCCTTTACCTAAAAAAATAAATCCAAAGTCGTTTTCCGAATATCGTCCTATCTCCATTCTCCCATTTCTTTCCAAGGTCCTCGAACGGCTTGTTCATTCCCAGCTCAGCACCTTTCTGACCCGTAATAATCTTCTAAATCCTTATCAGTCCGGTTTTCGTCCTGGCCATAGTACCGTCACTGCTTTAACTAAAATAACGGATGATATTCGTCTGGGCATGGAGCATGGTCGGCTTACAGTACTAACTTTGTTAGATTTTAGTAATGCGTTCAATACGATCGACTTTGATGTACTACTAGGGACCCTACGCTCTATTAACGCTTCTCCAGAAGCAATTAATTGGTTGGTACGGCTTGAAGAGAAGTTCTCCTCTTGGTGCAACACGACGGCCGGCGTGCCGCAGGGTGGTGTTCTCTCTCCCCTTCTCTTCGCAATCTTTATCAACTCTATTTCCCAAAACCTTTCTTCTTCCTACCACCTTTATGCAGATGATCTCCAAATCTACTCCCAATCTTCCTTAGCCCACCTTTCTGATGCTGTTAATATAATAAACAACGATCTTTGTCGCATAACACAGTGGACTGCCACCTTTGGACTTAAGATAAACGCAGCCAAGACACAGGTTATGATTGTAGGCAGTTCTCGTATGGTGTCAAAAATAGACTGGGCTCAACTTCCATCAGTGGTTTTCGACGGAGTCACCATACCATACAGCAAAGTCGTTAAGAATCTCGGTATTTTAATTGACCAAAACCTGTCTTGGGCTCCTCAACTCGGAGCAGTGAGCAGCAAAATGTTTGCATCTACGGGTTCACTTCGACGTTTACGAAATTTTCTTCCTACCGCCACTAAAACTGCGCTTGCACTATCCCTTCTTCTTCCTGTTCTAGACTATGCCGACGCCAGTTATCTTGATCTCTCGGAGGAGCAATTAGACAAGCTTGAGCGCATTCAAAACCTTTGCATCCGGTTCATATTTGGTTTGCGCAAGTATGACCACGTGTCTCACTTTCGCAAAAAGCTCAAGTGGCTCCCCATACGTCTTCACCGGAATACCCGCATTCTTTCTCTCCTCTATAATATACTTTTTGTCCCATATTATCCCTGCTATCTTAAAGATCGTTTCGAATTTTTACACTGCTCTAACAACCTCAATCTCAGGTCATCAGAAAATCTTACTCTCAGTATCCCGCAACACACGAGTTCATTCTACAGTAAATCGTTTACAGTTGAAGCAGCTCGGTTATGGAACTCGTTGCCAGTTGATATAAGAACTTCCACTTCTCTCCATATATTTAATGTTCGTGTCAAAAACTTCTATTTGTCTCAATGTTACTTGTAGTTATCCTTAGTACTTAGTCCCCAATGTCGTATAATGCTGTTGTGTTCCCTAAATCTATTTATTTATTTATTTCTCTCTTTTTAATTTTGTATATTTATGAATAAGTTTATTTATATGCATAAGTTATATGTATATGTATAAATGGAGTATGTATGAATATATATCTATACGGTTAATTATATGTATTGCGTCTATTGTATTTGATTAGATGAATAATTTTAAATACTTTGTTATTTCATAAATGCACACTGCCATCGATAGTAATAATAATGTATCTCCAATCGTCTCCCGGTTGCCTGGAAGAGATCGCTGTTTAGCGATAAGGCCGCCGATTGTACAGTTAGTTTTTTAAGTGTTTGTAAATACCTATCTCTGTATTCCTTATGTGCAATAAAGTGTTAATCTATCTATCTATCTAACTTAATATATAAAAACTAAATTCTACTAAATCCACATTTTGTTGAGCCCTGTAATTCCACTGGACAACTTGTCCTTCATGACAGTTTCCGTACTCTTCAACAATCGCAGATTCGAGTATACAGACAACACTGTAGGAATAAAGCACTTTTGTAAATAGTTCATGAATGTATAAAAGTTTGGCAAAAGTCCAAGGCAATTTATTGGCATCGGTGCATCGTGAAGTCATTTTCCAGATTATTTTCCTGTTTTTAGCCGCTACCATCAGACGACTCGTTAGCTCAGTAGGTGAGAGCACCGATATAAACATTATCTTGAACATCGGAGGGCGGAGGTTCAAATCCTTCACGAGTCAACACTGATTTTGTAATTTTCAGTAGTTTAACAATATGTGATGGTGTGTTTGATTGTTTAGTAATAATATATTTATTTATTTCCAGGGAGGAAACGGGAGAATACATTTGTATGGAAAAGTGCCCCCGCGTTCCTTCTTAAGAAACTAACAACCCCCGCATGGTGGTAGGACAATATATAGTGTCCAGCTGGCCAGCTACCACCCTCAAGTTAAAAAATCTTTCGTAAATTCTAATTTGTTCCGGCAGCCAGCCTTGAGAGCCAGTTCCTATTCTAGGCCTAGCGTGCTACCATCTTCGACCATATTATCACTTACCAACAGGTGAGATACGAGTGTGGTCAAACGCTAGCCTATAAGAATATGTGTGTGTTGCGTTGTGTATTTGACTAATAAACGACTGAAACGATTTTGATGATTTTCTGTGTGGGTGTTTGAGTTGGCTCTTTGATGGCTTAAATTCACAATTAGACCTGGTAGATAGCGCTGCAATTGCAATTGCAATGCAAAAAGGTCTCAATATAATACTAAAATTTATTTCAGCGTGAACCAAAGTACACTTGGCCATGGACAGCGATCAGCTGGTGCAAGTCGCTGTGGCTAGTGGGTGTGACAGTGACTGGCATCGTGTTACTCAACTACAACCAGAAGCTGGAGACTACTGCTGAGATCAGCGCTATTATCTCCTTCTACTTTATTTATGCGAGTGAGTGTAGTTACAGTCCGGCAAGTATAACTTGGCGCGGCTGTGCGCCACTGTGCTTTTACTTTGTACTTTGATAACAGTTTCTCTTAAACTAATTTTAATTACTTTTGGCATTATTGAACTATTTTTAACCGACTTCAAAAAAAGGAGGAGGTTTCTCAATTCGACCGTATATATATTTTTTTTTATGTTTGTTCGGGGATAACTTCGTCATTTATGCACCGATTTTGATTATTCTTTTTTTGTTCGAAAGGAGATATCCCAAGTGTGGTACCATGGTAATTTTATCGAGGTATGATAAGTATCTCCAGAGATATTGAGATAAACATCTCAAAATTGGTACTGAAAATGAATAGCGCGGCATTGAAGTCGGTTGTTTTTTAGTTTTTAAACGATATTATTTAGTTTTTAAACGATATTATAATGTAGCAGATCTATCAACAATAATGTCGCGGTAATCTCTCAAACTTCAAACTCACAGTTTCAAGAGAGCGGAATTAGTTCCAAAAACCACCACCGCCAAGTTATACTTGTGGGACTGTATTATAAGTTTTTATTTAGTTTTACCACAGAGTTAATAATAAGTAGTATAAGTTTACACATGTGGCTGAAAGCTTGTTAGGGTTCCGTACGCAAAGGGTACCAATAGAACCCTAGTACTGAGACCTCGCTGTCTATCCGTCAGTCCGTCTGTCAGAGGACTGTAATTGTAACTAAATTAAAGGAGGTCCCTATAAAATAAACTATTGGACCTACTGTTGTACGGATCCCTACGTGAGCGAGACAGACTGACACATGGCCAGTTTATTTTTAAAATGTAAGGAATTTTTGATAGGCTGCAAATGCTGGGAAACAAATATAGGTATTCGTGGCTTTTTTGTCGTAACCTCAGAACTCCGTTGACCGATTTGGTATTTTTTTAAAAAACTCTTAAGCCTAAATTTCCAACCATCTATCCATACAAGTATTATAAAAACGTTTTTAACTCTGTCAATTTGTCTGTTTGTTACCTAATCACGCCTAAATGGACGATCCAATCTTACTGAAATTTTACAAGGATATACTTTATGGCATGAGGAAAACTTGTTAGTACCAAAATATTTTTAACTCTTATTATTTTTCGGAATTTTTCCTTTACTTGTGGTCTAAGACCTTGCTTATGACCAAAATTGACAATTCTAGGTAAACCGGAAGTACCCTATAGGTTTTGGGTCAAAATCCTATAGGGTACTTCCCGTTGACCTAGAATCATGAAATTTGGCAAGAAGCAAGGTCTTACAGCACAAATTAAGGAAAAAATCCAAAAAATAAAAGAAGTTGAGAATTAAAGGGTGTCCCCATACATACATAGTTTGCGCCAATTAAGGTAGACCTCTGAGTTATATCAGCGCTGATACAATTTAGAGGTCTAGCTTAATTGGTTGGTACGGAAGCCTCGGTGGGCGAGTTCAACTCGACTTAACCAGTTTTTATTTATGATATAAGGTAACAGGACAAGCACGAGGCTCGTCTGATGGTAAGCGATGACGTGTAGCTAGTACAGATACAGCAACATGTTACTGAAATGCGCCTTTTTTATATATTATTGGCTAGCGTTTGACCACTATCTCACCTGTTGGTAAGTGATGATGCGGTCGAAGATGGTAAGTACGCTAGGCATAAAATGGGAACTGGCTCTCAAGGATAGCTGCCGGAACACATTATATGTTTTGGCGACAGATATTCTAACTTGAGGGTGGTAGCTGGACAGGTGGACACTAGATAGTGTCCTACCACCATGCGGGGATTGTTAGTTTCTTAACGATGTTTTTCATTCACCGTAGGACTACTGTAAAAGCGCACATACATTTTTTTGATTGAAAATTCCATTGGTGCACGGCTGGGATTGAACTCGGTACCTCTGGCATCAAAGCCGACCATTTTCCCACTTACTCCACCGGGCCCTCAAAGGTCCTGCCTCATATGCCCATTACCGAGACATAAATATGTTTAGTCTTATATGCCCTGTAAATTTCACTGGACTCTTTGCCATTCAATCAAACCAAACAAAACCAAAAACATTCCTATTTCATTTTCCCTTAAAAAATATTTCTTTATGCACAATTGAATAACAGATAGAGGTGCCACAGCAAACAATCTAGCCTTGCAACTATAGATGGAGGAAAAACCTTTTAAAGAAACCCTCTTTACGTTTCAGTAACCCTGTTCTACTTCGCATCGGTGGTGAACAGCCGACGACAGCAAATGACGATAGAGTCTCGCACTGAAACTGCGAAAAGGCTGATGAGGCATCGGGTTCTGCCTAACTACTACGTCTAATATTTTAGCTTTACGCCTCTATGGCTGTGTATAACTCAACGACATGGGTTTGTAGAAAACCTCTAGCGTGTTAATCATCATCGTCTGCTTACATACTCGTTGTGACAGAACTGGCCCAAGACGGGAATTGCTAAAGTCCCTACGAAAATTGGTAAATTAATTTAAGGTCGTTTAAAAAATTTAAAAAACCGTCTACAATGCTGCGTTATTGTTATTTTCAGTAGCAAGTTTGAGGTGTTTATCTCCATATCTCTGGAGATACTTCTTCAGATCACATCAGATCTTTACGAAATTTAAATGGGACTATTTCGGTATAAACTTTTACCGAAAATAAAAATATTAAAATTCGTCTATATACCTACGTCAGGGTTATGCCCGATATTCATACAAATAAACTTTCGAGTAAGAAACTAAACTTGAAGCTAACAAGGTGGTCATCATATAAATAAGGTAGTTTAAAAACTAAAACAACCGACTTCCATGCTGCGCGATTCAGTTTCAGTGGCAAGTTTGAGATGTTTATCGTCATATCTCTGGAGATGTTTATCAAATCTCGATAAAGTTACAATGGGATCTTGGGACCTTGGAAATGCACCCTATCAATTAAAAAAAGAATCATTCGAATCGGTTTACCACTGCCGGAGTAATCGCGTTACATACAAAAAAACAAAAAAACACATACAGACGAATTGAGAACAAGTAAGTCTGCAACCTGGAAGCCAGTTGAACATAAATATTAAGTAGCTGATGGAAAACTGATACATCATGATATGACGTCATAATGGATAGCGTAGCGTATCGAATTTCTGTTTTCCTCGTTTGTAGGTTTACCATAACACGTGATAATTTGGTTTTGCTAAAGGGGACAGTGGAAAATTCAGGATGTGGTTTGCAGCACCCGCTGAGCAAGATCATGTACAAAGTCATTGTGCTAGCCGGCGATTTTTTTTTATTTATTTTTTTTTTTTTTTTTATGGCTCGACACGATTAGTGTATTTAGCCAGTGTCAAGTATTGAAATTCTTCAAGTTTTTATGAATTTTAAGTCGTGGAGATGGGTCAAAGTCACATTTCAGGTCAGTTTTCAAGTAAAAGTCTAGTCTAAGTCATACCTTCATTAAAGATGTGGTGTTTACTGAAGATTTTCAGTGGAATTTTGGTGAGAACGCAAATAGCATGTTTTTCAACATTGTGCTGTTTTCCTACACTCGCACACATTCACCGGCACTTAATGGTTAATAATCCACATTTATTACTCATTAAGTCGCGGAAGAACACACATTTTAGGAAAAAATACAATAAGATCACACACACTTTTCCACGTTCCCGCCAAAACTCCCCGGCGCTTTTGAGTGTGAGTCAGATAGTTTGGTCCACAGAAATATTAATATTTGTGTGGTTTGATCCAACTTTTTTTTTAAATTTTGTTATGGCTCCACACGATTAGTGTATTTAGCCATCGTCAAGTATTAAAATGCTCAATTTTTTATGAATTCAAGTCGTCGAAAGGTCAAAGTCACATTTCAAGTTAAGTTTTAATTTAAGTCGAAGTCTCCAAGTCATTCCTCCAGTAACGATGTGGACTTTACTGAAGATTTTCAGTGGAATTTTAGTGAAAACGCAAATAGCATGTTTTTCAATATTGTGCTGTTTTCCTACACTCGCACACAGTCACCGTCACTTACTGGTTAATAATCCACCTTTATTACACAGTAACTCGCGGAAGAACACAAGTTTTAGGAAAAATACAATGCGAGCACAAACTTTTTCAAGTTGCCGCCAAAACCTTTGGTCCAACTTATCTAATTAATACAAAATATATCTGTCATGTACACCAGCCAGCACAGCAGCTATATAAAACCTTTCGAGTTAATTCTTTTTTCGAATTATCAGTTACCAAGATCACTAGCAGCGACAGCGACGCATTTGGTACTACTTTTCTGCGACTGATTTAAAGAACTTATGCCCGTTTGCACTAAACTTAAGAATCGCCTTAACTTATCAAAATATCACAAAATAAACGAATCCGGCTACCAAAATCTCAATATATAGATAAATATAGGATTACTAGCCTATCTGCAAGATACATTTTGAGATTTTGATTCCCAATGTTTCTTTAATTGAGATATTTTGAAATCTTAGGCGATTCTTAAGTTTAGTGCAAACGGGAATTCATTAATTAATTTTAAGTCATAGTCAGTTTGTGCAGATTGTACTAAAAACATATATGTATTTATACTTAAATTAAAAATGTTGTATGATCTCGAATTTTATTTTGATGTTGAAATAAAGATTCATAGCTACAAAATCGTTTATTTATTTACTATCCTCAATACCTCAATGATATTCTATGCATACCTACACTTCTAGCTAGATTAGAACTCTACGTATCTAACTGTCAGAAAGCCTATTCTAGACGGATGTAATCCAGCGTCTCAACAGAGGTGACCTTGATTGTGGCCATCCATTTAGACTGCAGATGTAATCCAAATTTAATTTGACCTTTAACGTCCTTGTAGTACGCGGGAGAGTTCCCATCCGCTAGCGTGTTGGCGCGTGGATGACATCCGTGTAGCCAAAACACAATCCGCAGATGGAAACAAGGTCACCTCTGTTGGGACGCTGGATTACATCCGTCTAGAATATGCATGAAAAAAAACCGACCTAAAATGCCACGCTAGTCATTTTCAGCGGCAAGTACGAGGTGTTTATCTCAATATCTCTGGAGATACACAACAGATCTCAATGAATTTACAATGCGACCACCTCAAAAGTATATACTCTTTCGAATTTGAAAATCGGTCCACAACTGAAGAGAATTCGGTGAACATAAAAACCTACAGACGAACTAAGTAACCTTTTGAAGTCGGTAAAAATAGACGTCGCGGCAGACTGCACAAACTCGTTAAGCCCTTTACTTTCTAACCCATCTTAGAGTCTACAATAAATGTCTGTAAATATAAAGGAAGAGGTATTATCTAATGCGTTACGCAGAACATGGAAATAATTACAACGATGACAATGAGGCGAGCGCACGACCATGCAAGTGGCGGCAAATCGACGTTTTCACCGCACAGCACCCGTAGATTGGGGAGCGTTTGAAAAGAACATTTATAAATATAGCGTCGCTTAGCTGTCGCTAGCAGTGTACGACGGGGCTATGGACACGGGTGGAACATGGTGAGTTACTATTCAAACAGTTTTTTCTGATTACTGGAGGGTTATGATTTTGATCGGTATGTATGTATGTATGTATGTATGTATGTCCATCTGTTCCCTCTCCTTATCACAAATTGATAATTGAGGTATCGTTGGAAGCACGGAGATAGATTTATACGTGGTTAGAAGCATCTTGATTGTCCGCTGATTATATGATATGTAATGTCACATTCAATTCAATATGGCGCCCTCTAGACTGACTCTAAAAGAAAAGACATAAAGCCATGAACTAATAATTTAAGATCATTTATAAAACGAAAAAAAACCGACTTCACATGCCGCGATAGTCAAAATTGCCAGTAGTATCATGTCGTCAAGGTATAGGTATTAATGCATATGTCATCAAGGTATGCAATGAGTTTGAGATGTTTATCTCCATATCTCCGGAGATAATTATCATACGTTGATAAAATTAAATGGAACCAAACGGGAGGCATAATCTCTCAAAAGAAGATTTTTTCAAATCGGTCAGTCATCGGTCATTTGACGGAGATAACAAACATTAAAAAAAAACGAATTGAGAACCTCCTCCTTTTTTGTGAAGTCGGTTAAAAAAGTTATATTTTGTCATGTTGGGTATCAAAGGCATTTTAAAAATATGTATAAGTATTGTTAGCTTCTGCTCGTGGCTTTGCTTGCATGTAACCGATAATAAATGTCGATAATGAAATACATAAGTAATACATTACCAAAATACTTTAAATAAAAACTATGTTCAAAAACTAAAAAACTGTGAAATCACATACTTTTTAAGTATGATACAAAAAAACATTTTGATCTGAAATCGTTTTAAGTACTAAAAATATATAGGTAGGTACAAAGTTACAACTATTCAACATTTATCGTCTATTGAAGAAACAATTTATACGTTCTATATACCTAAATCTGTGCCTAAATCATAGTGATGCTCAAAGAATGGCCGTGGTCGTATGCCCCCTACCCTAACAAAATAATACATTCTAACAGTAGTAAGCGATCATAAGGTTTAGGGCAAATCTGTTGAGTTGTCTGGAAAAAATATTTTGTATGATTGGTTAGGTTGCACATTAATGTAAATATTTATTTATCTATATATCTATCTGCCATCTAATTTAGTTCGAATGTATCCGAAATAGCTATATATGCTGAACTTTTCATATCGAGTGTAAAAGTTAAAGTATTAGTTTTTTAAAAGGGACTTAGATAGGTACAGGTATAGGTACTGCTTACGTAGGGAGGTTTTAGTAAAAGCTGAATATGTTTGTAAACATAATTTTGAACAATAAATAATAATTTTATTCTTATTCTGCTCAGTGTGTAATGTACTTACACATTGATGACACATTGTGAGAGAGTCACTTTATTTGCCAAGAATGACGGCTACATTACTTGAATAAGCGCCATCTCACGGTTGCCAACCCAACTTATTTTTACATTGAGTTATGTTAGACATTTAAATTGTTGTAAAAAATTGCGGGCTTGGAATAGATGGCGGTATATTTATAGAACCTTAACCTGTAAATAACAATTATTGCACAAATTATACATTTGTTATTCCAAATCTTAAAGTTTATGCAAAAAGAGAATCGTCGAGGCTTTACGATGAACTAACCATTCAAAGGGAAAAAAGGAAGTTACCTACCTAAGAAGAACCTACCCAGTACACACGATAATGATAAGAGTAGGTAACTACCAAGTATCAATCATTTTTACCCGACTACGGCGAAGCAAAAAGGAGGGTTATGTTTTTGACCGGTATGTGGGTATGTATGTATGTATTTTTGTATGTATGTTCATCTGTTCCCTCATAACTTCTAAACTACTTATCATAATTTGAGTAATGAGGTGTCGTTGGACGCGTCATATTTGTATGCTGGTTATAGGCTATGTAACGTTACAAAAAATGAATATGGCGCCCTCTAGAGAGCACGAAGTCAAGAACTAAAAAAAAATTTCACCCCACCCCATCGTGTGGGGTATTGTTAAATAGGGATTTTAAAATGAAGGTAGGGTTTGGTACATCATATTTTTGTCAAGCGTAGCGTTTGCGAGATATCCCGTCGAAGTCAAGAAAACTAATTTTAACCCTACGGCGCGGCGTCGTAAAGAAGCAATAGGGAGGGTAATGTGTTTGTTGATTGCTATGTATGTATGTAAGTTTATTGACATGTATGCATTTATGCAAAAACCCCAAAATACTTGAAATAAAAAATAAGTTTAATAAAACTGGCCAAGTGCGAGTCAGACTTTTGTCCCGCACACGGAGGGTTCCGAATTTCCGAAGTCCGAACGCCACGAACTTCTAACACCAACTAAGCAAATATTAACACAAAGGTAATTAATATAATTAAATATCTGGAAGACCGAGTGTTCGTACGACTAACTTTCTACTGATTCTAGCTAATTGAAGCTCTTAAGTACAATAATTTAAGATATATTATTCAATACTGTACACTACATTTCTGCAATGCAAATAAACCGTAACTAAGTAAACAAATCGACCGAGGCCCACAAATTTAACAAATGAAATGCTTGCGCGGGCTAATTTTTCCTGTGCTGCCATCTAGCTGCGTCGAGGTCAATTAATTTCGTATCGTATCGTATCGTAAAAAACACGTTTTTTGTTTTAAACCCTTTAAATTTTAACTTTGTTGTGTTCTTAGTATTTGTTGTTATAGCGGCAACAGAAATACATCATCTGTGAAAATTGCAACCGTATAACTATCACGGTTCATGAGATACAGCCTGGTGACAGACGGACAGACAGACAGACAGACAGACGGACAGCGGAGTCTCAGTAATAGGGTTCCGTTGGTACCCTTTGGGTTCGGAACCCTAAAAACTAAAACCCGACTACTGAAATATCACGCTCTAAAAAGTATGAAACAAGAAAATATTCTCATCTGAGATGGCTATGTACAAATTATTCAATATGAATCGTATATTATACAAACAACTAACTTGTAATAAATATTTTATTGTATTTCATACATATTCATAGTGGTGTTCAGTGGTTACCCGTATTCAAAGGGAAAAAGCAAGTTACCTACCTAAGAAGAACCTACCCAGTACACACGATAATGATAAGAGTACCTAGTATCTACCAAGTATCAATCATTTTTAGTCGTATTACTAGTAACGACAGTAGTGTTGTCAATGCAACAAAAACATTAAGTTAAAACGACCGACGTGACCTCAATTTCTATGACGGTTCTCTTTTTGCACAGACTTGTAATGTAAACAACAATTATTGCACAAATTATACATTTGGTATGTACGGTACGCCCTTGTTTCAAATTATACATTTGGTATGTACGGTACTCCCTTGTTTCAAATTATACATTTGGTATGTACGGTACTCCCTTGTTTCAAATTATACATTTGGTATGTACGGTACTCCCTTGTTTCAAATTATACATTTGGTATGTACGGTACTCCCTTGTTTCGTATAACTGTTAACATAACTTTACTTCCACTACCAACGTTTCATATAATGAATCGCTTGGTATAATTGCAGTTTTTAGCCTACGGGCTAAGGGGTTCGGACCTTTGAGTGAAACTTCTTAATATGGTAAAAGTAGTTTAATCACGAAACACACATTACAGCTTTATTTGAAATTAAAAACGGTTTAATTACTACAAATCTAACAAAGTCGGCGCTCTTCGAGTTCGCGACGAAACGCGACGCGGCGCACAGTCCCTCTCTCTCTCTCACATCGTACTACTCGCCGCGAGAGGCGCTTCCCCATTGGTGCTAGAGGTCTGTGACGTAGCGGCGTTAGGTTTGCCGTCTGAGTCGTGGGGCTGCCACGCTACAAGTTCAAATATTTTTGTGGCGGCTGGCGAGTGCCAGAACCGAATCGGCCCCTGTTCTCTAGTATAAAGCAGACAAAATATAAACCTTATGATATACCTCTTAAATATAACTAGGACCAAAAAATGAAAATTAGTTCAAATAAATTAGTGGTAAATAATATAATTACAAATGAAAATTACATCAAACAAAATTATTTTACATGAATGTTTGCTTCAAACAATAATAGAGAAAACAAATATTAGGTGAACTGAATACTTATGTAAACTAATTTTATACGAACTGAAATTATACGAAGATAAATTATATTAAAAATAGTTATGCAAAACAAGGGTAAACCGGTATGTACTAGGTGGGGCAATTGTTCCGAGGTAATCTCCCTATTGGAAAACGCTATGACTTTTGCAAATGGCGCCAAACGTCAATTCAGTTTTGACATTTCATTTTAATTTAAAAAAAATACAGCAAAAGAACATCGGATGATTACTTTTGCGCGACCCTGTACGTGTACAGTCCGGCAAGTATAACTTGGCGTGCCTGTGCGCTACTGTGCTTTTACTTTGTACTTTGGTAACAGTTTCTCTTAAACCACTTTTAATTACTTTTGGCATTATTGAACTATTTTAATGTAGCAGATTTATCAACAATAATGTCGCGGTAATCTCTCAACCGTCAAACTGACAGTATCAATTAAAAGAATTAGTTCCAAAAACCACCACCGCCAAGTTATACTTGTGGCACTGTACATCATAATTTTGTTTGTAATACAGGGTTAAGGCCGCCGGAAAACGTTATATAGTGAAATGATTTTGAATTGACAGGAAATGATTGAAAATGACGGACCGGAACGTTGTTTTGTAATATTATTACAAATATATGATGAGATTACTACACGGCTGAGACGATTATGACGCTGAGTGGAGCGATGATATACGAAAGCTGGCTGGCAGCGGTTGGAAACAACTAGCTGAAGATCGAGCTCAGTGGCGTGCCATAAGAGAGGCCCCAAAAGGGGGAATAAAAAAATGAAGCCAACTGCAAAGCAACCAAAGTTCTAAGGCCGTGCAATTGTCTTGCTTTATGCTTTTGACTGTACCTACAATTAATATTTTTCTCATCCTCCATAATATTAAATTGCCCCCCCTCCTGGGCAATGGGCTGGCGACGGTCTTGCCTATGTCCAGCTTTGGACGGAAATTGGCTGATAATGATGATGATGATGGGACGATTTGGTCGTAATGCTGTGATTGCTATAGCTATGACTCTCTCGAACGTAAAAAAAATTTGCCAATTTTCCTAAACACACTTCATTATTAGAATGAGAGCATCGTGACGTCATTTTCCAGATTATTTTCCTGTTTTTAGCCGCTACCATCAGACGACTCGTTAGCTCAGTAGGTGAAAGCACCGATATAAACATTATCTTGAACATCGGAGGGCGGAGGTTCAAATCCTTCACGAGTCAAACCTTTTTCCTTGTATTTTTCATACAATAAAGGTAACAAATTCCACTGAATTGAAATTTATTAAAGTACGGCCACACCGCGGCATCCTGCGATCTGCGGGCGCGATCTCAGTAATTTTCAATCGTTTTCTGATCGCGTTTGGTGCGAACCAGTCGGTACAAATACTACTGCGCTATCTGATCGCCGCCTAGATCGCGTACGACACTTTCCCGTTTCCATTGGCTTAGCAAAGCCATTTTAGAGTTTGGGCTTTTGAACAAAAAACAACTAATAGCGTGATTGAAAAAATCATGTCGGAAATCGTCTATAGCGGAATCGCCCTTATACAGATCAGAAATAATAGAGGCCTAAGTATACTACCCTGAGGTACTCCTATTGAAATCTTTAGCGATTACTTGCGTTCCCTTGATCCTAGGAGTTTGAATCTGGAGTCTACGTGTTTGTCTAAGAGGACTGCGTAGTCAGATTGGTAGTCAGATTGGTGTAGGGTAAACATTTTCTGAAAAACAATTCAAAATTGAAATCAGTCCATGTATAACGCTACAGCAAACTTCACGCGTTTTTCCCTTTCCACTCCCCCTTTTTGAAAAAACTTTCATAACCCCTTGTATAAAATTAAGTCCTTAGTGTGGGCTCTCCAATTTGACTGAAACCCGTAGATAAATAGCGCTACAATAAACTTTTTCGTCCCCTACCCCCCATGAAAAAACACGATCGATAAAATTTCTCGACTAAAACTCGTGTGCCAATTTTCGTTAAAACCGTTTGAATATTACGACCTGTAGGCGAGAACAGACAAACATCCGGACAAAAGCATTTTTTGCCAATCTCAAAACTGAGACGCTTTGCTCGCTACACTCGCTCGGTCAATAACTATAATCTAGCAGACCTACTACAACCTAGGAGGTATATATATCCAATTTGAGGCGTAGTCTGCCAGACTTGTCGACCCGACCGTGTGAGGAGGTTGATGAGTTGAAAGAAAGAATTAATAACTTAGAACTTCAACTTAGTAGTGCTCATTCTGAGATAGAAAATCTGACCCTTGAAAAGTATGATCTGAAAAAAAAAATCACAGAACGCGATACGTCTATTCAAAATTTGATGCGGATCTGTTCTCCTAACACTAGGCGGACCAAGAAAATAATGAAATCTGTGCCAATAACCATTGCTGCACAAGCTACATCTGATACACAAGCAGCTGAAATAGTCGACGGCTTGTCGTCAGAGATAACTCAGGACATCGGAGCGGATCGGTATCAAGCCGCACCAAAAACTGATTTGCCTATATATAGTATTGAAATGGAGCTGCCAGATAAATCTGCCGATAAAGGATGCCTCCAAGAGGAAGAAGGCGTCTGTCTGCAAAACCAAACCAACAAAATTTACATTTTAGGAGGACAGCAGTGTGTAGGCATGGCCTCGACGATTCTACAGACCAGATCAAACAGTCCATACGAAAAATACAATGTGACTGGCTTAACGAAACCAAATGCGACGACAAGTGAAATTCTACAACAGTGTGAAAATATTCATCTACAGAAAAATGACAAATTAGTATTAAGCGTAGCAGAACATGACAAAGATCCCACGAAGATTAAGCTCGAGTTATCCACGATATTGAACAAATACAAAAAATACAATGTTGTTGTCTTAAACGTTCGTAAAAACAGACACCTTAACGAGAAGATGCTGAACCATGATTTAAAATTACTTACATCGTATTTTGACAATTGTAAATATCTAGAAATCAATGATAATAATAATACAAAATATTTAGATCTCGCCAGTAATAGAATAAATTTTGTGATAGATTGCATGGATTACGAAAACAAATACTTGAGCTATAAACGTCGTACGACATGCTTCCGATCACTCCCTCAAAAAATTGATCGGCATATGAGAGATTCTGGTCGTGTAAAGAAGGGCACAATATACACCCAGACATCGATTCTAGACCACTTTCCCATTGTACAGAAACCAGTAAGGTCAAACTTATCTCGCATACAACACAAACTGCCATTGCCATCAGACCAGTTTTTTCGTGACCAATAATGATAACAATACCCAAAACACAATTACTATTTTCCACCAAAACATTGCTGGAGTTTTAAATAAAATTAATTTACTAGAAATATGTGTAAACGACTTTCCCGGTAGCTTTAATTTTAACATTGATGTTATTTGCCTTAGTGAAACTTTTCTCAAATCTGGTGAAGAAAACAATGTTTATTTACATGGTTTTACACTAGCTGCAAGTTTCTCACGTAAAGATAAAAATAGAGGTGGTGTATGCATCATATGTAGGAAAAATATTGAGTTTCAGGCGCTTCCAATAGTTGATACATTCAAATGTGAAAGAACGTTTGAAGTTTGTGGTGTTACTATTCCCGTGTATAATTGTAATGTAATATGTATATACAGAATACCAAATTCAAATCCACACGCTTTTTTAAATAAATTTCAGCAATTGCTTCATCAACTTACTTTAAAGACTAAATTAAAATTAATAATAGCAGGAGATTTTAACATAGACATCTTGAAGAGTACCAATGTGACTAATTTTTATTTGGATATATTGGCAAATAATAATTTGACTCTACACATCCTAAAGCCTACAAGACTTAGTACTTGCATTGATCACATTTCGAGTAATATCAAAAATGCAAAAGGCCAAGTGCATGAAATCGGATTATCTGACCACAATACAGGACAAACACTTACTTTGCCAGTTGCACATAAGGCAAAGAAGTCCTTGATTTGGCATATTAAAAGAAGGGACTACTGTGGTGACAATGTTGCTAAATTTCAGCATGCCATGAGAGCTTTATCATTTAGTGACGTCTATACTGAAGCTAATTTTGAGGTTGCATTTGAAGCTTTCTACGATATGTTTAAATTGTTTTACTTTCTTTGTTTTCCGGTTATAAAGATAAAATATGTCTCAAAAACAATAGGCCCTAAGTGGATAACAAAAGGCCTAAAAAAGTCTGCAAAGAAAAAAAGAATACTAAGATTTAAATACTATAGTTCAAAAGCAAAATCAAATGAAAAGTTAAACTGTAAGAAACAATACTTGTCATATTCCAAAATGTTGAAAAGGTGCATCTTTAAATCACAAAAAATATTCCATGACAAGTACATGGTGCGGAGTAAAAACAAATGTAAGGCAGCATGGGATATTATTAATCATAAAACTTGCCAAAATAGAGGCCCTATTAATAATATTAATTGCCTCAAATGTGATAACCAAATCTTAACTGACAAAAATGACATATCAGAACTTTTTAATAACCATTTCATAAAATTGACTAAAACACAATGTAATACTTATAATCCATTGACATGTAATATAACAAATAATCCATCGACTATATTTTTAAAACCCTGTGACGCATATGAAGTTAGAAAGGTGATATTATCATTGAATACTACCAACGCGGTAGGTTATGATGAGATATCAACGAAAATATTAAAGACTTGTGTAAACGAAATAGCACCAGTTCTAGCGTTTTTAACAAATCTATCCTTTACACAAGGAATTTTTCCAAAAGAGCTCAAGCGCTCCATTGTAAAGCCATTATACAAGAAAGGTGACAAGTCAGATATTAATAATTACCGCCCCATAACATTAGTACCTATTTTTTCAAAAGTTCTGGAAAAACTAATGTATTCCAGACTTAATAATTTTTTAACGGAATTTAATTTACTCAAGGTAGAGCAGAATGGATTTCAAAGAAATAAATCCACAACATTAGCCGCATATCAACTCGTAAATCAGATAACATTTGGTCTGGATATAAATATGCTTACTTCCGTAGTATTCTTCGACCTTAGCAAAGCGTTTGATTTGGTAAATCATACTATGTTATTAACTAAATTAGAGTGTTATGGTATTCGTGGGACAGCATTAAATTGGATGAAGTCATATCTAGTTCAAAGAGATCAATGTGTTGAAATTGCCGGAATGGACTCTAAAAAACACTTACAAGCGTATAGGTCATCATTCAGAGAGAACAACCGGGGAGTGCCTCAGGGCAGTGTTCTAGGGCCTTTGTTGTTTTTATTGTTTATTAACGATCTCCCAGCAGTCACAAAATCAAACTGCGTACTCTTTGCGGACGACATATCACTAATAGTTAAGAGTAGCGATAGAAACATGCACATAAATAAACTACAGGAGGCAGTTTCTGAGATAATTGCGTGGATTAATGAAAATCACCTTTCAGTCAATATTAATAAAACAAAAGTCCTGCATTTTTACTTAAAGAATAGACAGGAATATCCGCCAGTCATCTGCGACGGTCATATGCTAAGCGTAGAAAAAGAAATAAATTTCTTGGGTATCGACATTGATAATCAATGCTCGTGGAAAGCTCACGTTAGTAAAATTTGTAAAAAGGTGAATCGTTTCATTTACCCTTTAAAAAATTTAACAAGAATATCTACACAAAATACTGCGATGATGGCATATCACGGCTACGTAGCATCAGCCCTAAGATATGGCTTAATAATCTGGGGAAACAGTGTTTGGGTAAATAAAGCATTTATAGCTCAAAAAAAATGTGTGCGTGCCCTATGTGGTGTGGGGCCTCTGCACTCATGTCGCGAACTATTCCCTAAGATTGGTATACTCACCCTACCTAGTATGTACGTTTACGAGCTTAGTATTTTTGTTAAAAAGTATCCACAGTTATTCACAAAATTTAGAGAGGTTTCTAATTTCAACAGTCGTTTTCCTGATAAACTTGTGTACCCAAAAGTAAGGAAACACTTAACATCAATTGGCACTTATTCCATGGCGATCAAAGTTTTTAATAAGTTGCCACATAGTTTTAAATCTCTACCATTACCAGTATTCAAGAAAAAGATATTTGAGTGGTTATGTAAAAAAGTATTTTATACGGTGAATGAATTTTTAGATATAAATAAAAAATGGTGACATGTTTTGAATATTTGTAAGTTAATATAATATAAATTGAAAATAGTAATAATTAAAAAGATTTGACGAATTTATGAAATATTGACCGAATTGTTATAATGGAATTTTTATGTACCATTGGATAAATATTATTGTATTTTTGATTATATAATTTCTTTTTTAAAGATTTGCACGCCACCAATGGCAAAATACGGATAAGGACTTATATTGTATTTTTCGATGTTGTTATAAACCTGTATTTTATGCAAATAAATATCTGAATCTGAATCTGAATCTATAAACCCAATGGGCGAAATTCTTGCAAGCAAGCAAGGAGACGTCCTGATCGGCATACATAAAGTTAAATTAATAATAAAAAATATTAATTAATTACAAGTCATAGTTAATATTTTAGTTTTATTAGAATATTAAATTGTAAGTACTTGTAATAATATATACATAAATAGTTTCTTTAAAATAAAAAAAACTAAAATATTGACAAATGACTTCAAAAACCAAATTACAACTAGTACTTACAATAGCTAGGAAATAACAGGTTGGAAAGTAACCAAGGCCACAGAATAGGTAATAGTACAAGTGCAAAGGTGCAAGTGTTCATACATACAGTTACCTATTCTGCGGCATAGGGCAGACGTTAAAGGGCATGGGTGAGCCACTGTCTCCGGCTTACGGGCCCTTACGGCTATCTGTGGCTTAGGATCTTATCATAAAGCTGAACGTACCTATTGAATAATTGCATTCGTTGAAATCAGAAGTCAATAACTTGTGCAGTGGTCTCTAGTTCCCACATACAAACCCTTAATCGTAGAGCTTATGGGAAAGTTTTATTTTTAAAAGCTTTATCAGGAAATGTGTTGTAAACTTCTTTTGCTTTTTTAAGTTCTTTCAAGTTTAAGTTAAAGCAGGACCTGATAGTTGAGCAGCGGAAAAATGCTGATATAAATAAAGATATGTCGATCATATAAGACATATACAATATATTCTCGCTCATCTTAATAATTTTATTTATTTAGTTCTGCCTTCCAAATGACCCAGCTATTCCTTTCTAAATTAAAAGCCTCCAAATGTTGTTCCTTTCCTAATTAACCTAAAATACATATTTATAAGTGTTATTATATTTTTTCGCTCCGACATATAAATTTTTTATACATATATTTAGTATCTAATATCTATATTTAATATTATTATTAAATATATTTATATTTAATATGTATCTAAGTGTACCTATTTTATCTATGTATCAATTTATTATTTATTTTTATTATTTTATTTACAAATATTTTCGCATTTTTTTCATCACCCGCAGGCTTGTCTGAAAATCAGCGTCCAGGTGTAAATCTAGACATAATGTGCTGAGACAAGCCTTTTTGACACCTCACATTGTTTCTTGTTTTTTCTTGTTTCATTGTTTTAGTAAGTATTTTAATGTGTTATGTCAAATAAATGATTTTTCTTTCTTTCTTTCTTTCTTAAAATAGTTGCTAATATTTTTATATGGTATTCAAAAACTATTATCAAACTATTCATCAACATCAAAATTATAAATTTTAATGCGAAAGTCAGTTTGTTTGTTTGTTTGGGACTTCTTCACGGTCAAACGGCTGAACTGATTTAGCTGAAACTTTGCCTTTGTATAGCCATTATTATGGATTAGGCTATAGGATACTTTTTAACACAGGCGAAGCCGCAGGGCACAGCTAGTTAATTGTATTTAATTAGAGAGGAGACAAAGAATCGAAGATCGGCCTCAGTGGCGTGTCTTGGGATATGCCTGTTGTTCAGCAGTGGACTGATATCGACTGATGATGATGATTTATGCATCAAAATTCGTTTCTCAGTTTTATACAAGCAGTTTGTACAGCAGTAGCAGAAAACGGAAATAATTATATATAGCTAAACGCGGGCGCAGCCCCGAGCCCCAGCTAGTGTCTAATAAATAAGGCAAACAGTCAAAGCCGTCGTCGTTGTGTCTGAAGAAGAATCCAACGTCCCATTTGTCGGTGACCCTGAGTTACGTGGTCGTTGTGTAATAGAGAACGGAGCGGAACACTTTCACCCAAACCAAACAGTATGTCACTGACCGACGCGCGACATCCACCGGACGCGGTGCTGTCACGTGGACAATCATTTACTTGTTAACTTACTTCAGAAAAGGAGCAGGTTATCATTTTTTTTTAATATCTTATAGGCTAGCTTTTGACCACTATCTCACCTGTTGCTAAGTGATTATGCAGTCGAAGATGGTAAGCACGCTAGGCTTAGAATGGGAACTGGCTCTCAAGTTCGTCTGTTTTTTTATGTCTGATAGGCTAGCGATTGACCAATATCTCGTTTGGTGACAAGCGATGATCTGGTCGAAGATTGTGATCACGCTAGGACTAGAATGCTCTCACTCTCAAGGGCTGTGTGCTGACGGAACACCGTGAGGTTAGGGTGGCAGTTTTTCTCCTTTATGTGGTAAGCTACTTTTGGTAGCAAGTTAGGTGAAACATCGATATAATGCGTACCATCTGCGGATGATCATCAATAGCTGAACAAAGATAAATCCATTGGTACACGGCTATTATTTGAACCGAAGACCTCCTGCTCCAAAGGCAAGCTATTTATGTATTTTATACAAGTCAGACCATCCTAGGCCTAGCCTTTATTCAACGACCATCCCTAAATAAACCTTGACATGAATTGAACCGATTTCAACAGAAGAATTATTCAAATCGGTTTACAATGGGCTGTGAAATCGAGTAACATACAAATAAAATCATAAGTAGCGACGAATTTAAAACCTTGTCCCATTTTCAGTCGGTTAAAAATAAGGAGGCGTCAAGACAAATTGTCTCCCAAAATATATAGGAAAAATTAATACATTCTGTTTTATATTACACTATCACTTAGCTATAGACTTTGCTTCAAACGCTTTCAAATGCTTACAATTGTATCTTTTACGGAAATTAAAATACCATGAAACCAATGTATACTTTTCAATTTCAGTTAATACTATGGACCATCTTCATCACTGCCACCTCAGCTCACAAAGTATTCGAAAGCACAGAAGACATAGGACCCGAGGCTTTTCAAAACGTCACTACACTCTACCCTGTCTCCAAGCACATCCTTAACAAAACCAATCATGACAAAACATTCAGCAACATCATAGAAAATAACGAAAAGAACAACGTAACAGACACAACCACCGATGATGACAAAAATCTCAAAGATGACAAAACAAAAGTAGATGCCACAGTCTGGAAAATAGAAGCAGCTTTCGCAGAATCTAATCTAGACAAGAAAGAAGATCTAGGAAAAGAAAACGAGACTGGAAACGCGACTGATAAAAAGAACGTTACCAAAGAATTCCGACCCAGTCCCCACCTCGGAACCTTCGATGATAGCATTCATTTGACCCCTACGAGAGCTAGTTACGAGTTGATGCCGGTGCGGACTCCGTCGGCCGGTTTTGTGAGGTAAGAACTTTGAAAGTTTCAATGGGACAATGAATCAGCGGTTCGGGCAGGTTTCTGAATTAAGGTGTTATGTGAGCGTGGAAAAGTAATGGGATGTCGAAGTCGGTCGACCAGACTGGCTGGATTGTTAGTACAGAAAAAATGGCAAGAAATCCGCATACAAATTGCAATGCGTTATGTTATTTCGGCAACAATATACTAATAATGGGCATTTAAAGCTTGTATAATGTAAAATTATTTGACTGTATGACAGCATGCAATGCCACCAACATACAGATCATTCGCACTGCTAATCTTCTCTTTACCTGGCTACAGGATGGTTATGATTTTGACTTGTATTTATTTTCATCTGTTCCCTCATAACTTCTAAACTACCTTTTAATCATAATTTGACTAATGAGGTGTCATTGGAAGCGTATTGATTGTCCGCTGTTATATCATATTAGGACATAAAGTCATGATCTGAAAATAATTATTTTTATTGATGCCGTGTCAGGTATATATGACACCGTGATTTATTCGTAGTCGGTTTTCAGATTATTAACTTACTTTTTATACTACTTTATAAATATTTTCTAATTAAGCTAAATATCAATATATACTGCTAGCTGTTAGGCGCGGCTTTGAAATGGGAATAATAGTAATTATTTATATTAAAAAAAAAAAAAACATACAGACGAATTGAGAACCTCCTCCTTTTTTGTGAAGTCGGTTAAAAAAATATGTTCGCTTTTCACAGTGGTCCTCCGGTCGGAACCGGTCCGGTCCGGTCCTATCGGAAACCAACAACCCCCGTATGGTTGTTGGACACTATCTAGTATCCGCCTAGAAACCGCTACCAACCTGAAGTTAGAAAATTTGTCGCCAAACATCTAATGTATTACGGCAGCTATCCTAGAGAGCCAGTTCCCATTCTAGGACTAGCGTGCTTACTATCTTCGACCGCATCGTCACATACCAACAGGTGAGATATTGGTCAAACGCTAGCTTATATGAAACAAAAACATTTAAATGACACCGTGATTTATTCGTAGTCGGTTTTCAGATTATTAACTTACTTTTTATACTACTTTATAAATATTTTCTAATTAAGCTAAATATCTTTAACTAAATTCAAAGACAGAGGTTCTCAATTTATTAGTCTGTATTTTTGTATTCCAGCAACTCATTCAAAGACGAATTCCGTTCCTCCTTCTCCAAAGTACCAAAGCAGCTGCTGCAGACTCACAAGCAGTACCCTTACAAGTTTGACAGCCCCATCCTCACCAGGTTAAAGGACCCCTGGAGACACCAGGTCCAGGACAGCTTGGAGTCCAGGCCTACTGCTGAGGTCCCGGTGAGGGTCCCAGCAGGAGGTTTCTACAAATACGAGGACCCGTTCAAAGAGAATCCAGGAAATGTTGACGAGGACTTCGGTTTGGGATTCAGTGAGGATGGGAAAGAAGGCGTTGTTAAGAAACGGTAAGCTTTCCTAAAATTTTATTCAAGAAGAATCAAGAATCAAAGAATTTATTCAGTGTGTAGGCAGTATTAATATACGCACATATACACGTCAAAATCATAAATCATAACCAATTATCAAGTAAACATAGCAAAAGCAGAATTTTAACGCTTTGAATTATTCTATTCAGCTGTCATCCAATCGTTTACGACAGAATATTAAAAAAAATATATTAAAGTAGGTTAAAACCAACCATATATGTAACTGTGTGTTTCAGTACTTCAGACAATTTTTATGTAAAAAAAAATTAAAAAAGTGAAATAGTGAAACACAACTTAAAGAAACGCATACCGATCACAGCACACCATAATGCGAATGGAACTGATAGTCCGTCTGTCAGCTGCATAATTGATTCCAGATGGTCGTTCAAATGTTTAGACATAGGCACATATTTTAGCTTAGCTTAGCTGAGAAAACCTTTTTATTTTTTTATCCATTTAGAAAAAGGGGGAGGTTTCAATTAGTTTGTATGTTTTTTTGTATTACACGCCAATTGTGTACTGATTCGAATGATTCTTTTGTTCATGGATAGGGTATATTTTCAAGGTGGTCCCATTATACAATTCATTGAGATAGTATAATTAATCATTGAGATCGGATGAGAGTCTCCCGAGATATGGATATAAACACCTCATACTTGTTACCGAAAATGAGCTGATTTCAATTATTCTTGAGAAGGTGATCCGTTAGTAATTTTTTTCAAGATCTGATGACTATCTCTGGAGATATGGAGATAAAACTCTTAAACTTGCTACTGAAACTAACTTGCGCGGCATGTACAGTCGGTTTTATATTTTTTAAACTATCTTAATTATTTTAATTTGTGGAAATTTTTAGCTTGGTAGAAATAAGAAGATCTATCTTTGACAAGTATCATATCCCACAAATAAAAAGCTATTTTCTGCCAACATGCAATGTATTATCCTTTTCTATTCTTTTATCCTTACATAATATGAAACTAAATCGCTTCCTGCAGTCTGTACGCTTAGATCTCTTAAACTACGCATAGGGATTGCAATCCCGCAGCTCATTCAATCCCGCGGGATTGATATGCGGGATTACTCTAATCCCGCGTGGATCCCGCGGGATCCCCCATCTTTGAAATGATGTTATAAAAAACATTATTAACGAAAAAACACACTTTAAGTCATACATAATGTTTCACGCAACATTATGACATTTCAATTCAGACAATTCATTTATTACATTTTTACACTATTAAAATTGATTACTATCATCGATAACCATATCCATAATCATTATATGAACATAAAGCACTTTAAGTCATAATGTTTCAGAGTGAGGACATAAAGAGCCAGGTAGAGCGCGGACAAACCGGTACCGATCCGTATAGGTAAAATATTCCAATGTTATCGTATGCGCTCGCACATACAGAAACAAGTTGCAGAAAATGATAAAACAATGGAATATTTTACCAGTACGTATCGATATCGGTTGTCTGCACTGGGAACCTGCCTCTTTATGTCTCCACCCTCACGCAACATTATGAAATTATATGGAATTTACGGCACAATCTGCTTTTAATATAGCACAGAAAGAACATAAAAGACGTGCGCAGCGCATTGGTATTTATGAACAACTGACAGGAGTCAGGACAGCCCGCCAAAGGCGCCAAACGTCCGCTAGTCGCCGTCGCGGCGCACTGTGCGGAACGACAACGTCACGCTCGTGCTATTTGCGATTTACGCGAAAGTATTAGAGGCAAATTTTTAATTGGCGGGATCCGCGAATCCGCGCTTTGAAGGTGCGGGATCCAGCAGGTTAATAAAAGCTGCGGGATTGCAGGATCCCGTTTTACGGGATAGCAATCCCTTACTACGCAACAGATTATAATGCGGTTTTCATAAATAAGTCAAAGTCAAAGCATTTATTCAGTATATGGGCAAATTAAAAATTTGCACTTACACACGTCAAATAACAACATTAAACAGATCATATTCAATAAAAAATATTATAGATATAACAGAAACATAACTTATTGCTTTGAATTTACAAAAAAAAACAAAGGTATTGAGCCATTCAGCTTTCATCTAGACGTCGAACGTCACACTTAAAACACATGTTTAATTCCCCTGATTAATGTAGGGTTGCCAACCGTACTATTACGTGCACCCGCAACCCAGTGCATGTTACAGTACTTCAGACAATTTTTATCCAAAAAATTGTGAAATAATGATTGAATAATGAATGAAAGAATAGATAGAATGATTCAAGAGGAAGGTTTATCACAAGGATTAAATGCGGGCAAAGCCGTTGGGGTGCAGTATTTCATAACTATAGAATATAGAGGATATCGGAAATGGTCGTAAACTTCTGACAACGATTAGCTCGTTCCTTTGTCATTAATGTGAAGGATATATCAGTCTGGTTATTCAATGTTGATCATTTTCAACATCCGACCCCCCAATGACGTCCGGGTGGCAGTGAAAGGAGCCGCGAAGAGGGGGGGGGGGGGCAAAATCACACAATTACACACATACTTTCCACATCACAACGTTTCGTTTAATGATACACCTCGGTGCGACAATTTTGAATGGAATGCGCGTTACGTAATTGAGACAGGATTTTGAATAATTTGGCGGAAACATGCAATCTGTTTGTAAAGTGGTTTTGTATTCAACTTTTTAACCGACTTCAATGAAGGAGGAAGTTGATCTGACTGTCTGATCTGTCAATTTGACTGTTTTTTTTTTGTTTGTTACATAGAACTCCGCCATTTATAAACCAACTATATCTGTGCTCTGAGGTTTTACCTGGCTTGACATTGTTTCCGTGGGAATATCGGAATGAAAAGTAAGCTATGTATTATTCCAAGGTCTAGGCTATCTACATACCAAACTTTAGCTGATTCGGTTCAGTAGTTTTAGCGTGAAGGAGTAACAAACATATACAACTTTCGCCTCTAAGTAGGATTCGCATATATAGTTTTAAGTTTGAGAGACTTTACTTACCTTTTGGTCCCATTGTAATTTCATCGAGATCTGATGAGAATCTCCAGAGATATGGAGATAAACACCTCAAACATGATACCTACTAAAATGACTAGCGTAGAGTGGCATTTGTAGCCAGTGATGTTCGGTGCCAACTGCTACCCAGCTTGACAGGCAGGTTGTGATAGTTGCACTTTGTCGATTGGACTGAAGTCAGTTATCAAGCGTTTCGCCTTAGTGCCGTCTTAGTACGATTTTTTTTTACATCATATAGGCTAGCGTTTGTCCACTATCTCACCTGTTGGTAAGTGATGATGCGGTCGAAGATGGTAAGCACGCTAGGCCTAGAATGGGAACTGGCTCTCAAGGATAGCTGCCGGAACGCATTCAATCTTTGACTGCATCTTCATTTAAAATCCTTATTGTTTAATAACTTAAACAACCGACTTCCATGCTGCGCGAGTCAGTTTCAGTAGCAAGTTTGAGAAGTTAATCGTCATAACTCTGGAGATTTATCAGATCTCTTATCAGATCTCGATAAAATTGCTATAGGCTCACTTTGGAAATGTGCCCTACCAATTAAAAAAAGACGACAATCAAAAATCACAATTGACGAAGTAATCCCGTAACATACATACAAAAAAAAAAACAGATGAAAAAAGGATAACGTTTTACTATTGTCTCTTTCTTCTACAATTTCAGAATGAATCCTTGGGAGAACTTCATCCAACTGGTGACCGCCTTTCTCCCAGTAGGACTCATCATCTCTGCGCTGACTCCCAGCCTCATCACGATCGAGGATTCGGGACCTGGACCTCATCGAAACAAGTCAGTAATTACTACATCGCAATTAGTCAATAAGTCTGAGATATATATGTATTGTTCTGTTGGACATAGGTCATCATCATTATCAGCCGGTATCAGTCCACTGCTGGACGTAGGCCTCCCCCAAGACACGCCACTGAGCCCGGTCTTCGGCTCTTTGTTTTCAGTCACTGCCCACCGCTTTGCGAATGTCGTCGCTCCACCTAGTCACAGGGCGTCCTACGCTAAGTTTGCCGATTCGCGGTCTCCACTCTAGAACCAGTCTGCCCCAACAGTTATCGGTCCTATGGCAGATATGACCAGCCCACTGCCACTTCAGTTTGCTAATCCGCTGAGCTATGTCGATCACTTTAGTTCTCTGGCGAATTACTTCGTTCCGGATTCGATCCCGCAGAGAAACACCGAGCATAGCTCTTTCCATAGCTCGCTGAGCGACTTCAAACTGGTGGACTAGTCGAACCGTGAGTGACCACGTCTCGGCTCCGTATGTCATGACAAGTAGGAGGCACTGATAAGGACATTTAGCGTGATTTTTTCAGCTTTTCTTGTCCAATCAATTCAGTAGGTACGAATTGATGACACCGATGCCGCGTTATTTTTCGCTAGGCAAAAGTTCTAAAAAATAAAACCGGCGAAGTGCGAGTTGGACTCACGCACTGAGGCTTCCGCACCAACTTATCAAACTAGATTAAAGTACAAACTTAACTTTGCAATTCGATCCCTAGACCGATGCCTAGACACTGCACATGCACCAACCGCTAATAATAGGTTTGTTATAGTAAATTTGCTTTTTTTTTAAACATATTTACGGTTTTTTCCTATATAAGTGCTTCAAGACATTGTTTCTTGCCAAATTTCATGACGTCAACGGGAAGTACCGAATAGGTTTTGATTCCCATGTGAAATCGTAAAAATGCAAAAATATGCTACGCGGTTATATTTTTTGATCGCGTCGACTTATAAGTTTAATTTTTTTCACAGCCAAAAGATACTATAGACTCAAGTATTTGATATAAGTTTCAACCTTATATCTCTACGTGTTCCTGAGAAGAAGGGTCTTGACAGACGGACAGACAGAAAGACGGACAACAAAGTGATCCTATAAAGGTTCCTTTTATCCTTTTGTGGTATGGAACCTTAAAAAATAATAAAAATGTTGTCGTATAATGACGTCGTATACTTCAGTTTGGCCAACCGTAATTTTTACATCAAGTTTATAGTTTTTAAGTAGAAAATAGACTAGATTTCCTTGTACAAAATACTTGATTACACTGCGGTGGCCGTTTTCTCGGAATTTGTAGCTCGAACTGATGAGGCGCGTAACGCTGCTACATAGATCTAAGTATTTTAGTTACTGGAAGCGACAGTCATTGAAAATAAATTGCGGTCTTTGAGACCTTACCATTAAATATAAAATGCTAATCCATTTTACGAGAAAAGTATCTGTCTTGACTTATTGTAAAAATAAGCAAAGACTAGTTGCAAATGCTGTATGAATTCTTGTATTTTAACGAGTATTCTTAAGAGCGATCGCGCGGTGCACTTTTCCATACAAATGTACTCATCCGTTTCCTCCCTGGAAAATACTTCTAGAGCAAAATTAATTTCTACAAAAATCAAGGTCCGCTGTAGCTATGCCCCTATCATTTGCTTGTTTTGACCAACCAATTGTAAATAGAAATATGACCCTTCAAAAATCTTAAAGAGGAGATAAAAATAATTATATTTCTTTTTACCAATTGGTCAGCAGATCTTGATATTTTGTATTAAACAAATTTTTCTCTAGAAGCATTTGCCAGGGAGGAAACGGGAGAAAACATTTGTGTGGAAAAGTGCACCCCGCGGACCCCTTAATAACTCAGTTTTGGATATTTTCGGTTAGTGATACTATTTTAGTTTCAGTGTTTAACAGAATATTACAGTCTGCACTTACGGCAAGTCGTAGACGGCGGTAAGTGGACAGAAATAAAACGGGGGTGAATTAATTTGTCCACAGCAATATTGTAGAGCAAGTTCCACGTAGGGTTTAACCTTTAGTTTAACCTTTTTAAAGTAGAACTTAAGCAAACCAAAGTGATGATACTGTAAATGCTTCTTTGTACCACGACCTTTGACCACACTTGTATCACATCACAAACAATGTAAGTTTTTGATACATAAACAACATTATCATAATCATAATCAGCCGGTGTCAGTCCACTGCTGGACGTAGGCCTCTCCCAAGATACGCCGATCTTTGGCTGTTCCTTTGGAACATAAACAACAAAATAATAATTATTTCTGTCACTTCCATTATGTTATCATCTCCGTTACAGTTGCATACCTGCCACCTACAGTACGGATATAAAGTAAAAGTGCACACTACTCACGCATTTGCATTGGCGTGGAGTAATGCGCACTCCTAAAAACGATACGTCGAAAATAATGAATCGGGTTTTCACAGTGAAACTGATTTTAGTCGAGAATTAATTACTTAGTTTAGTCAGGGTATTTCAGGCATGCCAAGTTAAGTCACGGAAGGTTTTGATTCTAGTTTAGCTAGGTATTACAGTACATATAAGTACATACTGTACATATAAGAGGAAGTCCTTTATTTACTACTTAACCGATAATGTTTATATTTTTTAACCGACTTCACAAAAAAGGAGGAGGTTCTCAATTCGTCGTTTTTAGGGTTCCGTACCCAAAGGATAAAACGGGACCCTATTACTAAGACTCCGCTGTCCATCTGTCTGTCTGTCTGTACGTCTGTCTGTCTGTCTGTCCGTCTGTCACCAGGCTGTATCTCATGAACCGTGATAGTTAGACAGTTGAAATTTTCACAGATGATGTATTTCTGTTGCCGCTATAACAACAAATACTAAAAACAGAATAAAGTTAAAAATAATAGAGGGTCCCCATACAAGAAACGTGTTTTCTTCGGCATTTCACGCCATCTATGAACGCTTAGTTAGGTAAACGTCCCATAGATGGCGTATTGAAATGTCGATCCTAACTCCTTTGTTAGACTTAGATGGCGTTATAAGAAATAAAATGTTTATTAATTATTATTTTTTGCTGGCAAAAATGATAGTGGTATTTTTTGCTCGATCTTATAAAATACTGTAGTGTGGTACGGAACCCTACTAGTGCGAGTCCGACTTGCACTTGGCCAGTTTATTTTTTTAATGTATGTTCACCGATTACTCGAAGATGCCTGAACCGATTTGGAAAATTCTTTTTTTGTTTCAAAGGGTACCCTTCCCAAATTTTAACGAAATCGGCTTAGCCGTTTTTAATATATCAACATTTGTATTACGACGCATTTACTTATCTCGACGACTTACTCGTAATACTAACTACTGGCACAGATTATGTAATAGTTACTACGTCTACTAGCTACGTTGACTAGCGCGACGTTTGAAGCCGGTTCTTTTACAATACAATACAATACAAAACTCTTTATTGATTACCAGACAACATATTTACAAAATGTACGACTTATCTAGTATACAGTAATATAGTAAGGCAATACAATCGGCGGTCTTATCGCATAGAGCGATTTCTTCCAGACAACCTTGGCAAGGAAAAAGAAGAATTTAACCAGAAACTTGGCGGTAGCGTAATAGAACCTAAATGATTAGAGATAATATAATTTAAATTATACTATAAACATACAAAAATAAATACTAGAATACTATAGATAAATATATTACATATTTATAAGCATACATAAATATATATATGTATATCTACACTTCTACACTATATATATATATATGTAATATTATAAAGAGGAAAACTTTGTTTGTTTGGTTGTAATGAATAGGCTCAAAAACGACTGGACCGTTTTAAAAAATTCTTTCACCATTCAAAAGCCACATTATCCACGAGTAACATAGGCTAAATTTTAGGGTTCCGTAAGATATTTGGGTTTTAGCAAAACAACGTTTGCCGGGTCAGCTAGTACAATATAAACACATACACATTCAACATATAACAAAATGCATAAATACAGGTACAGTAACGTTGCAGTTTTATCATGTATGGGACAAGTAATGGACTTTCACCATAGATTTAAAGATAGGCAGCGATTTTGATGAGCTTTTAGTTTTTTAAACGATCTTAAATTATTTATATATCATAAATATACCCGTAGGTCTTCAAATCGCGAGTGAACTGCTAACTAATTGCTTTGATTCATATTTAAGATTGCTATTGGATCTCTATAAATGTAAATGGAGCTATCACTATTGTGTAAAAAGTATTAAACAGTTCGATGGAACGGGGTGCCCACGTTTTAAAGTAACATAGATAAAATCTTTACATAGTATAAAACAAAGTCGATACCCGCTGTCTGTACGCTTTGATCTTCTAAACTGCGCAACGGATTTTAATGCGGTTTTCATCAATAGATAGAGTGATTTTAGAGGAAGGTTTATTTAAGCAGGATTCGCGGCAATGCCGTGGGTGCAGCAATTGTAAATTATAAGTAAAAATATTTTTAAAAGAAAACAACATTTACAGGCATTGACATCCTCCACCTTTTTTCTTTTGTTTAGTTGGTCAAAAAGTTAAAAACACAATGCAATAATTAAGATAGTTTAAAAACTAAAACAACCGACTTCTATGCGAGTCAATTTCAGAAGCAAGTTTTAGACGTTTATCGTCATATCTCTGGAGATATAAGTATCTCCAGAGATATGACGATATGACGATCTGATGAGTCAGATCTCAATGAAATTAAAATGGGACCATTTCGAAAACGTACCCTACCGATTTAAAAAAGAATCATTCAAATCGGTTCACAATTGACGAAGTAATCGCGTAACATACACACAAAAAGAAAAAAAATAACATACAGATGAATTGATAACCTCCTTCTTTTTGGAAGTCATTTGAAAAGAAGCACCTATTGTATAACATAATTGTGTATAAAATTACTTAAAATTTACTTTCCGTTATTACTGAACCGAAAGTGATGAATCAGCATTAAAGTTGTAAGTCATCGCTTGTAACTTTAATTTATTAATATGATGATGAAATACGGAAATTAAATTTCACTTTAAGATTTGCAAGCTATCTCAGCAGAGCTTTTAAGAACAATACATATAGATATTTTACATTTATTTTGCTTATATAACCGCTAAACATAGATAAGTCAATTAATTTAAGGTACCTAATGTATTTCCAACCATCTTCAAAAAGAGGAGGTTCTCAATTCCAATGTATTTTTTTTATGTTTGCTACCTTAGAACTCAATTTTTTATGACCAGATTTGGAATTAGTATATTACGATACGTGTGACTTAAGCAGTCTATTATTATTATTATTATTTTTTTTTTAAATAAATATTACTCGCAATGTGGGTCGCACATTACTAGTATTCTTGTTAACCCCTCCAACTAAGCTAAATATGCTTGTGTCTGGAGTGGGTTCACGTCAATAGTGCAATGGGTGGGGTGGGATTCGAACTCACGACCTCTCGATTGCCAGTCCGACACCCTATCCATTGGGCTATTGCCGCCCTATTATTGTATATATGATTGTATAGTGTGACTTAAGTAGTTAAATTACGCCGTGCAATAATAGACCACTTAAGTCACGAATATCGTATATTATTTTATAGCTGTCAGTGTGACATAAGGCCGCACTTAACGCTTGTAACGCTTTTCCGTCAAATAGAATATTATTGCACGGCGTGAAGTTGGTGCTAAACGTCTTGCAATAATTGACTATTTAAGTCACGGAAAAGCGTGCGTAAAGTGCGGGTTTAGGTCAAACTGTGCTATAAATTATTTTTTTGTTTGAGAGGCCGTTTGGTTCTATTGTATTTTCATCGAAATCCTAGTATAGCCACAGAATACTTAGTACTACGTAGTATAGCGATCACTTTCAGTAATCCATTGGGTAGAGAGGATAACTTTATTCCTTGGAAAGATAATATGTATGTGAGATGTATGTATGTACTGTATGTAGGTATAGCTAGATATACACATTATGAGATTCCTAGTAACGTCTGTCGGTCACTGTGAGCGGAAAACGCACGCACATCCGTGCGCTCGAGCGAAACTGCGCATGAGTAGCGACATAGCTTCTATGAGATGGTATGGAAATCAATAATGTGATTTTCTATATTTAAGGGCCCGGTGGCGTAATCGGGAGAACGGTCGGCTTTGATGCCGTGGTACCGAGTTCAAACCGCCGTGCACCAATGGATTTTTCTATCGAAAAATTTATGTGCGCTTCTCACAGTGGCCCTCCGGTGAAGGAAAATATCGTTAAAAAACCAACAACCCCCGCATGGTGGTAGGACACTATCGAGTGTCCGCCTGGCCAGCTACCACCCTGATGTTAGAAAATCTGTCACCAAACATCTAATGTGTTCCGGCAGCTATCCTTGAGAGCCAGTTCCCATTCTAGGCCTAGCGTGCTTACCATCTTCGACCGCATCATCACTTACCAACAGGTGAGATAGTGGTCAAACTCTAGCCTATAAAGTATTAAAAAAAAATAAAAAAAAAATAACTAAGGTAACAATCGAATTGTGATTCTCTTCCTTTATTGACGTCGGTTAAAAATGTGACTGTATTAGCTTCATCTTCCTCTATTAATCATCGTTTTGAGGATTTGGTAGAGTTCTAGCGCCAGAAGGAAATATTTTTTTTATATGTTTCTATATCTATCTTTACTATACTATACTCTATACTATCTCACCTGTTGGTAAGTGATGATGCAGTCGACGATGGTAGCACTCTAGGCCTTGAATGGGATCTGGATCTCAAGGATAGCTGCTGGAACACATTAGATGTATGGCGACAGATTCAGTGGTAGCTGGCCAGGCGGACACAAGATAGTTTCCTACCACGATGCGGGGATTGGGGGTATGGGGAACGATGTTTTTCCTTCACCGGATGGCTACTGTGAAAAACGCATGCACATAAATGTTTCGATAGAAAAAATCTATTGGTGCACGGCGGAGATTGAACGACTCTGGCGTCAAAGCCGACCATACTCCCACTACACCACTGGGCCCTCTTCTACCACTACACCACCTGGCCCTAATTATCATCATTATTTCTCTGCATTATCTTGTTTCAGTTATCCGTCGAACTTGTTCCGTCGGTCGGACACTGCAGCATCAGATCTGCCGGTGATCAGCGAGCGATGCCGACGGAGGCTCCTCTGCGAACTACATTCCGAACAAACCTACCACCCACCGCGACAGAAGTAACTTTATCTTATTGCTATATATTAACAGGCCTGTCTCACTCCATTACTTGCGCGCGCTAATAACCTACCGCTTCGCGTATCGACAGCGGTACAACCGACAGTCGGTTGCCGCACGCCTGCTTGAGCGCTTGTTCGGCAAGTTTACTGCGTTTACTCAGTAGAATACTTAATAGTACGTAGTACTAGTACTATTAAGTGATTAACTACTTATTAGTATGTACTATAATTGAGTGATTTTGATACGTAAAGCGAAAACTTTGTACCTCTTTTGCGGGAATAAATGATTACTATTTTGATTGATTTATCGGAAATAATAGGTAGTTAAAAAACGGGTGCTCAGACGGCTAGGGCCGCACTGAATTGTAAAGTACTCATGAAGGAATTAAAAAAAATCTATTTTCATTTTAATTTATACCGCACTGCTTTTGAATAGCAATAATTAAGATTAAAAACTAAAACAACCGACTTCCATGCCCCGCGAGTCAATTTCAGTAGCAAGTTTGGGACGTTTATCGTCACATCTCCGGAGATATTTATCAGATCTCAATGAAATTACAATACGACCACCTCGGAAACGTGCCCTACCGATTACAAAAGAATCATTCGCATCACAGTTTACAATTGACGAAGTAATCGTGTAACATACACACAAAGAAAATTAAAAATTAAACATACATACGAATTGAGAACCTCCTTCTTTTTGGAAGTCGGTTGAAAAATTCAAATATGGGCCATTTACCACCTACTCTGTAGATACGCTTTACAGTGACAGTATAAAATATCAAAAAGCTTACTTACGCCTTTCGCATTAAAATTAAAATTAATTTGCACTGTTAGTAAATAAAGACTGGAGGAATACGCAGTGTATTGCAGTCTTCATTTAGTTACTTGCTGCTGTGATTGCTGAGTCTCACATGCTCTGTGATTTGTTTGATGATAATGATGAACATCTCTGTTCCAGATCATCCCCCGGTCGAGGGAAGCAGTGCTACAAGATCAGGTGCGAGGATCCGGAAGCTCTCGCGAGAACACTACGCTGGTTATTAGAGTACAAACAAACACACAATGGACACTACACCTGAACTGATAACGACTTATTAAAGCTTTTTAGACATTTGTTTTAAAATATTATTCATTGTGTTATTACTTTACTAGATGTACCCCGAGGTTTTACCCGCGTAGACATCGGTCCCGTGGGAATATCGGGATAAAAAGAACCCTATGTGTTATTTCAGGGTCTAGGTTATCTACATACCAAAATTTCAGCTTAAGAGGGTATTCTGGTCTAGAGACATGAATTTTAGGTAATTTTTGAAGTGCTGTAAAAAAAAAGCAATCAATATTTTAGTATCAATTTTTTTATACGTTATTTATTCACATTGGAAGCATACAAAAAAATTAAAAAGTAATAAAATTCAAAATTCCGTTAGTTATCAGCTGATGAAGTGGGGAGTCTCAAAAATTTGGTGCGTGACCATACCCACGATTTTAACCCTCCTGGCAATCTGAAACCAAAAAATAAAAAAGATTATCAATCTATAATAATGTCGCAATGTCTGGAACTACGGAAAAGTTGGAAAAAAATTTTTTTTACATAATGGCGACTGCCTAAAGAAAAAACACATTTTTTGTACCACTTTTTTTGACTTTCTTCGATTTTTAAAAATAGTAAAAATGAAAATTTGGGGATGGGCGTAGTTCCGGACAAAGACAATTCCCTAAAGAAGACTCTCTTAAAATTTTAAGTAAATCGGTTCGGTAGAACCTGAGAAATCGTGGGTATGGTCACGAACCAAATTTTTGAGACTGGCACAGATTATGTAATAGTTACTTCGTCTACTGGCTACTTTGACTAGCCCTTACGCAGTAACTATTATATAATCTGTGCTGGCGCGACGTTTGAAGTCGGTTCTTTTAGTTTTTTAAACAATCTTAAATTATTTTACTAATATTATAAAGGTGAAAGTTTGTGAGTGCGTATGTATGTTTATTACTTTTTCACGCTAAAACTACACAACCGATTAAGGGGGTATTCTGGTCTAGAGACATGAATTTTAGGTAATTTTTGAAGTGCTGTAAAAAAAAGCAATCAATATATGATATTTGAGAGAGGGGGCTCCCCATACATGGAACTAAATTAAAAAAAAAATGCTTCATCAAACCTATACGTGCGGGGTGTCTAATATAGATACTAGATAGGTACCTAAAAATTACATTGAGGTTCCCAAAGCCATGTTTTCTCAATGTCAATCTTTTGATAAATAAGCACGTCTTAAGTGGTAAAATGTGTGTGTATCTAATAATCTTTTAAATTAAGCGAGTGAAAAATAAACAAAAATATGCTGTAGATCTCAAAACTTTCAACGAAAATTGGTTTGAACGAGATACAGTCAGCAGTTTTAGAGATATAGCGATCGCAAATATAACTTTATTTTTCATACAGACACTATGAAAAACAAACTTAATTGTTAAGTGGCGAAAAATTATAGTTAAAAAATACTCTACTGTGTCACGGAACCCTACAAGTGCGTGTCGGACTTGCACTTCTCCAGGTTTTTCCTTTTGAGGTAGGAAACCTTAAAAAACGTTTACGTATAATTACTGGTTGATTAAACCCCATCGGAAGTCAGCCGAGGCACGTCCGACCCCTATTAACATGATTTACTTGGTCGCGTTTCTTTTCAATTACCTACTAGAGATCTGAGGAAAAATGCTTTGACTTTATATAGGCAGATTTAATTGTAGTGCCCTACATAATTATATTAATCATAGAAATAATCAGTAGTTTTGTAATTTTTGTAAAACATATATTGTGTTTTAGGCCTGGCTTGTACTATTCATTATTCTGTGGCCTGGCATGCTATTATCCTCGACCGCATCATCACTTAGCAACGGGTGAGATAGTGCTCAAACGCTAACCTGTGTGAAATAAAAAATTAAACTTAATATTATAAAGTTTTTTGCAACTTCAGCCTGGTTAGGTTGAAATAGTAAACCTATATAGGTGGCAATATTTCCCAAGATATACAGGGTGATTCAGCACCGATGGATCAAACGAAGCAGGGTGGTACTTGGTGGTGAACCTTTCTGCGCATCTATTGAAATCTGTTAAAATAAAACTGGCCAAGCGCGAGTCAGACTTTTGTCCCGCACTCGGAGGGTTCCGAACCGCAGTATAATAATATATAAGTATAATAATATATTATATTACCGTGTCAATACCGAACATGCTTATTAACTACAACGCCATCTAACGAATATCTAATGAACTTCTAACACCAACTTAGTGAACGTTAACACAAAGGTAGGTAATTAATATTATTTATTAATAAGTTAAACAATCGTTCATAGATGGCGCTATAGTAAAAACACGTTTTTGTATGGGGACCCCCTTTCATTTTTAATTTTGTTCTGTTTTTAGTATTTGTTGTTATAGCGTCAACAGAAATACATCATCTGTGAAAATGTAAACCGTCTAACTATCACGGTTGATGAGATACAGCCTGATGACAGACAGACAGACGGACAGCGGAGTCTCAGTAATAGGGTTCCGTTGGTACCCTTTGGGTTCGGAACCCTAAAAACGGTGGCACTGTCCCAAATTACCCAGAAGTACTACGATATAAAACTAGACGGCGTTGTATACCGTTAACACACAAGTGTTTGTATAATGAATAAATCTAATATAATAATAAATATATTAATTGACTAAAACAATATATTTTCGCATGTTGCGCGGCGTGATTCATTTTCAGTAGCATAACAAGTTTGAAGAAAGTAAAGAAAGGCAATATGCGACGATGGTTGTAGACTACTAAAACAATGCATTAGGCACATTTGGTCACATTTTTTTTAGCGTAGTAGCAAACGCTGGTTATCCACTAGTACCCTATAAAGGTACAGACTCACCGCAGCGTTCTGCGTGCGCGATCTAGGTGGCGATCAGATAGCGCAGTAGTATTTGTACCGACTGGTTCACACCAAACGCGATCAAAAAACAATTGAAAAGTACTGAGATCGCGCCCGCAGATCGCAGGACGCCGCGGTGTGTTCGTACCTTAAATTAAGACCTATGTGTTCAGATAGTATACCTGTTGAATTGTATAGCTAAGTAAAGATATAAAAAAATTAAAAAGTGACTTTCCACCATCAAGGAGAAAAGAAAATCTGCCGCCATAATTTACGGTTTCCAGCCATACACGTAAATCACGCCCTTGTAAATCAGACCAATCTTATCTAGGCCCTGCCGTCTTCTCCATCTTTGACCACATCAACGCTTACCACCAGGCGAGATAGTGGTCAAACATAATTTAAATTAATATGTAAATTTATATACATACATTTAATACATTTATTAATAACAATGAAATTAATTTACTCTTTCGCAACTAAAAAAATGAAGAGCTGATGGAGAGATACAGCGTATCAGTGGTAGGAACAGTGGGTTTATGAGAAAAAGAAAGAGAGAGAGATCGAAAGGAATACACTATACAGCCATAAAAAGGGAGATGCGGTACTCACTCTTATGCCACGTAAACATAATGAAACTAGAAACAACTACATGAAAACACGAATTTCTAATGTCAAGCTTGATGTGCATTCAGAACAGAGGAAGGTATTGTTGGTAATTATTTAAATGAATTTGCGATTGCACATGTAATTCTATACGTGCTACACAAACGCCAGTTCGATTGTGACTAAGGTGAAATTAAGTTCGCGAACCTAATTCATACGTCCCACTTTGAGGAGCGGGGTCCCTTATCACCCTTTTTTAGGGTTCCGTAGTCCTGACAAGGAATTAGAGTTTCGTCATGTCCGTCTGTCTGTCTATCAGTCTGTCTGTCAGTCCGAGGTTTTGCTAAGAGACCGTTGATACTATAAAGCTGTAATTTTGTGGGGGTATGTAAATAAATAAATTTTTAGGCCGACAAAGTGCTGAAATAAAATAATGAAAAATATTTTTTTTAAGGGCAGCTCCCCTATGTGAGAAGTGGGGATGACATTTTTTTCATCGTGTGGGGTATCATTGAATAGGTCTTTTAAAATTACTTAAGGGTTGCTAATACCATTTTTCGATTGAATACTCTATTTACGAAATATTAAACTTTAAAGTGCAAATTTTTGTTCCAGTAGGGCGTTCCCCCCCCCCCCCCCCCTAAAAGCTAAACTGCTGGCTTGAAAAATCAGGAAAAATTCGTGATAATAGTGCATTTTATGAACTTTAAAGGAAAATATAGCGGTTTTCAGATAACTTTATTCGTTTAGCAGTAATAGTCCTTGAACTTGGGTGTTGGATAATTTTGTACAAAATACAAAATCCTTAAAATAAATCCTTTAAAGCGACAAAGACGAAGTACCTAGTTGCTTGTTTATAACGGGTAAAGACTTGCATTGAATAAAAGGCTACTACGGAACCCTACACTGCGCGTGGCCCGACACGCACTTGGCCGGTTATTTATATACATATATCGATGTATAAAGCGGTTAGCATTTTTCGTTACGGTTACACTTTTTTCCATCTAGCTATCATCCGCCGAGCGTCTGAAGCGGAACTTCGTTCCAAAAAAAGGATATATAAGTATAAAGTTAATACCCTGAATTAACAAACATCCTAACTTTTATCCAGACCAGTCACAGGTAAAAAATAGCTAATAGTATTATTATATCGTACTGATGGTAAACTAAGAACTGGAAAAGCATTTCATAGTATCTATTTTTTCCTTCACGTAAAACATTTTCGATGGTTATAAAAGCGAAACCTTTTAAATAAAAGTCATAGAAACCTAAGATCTACGTTCAATCATTCAGTAAACCGCAGTTCTGAGATTTCGACACGAACCATCCCGCTTTCTACCCGGACTTGTAGAGACAAGACAGTAGACAGTAAATATAGGCAAATAATACATTACCATCAATATCGATGTATTATGCTAATATTATAACGGATATCCTTCAACGTGTTATGCAACTAGGCTTTACAGAGATTTGTGCATCTATTCACAATGACCGAATGTATTATTATTATACATTCAATCTGCAATGATTCGATTCAATAATGCATTTTTGTGATCAACTATTTATTGAGCACTAACATGATGTTAAAATGTTAGTACCACTGATTCTTCCACTGGTATATTAGAGTAAGATTTTTTTCAAAATCTTACAATACTACTATGATCAGAAAACCTGTTAGGATACTTCCTGAAGTCATGGACAGCTGAAATTTGGTATTAGAGCTAGAATTAGCATACAAACAACATAAACATTGCTAAAGAAATCTTTCAATCTCCAGTAGTAAGACCGGCAGCCGTATGCTTAAAATTGACAGTTGATTATTGAATGAACAAAATGACGGGGACGGATGCAGTGTGTATAGCTCCGTCTCTGTCATTTCGTTTATTTCAATCCCTATCAAATGCATAAGCATAAGACCCGGATCGGTCAAATACTTAAATTGACCGATAGTGATAGTTTTAGTATCTACCAGAGTCCGGAAGTTATACGTTTTTACTTAGTCATACCTACGACCAAACTAATAAGTAGTAGATACCTACATAACCGAAGAGCAATTTTGAAAGTCCGCTTGTCTCCGCATTATAACCCAAAATGATTGGCTCCGAGATACCTCCAATTACAGGCTTGAGCAATTACACAATCGTTGCCATGACACGCGATGACATACACATTTTATAATCAGTAACTACTAAAATTACAAAGTGAAAATGTTTATAAAAGCGACTAACAATAGGTGTGAAAATTACTTTTTGACTTACTTCACAAAAAGAGGAGGTGAGGTAAGTATACTCAAGTTCGGTCCATGCCATGGTTTTACGCGATGGCTGCGACTTCGCGTGCAACCATCAACCACATCGTAACTTAGTAACAGGTAAGGTAATGGTCAAACGCTAACCTATAATATGATAGAAAAAAATCGAGACGAATATCAACAGCAATAATATAAATGTGAAAGTCAGTTTGTATATAACGTAGTTTGTTTATAATAAGTCTGTAAGAATAAGGGGTTTTTTTGTGTGTCAGTTACAGTGGCGTAGCGTGGGGGGGGGGGCATGGCCCCGGGCGGCACATGTAAGGGAGCGGCAGCAAGATTAGTAGTAGACAGCGATTTAGTATATAATATATAATATATAAATATAAATATAAATACTATATACGGACCTCCTCCTTTTTTTGAACTCGGTTAAAAACATGAATAATCCCTTTTCAAACTCCGAATCGCGCTTCGCGCAGGCGGCACGTTTTGCCCGGCGTCAAAATTTTTAGGGCCACAAGGCAATTAAATAAAAATGTAAGGTTAATTAATAAATTTAAGGAAAGGCCAACTAAGAAAGTTAGCATGATTTAATAACTTATTAAAAATTATTGTCCGATTTAGCTGCCCTTTCTATGGAATAGACTGACTTCTACCATCTACATAATAGAGATGCTAAGTGTTGTCGAACGGTGGATACATTTGTATTCCACATTCTAAAAATGAATCTCTGTACGATGTAGAAAAGTATTCGTTATGCAAGGCTGCATAGTCAGTTTTTGGCACGAGTACTTGTATTGAAACCTGAGCAAGCATAGACTTAATAATATCGTTTAACAACTAATAAAGAACCGACTTCAATGTTCATTTTCAGTACCAATTTTGAGATGTTTATCTCAATATCTCTGGAGATACTTATCAGACCTCGATAAAATTACCATGGTACCACACTTGGGATATCTCCTTTCGAAAAAAGCATGACTTGATTAAATAAGTAATATAACTGTAACAAATTGACTTCGCTAAAACGTTTATTTTGGGTTTTAAATTTTGCTACCTAAATAAGGGGGCGGCAAAATTTGTCTCAGTCCCGGGCGGCACAACCCCACGCTACGCCACTGTGTCAGTTCTATGTATGTTATCTATATATATATATATATAAAAGAAAGTCGTGTTAGTTACTACACTTATAACTCAAAAACGGCTGATGCCAATTTTTATGATTTCTTTATTTTCGGAATTGTCTTTGTCAGGAATAGGATAATAAGTATTAAAAACAATGAATAAATGACCTAAAAAAATTAAATAAGTAAAAAATTTTGCCAAAATGTTCCTAGGTTTAAAAACTGCCAATCATTTGATGTTCAATTGTTTATGCCGTCGATACGATAAACCGCAAATGAATAAGGGTCATCGCCACTCCATACATTGCTATTTGCTATTCGTGATTGCTTATTAACAATATTTCTAAATATTGTTTGTCCTTATTTTATGTGCCTTAAAAACCGACAGACGTGCGGTAATGCATGTTCGTTATTTGCTATATATGCGAAATACGCAAATAGGCGAACAATTTCGCAAGATCCCCTCCACACATGTAATTTTCTGTCACACAGCAAATACGAAAATACAAATTGCCATGTGTGGATAGCATTACAATATTCGGATTACCGCGTATTTTTTTTTGTATAATTATGGCTCCACACGATTAGTGTATTTAGCCAGTGCCAAGTATAAAAATTCTTCACATTTTTATGAATTGAAGGCATGTAGATTTTAAAAATGTCAAATACTGTCAGTAATGACAATAGCTTGACATATTTATTGATTGTCAAATATTCGTGCGTTCAGAAATGTATGCTCACAAGCAATCAATAATAATCAATGCCTAATCAATTTTGTTTGTCAGAACGTAGGTAAATACCAAGGATAAAGACAGAGTAGAGAGTAGAGTTTTATTTTCCGTGGTAAATACCACAGAGTAGAGTCTATTCTCCGTGGTAAATACATAGATATGCAAGAATGTCATAGCCAATTTATGAGTGCCGTATACATTCTTATCTATAAAACAATTTTTTTTTTATGGCTCCACATGATTAGTTTATTTAGCCGGTGTCAAGTTTTAAAATTACTCAAGTTTTTGATAATTCAAGTCATAAGTTGGATCAAAATCACATTTGAGGTCAAATTAAAGTCAAAGTCTGATCCAAGTTATACCCTCAGTTAAGATGTGGACTTTACTGAAGATTTTCGGAGGAATTTAGGTGAGAACGCAAATTGCATGTTTTCCCTACACTCACGTCACATTAACCGGCACTTAATGGTTAATAATCCACATTTATTACACATTAACTCGCTGAATAAACCAAGTTTAAGGAATAAATACAATGCGAGCACAAACGCTTTCCCACGTTCCCGCCAAAACTAAAAAAAATTATTTAAATATATTAAAAGACAGTTACCATGAAGTAAGTATACTTATTCCGAATTAAAATTAAACACTGGTGATTATATGTTTACAATTACAATTAAATTCAATCGAACTTAACTTATCCATAACCATAATAACATAGTTTAATTCAATCATGTCTTGCTGACACGCGGGTAAAGTACTCAATTATTGTATTTTTATTCAACTTCTGTATTGCCATAATAGGGACATTACTAGACTTAATATCACTTTTGTATTCATTGTTTTACGTTCACAAAATCCTAAATCAAGTTCACCTAATAGGTAACACGACATTCATTGTCTGTTAGGTGGTACGAAGTTCGCCGGGCCAGCTAGTTTGTAATAAATAAATTGGCCAAGTGCAATTCGGACTCGCACTCGTAGCGTTCCGTGCCAGACTACAGTATTTTATAACATCGAGCAAAAAATACCGCTATCATTTTTCGCCAGCAAAACATAATAATTAATAAACATTTTATTTCTTATAACGCCATCTAATGTCTAACAAAGGTGTTAGGGATCGACATTTCAATATAACGCCATCTATGCGACGTTTACCTAACTAAGCGTTCATAGATGGCGTTACATTGAAATGCCGAAAAAAACACGTTTCTTCTATGGGGACCCTCTATTATTTTTAACTTTATTCTGTTTTAAGTATTTGTTGTTATAGCGGCAACAGAAATACATCATCTGTGAAAATTTCAACTGTCTAACTGTCACGGTTCATGAGATACAGCCTGGTGACAGACGTCTTAGTATTAGGGTCCCGTTTTACCCTTTGGGTACGGAACCCTAAAAATTAAGGGGGACTTCCCATACATAGAACGGAAACAAAAAACAATTTTTTTTCATCGAACTTTAAATAGGTCTTTGAAATTACATTGAGGTTCCTAAAACCATTAAAATATACACTTCTAAAGTGGTAAAATGTATGTTTCCCCCCTAACTTTTAAAATAAGGAGAGTGAAAAATCTTTTAAAAATATATGCTGTAGAAATCAATAAACACTTTTAACAAAAATTGGCTTGAACAAGAGATATTCAGTAGATTTTGAGATACAGCAACCGCAAATATAACTTTGTTACAAGCACTATGAAAAACTAAGTAGATTTTTTGGTGGTAAAAATTCTAGTTATAAAATACTCTACTGTCTTCCGGACCCCTACGAGTCCGAGTCAGACTTGCACTTGGCTAGTTTATTTTTACACTGAACTGGGTAGCACTTGACCACTATCTCACCTGATGTTAAGTGATGATGCGGTCGATGATGGAGCGTGCTTACCCAGAAGATACCTATTCACTCGCGATTTGAAAACCCCATGGGTCCTATACCTAAAAGGAGAAAAAACCTTATCATTTTAATCATTTAACCTTAAGATTATAATATAATAAGATACTGAACACGAGTCAGTTTCAGTAGCATGTTTGAGATGTTTATCTCCATATCTCTGGAGATACTTATGAGACCTTGACAAAATTTGAATGGAACATCTTGATTATTTTTTAAGGGTAAAAAAATAATTATTGATTATTTTTTAAGGGTTGGGATCCTTAAAAAATAATTATTCAAATCGGTTCACAATTGCTGGAGTAATCGCGTAACAAATCAACAGACAAAACATACAGACTAATTATAATAATTTATGATCGTACAAAAAGAAAAAACTGAATTCACATGCCTCGATCTTCGAGCATTTACCAATGGAGATGTTAACGATGTAATCCGCAAACATTTTTTTCTGCCGATACTTACGGGGGACGAGGTAAACGCGCATTGCACACACACAAATCACTCACTTTAACGATCCCGCACACTAGCTTGAAACACGCACACAGTATTAAAAATACAGCGTAGTTACGCACGCTCATATGGCCAAAAATGGCTATATGGCCAGCAGAGGGGTACGCCTTGCGTTAACATCTCCTTTGGTAAATGCTCGAAGGCCGCGATAGTCAAAGTAGCCAGTAGCCAGTATCATGTCATCAAGGTATATAAATTTGTTTATATTGTTTATCTCCATATCTCTGGAGATGATCATCAGATCTCGATAAAATTTGAATGGGACCAAACAATTTATCAATCAAAAATATTTTTTTTCAAATCGGTTCAGATTTAACGGAATTTAGAGGTAATAAACATTTTAAAAAAAACTAAAAAAAAGCTGTCGAATTAAGGACCTCCTCCTTATTTTTAAGTCGTTAATAAGATCGTTTAAAAAACTAAAAAGAACCGACTTCAATGCCGCGCTATTAATTTTCAGTACCAATTTTGAGGTGTTTCATCTCCACCTCTGGAGATACTTATCAGATCTCGATAAAATTACTATGGTACCACACTTGGAATATTTCTTTTCCAACAAAAAAATAATAATCAAAATTGGTTCATAAATGACGAAGTTATCCGCGAACAAAAATTAAAAAAAAAAACGAATTGAGAAACCTTCTCCTTTTTTTGAAGTCGGTTAAAAAGATGAGGTTTAAAAGCTCCCATTGCATTTTTTGAAGTCTGTTGAAAATGACAAAGTGAAGATGTAAGTAAGTATATTTGTACGAGTGATTCATCAAAAATATGAAAGTGAATGCCACGCTCTACTTTCGACTGCATATGAAATTAGATTTAAGTAATTAAATAAAGGATTAATTATGTTATATTATGTTAAAAGATGTTCAGAATATTTTATTTGACGGTTTAAAGTAGGTTGCAGTGATTTATTAGGTAGTACATAATGATAAATGCAGCCACGTCTTGAGCTTGAGCAATGGTAAAACTTATTTTTATTAATCAAAAAATTGCTTAATCGATTTATAAATTAACTGTAAAGAAGCATTCAAAAACCTTGGAGATTAGAAGACTTATATTTATTTTTGCAATTGGTTGGTCAAAAAAAGCAAATAATAGGTAGCTACAGCAGACCTTGATGTTTTGTAGATACAAATTTTTGCTCTAGAAGCATTTTCCAGGAAGAAAACGGGGGAATATATTTGTATGGAAAAGTGCACCCCGCGTTTCCTCTCCAGTCTTTCAGCATAATTGTTTGATATGTAACGAAACAAACTTTCTAATATTATAAGAAATTATCAATCAATCAATCAATCAAAATTATTTATTTGCGAACATAGGTATATAGTGTTAGTACAATAAAATTTTTAGTAACCGCTACATTCTGCCATTTGGCGTGCAAATATATAAAGTATTACAATAATAATAATTTACAATAATTAAAATAGTAATAATACAATTAAATTTCAAATTAAAGATTTATCATTTAAAAATTCTTGCACCGTATAGTATGCCTTGCTAATTAAAACATTATGTAATTTATTTTTGAACACATGAATATTCGATATGTCTCTGATTGATGCAGGCAGCTTGTTATATAAAGTGGGAGCCATGTTGAGAATATTGTTTTTAAATAGTGTTGTCTGAGAGCCAGGATGACGTAATTTAGCTTCTCGTCGCGATCCTGCGGGATATTTTTCATAAAGATGAATATTTTTTTGAACAAAAAGAATGGACTCACATATGTAGAGACTTGGCAAAGTTAATATTTTTAATTTTTTAAAATATTGTTTACAAGAGTCAGTTTTTTGTAAACTACACATCGCCCGAATGCATCTCTTTTGCGCTTTAAATAGCGTAATCTTGTCAGTTGAATTGCCCCAAAATATGACGCCATATCTTAATAATGAGGCTATATGTCCGTGGTAGGCTGTGAGTAATGTCGTTTCATTGGAAATTTTTTTAAGTTTATAAAGAGCATATGAGAATTGCGTCAGTCGATTAGTTAATGTCTCTATGTGTTTTTTCCAAGTCATCTTATTATCTATGTGTAACCCTAAGAATTTGGTACAGTCAATTTCCTCTATAGATTTACCTTCATAGTTTACGTTAAGATTGTGCAGCTTATTCGGTCTTTGTCTAAAATTAATTATGTTAGTCTTATTTATATTCACTTTTAAATTATTCATGTCTAACCATTTAATTATAGATGTCAATGTATTGTTAATGTCAATGTTTAGCTGTGGGAGATTTTGTGATTATGAATGAAACGGACCTACCCAAGGTCGTCTACTTGTAACATCACTTAAGTTACAAACGAGTGAAAACTGGTCACGCCCTCTGTACCTACTTACATTGCACTAACACGCTCATTAGAAATTGACCCGATCGGTGGTACTCTAGGCCCGAGGTTGTTTGTGGCCGTGGCACTTTAATCCATATTTTTTTTAATTTGTTACCTACATACCCTTGTCAACCTTGCCAACCCAATAATACATTAATTCTAGCTGCGTCCTGCGTTTTTGCCCGCGTATATAAGTATTAATAATCGATCCACGGCCGAATCATACCTCCTCAAGCAAGCCTCTATCAAGCTCCATAAGTTGTAGGTCACCCATTTAGAACCACCCATGAACCACTTTAAAAAATCTTAGGATTAAAGACCACTACTCACCCAGCTGACCCTCCCGTGGATGACAATGACCCTGCAATGATGATTCATAATGTATTGAAAAACCACCCATTGATACGTTACACGTACATAGTGCTTAGTGTAAGTTTGTTTACTTACTAGTTCACGGTAAAGTAAACGCAGATTTTAATAGAAATTAAAAGCACCATCTAGTTTGCATAATAGGTAACATACATAAATTCATAAAAACCTTTTTTTATGATATAGGTAGCATACAAGCAGACAGCCCACCTTATGGGAAGTGGTCACCGTCGCCTATGAACACTTGCAACACTAGAGGTGTCACTCATGCGTTGCCGACCTGTCAAGATTCTTGTAACGCCTCTATTGAAGGACTCCATGTTGTAGCTCTGCAGGAAAACAGCGGACAGCAGCTCGTTGCAAGATTTATAAGTGTACGGGAGAAATTACCGATTGAATCAAAATGTGTGCGATGTCCAAGTCTCGGTAATGTGTGGATGAGCGTGTTGTCTATGGCGAGAAGTGCGATGGTAAAATCAGGACGCTGGGATTACATTGAATAAATTCTACAAAACACTCCCCGTTATAAACGCGGTAGAAGATACATAGAGACAAGATATTATATCTACACATGCTCAGAGGTTCGATGTTGGAGGTAAGCTTGGGGTCGTCAACAATTCTGGCAGATCTACGCTGAATCACATCAAGTGGCTTAACTTGATACTTGGGTGCTCCAAGTCTGAGTTTACTTTAGCATACGAGTAAGAAAACAAATCTAAAGTAACATGAACTTGAACTGATGAAATACCTACAATATTTCATGTTCTCTGGTTGTACGCATACTGGCCGGTAGTCTCTACATGCATAGCGATGAACTTCGAGAGATAATCGTCGATACGAAAAGAGATGCAGATAACAACTGTATAGCTGCATCTCATTCTAGCAGACGTTTGCGATGACAAAACGTATCGCTATCAATGTAGAGACTTCCCTGATCGCAGTTTTGATCGATTCATACGATACACATATAACCAATATGACCTCATATCAACATTACATTAACACGCATAACAGCAATGCTAAGAGCCATTGAAGAATACATACAACAAATTAAAAACTTCAGAAGTCGATTTAGCCGGCGGCGATTTCCCGCCCACAGAGCAAGTAGGGCTGACAACTGCCATGTTATTATTATACTGATGTTACATAAAAAGTGGGTCAGCAATTTATCACTTATTAGAAGTCAGTAAGAATTTGTAGCCGGAACTAATCGTTCCATTTCAATCGGTTTAGATTTAAGTTTTGGATTGATTGATTTCGTGTTTTGAAGTTGAGACGTGATTTTAAGAGATTAGGATTAAGCTGTCTTTTTTAAAGTATGGCGTATAATTAATTAATTTATCTGAATAGATTGGAAAAGCAGAGATCTGTGGTGTAGAGTAAAACTCCGATTTCTCTTGATATATATCACAGGTAATAAGATTAGCTTTTGTATCTTTTTATCTGTTTCAACCAACTTCCAAAAAGTAGGAGGTTCTCAATTCGTCTGTATGGTGTATATATTTTTTGTAAGTATGTTACGTAATTACTCCGTTAATTGTGAACCGATTCGAATGATTCTTTTTTTAATCGGTAGGGTACATTTTCGAGGTATAATATAATATATATAGTCTCATAGTAATTTCATCGAGATATAATGAGTATCTTCAGAGATATGACGATAAACGTCCTTAAACTTGCTACTGAAACTGACTCGCGGGACATGGGAGTCTGTTGTTTTAGTTTTTAAACATCTTAATCTCAACTTTTAATTATTAATTTTCAGGGTTCGGTACCTCAAATAAAAAAGGAATTCTTTTAGGATCAGTTCGTTGTCCGTCTGTCCGTCTGTCTGTCAAGACTCAAGAGTTGACTATATAAGAACCATCTGGCTATTACTTCACCGGTCAAAGAGACGTAGTTAAGTAATAGTGAGGGTATTATTACATACGAAAACACAACGCAGGTGAATGTAGAGAAAGTTAGATGACACCACATACGTCATCGGATGGTGGTACAATCTTTCATGACATAGGATAGTTTGATTTTTTATATCTTATAGGCTAGCGTTTGACCACTTACTCCCCTGTTGGTAAGTAATGATGCGGTCGAAGATGGTTAGCACGCTAGGCCTAGAATGGGAAGTAAAGGAAAAATTCCAAATAATAAAAAAGTTCAAAATTAAGGTAAATTTTGCTACTTACAAGTTTTCGCGAAAATCTAAATTTGCCCATATCTTTTTATCTTGTTGACTCAGGACCTTGATTTTTATACACCTAATAGGGACTATAGACTTCAGTATCTGGTATAAATTTCAACTTGCTAGGTTCACCCGTTCCTGAGAAAATCGGTGGTAACACACGAATAATGTGGCATAATATCTTGAATCGCCTTCATTCAGGTTTCATAATTCACACCTTTTTATATAGATAATTTATGTTTATTTTTATGACGAACGATGTCAACATTTAAAAACGAATAACGGAAAAATATCGGGTGTCGACGCCAGATTATAAACGAGAAAACATGTAATTTTTCACAAAATAAAATAACGAGAAAGTTCTTTACTTCAATGGTGCGGAAAGTTGCGGCGCACCTAAATTTGACCATTAATACCTCAGCTTCAATGTAAGTGGCGCTGTCACAACAGAAATATTCTGTTACATGGCATGCAGACATATTCGACTCACCGATGAGACCCACCGGCTGTACCGCCTGGTGGATTCAAGCACTGCACAATCCGTGAAACTTCAGCATCCACTTGGGATGGTGGAGAAGGTCGAGAAACACCTCCACCATTGCTCTGTCCTCTTCACATGTTTGTAGGCCTTCAGAACTTTTCCGTTATTTTATTTTGTGGAAAATTACATGTTTTCTTGTTAATAATCTGGCGTCGAACCCACGATATTTTTCCGTCGTTCGTTTTTAAATTTTGACATCATTCGTCATAAAAAGAAACATACATTAACTATATAATAAATTATAAGTAAAAAACATTTTTAAAAACAAGCTTTTATCTGGGACAAAAAACTAAAATGTTAAAAATAAATTCTAGTAAGTATTTGGCGTGTAGGTACTTACCTATATTCTTAAAATCTTGAAGCACTACCCGTTTTTCATGCTAGGTAATTACTATACTTCAGTGCCTCAAGCTTTTAAAAATATAGGTAAGTACCTACACGCCAAATACTTACTAGAATTTATTTTTAACATTTTTATTTTATTGTTCATTGTCCCAGATAAAAGCTTATTTTAAAAAATGTTTTTGACTTATTATTTTATTTTTAACTTTTTAGTAGGTAGGTATAGATACCGACTACCTACCTACTACCTAAGTATTTAAGAGAAGGCATGATGTTTTAAAATATTTCACGGATATTTGATGTGATTATGGGTTAAGTGCTCTTCAAGGAAAATCAATCGACTCGGTAGGGCTATGTTGCTTTATAACAGAAATGCCATGGCCACCTTACAGCTTCATCATCAGATCCTGGCTATCATTTAGGTGTAAAGTGCTCCTCAAGTCGAATCATTTGAGCCCAATTTCACTGGGGTTACGTTATTTTATCACAGAGATGCCGTGGCCACCTTCCAGCTTCATCACCAGTCGCTAAATATCATCTAGGTGTAAAGTTCTCTTCAAGACTAATCAATCGAGCCTAAACTCGGTATTGTTTTGATTTTTTATCACAGATATTCCGTGGCTGCCTTCCAGCTTCACTATCAGACCCTGGATATTATCTAGGTGTAAAGTTCTCTTCAAGATGAATCAATCGAGCCCAAACTCGGTAGAGTTACGTTGATTTATCACAGAGATGCCGTGGCCACCTTCCAGATTCATCATCAGACCCTAGATATCATCTAGGTGTAAAGTCCTCCGAAGTGGGTCTAATTTAGCTTCCAAGATTCCACCCGAACATACATAGTGACATACATACATACATTCATTGCCAGTTAAATAAAAGCTTGTAAAAAGGTGTAAATCATGAAACCTGAATGAAGGCGATTCAAGATATGCCACATCACTTTGTTTTCTGTCCGTCTGTCTGTCTGTCTGTTCTGACTCTCAAGAGCTGTGTGCTGCGGGAACAACATATGGTTGTGGCAGCAGATTTTCTTCTAGATGGTGGTAAGTACTACTTGTGTAGAAAAGAAAGTCTCCTGAAAGGATGGGTTGGGAAGTTTTTTTGGGAATGACCAAGATGTCCAAGTAGTCGTGTGGTATAATTGTATTCTTGCCTAATACTTTTTTATGACGATTTACGCAAGACTTGTTTTTATCTAAACATTGGCAATTTACCTTACTATAGAACCTACCAGAAAAAAAAGAAAAAACCGCAGATGGTAGGAGGATATTATATCGATATTCCGCCTGACTTGCTACCAAAAAATAGCTTACCACCATCAAGGAGAAAATCTGCCGCCATAACCTTACGGTGTTCCGGCAGCACACAGCCCTTGTGAGTCAAAGTATTCTAGGCCTATCGTGTTCACCACCTTCGACCACATCATCGCTTACCACCAAGCGAGATAGTGGTCAAACGCCAGCCTATAGGATATAAATAAACTGGCCAAGTGCAAGTCGGACTCGCACTCGTAGGGTTCCGTACCACACTACAGTATTTTATAAGATCTAGCAAAAAATACCATTATCACTTTTCGCCAGCAAAAATTATAATTCATAAACATTTTATTTTTTATAACGCCATCTACCGTCTAATAAAGGAGTTAGGGATGGGCATTTAAATATAACGCCATGTATGGACGTTATATTGAAATGCCGAAAAAAACACGTTTTTCGTATACGTTTTCTGTATAATAATAGGGGGTCCCCCTATTATTTTAAACTTTATTCTGTTTTTAGGGTTCCGAACCCAAAGAGTACCAACGGAACCCTATTACTGAGACTCCGCTGTCCGTCTGTCTGTCTGTCTGTCTGTCTCTCTGTCTGTCTGTCTGTCTGTCTGTCTGTCTGTCTGTCTGTCTGTCTGTCTGTCTGTCTGTCTGTCTGTCTGTCTGTCTGTCTGTCTGTCTGTCTGTCTGTCTGTCCGTCTGTCACCAGGCTGTATCTCATGAACCGTGATAGTTAGACGGTTGAAATTTTCACACATGATGTATTTCTGTTGCCGCTATAACAACAAATACTAAGAACAGAACAAAGTTAAAAATTAAAGAAAAGTTAAAAAAAAGTTTTTTACGATAGCGCAGCGCCACCTATCTAGTTGCTAAGATGGCGCTATCGTCTTTAACTTAATCTGAATCTCGGAAGCGGCTCCAACGATTAAATAAAATTTAGTATACCTACAGGGGATTTCGGGGGCGATAAATCGATCTAGCTAGGAGTCATTTTCAGAAAATGTTGTATTATTCGTGTTTTCAATAATCAACTTTATTGATAATCAACCGATTGGCGAGTAGAAGTACTATATCAGTAAAGCAGTTAGTTGCTCTCAATTAAAAAAAATAGTATTATTATTTGTCAATAGATGTCGGGAAGAGTCATATTTGTCTGTTTAAGTGGCAAAAAATTCCGAGCAAAGCTCGGTCAACCAGATATTTAATAATATTAATTACTACAATTACTGTTACTACTATTACTATTACTACTATATAATACTATTCTACCTTTGTGTTAACGTTTACTTAGTTGGTGTTAGAAGTTCGTTAGAAATTCGATAGATGGCGTTCGGAACCCTCCGTGTGCGGGACAAAGTCTGACTCGCACTTGGCCAGTTTTATTAGTATTTGTTGTTATAGCGGCAATAGAAATACATTATCTGTGAAAATTTCAACTGTCTAACTATCACGGTTCTGAGATACAGCCTGGTCACAGACGGACAGACAGACAGACAGACGGTGTGTGATTATGCTAAGTTTATCTGTTGCCCTATTCTGTAGGTATTGTATATTATACATCAATATAACATTAAAACTACCTAACTATAAACCAAAAAAATAAACCCAAACAAAAGCACGAAAAACTAAAATTTAGTCTACCAAACCACTACCAGTAGGTGAAGTTCCCAAAATGCTGGCTGTATTCCCCCGTTGAATGGCGATACTCAGTCTCTGAGTTAAATACATGCCAGCAATATGTTCTCGTGTCTTTTCAACCAGACGTACGAAGAGATCTTCAAAAACTGGCCAAGTTCAAGTCGGACTCGCACTCGTAGGGTTCCGTAACACAGTAAACTATTCTATAACTATTTATTTTTCGCAACTAAAAAATTTACTTTGGTTTTCATATTGCTTGTATGAAAAACAAAGTTATCTTTGCGTTCGCTATATCTCAAAAACTGCCGACTATATCTCGTTTAAACCAATTTTCGTTGTTAATTTCTATTGAGATCTACAGCATATATTTTTTTTAAAGATTTTTCACTCCCATACTTTAAAAGTTGAGGGGAGGGACACACATTTTACTACTTTAGACGCGCCTATCGTTCCAATGATTGACTTTGAGAAAAAAATATTTAGAAACCTCAATGTCATTTTTAAAGACCTATCCATAGACAACCCGCACATAGGTTTAAAGAAAAAAATTATTTTTTTGTTTCAGTTCCATGTATGGGATTTTTTTATTTATTTTTTTTTATTATAATTTTTTTTTTATGTATGGGTTTTTTTTATCCCTTAAACTTTATTTTTGTATAAAAATCGGAAAGCAGTTCACAGAATACACCTATCTACCAAGTTTCAATTCTGTAGTCCTAACAGTTTCGGAATAAAATGGCTGTGACATACGGACGGACAGACAGACAAACAGACATGACGAATCTATAATGGTTCCGTTTTTTGCCATTCGGCTACGGAACCCTAAAAATGCTGCGTGCACCAGGTCCTCTCGGTCCTTAGAGTCTCAACCCCAAAAGGCACAAATAGGTAGCAGCTATCTAAACTACTATATTTGCGCCTCTTGAGGTTCTCAGCAGTTTGCTGTTATTGCTTCGTCTTTAGGTATTTATGTACATAATTAGATGTAGGTACTCGCAGTTAACAAAATACGCAACAGTCGTAGGTTTACGTGAACGCGGGTGATGTAGTTATCTGTGAGATAGTTAGTGGTTTGTCAGGTATGCAGGCAATGACGACATGTTTACATTGTACAGGGTGCTTGCAACACAATGCACACCAGAAGTTTCTAGGTTCTTTTTCTTTGTGTAGATTGGTCTGAATCACGATATTTACGATCTCACCTGATGTTTGCCTGTAGGAATTGGACTACGAAATTGGAAAACAATTCATTCCATTTTCCAGCGGCAGTTGAATCTGTGATGGAAGCGTGCGTTTCAAGCAGCATGATTCAGCTGATGATGTGCTGGATCGACATAGTGGAACCATCTCAACTCGCTATCCTTTCCACATCTTCCTTGTCGATTACAGTTGGAATACAGGCCACTAGGCCTTCGAATAAAAAGTACATTTGACTCCCAAAATCCGAACTACCGAAGATCCACAACCGAAGCTCAATGACTTGAAAGAGGTATATGCAACGGCCTGCTGCAGGCCGATAACGATAACTTGAAGATAAAATATTAAAAAAGCCAATCGAATTGACTACTAGTTGCTTCTAGCTTCACATCCAAAGCTCAAGTGGTTGCCAATTCGCCTTCGTCGGAACACTCACATTCTTACTTTTCTGTACAATGTTCTTTTCAAACCTTCTACTCCTGTTTACTTGAAGGAACGTTTTCTTCCTCTATATTGCTCTGATAATCACTATTTAAGATCTTCTGAAAACCTACTATTAAGTTTTCCTCAGCACAAAACCAGCTTTTATGATAAGTCATTATCCGTAGAAGCTGTGCGTCTGTGGAATAGTCTCCCAGCTAATATTAGGCAGGCACAGTCTATCACTTCATTCAAGACAATGGTCAAAAACTTTTATCTGACTGACTCTGCCAACTGCTGAATGTAAGTCTAATATCATATTCATTGGTTATATATTGTATTTATCTATATATGTAGGTATTTACATGTATTTATTTATATATAATACATATGTATGTATATAGATGTATTTATGTGTGTAAACATGTGTAGATATGTAAGCCTTATTATTAGGTGTATGTATATTTTCATGTATTATTGTTTTATTAGTAAAGTTTGTAGTTTATGTTATGGTTCTTATTTTGATTAATAATAATAATTGTTTTTGTCTCACTTATAATCACACCACCGACCTTGCTCAGCACGCATCTCCCTTTCTCCATCCAAAGGTTGACTGGAAGAAATCGCTTTTAGCGATAAGTCCGCCCATTGTACTGTAGTTTTAAGTGTTTACTGTTTCTTAAGTTAGTTTTAATTGGTGTACAATAAAGAATTTTGTATTGTATTGTATTGTGTATCCATAAACTAGGCCAACAGATCTCATAACATGCCAAAACACTCTAGTATGCAGATGCAGCCGAAATCCTTGTTCCCACCAGTGCGGCGTTACGCAACACCTGTGCGACTCTCACCGACGACGCACCGGCGGCGACGCGCCGCAGTCGCAATTGACGTTCCGACACCGCACGACCGCGCACAGAACCAATCGTACGCCGCACCAAAGAATCGCGTTCGAATTTAAAACATTTCCAACCGCGAATTCTGTGTTTAAAAAAATACATAATTTTTAATAGTGTTTAAAATACTAGGTGTATATCTAAGTATTGGACAGAAGTGAGAGTGGTCAGGAAAGTGAGGCGGGTATGCTCTCAAGCTGATGGTTTCACTTTCTATGCAACGCGGGACATATCGAACGGTGAGTGCCAATACCCTACGATTGCATAATCGATTCAATTAGCCGTAAGGAAATGAAATTGTGATGAATTCATCGGTCGTTTTGCATGATAGTTAAGTTAATTATGTAATTAAATGAAGTGTTATTAATTGTGTTGCTCGTGTGCTCTTTATGTATAAGGTTTGATTGTATTGTAGCTAGCTTTTATTATAGCTATTGATATTTATGTTTTAAAAATGTGTCTGTAAAATTTTTATCTACGACTAATTTGCTAAAACATAACCAGTTATAAATATGTATATATGTACTTAATATTTTAAATAGTAACTTGTAATAACAATTTTATTTTATTTTATTTATTTTTGGGAAACTTACTACTAAACATATACAAAAATTAAAACTTAAATTTTGAAGGCAATTTACAATTTTCCACGAATTATGGAAAGAAATTGCTTGCTATAATCCGCCTTAATTGCATTATACTAGTGTTAAACAAGTTTAATTCATGTTGCACAGCGAACTCATTGAAACTTCGGCTCGCTCTTGACAAATAAACATTTTTGCTATAGTTCGTGCTTGCCCAAGGAAGTTTTAGTGAACACTGTCTTCTAAATGGGTTATATGGTACCTTCAGACTTAGTCTTGCGAGCAATTCAGGACAATATACTGAGCCGTTAGCTATTTTTAATATTTTATATATTTAAGGCATACAAGAAAACTCATAGTAGCTAATCATAGTATTCAAGACCTGGAACACAGATTATATAATAGTTCCTGGAATTTTTGGAAAAAGTTGGTCACCAGAAACAATTTTAGGTGACCAACTTTAAAATTTTAATGCATATACATTATCAAATACTGATAATATTTATTTTATGCATTAAACTTTTATTGTTTATGTAATTAGTACTTATCAATAATAAATTAATAATTGTACACTAAACTTAATAATCGCTGAGGAACTTGCTACCAATCTAAATCCATATAGTTTGGCGATCAAACTATATGGATTTAGATTAGATGGGTTGCACCTATAAGATAGGTAGTGCAATTTTAAAAATTAAACAATTTTTAAATTTATCTTTTTATTTGTAGAAAAAAACGAATTGAATTAGCACGTAGCATCCGTAAAAACAAGGGATCTTATCCTTAAAGTACGGACACACCGCAGCGTCCTGCGTGCGCGATCTAGGCGGCGATCACATAGCGCAGTAGTATTTGTACTGACTGGATCACACCAAACGCGATCAGAAAACAATTGAAAAGTACTGAGATCGCGCTTGCAGGTGACATGGTGTTCAGTCACAACCAGTTCTAAAGACACACGCTACATGGATTGGGCAAATATCAGCTGTCCTGCGACATACACGTCTCACTACTGTCTACCACTTTCAAACAGGCATGATACCATATGACCACCTCATCATCTAACATCAGAAGAATACCAAGATTGAGGTGTTTATCTCCATATCTCTGCAGATACTGAATATATCCCAATAAAATTTAAATGGGACCACCTGAGAACCTTACCAAATCGGTTTAGGCATCTTTGAATAATAAAAACATACATATAAAAGATAAAAGATTTCCATGAAATGAGCTCTCCTCCTTTTTTTGAGGTGGGTTAAAATATAATGAACAAGTTAATTTCCACAGATATATTTGTATGTATATATATATATATATATATATATATATATATATATACAGATATATATATATATCTGTGTTAATTTCTATAGATCTGTCTTCTTGAACTGAACTTAAGTTGGACGAAACCTAGTCACATTAGTATTAAAAAAACCTGCCAAATGCGAGTTGGACTCGCACATGATGGGTTCCGTAAAAGTACGGACACACCGCAGCGTCCTGCGTGCGCGATCTAGGCGGCGATCAGATAGCGCAGTAGTATTTGTACCGACTGGTTCACACCAAACGCGATCAGAAAACAATAGAAAAGTACTGAGATCGCGCCCGCAGATCGCAGGACGCTGCGGTGTGGCCGTACCTTAACACCGTACCATATTGTTATAAGATAGAAAACAAATACACGTTTTTTGAATGTTGACCCCTTTTATTTAATATTTTTATTAATGTGTTGCTATAGCGGCCATAGTAATTAGGTACATATTATGGATATAAATTTCAAGGTCTATCTATTATAATTAAGGAAATACAGCCCTCTTACAGACTGACGGACGGACAGTGAAGTCTCAGTAATAGGGTTCCATTGGTACCCTTTGGATACGTAACCCTCAGTAGTAATTCAATTCCACAGTATGCAATACACAATAGAGGTGATTGTGTATGCAGTATGCACAATGACCGAACGAAACCTGCATACATAATGTATCAGTTTTTACATGCTCTGCATTCAATGTTATGTACTTACCCGACATGTTTAAATATTACCTACTGATATCGTTGCGAAACTTCTCGACTGTTTTTTTATTGGCAGCGGATGTATCCATTATTGGTCATATAGTGCTTCTTATTTTGTCTTTTAATCATTTTCACAAGTTTATGGTTTTTACTTGAAATACTATGTCCCACAACACAGGTTTAACCTGGTGTGGAACTCAGAGCTCAATTCACATGTAACATTATTTTTCTTTGCTAATAAACGTAAACCGGTAAACAAATTTTCTATAAGATCTATAATGGAGAATGCCATTAAGAGGAACCGCGGAGTGCACTTTTCCATACAAATATATTCCTCCTTTTCCTCCCTGGAAAATGCTTCTACAGCAAAATTTGTTTTCTCGTTCGCTGCTCACAGCGTGCTTTTTTTTATTTTTGGTACCGGAAGTAAAATAAAAAAAAATGTAATACATTTTTTTTTTAATTAATTTTTTAACAAGGGGTGCGTGTGACCTTCTGCTGTTGGATTTTAGTTTTGATTTGATGCCACAGCTACGAAAAAAAATTACAAAAAATAATTAAAAAAATTAAAAAATATGCGAAAAAGTGCCGCAGTCAAAGTGTTAAGAAAAAACAAGGTCTGCTGTAGCTACGCCCCTATAAACTACTGAAGTTTTTACTGCTAAATGACTCAACTAATCTAGGAGAAAATCTACCGCCATTACCTTACGGTGTTCCGGCAGCACACCTCCCTTGAGAAGCAGAGTATTCTAGTCCTAGCGCATTCACCATCTTCGAATACTTCATCCCTTACCGCCAGGTGAGATAGTGTTAAAAAAAGCTAACCTAAAAGATATCAATGATTAAAAAAAAACTGATAATTTGCAGTGCACTGTATGTTCACAACAAATCAATTTTGCAAGCGCTTAGTTCCCATGAGAAATAGATTACGCAATACAATCGGTTATGTGGGACATAGTCATTGCAATCACATGCAAAAACTTTGATGATTTGACACGAAATGCTGTGAAATTAAATTGAGCTTTCTTACATGCTCAAGTTTCTTAATGACGAAGCAAACAAAGCGTTTTAAAGTTTTTTAAATTTTTGCTCAAGCTTAAAGCTTGAGCAAAAATGATATCGTATGGACAGTCCGGCGGATGTTTGACTATTCTCCTCTATAGGTCGTATTACTCAACGGATTTTCGTTAAATTTTATGAGCAGTTTCGATAATTATATGGAATTTAATTTTGATTAAGTAATTTTTAATATTTTGAAAATACTTTAAAAAAAAAAAATATTAAATCAGGCTCGTGGGGTCTATATCTCACAGAGCCACTGATGTGTAGTAGTTTAATAATATTATACCTAGGATGAATAGTATTATACTGAGAATGCGTTTCAATCAGCCAACATTTTAAATTCTGACAACTGATAAAAAAAAAAAAAAATCTGTTTATTTTATAAACGAACCACCGCACACTTCATTGCTTTAGCTGTAAGATTTGTCACCATTTCTTGAATTAAAACGCTGCTATACGGACATTATAATATCTCTTTTCACGCCAGCAAACATCTAATGTGTTCCGGCAGATATCCTTGAGGGCCAGTTCCCATTCTAGGCCTAGCGTGCTTACCATCTTCGACCGCATCATCACTTACCAACTGAACATGTACGAACAGTCCTTAGATTCTGCAATACTGTAACAGCCCTCCAGCAGCGAGCGAATCAGTCAAAGCAATTAAAATTAATTTTGTACAAATTTTTTTATAGCAACAGGTGTGCAATCAAGCGAACTAGCGCAGATTTAGAGTCTATCAATAACTTACCATTTGGTCTTATTTGGTGACGCTAAGCCATTTGCGGTGTAACTTTTGTCAATATATTTTAGTTCCAAGGCCCTCACGCCTCAAACTGTGCAATCGTATGTGTCCCAAATAAGTGAGTGTTCAGAAGGTTCAAATAAATGTTTTATGCAAGTTGCTTTGTGCAAAATGTTAGTATAAAGCCGGCGCCAGACACAAACAAATGTTTGACAAAGACTTTGTCACATACTTTGTCACATATTTGAGCACTTATTTGCGGTACCTGCCACACATACTTTGCAAACAACACTTTTTGCAGTTTCGAACTTTGAACGCTTTGATGTGCGCTCGAAAAACCGACACCAAATGGCAAAGTGCCAAACTTTGTTCAAACTTTGAGCAAACTTTGAACAAATACCCGTGATTCACATGTGCTCAAATGTGTGTTCAAATAAGTGCCCAAATGTTTGAGCTATGTCTGGCGCCGGCTTTACACTATTCGTAGGGTAAGGTGGCGTGGTTTACCTATAACCTATAACTACTTTTAATTGTAACCGCCTTCACGAAAAAGGACGAAGTTCTCAATTTGTCGGAATCTAGGGAATGCTCTGAAGAGCTTTTTGACGTAATGCCACCGTCGCCTTTTTTCTAGCAATCTGCCAGACGTCAAAGAGCTCACCCTCACATCTTGGAGACTTGGAAGTCTCGCACCACCCGCTTCAACCGTGGCTTTCTACCTCGGACCTGTAAGATGTGGAATGATCTGCCCGCACCGATATTTGCCTCTAGCTATAGAATGTCATTCAAAAACGGTATCCACATATTCCTCAAAGGTCGGCAACGCATCAACAGCGCCAATGGTGTTGCAGATATCCACAGGCGACGGTAACCGCTTACCATCAGGGGGGCCGTTGGCTTGTTTGCCCACGGTAACAAGAAAAAACTTTTTTGATCGATTAGTCGGAAACGCCTGAACCGGATTGGAAAACTTTTTTTTTAAACGTATACTTCCAAAGTGTCTTATTTAAATTGCATTGAAATATGTTCAGTATCTCCAGAGATATACTCGTAGAACCTCAAACTTGGTACTGCCAATAACTAGCGCGGAATTTGAAATCGGTTCTTTAGTTTAGTTTAGTTTTTTATCTTAAATTATTATACCAGCAGTACAGACCAAATTACGAGTATTATACCAGGTCCATTTATACATTTAGGCTGTGCGTTGTCTTTAAGTCAGTCAGTGAATGAGTATGTCAGGACAAATATTCTTATAGTATTAGATAGCAACATTAGCAACTAGTATGAATTTAAATATGTTCAACAATCATCGTCATATCATATTTCAAGTTTCAACCAATGTACACAAAAACTTAACGAATTATACAACTAAACCTTTCTCATAAATCACTCTGGCTATTGGTGAGAACCGCATGAAAATCCGTTTAGTAGCTTTTGAGTTTGTTGCGAACAGACAGACAGACAGACGCGGTGAGGGACTATGTTTACAATATTTAGTGATATTAGACGGCCATTTGGCGTAAAGGGTACGTATACCTTGATTCTGACCCGGAGGTCGTTGGTTCTACTGGACTAATCGTAATCTTACGACGTTCCGATAGCACAGCTCTCGAGAGTCGGACCATTCAAGGCCTACCGTGTTCACCATCCTCGACCACATTATTACACAACAAAATCAATGTGATAACGATAATGTTATGGAATATTATTGTGATTTAAATATTGTAAAATTGTGCAGCAAGATTTGAACTACGACTTTCAGATCAGAAGTCTTAAGGTACGGACACACCGCAGCGTCTTGCGTGCGCGATCTAGGCGGCGATCAGATAGCGCAGTAGTATTTGTACTAACTGGTTCACACCAAACGCGATCAGAAAACAATTGAAAAGTGCTGAGATCGGGCCCGCAGATCGCAGGACGCCGCGGCGTGGCCGTACCTTTACCTTACCCAATGCTGATATAACCTATCAAATAATAACAATTTCTAACTAATTAAGTCATTACCTAAGTAAATAACAATAAAATGATTCATAATTAGCCTGAGGTAGGCTCATGAATTATGCCTCTCGTAATGTATGTTATGCACAACACGCCTATTTATGATTACAGCTCGTTAAAATTACCTAATTACATAGAGCACTCGTTAAGTCCTCATTATAATTAAGCAACTGAAGAAGCTTAAGTATGCTTTAAAAATAAACCATTAGTTAATACTAATCGGTTTGTTTTATTATACTGACTGCACCACTAAAGGTACACTAATGTGTCTGGTCTCTGTTACTAAAGATACACGTACCCTGGCGATCTCCCCAATCTTAAATGACTACGCGACGGTCCAAATCTAAAGGTGCTTTTCCACCAGACATTAAAGCTATGCTGTGAAAATGTTATGCTACGAATGTAACCGTTTCCACTAATGCTAACCTAAGTAGCGGAGCGAGTGTTTATCGATTATTTCGCCCCGTTGTCGTAAAGGATTGCACGTAAAGGAAGGCTTAACTTCTAAGGTCGTTGGTTTAGATCCGAGCACGGGTTTTCGTCTACAGATGGTAGTAGCATATTATATCGGTGCTTCGCCTTACTTGCTACCAAAAAGTAGCTTATCACCATCAAAGAGAAAATCTGCCACCACAACCTTACGGTGTCTAGGCCTAGTGTGTTCACCATTATCTTCGACCACATCATCGCTTACCACCAGGCGAAAGATTGGTCAAACTAAGAGACTGAATCTTACAACACAGAGTTTTCTCTAGTGTGAGATTCAGAGCTCATAAGCTTTGTTTTAGAATATAAGCCTTTGAAACTCTTTTTTTAATGTGCTAAGTTGCAAATAAACAATTAATTTCAATTAATTAAAATTACAACTATAAGATATAAAAAAGTAAGTTTTGATATGAAGATGCGTCACCACGATGTAGCTATGCAAGGAAGATGCGCAGCGCGAACTTTGTAGGCATCGACAGTAGGTAAGACACGGGGAGCGGCAGCGCACATAGCAACACCACTTGTGACCTTCCATAGCATGCATCCTTTCATACAAAAAAAATAACCTTATTTGCAACCGCGATGTGGACCAATGAATTTGATTGGTGAATATCAAACGTATCCATAGCCAAGTAGCATAACAATCTTTGGTGGAAAAGCACCCTAGCTTTTCCACCAAAGATCCACCAAAGACAGCAGCTTTTATGTGCTCTAAGAGATGTTGCCTATGCCAGAATCTAGAGTTAGTACCTATGTGGTATTCGTACCCCCCTAGGTACCCTCCCCCCTTTATTCAAATGTCTATTAAAAGTATATAATACACATAAAAATGAAAGGTCTAACAGAAATTCACAGAGTGGACTGGTTTTCTCAAGATGTTTTTCTTTGCCATCAAAATCTATCAAAAACACATACATTTTCCATTTAATTAGAAATAAATAAATCACCCAGCACGGGACTTGTCCGCATTAATATTAAAATATGTATAATGAAATAATAATCAGATAATATTTCGATTATGAAACACCAATTTACAAATTTGTGCAAATGTTCATTATATAAGTTGAAACTAGAAAGATGTAGTCACGCAAATTTAACCGGTTTTTGTGAGCCACATCACTGATATAAATACTATAATAATATGTAATATGATAATATGTAATTTAGTAAACAAAGATTTCGGTAGAGCGATTACCTCTCAAGGTTTTTGCAAGGCTGGCCGAAAAGCGTGCTCCGTGGACCGTGGCCTATGTCCATTCGGACTAGGTACTAGGATAGCTGAGCAACTGGTAGAAAGATTATTTATACTTATAAATCGTCGGAGGTCACTAAGGCAGGGCGAGAAAGTATGGAGGATAAAGTTGTACTAATTCAGGTGTATCTGGAGGATTAACGAAATTCTTACGTAGAGCAACCTCAGTCAGTAGGCATAATTGGAATAGGTATACCTAAATAACTGTTCCTCCTAATCGGACTAATAAATATGGTATTTCATGCCCTTTGAGAGGCTGTTGTTACAAAGTTTGTGTATTTGACATTTATCATTTAGTAATATCTGCCCCAGGACAGGTAACCGTCGGGGTAGACTTTTCTCTAGAGTGGAGACCGCGAACCAGCTAACGTAGCGTAGGACAAACAGGCCCTAATCGACAAAATCCAATTTCTGTTTTCATTCACGCTAACGTAGCTCCAAAATGTATGGGAACAAGTTTGTTGCGGAATAATTGCGATAGTTTTAAAACTAAAACAACCGACTTCCATGCCCGCGAGTCAGTTTCAGTAGCAAGTTTGAGACGTTTATCGTCATATCTCTGGAGATACTTATCAGATCTCGATGAAATTGCAATTATATCACTTCGAAAATGTACCCTAGCGATTGAAAAAATAATCATCTGAATCGGTTCAAAATTGACGGAGTAATCGCGTAACATACATACAAAAAAAAACATACAGATGAACTGAAAACCTTCTCCTTTTTGGGTGTCGGTTGAAAATAAATTTCATTCCCATTCATTTTGAACATGCGTTAGCGTGAATGGAAACAAATTGGATTTGTCTAGGTGGGCAGGTGGAGCGAGGACATTAGCAAAGCGGTGGGCAGGGACTAGTAAAGATGAGCCGAACATCGGGCTCAGCAGCGTGTCTTTGTCCTATGTCCAGCAATAGACTAATACCGGTTGATCATGATGATCATCTTGTAACACATTGCATGCGATTTAACAATTCCATTTAATTTCACTTACTTTAGACAATTTTCTGTTTTTTTTTTTAAGTATAACATTTTTATGATGCATTTATATTATTTACAGAAGTACTATAACTATGACCATTTTTTTTAAATAGATTTAGAAATTTCTGAGATAAGGAGGGCTTCCATTTATATTTAAAGTTGTATCGGTAGCCCTAATAAGCCAAAATACAATCAAAGCGAAGTATATATACAATATAAACTACTCCTAAAACTATAATACAGACTTTAGACTAGTTCTATGAACTTATATTTTATAGCCAATTGTAGTATGTGCTGGTTGTATCTAAGCACAGTACTGAGTATGAGTATAGTATGTATAAGTAGAGTAAGAGTACATTTAGCAACTATAATAATTTCCTAACTAAACACAAGTCCAACATTGTTAACACCGCACAAAGCGTATCTAACGATACACTGATGTGTAGGCAATACAATAGAGCTATTGTAGCCAAACTGGGTCATTCACGACATTATCAGCCGCACGAACCGCACCTGTCAAACTTCGGCAATTTCCGCCGCTTATCAGCCAAACACGCTGACATTTAAGTTGTAAGATGACGCAACGCTTTCACTGAACATTTCCCCCCTTCGTCTTTCCTCCTCTTGCCGATTCCGATTTTATAATTATATCGGAATGCGAGGCTTTCGTATTTCGTTGTGTATCTGTTTCCGCTCGTTGCGTAACACTGCTCTAGACATCATAATACTTCCGTTTTGGGCACGCTCGGTTTGTTTATGTGCTGGCGTAGTTAATTATTACAAATGATCAGATTTACATTTCATTTAGGGGGAGTTCGCTAACTTTTCGTATTGAAGTTTGACCAATCAGATCATTGGGATAAACTGTTTTTAGCTAGTTTGTTTTTGACATTCGTTTTTGGAATTTATTTTAAAAATAAACTATTGTTTAGTTTTTATCTTAATTTAGTTTTAAGTTGTATATATATGTACTATTTGTAAATATTGTTTAATATGGAAATAAAGTGATTATATGGTTTAGTTGTACATTGTAATGTTATATATATATTATGTTCCCAGTATATCGAAATAACAGTAAGCATTAAATCTCTTCGTGTATGTGGATTCAGAGTTGAGGTTCTTAATCTATTATTGTTTTAAATTTCATCGAAATATGTCCAGCTGTTTGTTGCAGCCAACATACTTTTATTTTATGCTATATATTCAAGAGATATACTCACCTGGTGTTAAGAGGGAACGCTGGGTGCACTTTTCCATACAAATGTATTCCCCCGTTTCCTCCCTGGAAAATGCTTCTAGAGTAAAGTTTGTTTCTACAGAAAATCAATATCTGCTGTAGCTAATCCCCTATCATTTGCTTTTTTTTTGACCAACCAATTGCAAAAAGAAATATAAGCCTTTTAATTTTCTCTTTAAGATATTTGAAGAGTCATATTTCTATTTGTGATTAGTTGGTCAAGAAAAGTAAATGATATATAAGATCGTTTAAAAACTAAAAAGAACCGACTTCAATGCCACGCTATTAATTTTCAGTACCAATTTTGAGGTGTTTATCTCCATATCTCTGGAGATACTTATCAGACCTCAATAAAATTACCATGGTACCACACTTGGGATATCTCCTTTCGAACAAAAAAAGAATAATAAAAATCGGTTCATAAACGACGAAGTTATCCGGGAACAAACATTTAAAAAAAAAACATGAACGGTCGAATTGAGAAATCTCCTCCTTTCTTTGAAGTCGGTTAAAAAGGGCGTAGCTACAGCAGACCTTGATTTTTGTAGAATCAAGTTTTTCTCTAAAAGCATTTTCCATGCCCTGGGAGGAAACGGGAGAATACATTTGTATCGAAAAGTGCATCCCGCGTTCGCTTTTAAGTGACGATGTAGCACGCTTGCCCAGAAGATACCTATTCACTCGCGACTTGAAGACCCCCAGGCGGTATAGCTACCGGGAAACTAACTCACACTTTTATTATCTATTCCGTTGTCACAAACTTTTCCATTTTATAATATAATTGTGAATGCAATCATTTCATATTGCAGTCATTATTCAATTATATACTTTGTATATTGAAGTTGGTATGCTAATAAAGGTACGGATATGTCACGCAGGACGCTGCGGTATGCCGCAGCGTCCTGCGTGCGCGATCTAGGCAGCGATCAGATAACGCAGTAGCATTTGTACCGACTGGTTCACACCAAACGCGATCAGAAAACAATCGAAAAGTACTGAAATCGCGCCCGCAGGTCGCAGGACGCCGCGATGTGGCCGTACCTTTATGGATTTTTATGAGCGTCATATATAATTTATGATCGTCAACAAAACAAAAAAGCCGACTTCAAATGACGCGCTAGTCATTTTCAGTGCCATGGTTGAGATGTTTACCTCCATATCTCTGGAGATACTATAGATATATACTATCTAGATGTCAATGAAATTACAATGGGACCCAACGAGAAGTATACTCTCCCGGTCGTCATAAATGACGGAATTCTGAGGTAACAAAGATAACAAAAAAAACCTACAGTTGAATTTGATTTCCTCCTCCATTTTTATAGTCGGTTGAAAAGACTTCAACGCGTCTTAACGCAAATTTTACGTTTTAAGCATTTTTGGTAGATAAATAACTGTTAACTAATACCATGTAAATATTTATGTTATGAATGTTTTATTTTCTAAAGCTAAATCTTTCTTGAGCTAAATATCCTATAATATGCCATTCAATCAAAAGGTATCTATCAAATCTAAAAAAATATTAAACTAAATGTAATAAAACACAATTTCTTCGTTTATAAATAAAATATTATTCTCATAAAATTTCTAAGTAAATAAAGATAAGTTGATTTATGATGCCGCGCTAGTACTTTTCAGTACCATGTTTGAGTTGCTTATCTCCATATCTCTCAGATCTCGATGAAATTTAAACGGAACCACCTGAAAAGTATAGCCTTTCAAACATAAAAAGAATTTTATAAATCAGTCCAGGTCTCTTTGAGATATCAGGGAACATAATATATATTAAAATAAAAGATTCCGATGAATTGAGAACCCTCTCCGTTTGTAAAGTTGGTTAAAAATCAATTAAAAACTAACCTCTTTACACATTCACACAATTCAGTGCTATCAAACATCGCTTATAATTAAAATCCAGTTAATGATGTACTATAATTACCGCGATGGTAAGATAACAGCTCTAACGCTAGCAAGCTGCCGTAACGTATACAGTGATACAGTGAATTAACTTTAAATAACTGAAACAGTCGGGTTCAAGAATGATCAAGTCACTAAAACAAGTTGTATATCCGGTAAAATCACTCAATTCTAGCTTTAGGAGATTCAACACCATACAAAATATTATCCCGTTTATTCAACTTCACATAATCAGTTAATTTATCAATGTCGGTAATTCATGAATGTGAGAAATAATGAAGTAGAAAAAAGTAACAAAAGTAGACCTTATTTATTAAATTCTATATTTTTTTATTTTTCTTTAAATAAAAAAACTTTCTAGCTAAGCAATGTGGGTTGCACATTACTGGTAGTCTTGTTAATCCCTCCAACTAAGCTAAAATATGCTTGTGTCTCGAGTGGGTTCACGTCAATAGTGTAATGGGTGGGGATCGAACTCACGACCTCTCAATCGCCAGGCCGACTCTTTAGCCACTGGGCTATTGCCGCTTTTTTAGGGTTCCGTAGTCCTGACAAGGAACCCTTATAGTTTCGTCATGTCCGTCTGTCTGTCTGTCTGTCCGAGGTTTTGCTATGAGACCGTTAATACTAGAAAGCTGTAATTGTGTGGGGGTATGTAAATATAAATAAATGACGCCGACAAAGTGCTGATATAAAATTTTGAAAAATATTTTTTTTAAGGTAGCTCCCCTATATGAGAATTGGGATGATTTTTTTTTCACCGTCTACCCCATCGTATGGGGTATTGTTGAATAGTATAGGATATTACGGGTCACTATTTGTGGGGAACTATTTGGAGGTCACTAATTTGTAGCTGCCTTTTATATATGTAACTATCTATCGGAGCCGGTGAGTAATTATAAGTCCATCGATATATTGTCTTTACCACAGAAATATTATTAGTGCTACGTATCGTTACAAAGGCAGGAAGACGACTGGAGAGCCAGCGGCGTGCGGGGGCCTGCTACTGTACATTTTGCAATCTAGCACATTCCGCACCGCCACGGTCCCCACAAATAGGTCTTTTAAAATGACTTAAGGGTTGCTAATACCATTTTTCGATTAAATGCTCCATTTACGAAATATTAAACTTTAAAGTGCAATTTTTTGTTCCAGTAGGGCGTCCGCCCCCCCCCCCCCCCCCCCCCCCCCAATTAAATTATAGCGGTTAAGATAGCTTTATTAGTTTAGCAGTAATAGTCGTTGAACTTAGGTGTTGGATATTTTGTACCAAATACAAAATCCTTAGAATAAATCCTTTAAAGTGACAAAGACGGAGTACCTAGTTGCTTGCTTATAACGGGTAAAGACTTGCATTGAATAACAGGCTACTACGGAACACTACACTGCGCGTGGCCCGACACACACTTGGCCGGTTATTAATTAGATTATTGCTGTGTTGAAATTCATTCATTTGACAATTGATTAATAATCTTTTGGTGAATTTCCTTATTCATCTGGTTCTAGCTCTAGTGTAGGTAATAGACAGATTTTTTTACATCATAATTTACGAGTACCTACCTATAAACAAATATCATTTTGACACAAATCCAGTGCACCATCGAGTAATGTTGTGTCGCTGTGCCGAGTTTGTTCACTGTTACTTACCGATGGGTGGACACAACGAGCCAAGGAAAGTGAAATCTCTGGGATAGTGTTACCGACCCGATTAGCAACGGGGTTAGGTGCGAGATGCACTTACTTTAGTTTAGCTATAGTATATATACTGTTCTATTTACTGTATACAGATTTTTTAACAGACTTCCAAAAAGGAGGAGGTTCTCAATTCGTCTGTATGTTTTTTTATGTATGTTACGCAATTACTCCGTCAAATGTGAACCGATTCGAATTATTCATTTCCAATGTGGTCCCATTGTTATTTTATCGAGATCTGATTGACATCTCCAAAGATATTTAACTGACTCGAGCGGCATGGAAGTTAGTTGTTTTAGTTTTTAAATACAGTTGAATTGAGAACCTCCTCCTTTTTGTGAAGTCGGTTAAAATTACGATTAAAGTATATAAATTATGGTCCCGTACTATCTTATCTCCTATAAAGTAATTCATAAGTTTGAATTAAATTGAGACAATGAGAAAGACTTTGACTCCAAAATAATTCACTTTTTAACCGACTTCAAAACAAGGAGGAGGTTTCTCAATTCGACCGTATATATATATATATTTTTTTTTTTCGTTCGCTGATAACTTCGTAGTTTATGAACCGATTTTGATTATTTTTTTTTGTTCGAAAGGAGATATCCCAAGTGTGGTACCATGGTAATTTTATCGAGGTTTGATAAGTATCTCCAGAGATATTGAGATAAACACCTCAAAATTGGTACTGAAAATGAATAGCGCGGCATTGAAGTCGGTTCTTTTTTAGTTTTTAAACGATATTATGTAATGACGGAACGCATTTTAAAATCGACAAAAATTAAAGCGTAGTAGGTATTAGTTATATTTTACGATACACCAAAAAAATCTGCAACATGCGTATTGTAGTATTTACTTGCTTTCATCCCACATCTTGTTATGTCGAGTCGTGATTATGTTTCTGAAACTAAAATGATAAGGTACGATAACAACAATTAAACAATGTCGTCAAAAGAAATAGAAGAATCGGTGAAACATTACACAACTCCCATTATACAGCCATCAGTAGAACAATGTCTGCAATTATACTTTTACAATAATCGGGTCAAAGACACTACAAGTTAATTAGACGTATTTACTATCACAGGTAAAGCTTTCTTCACATTGCGCTTAGTTTACCGCTGAGATGACGTAACAGCATCTTAGTGTTCGCTCGCAGAGAGGACTGAAGTTTTGACTCTTTTTGAAAATAAGTCGCTTTTACGCTAAAAATGAGACATTTAAAAACACAGATTTATCTGTCTCCTTGCCTTTTAGGCAGAAACAAGAATACTCAGGGTGTAGGTGTCCATCTTTGGGAGGAATATGCCCTAATCGCCACGCTGGGCAGGCGGGTTGACAATCGCAGCACGTAGCTTTTCGCACCAGTAACGCTGCTGCCCGTGACCGGCCTGTAGTATTTAGCTACGCGCTAATTTGAAATGGTTATACCGCCATTTGTCGGTCGCCAGAGCCTCGTTTGTTGGTCAGCAGGATGCACCACGGGCAGGTGAGGTTAGCTGGGAGTACTGAGGTGGTATTTGTGCTCCCTTACATCATTATCAGATTAGGGCATATTCCTCCCAAAGATGAAAAGTCACCCACCCACAAAGCCAATGCCCCAAGGCAGTGACTGGAAAAGAAGAGCTGAAGATCGGTCTCAGTGGCACATCTTGGGAGAGGCCTATGTCCAGCAGTGGACTGACACCAGCTGAGGATGATATATATATAATTTATAAAATATCGAGCTTGATTTTTGCTTTACCAAGTAATACAATATATTTATATACGCTGACATTAATTCTACGTATTTTGTAATAATTGCAGAGATTGTATAATAGTTGCCACACGATGTTAGGTTAGCCAGTTAGGAAGACATCGTGCGGCAACAAATCGAACCAATATTACCCGTAATGTGAAAGAAGCCTAACAGTCATTTTTAGCATGATTCAACTAAAATACTGATAGCAAGAACATAATTACACCCAATATAGGCCACAGTTTCTATTGAACAATAGTTTTTCTCTTCCCGATGAGAAAACTGGTTTTGTGTGAAATAGAAAAGACTGTCAATGGTGTAACACTTGGTGTAGAGGTTACATGCTGTTGCGGGATAATTGAGTATTGTTTTTTTTTAACGAGAGCAAAGCTATTACCTCTAGCGCCTTTATAGTTCAAGATTACGGTCCAATAATAGGTTTTTGAATGGTACTTATCTTTTGGGTAATAAGACAAGTTAGGGGCTTACCTGATTATAAGCGATGATGCCTGTATTTAACATTCCTATACGCAAAACTCTGCATTGGTTAATTTACGATCGTACACAACGAAAAATCCGACTTCACATGCCGCGATAGTCAAAGTACTGGCTAGTTATAATCATGTCATCTAAGTATACAAATTTGCTTTTTTTTAAGTACTGAAACACACAGTATGGTTACATGTATGGTTGGTTTTAACCTACTTTAATATATTTTTTTTAATATTCTGTCGTAAACGATTGGATGACAGCTGAATGGTTCATTACTTTTGTTTTTTTTTTTTCTAATTCTAAGCGTTAAAATTCTGCTTTTGCTATATTTACTTGATAATGGATTATGATTTATGATTTTGACGTGTATATGTGCGTATATTAATACTGCCTACATACTGAATAAATGCTTTGATTCTTGATTCTAAATATTGTTTATCTCCATATCTCCAGAGATAAATGTCAGATATCGATACAATTTCAACGGGACCATCCGGGAGGCATACTCTCTTAAACAATAAATGATTTTGGTTTGACGGAGTTCTGAGGGAGCAAACATAAAAAAAAACAGTTGAATTGAGAACCTCCTCCTATTTGTGAAGTCGGTTAAAATTTTTGCATATTAATCCGACAACATTAACATTAATTATACGTTTTCAACTACAATCATATATATCTACGTTATGCAATGCATAGTTGATATTTTGAACTTTTAAAAGCTAACTAGGAATTATATTAATTATATATATTAATTAAATTATAATTTGAATATAGGGTTGCACATTACTAGTAGTCTTGTTAACTCCTCCAACTAAGCTAAATATACTTGTGTCTGGAGCGTTCACGTCAATAGTGCAATGGGTGGGGATCGAACTCACGACCTCTCGATTCTCCAACTCCTTAGCCATTGGGCTATTGCCTCTTTTTAATTGCTTATGTATAGTCAACAGAGACAAATAAGTCACTTCGCTGCGATCTCGATAGATGAAAAGTTTTGATTAGTTCTTAGATGGAATCCTACATGTCTCGATATAATAGACGGTAATGTAATGACACCATACACGTAATATAAAAGGATGGTGCGCTGCAGATGTTTTGACAAATTCAATTTAATCCGTATGCTTTATAGTCTGGCCATAACTGCTGTACACTCCCTGAGGTATGCGCGGCGAGGTGGGAGCCGGGGAAACAGAGGCAGACTGACGGAGCGCGTCCCCCCCGTCTCGCCGCGCGCATACCTCAGGGAGTGTACAACAGTTATGGCCAGACTATAACAAAAAGATTGTAATTGCTTTGTAGAACAAAACAGCCCAATTGAGAGACACCAGGGTGGGAGTGTGTCCTTGTCTAACAACCTGCTAGTCCTATATATGTTCTATACTATATGTATGGTATATATATAAGTTGTCCATACAAAAGAAAGGGAAAAACTCCGTTCAAGGTCCGTCTCATGGGGGCCGGTGTACGCGATCGAGTTTAATATGTAGCAGGTCTGTGTATGACACGCTTCGCTGGACAATTGATGTTTACCAAACAAGTTTATATTAGGTGTTTAACAATAACCTTGCTTTGAGCACAGAATAATTAATAGTGCAAGTATTGAGTAATTTTTTTGTTTTACTAATTATATATGCAAAGTCGCTTGTTCATCGGTTTTCTATCTAATACGTACGTAAACATACGTTCTGGCAAGGAATGGAATTTCTAGCCTGTGTCTGCGTTTCCCGAAAGCTGCAACCCAGTCTTCAAATCGCGAAAATGAGTGAACAGGAATCTACTAGGTAAGCGTTACATCGTCGACCGCATCGTCACTTAACATCAGTACCGTTAGGCTGAGTTGCACCATCTTACTTTAACTATAACAAACGTCAAAAATCTGTCAAAATCCATACAAAAACACCGGTTAATAGTTATAGTTACCGTTAAAGTAAGATTGTGCAACTCAGCCTAAGTACGAGTCTTTCATCGTAAACGCTTCCGATCTCACATAGATTTCGACTTATTCTGGCTCCCTGATTGGTCTAAATTTAGTTAAGTATAGTAACCACTAGAGGCGCCGTACGGTTTTTCATACAAAATTTGCTCGATATACGATATCGAGTTTGGTATAAAAACTCGTACTAAGGGTACAGGTGAGACAGTGTTCAAACGTTTGCCTCTCTGCCGTATAAAAAATCTAAATCTATCCAAGACATTTATCCAATTCAAAGTCTACAGTCTTCAATCCTCAGGAGAAGTCCCGCTTCCTCGTTTCCATTATCCGTGTGCAGAATTTTCACTGAACGCTCCAGTTCCCGCGAATCACCACCGCAGCCGTGTCGGAGAAATTAGTCGTTACAACGTGGTTATATCTCATTGTATATCTCGTAACAATCGCAGGTGAAGTCTTCTGCGAGAGCCTTTTGTTTGTTGTCATTAATTTTTCTGTGTAAGCGGGCATAATCTTTGAAGATTAACTGTGGTATAATCTGTCGCTTAAGTTTAAACAACATTTATTTGCAGAAAGTGACAAGAGAGCATTTTGCTCTGTTTCTACAATTGTTTGACAATAATAACCACAGGCATAGGATTCAGTAGGTTTGCGCTATTCTTCGGAGCTATAACCATAGATTATAATAATAGTTACAACGGCTATACCTACAGCGGAGTTCATCCCGCTAACAGTGTTAGTAGTAATATATCCTGCAACGAATACTATGGTGATTAAAATTTTGCCTATATGTATAATGTAAACGTCAAACGCTAGCTTATCAAATATAAACAAAATTGGTTGTATGTAAAGCCGGTTTACGGATGATCATTTTACGTGATATCGTCATACGATCGTGCCTCTCTATCGCTTATTCCGCGCTCTCGCTTGCACGCGGAACGTGACACATTTTCGTGCGTGCAGCCGGTGTTCATCAATTTATATTACAAGAAGGTCAAAAACAAGGAAATATTTTAAAATTATCACATTTTGACACAGAAGTGACAAATATGTTTCCACCGCAGGTTAAAAGGGTCACGTTACTAAACAATACAAGTGTTTATAACTAAAAACACATGTTGTCATACGCTGACATAAGTGGCAAAGTAGCGCGAATTGGACCCCAAATATTAGCACATAAGCTTTTGTCATTATAATACCATTGTCTTCACTTTCAATGGCCTGTCATTGAATAAAGATGCTGTTTAAACTTTATTACAAAGAAATAAGGTTCTTTACAAAAGATAACCATAATTAAGTAGAGCGTAGTTAATCATTGCATAGTTAAATACCGAGGCTGAGTAATTACCTTGTATGGTCGAAACGGAAGTAATAAGGCAAGGATTTAGGAAATGTACTGTTTAGAATATGATTCAATTTATATTACTTACTTTTTAGGTTATTACAGAGACATAGTTTTCCGGTAATAATCGCTTCTTGAAGACTATATTATATATATTTTTTAAGTACTTAAAATTTTTTTTAAGTGTCACGTTTGACGTTTGGATGAAAGCTTAATGGCTCATTACTTTTGTTCTTTTTTTAGGGTTCCGTACCCAAAGGGTAAAACGGGACCCTATGACTAAGACTCCGCTGTCCGTCTGTCTGTCTGTCTGTCTGTCACCAGCTTGTATCTCATGAACCGTGATAGTTAGACAGTTGAAATGTTTACAGATGATGTATTTTTGTTGCCGCTATAACAACAAATACTAAAAACAGAATAAAGTTAAAACTAATAGGGGGTCCCCAAACAAGAAACGTGTAGCATTTCAATATAACGCCATCTATGAACGCTTAGGTAAACGTCCATAGATGGCGTTATATTGAAATGCCGATCCCTAACACCTTTGTGTTAACTTTCACTTATATATTAAACGTTAGATAGCGTTATAAGACATAAAATGTTTATAATTTTTTTTTGCGTGTAAAAAATGACAGTGGTATTTTTTGCTCGATCTTATAAAATACTGTAGTGTGGTACGGAACCCTACGAGTGCGAGTCCGACTTGCACTTGACCAGTTTATTTAAATTTAAAGCAATAACTTATGCTTTTTAGTATTTAGAATATTTTTTATTTTATTTTGTTATTGACATGATCCATTTAATATTATTTGACGTGTGTAAGTGCAGATTTTTAATTTGCCCATATACTGAATAAATGCTTTGACTTTGACTTTGACAATAATAGTGACCAGAGCACATCAGACGAAAAAAGGCGCAAAGCGTTTTTTCTCTTGAATCTTTAAAAATATTAGTTGCGTTAAAATTAAATCGGAAATCAATTACAACATCAGACAATCTCTATCACAAGTAGTAGTAGCGTATTATAACAATGTTCCGCCTGACTTGCTACCAAAAAGTAGCTTACCGCCATAAAGGAGAAAATATGCCGCCATAACCTTACGGTGTTCCGGTAGCACGCAGCCCTTGACAGTCAGAGTTTTCGAGTATTCTAGGCATAGCCATCATCAACTACATCATCACTTACCACCAGGCAAAATAGTGTTCTAATATATAAAAAAAAGTTATAAATACACTTGGCATGTTTGAGATTTCAGGCACATCTTTTTCCTAGTGTAAACAATATGTGATAATTTAGACAGTTTAAAAACTAAAACAACCGACTTCCACGCCCCACGAGTCAGTTTCAGTAGCAAGTTTGAAACATTTATAGTCATACCTCGGAAGATACTGATCAAATCTCGATGAAATTACAATAGGACCACCGTGAAAATATACCCTACCCATTAAAAAAATAATCATGCAAATCGTTTCACAATTGGCGGAGTAATCGGGTAACATATATACCAAAAAAACAATACAGATGAATCGAGAACCTCCTCCTTTTTGGGAGTCGGTTTAACAGGACATGTTAAGTGTTAAGTCAAATCCACATAACGAGATTATCCTAACCCGTCTTATAAACATAACACAACCGTTAATATAGTTCTCGCTAACGTTTCCTATTTCTCAACAGCTATAACTTCGTTTGTTTTCTTTCGTCAGGTGTACTAACTACTATATTAATCTATGGCATGGCAGAATTTCCCTACAATTTTCACCGACACAGCGATTACGTCGCTTTACCGCTGTAATACAATAGCTTGAAAGCGTGAAGCGGTTTATAAACATTACATAGTAATTAGTGAAAAGGTAATACATAAAGCTCAAACAGCTATCGAGTTTTTCGTACATAGGCTCGTTGATGAGGAAAACCTTACTAGAAAATATTTAGCCAATAATTTAAGATCGTTAAAAAACTAAAAGAACCGACTTCAAAGATCGCGTTAGTCATTTTCCGTACCAAGATTGAGGTGTTTACCTCCATATCTCTGGAGATACTGAACATATCTCGATGAAATTCCAAAGAGACCACCTTTCGAACAAAAGTGATATTTCCAAATCGGTTCAAGCGTCTACAAGTTATCGGTGAACATAAATAAAAAAATGATTCCGACGTGTTGAGAACTTCCTCTTTTGGAGTCGGTTGAATATGAAACAATAGAGCCATAGTAGCCAAACATTTAGTTTTGTAGCGAAAATTTTGCATGGTGGTAGGACACTATCTAGTGTCCGCCTGGCCAGCTACCATCCTCAAGTACTTGTACTATTCATTATTCTGTGCCTCAAGTTAGAAAATCTGTCGCCAAACATCTAATGTGTTCCGGCAGCTATCCTTGAGAGCCAGTTCCCATTCTAGGCCTAGCGTGCTTACCATCTTCGAGATTGTGGTCAAACGCTAGCCTATAAGATATACATTAAAAAAAAAATTATGTGTTCTATATTTACAATCATTTCATGCATGGTTGTCTAGAATAGATCGAGACCACACATTAACCCTACTAGATTTAAATTGGTTAGTTCTTAGTATCAAATAAAACTGGCCAAGTGCGCGTCAGCATCTTATCGCACACTTAGGGAGGGTTCCGTACAATACGAAACATAACAGAGTTTCAACCTCATATATTTGATTAATTGATATTACCAAGAACATTTGGTTTGGTCGCGATCTAGAAAGACGGGACTCGTTTACTAGCGCCATCTATGTCATTTTGCCGAAACTAATTAGATAGATGGCGTTTAAAACACGTTTTTTGTATGGGGACCCCCTTTAATTTTTAACTTTATTTTGTTTTTAGTATTTGTTGTTCTAGCGGCAACAGAAATACACCATCTGTGAAAATTTCAACTGTCTAACTATCACGGTTAATGAGCTATAGCCTGGTGACAGACGGACAGACAGACAGACAGACAGACAGCGGAGTCTTAGTAATAGGGTCCCGTTTTACCCTTTGGGTACGGAACCCTAATTACAATCGAATTGAAAACCTGCTCCTTTTTGTGAAGTCGGTTAAAAATTTAATGCAATAACTAATAAAGTAATATACAGTACTATTACATATCTATGAATAAGAAGCCAACAATTTACCTTGGTAGGGGAGGCCGGGGTTCAAAGTGCCGGGGGCAGGTTGTTCCGATTCAAATAGCTCCGCGAAGAAAAGAGATAGCAATAAGTGTGAAGTGCATCGCGAAACGTCATATCATCGCGCCATTGCGTCAGTCATCTTAGTGACGGTCTGCCCGCGTGTTAGCGTGGTAGTCGATTGGTGACACTCAAACATCACGTAAGTAAATTTTTTCGTCATCATACTTTTTGGTCTATTTCAATCAATTTTCTAGCTATTTGTGTGTTACTTGCTATTATCTGTCGAGCAAACTACAGTGATTCACTTTTTAATATCGTTTTTGGCTTTTTCAAACGTATTCTATCATAATTGGATGTTACTTTAGAAAATGGAATTTGGGGTTCCAAGTTCCTCTGGTGGGGGGCTAGTTGTTCCGCGGAACAACCTGCCCCGTAACGAACACGTAAATAATAAAATTTAGGTTATAAGTTTAGATTATTGATCTCAGTAAAGTCATTGCTATAAGACTGAATTAAGAAACTATAACTCGAAATGTTAAAATTTGTTATTTTTTGTGTTTTCATTAAAAGAAGTAATTTTGTTTTTTCTTTAACAAGCAAACGTTTGTCAAAGTTGATTGAGTAATATTAAAAATGTTTATTATTCTTAAATCTATTAATTAGGTTGTACTACACCATTAACTGGTAGTTAATGCTTGTTATTATTTTATGTTTGCAGTTATGTTCATTACATTTTTTAATTTTGTTGAAAAGTTTGTAAAAAACATTAAGATTTTGTACTTTTCTAAATAAAACTCTAATAAATATTCAATTACATATACCTAATTTATTTTATATAATACCTTTCCAACTAATAACTACATTATTAGGGACTGGAGTTGATAAGCGGAACAACTTACCTCAGCTGAGGAACAACCAGCCCCTTTGTGGGGCGAGTTGTTCCTTGTCGACTTTTTACAGAAAAAATATTCTGAGCAATAATATATGCTTATTTCAAAGAACTTAAGTTTACAATTTGAAACAAGGATAAATTATGCACCATTTTATATAGGAATTTAAACATTTCTATTACATTTATATTGCCTCCGATTCCAAAATCGGAACGTCGAACCCCGGTCTCCCGTATTCACTTAGTTTGAACTGGGACGTTTGTATTTTCCCTATGACGGCGGCATACTGCAATGGTCACCGATTACCCATTTAGTCGGCTTTCGCGTGCAATGCCGTTTCCTCCCGATAATAGTGGATAATTAGACCGGCTTTATTGAACCAATACTGAGAACACTGTGTAATTAAATAAATATTTGTTAGTGCGAATGTTGCTTCACTGCACGAATCTTTATTGACATTAGTTAGTTGTAATTAAATCGAAAATCAATTACAGCATCAGACAATATCTATCACAGATGGTAGGAGCATATTATATCGATGTTCCGCCTGACTTGCTACCAAGAACTATCTTACCACCATCAAGGACAAAATCTGCCGCCATCACCTTACGGTGTTCCGGCAGCACTTGAGGGTCAAGCCATTCTAGGTCTAGCGTGTTCACCATTCTCGACCACGTCATCGCTTACCACCAGGCGAGATAGTGGTCAAACAAATGTGTTCACACAAAGTGCATTCACCATACCCTGTAGTACCTAATAAACTAGCTAAAGCCGAGCTTTGTGAGGGCTCGCGTAGTTTTTCTGCCTGGTAATAATTTTTGAGACAGTTTTTTTTAATATTAAATTGCGAATCTGCCCGACACTGGCAAAATATCTTTTAATTATGGCATAAAATAAGGCTTCAAAATAAAGTGTATTTACCTTCTCACCACTTTTACAAATTTCCAAACAAACAAATGCATAATAAAAATGTTATACTTTAAATAGAAACAGAAAATTCTTAAAATTCTATTTATATTTCAAAATTCATAAAAATCCTTGAAATCTGCCACTTTTTGGAATCGTAAGCTTAATCTGCCAGAGTTAAATTTAGGTCCCAAATCTGCCTAAATGGCAGACATCTGCCACAAATGGTCACACTGTTACCAGACCTACAGATGGCGTTAGTAACTAAACATTATGTTCGCAGCGAAGTTAATTATTTGATTTTTTAACGGATGGCGTTAGTAGTACAATAATATTTTATCCTAGAAACAAAATTGTTAATCTTTTTTTTTTTTTAATAAAATGATATTTTTTTTTACTGATAACACATCTACATGTGAATTTAACTTACTATGTTAAAGCACAAATCAATAGGCGTGATAGTTTGTCAGTAAAGTGTACCACAAAAGTGCTCAGGTTGTGGAATAGTGTTAGAGCTTGCTTCGCTCGCCCTGATTAATTTTATCCATATTCAAATCAGCTTGCAGGTAACAGAAGGTTCCCATTCCAACCTCCTCCTTTTTTTAGCGAGTTAAAAATAATCATATGCCTGGTTAAATTGCATCGGGCAATCCTCATTCAGCTATTCACTTTCGATTGCAATCAATACATTAAATAATCGAATGTTGGTGATTACCATGTTTTCTCAGTCATTACTGCAACAGTCATGTAGTTTCTATGAGATTGGACAGTAAATACGATTGCTCAATAAATATGCGTTTCGTAATGATGTGGATATAATTGTAGTTTTATATACGTTACATGTAGGGCTGCCAAACTTTTTTTTGTCATATAGGCTAGCGTTTGATCGCTATCTCACCTGTTGGGAAGTGATGACGCAATCGAGGATGGTAGCACGCTAGGCCTGGAAACTGGCTCTCAATGACAGCAGCTGCCGGAACACATTAGATGTTTGGTGCCAGATTTTCTAATTTGAGGGTGGTAGCTGGCCAGGCGGATATAGATAGTGTCCTACTACATGCGGGGGTTGGGGGTTTCCAAAACGATGTTTTATACTTTACAAAGGGCCACTGTGAAAAGCACACACAATTTTTTCTATAGATGAATTCATTGGTACAGGGCGGGGATTAAACTGGTCTGTTACCTTTGGCGTCAAAGTCGACTATTCCCCCACTACACCACTGGGCCCTCAAAAGATAAGATTAGGTTAGGTTTTGTTCGTCGAGAAAAAATCGAAAAGTAAGTGGTGCGTGTTGGTTGGCTGTGCTGGGTACACACCAAGCGAACGAAGGCGAACGAATGGGTGAATTGAAGAAAACACCTCTATACAGGCGTATAGCTCCATCTCTCTTTTCTTAGCGTTTGTTTGCGTTCGTTCTGCCCCGTACACACCGGGCATAACGAACGCAAACAACCGCTAAGGTGCTGGGGTGTGCCGGGTACACACCCAGCACACCCAAGCACCAGTCTGTCTGCTGCTCTGTCAAAATACAATTATTGTTAGCGTTCATGCCAAACACAATTTGTAAAATGTATATATGTATGTTTATATATATGTATAAAATGTATGTAACATATATATGTAATATTATAATATATAAATGACGTTGACAATACCATTTGTTGTAGAAAAAGAAATTTCATTCCCATTAAATTTGAAGTATCGTTTGGCGTGGACGCTAGGAGCTACTCTTTTTGTTACAGTTCTATGTTTGCCGAAGTAATATTTATTAAAACGTTTCAGCAACCTTATGTTTAACACAGAGTAATCAATAGTACTACGTATGATTAATATGAGTATGTTGTTGTTGGCAACCCTATGGTATGGAGACGTGACGTGATTAAGGCGCTGTTAAAAAATACTCAATTAAAATCGTTAACGTAATATTTGATGGTGAGTCAGCTGATTGCTTGGCGATTTTAATCTTCTTTTGATGGTTATTTTATGAACACACACGGTGTGTTTGCAGATTACATCATAGGTTTTCTCCAATTCAAAAAATTCGTTTTAGTTAATCTTGCACTTTTTTTTATTTCCTTCAATTGGAGAAGTTTTCTATATGGCAAATCTTGATTATCTTGAATCTTGATTAGAACCATAAACAGTTTATGAAAGATCTAAACGATAAATGTAAATAGGATGTTGTCTAAATAGAACTCATCAATCATCAATCACTAGAAGATCAACAGATTAGTAAATCTTAGTAATAGATGGGACAGTAGTGTTTGTACATAGTCGGTTGTTTTAAAGGTATTTAATTTATTCTTTCAGATGATTCCCGTGATACGTGCAGCTGCCGTCCTCTGGCTGGCGTGCGTCGTGGTCACCGCCACCGAGGATCAGAATACCACCACCACCAAAACCATCCGAACCACCATTCTACCTTCGAAGACCACCCGAACAGAGCTCAAAGTATCCAGGAGTCTCAACCCTCACGACACCCAAACCTTAAACGTTAGATCCAAATCAGGCCATGTTACTCAACTGATCGTAAAGAAAAAGGACTCTAAATCTACCACCCTCAGCAGCACTAGCCCAGCTCCGACTACAGCTTCAACCAGATCTGTATCGAACATAACCGAGGAAAGAAATAAAACTGAAAGCAGAGATCAGAGAAAGCTCAATTTCATGGGCACGGTCAACAGCGATTTAGCCGGTTACGACTATTATCTCAACCGCAACAAAAACGGCGGAGATCTCGACGTCAAGGCCGAGTACGGCAACTGGTCGCCCGTGTCCGTCTACCCCGAGTCACACATACAGGAGGACGGTAAAAAACCTGAGACTGATCCTGAGACTTCAAGCTATTACCCGACCTATGACAATGAGAAGAAGGTCGAAAATAAGAGAGTCTACATCACATCGACGAGCCTGACAGACTATGGAGGCCCGATAAAGAGCTACAGATTCGATCCCCACAACCCGGTGATTAAAAACGATAGAAACCCGGTGTACATCGAAGTCGTCAGCACAAAAGTGTCCGAAGGCGAAGGCAAGTCGTTCAAGATCCCCGATCCTGTTATGATTAGCTCCGAGCCCATGTACGTTAAGAAAGCCATTGACAAATTCAACAAGCGTGGCAGGTCCATATTCTCAGTCAGTGAGGATGGTGTACCGGAAATACACGGAGTGAGAGTGCCCGATGATGAGTCCGATAAGAAAACTTGGCGCAACGCCAGGGTTGTCAACGGAGAACTTATGCCATATCCTGAGGGATATACTCCGCCGAAAGCTATTCCCGAAGCAGATGTGTACCCCGACTTGGGCGCGACCGACCCTCAGAGTTTCGGGCCATTCACGAAGGATGACAACTTCGAACCTAAAGATGGACCTTTCACTAAATTCGACAACGTGGTCAAGTTCGAAGTTTCCGACAGTACCGGCCCATACATGACCAGCGACAACCCCGTATTTGCGTACAAACCGAAGAAGGAATACTTCCTTAAAACTGGCTACGGTCCATTCACGAAAGCGGACAACTCGAAAGTAGCCAACTCGAAACTGATTGAATACATAAAACAGATCAACGAACAGGAATCGAAACGAGATTATTTCAGCGGAAGAAGTTCACGGTCTCACAATAACGGGGACTTGGACTACGCCGAGAGCCACATTCAGAGACGTATGTTGTTGCACCCTGGTGACGTCAACTTTCCTAACTCGGCGATGTATTCTCCCAAGAACTCTAAACCAACCTTTGACGAAAGCGTGAGGAACCCGATCCTGCAATACGCACATCCTGATCTTGGCGTGCAACCGGCGAAAGCTACTAGGGACCATGTAGATAACGGACCAGAACGAAAAGTAAAATACTACACCAGTGTGCCTAAAAGTGCCCATCCTTATCCTATGGAGCCGATCAATGGGTATAATCAGCAGAGGTCTGGTTCAAACGTCAACGCTAACAGATATTACGAAGACGAATATAACAAATTCAACTATTACGAAAACAACTACAACCCTCAGTCGCAGAGTCAACAGAGATACCCTTACAGTAGCTACACGTACGTCAAGAGAGGGCCGGAACCCTCGCTGTGGCAACGATTTACCAACTCTATGAAAGACACGATCAACACCGCCACCCAAACGGTCCAATCCCTGGCCAGGCCTATCACAGACCCGATCGCTAGACTGACACAGCCCGTATTCGACCCCATCGTAGAAGCCACTCAGAAAATTTCAAGCAATCTCGGTTTTTACAACTCGAACTCGCTTCAGCAGTCTCAGAGATACGCTCAGGATAAGATCGGTGTTGCCGCTGTGGCTGCCGGAGCGGCGCCGGCGATGCTCCCGGCGATCGGTCTCATGGCGGGTGGGGCAGCTCTGGGGCTCGGGGCGGTCGCTATGGGTCGTCTATTGGACGTCAACCTGATGCGCAGCGCCGGGTACAGCGAAGAAGATATCCAGGATGAACTCGAGAAAGAGCACAAGCGATCCTTCGCCGTCAACCCTTACGACATCGACAGTCAAATAATTAGTAACCAGAAAGTGTACGACGACAACTACAAGATGCCCAGCGAGAACGTGTACGTGGTGATGTCTCCGGAGGGGAGTGAGGGGAGGAGGGCCAAGCGAGACGTGCTGAGCTTCTTCCAAGACCCGAGTTACGAGGGTGTCGCCTTGAAAAGGGTGAAAAGGAAACATGTGGTGAAACGTTCTTTAAACGAGGATCTTCCCGAAGACCTTCAAAACTTGGAGAGTCACACGGGGACATCTTCACTGACGTCAGCCGCCATGGACCTGGTGCGGCAGACTGACTGGAGGGACTCGCAGTGTGCCAAATACACCTTCTGCAAAGTTCTGACGTCACAGTCGTCAGACTCTCTCTTCGCTATGGAGAAGAAGATGGAATCTCTTCTTAAAATGTGAGTACTTTTACATTTGCTTAATATGATCTGTGTGCATAATTACTTTTTACATTATCTCGTTTTCCCTATAACAAAACATAAGATGTTTCATAAACATATTACAGCTAAAGGTCGCGCTCCTTATTTCACGATATCTTTAAATCCAGTGGGTACTTACCCAACTAACAATACACTAAAGATGGCGAATCGTGACTTAGCTCAGAATTGAGTATTCTAAAGTCAAGGGTCGCAGTTCAAGAAACCTATGTTATTAGACAATCGTTAGGCTTTCGACAGACAATCGCTAAGCGTTATAAACGCGCTTCTGACACGTTAATTAACTGTTAAATAATATAAAAGCTATATGCAGCAATTTTATCTGTTTAACTAGATAATGAGTAATATTAAATCAGCATTTTCTAATGAAATGTCTTTACCGTTATTGGAGATGACTGAACTATAATTAATTTCTGAACGTAGTTTTACAGTTCGTTAGCCTTTTTACCCGACTACGCGACGCAAAGGCGAGATAATGTGTTTATCAGTTTATGTATGTATGTTTGTTCCTTTGTGGCACTCTAGAGACAAAACGCGTGGGTCGATTTTAATCAATGCCACGTCGTTAGATTCGCCATGCCAGTGCAAGTGTCAACGAGAACATATACATTTCCAAAATTCAAAATGGCGGATTTGGGATGCCATAATGTGGGGTTTCAATTTTTTTTTGCTCAAACCATACCGTGTTTAATATTTAAGTAAAGAAAGCCCATTCCGAATATATATAACACTTGTGGTTTGAAATATCCTAGTACTTTATATCCTTTGTAATGTTGATACGTACCTAAAAAAAAACTATTTTCACGCAGTCGTGTTTTTGTTCTTTTTACTTGTTATTTGTTTATTTAATGGCAGAGTAGTTTATAAGATATATCAAGCTCGGTATTGAAATTCACACGTACATTTTATAACCAGCTTTATAACCAAACAATCGCTAACCTTTGACAGCGACGTGACGTTTATAATAACCATAATAATATAGAGAAACCTTTGTAAGAAAAACCTTGGGTAAACCTTTATTATAGTTAATAAATGTACGTTCCGTATACACATATCTTTTACAATGTTTATATTACCTAAACTGATGTCGTAATCCGAAAGTAGAAAGAGGTGGTTTCGATTACTGGTGACACAGAATAAATAATAGAATAAGTAACTACTTGTGTGAATAATAAACGGCTCATTTCTGTCAAATGAATGCCGTGACACACTGCCAATAAAAGTTCATTTTAAACCATTTATTAAAAACTTTTATATAGCTTGCTATGTATGTATGTACGAGTAAGTGTATTCGTTCGGGTGGAATCTTTGAACTCAATTTTGAAGTAGATATCTTCAAGCGATTGAGCTGAAATTTTGTATACACGTTTAGTTTGGATGACAATGCACGATATGGTATGTGACATCATTCTAAATCCAATATGGAGGACCATCCAAGATGGCGGAATAGTTATTTGTTATACATTTCTACAATATGGATATCAAATGAAAGGGCTTGTTGAGAGTAACTCGAAAAATAATTTGGCGTCATTTAAAATCTAATATGGCGGACCATCCATGATGGCGGAGTAGTTATTTTTAATGCACTTCTACAATATGGGTATCATATGAAAGGGATGGTTGAGAGTAATCAGCGATAACTAAAAAATAAAAAATAAATTAAAAGCAAAAACTTTTTTTTAAACGCTATAAAAAGAAGAAAATATTTTTTTTCTTAAAACTTTTAACTATCAACTTATAACCTCATTATATACAATTTATATGGTCATAAAAGCTCGTCGCGTGATTTGTAAATAAACTAGTACCAATTTAATTATGTAAATTGATATGCTAAGTTTATTATATTTTCAATTTCATTCATTCATCAAAAAAACATTGGGATAAACTATATTAATTCAGTCGCTTTCCTGAATTCACTTTGATTGTTTTGTCGTTACTCCAACTTCGTGAATAATTTGGTTGAGCGCCGCATTCCTACCATGATTTGTGTCAGTTTGAGACTTTGTAATTATATTAACATATTATATCTGTCCACTTTAAGCCCTAGCTTATTTTTCTATCGACTTTTTTTATTACAAAAGGTAACATGACAAGCACGTCGCTTGCCTGATGGTAAGCGATGACGTCTAGGTACCTATTACAGATATAGCTGCATGTAAAATTCTGGCACTCCAGAATTTTAAATATTACTGCACTGCGCCTGTTTTTTTGAAATTCCACCTCTAAGAGTGTGAAATGAGGTAACAAAGTGTGAAAATCAATATTGTTTCGGATTGCGCTGAAATTTGGCATGCAGATAGTTATTACGACGTTTGTTCCCTCTGAGAAAGGATTTTCCAAAGTTCACTCCTTAAGGGGATGAAACGGGGATTCAAAGTTTGTATGGCGAAACAAGATGAGATAAAGTAAGTGTTGTAGGATTTTTTGAAATGGGGTAGGTAACAAGGTCTAAAAATTTGGGTTTTTCGGGTTTTATTTATTATTATTATCCCGGATTGCCTTAGTCACGCGATAACATGAAAACGGGTGAACCGATTTGGCTAATTCTTATTTGATGTCTTTAATGATAGAATCATTTTTACAAAAGAAAAGTTTTAAGTAAATAAAAGAAGTTTTTAACGCGGGCGAAGGCACGGGGCACTTCTAGTAATACAACCTTCTACCAATAAATAAATAAGTCAGTAGAAAATCCGTAACATTGTACGTGAGCGCGGAGACGCCGTGGCCTAGCAAACGAACTAACTTTCGTATTAAAATAGCTATATTATTAAAACAAATGCTCATAAAAACAAACAAAACACCCTAACTTAGCTTTCAAAACCACTTCCTAACTTACACTTTAACACTTCCCTGAGTTATATCACTTGTGTAAAGTTATTTGACATTACGAAACTTTAAGCTACGATAGTAAGTTAGGGTTGTCAATTAATGGGTCACAAATTTTAAAAGGTTACAAATTCATTGACAGATTTTATGGGCTATGAATGCGACTTTTTAATTCCCACCTCGAATTTACATATGAGAAAGTCAGTTTAGTAAATCTCTATGTAAACAGACTATAACAATTTTATTTATGGTATGATAGCCCCGCCAGCTACCACCCTCAAGATTGAGAATCTTATGCCATAATTTTTGAAGTTATACTTCTTTTGGCGCTATAGAGAAAAATGATGAGAGTGAATTTTTACGATGCGCGCGCACACCGACACCTAAATTTAACATCGTGAAGTTAGTTCAAGGTGGTACGATGCGCGCGCACACCGACACCTAAATTCTATACCGTGAAATCAGTTCTAGGTGGCATGACTATGTTCAAGTTGTATATGTCATATTTAACGTCATATTTTTACGTTAATAAAACCTTTTTTATTTAAATAAAATCTTTGTGGTTAATTTTAATATTTATCGTTAATCACTACTGCATTTTAGTTATTTTTTTTCCATACACCACAGAAGTATAACTTCTAACGCGTGTACATAAGTACACACACACTCTTTTTTTTTTTAAACTTACTAGCAATTTGGGTTGCACTTTATTAGTAGTCTTGTTAACTTCTCAAACTAAGCTAATTATGCTTATGTCTGGTCTATGAGTGGGTTCACGTCAATAGTGCAATGGGTGGGGATCGAACTCACGACCTCTTTATCGCACGGCCGACGCCCTAAACATTGGGCTATTGCCGCTTGAATATTAATTAATGTAATTAACTAACTTAACAGATTTTCTTGCAATGCTTAGAACACTCTCTATTAAGTCACCTATCAAACAAATAAAACTAAGTTAAAATCGGTTCATTCGTTTGGAGCTGCAATGCCACAGACAGACAGGTAGACACATCACAGATACAAACTTCAAACTTATAACACTCCTATTTTTGTGTCGGAGGTTTATATGACTAAAGCACAATCATTCAATATGTCTAAAAAAATGTACCAGTCTAAACAACTATTATTATTGAAATACTACGAGATGTGGTTCATACATTGTATGATGTCAAATGTAGAATGCAAATTTATCCGGGCTCCCAAAATACAGGCATTGCTGGGTTTGGGGCCCAATGTAAACTGATTTAATGTATATTTCTACTTATACCAATTAAATTTCATTAATTTTTTATTAAATGTTGTTACATTTTATTAAATTTCTATTAATTTCATTAAATTCCACTTAAACTTATAGATTTAAAAACGGGAATTTAACGTGACTTACGCGATGTCGATATAGCGATCGACATATGTTTCGGCCTCATCCGGAGGCCTTCTTCAGGATCTTGAGTGCGGGGCGCTCGCCGACGCTTTCAACCTCGCACTGCGGGCCGCTGCTCGTGCAGCGCGGGCGGACGGAGCGGGCGGCGGCGGCGGCGGTGGTGGTGTTGGTGGGGGGTGATGATGCGGTGTACATAGTGGAGGCGCGGGATTAGGTTGGAGGGCTTCGTCTTCATCACTGCTGTTTACTTCAGACGAAACCTCATCCAACCGGCAGACGGAACTCAAGGTGTCCTCCTCACTGTTGCCACTGGTGACGTGCTTTCCATGAAGAACGGTTTTCCACGTATGTGACAGGTACCACCCTCTGTCTCTGTTGAAGTTACGACGACGACTGATCTCAATGGCTTCTCGGATTTTGCGGGGTACAAAGTACTTTTCACGCGCCAAAATCCGTGCCTTGTCAAATCTGAAGTAGTGCGTCGTCCCAGATGTGAGAGCGTGCTCTGTAACCGCCGAGCTACCGTTGTCCACGTTCTGTAACCGCCGAGCTACCGCTGTCCACGTTCTGTAACCGCCGAGCTACCGCTGTCCAAATTCCACTTATACCAATTAAATGACCTTAAATTAAAAAAAAAATATTAATTTAAAAAAAATTCATTACATGTCAAATAATTTCATTAAATATCATTAAATTTACTAAATATTCAGCTTAAACCTGTGGAAATATCTGTTAAAAGTATATTTATATTATATATTTGAACATGTGTGCCAACCCTGCCAGTAAGTGTATGAAGTAATCTCACTTTCTAGGGTCAACAGTCAGACCTACCATAAGGCACGGACCGGTCCGAGTGAGTCAGTGTCACCGCCACTTTTTACTGACTACCTGCAAGTGTAGAAAACACGTCAGTTGGGTTAAGTTCACTGCTCGGAATAAAAACTATGACACGTTTGAAAGTGATTCTTTGCACGGTTTAATGTTGAATACTGGTGACTTGTAGTTGATCTGTGGTTTAGAAATGATACGGCTTAGTCAACATTCTATTTGGTTTAAAGCAAAGAATATTAACTGTTACTTCTTACAATATAGAACGTGATTACTTATACCACAGCCTGAGTTTCTGCTTAACAGTAGCTTACCATCATCAAGGAGAGAAATCTGCCGCCATAACCTTACGGTGTTCCGGCAGCACAGCCCTTGAGAGTCAGAGTATTCTAGACCTAGCGCGTTCACAATCTTAAGCCACACTATAGCTTACCCCCAAATTTACAATGAATCTATTAAAATTATGTAGGTGAATATAATTTCCCATATGTAAGACTTATATAAGACCTATAGATGTAATTTATTTTAGTGCACGTTTTTGCTCCTTTTACTCAAACTTGTGGATTTATACTTTGTATGTCGCCTTACCCAATACTATCAAAGACTATTCTACATAGTAGAAGCACCAATAAGAACCTTCACTTACTGTTAATAAATATTCATTTCATTTAATATCATTGAAAACAAATAGTTAGAAAGCGAAGATAAGCTTGTTATAACTTTGCATCAAAAATAAAGCCTTGGTAATTGTAATTAAGTCTAAATTACTTATAACAAATTATGTATTCATCCTTCGACTTTCATATTTTTATTACCGTGGAAAATTTAAATAAATTGTAGGTATGATGGTAGAGGCCTGCTCTCCACTTTCATCATTTCGTTTTCAAGAAGACTCTACTTCCTACTATATCAATATTATAAATTAAGTAAATAGATAAGATATATTTAACTGCGGGGCTCAGCTTTTCAACGCCAATATTATAAAGCCGAAAGACAGTTTGTTTATTTGTTTGGGACTTCTTTGCGGTCAAACGGCTGGACTGATTTAGCAGAAATTTTGTATAGGGATAGCTAGTACTATGGATTAGGCTATAGGATACTTACTAACGCCGGCGAAGCCGCGGGGCACAGCTAGTAATATTATAAATGTGAAAGTGTGTATGTGTGTGTTATTCAATCCCAAAAAAGCGACAATACAGATTTGGATGAAAAGAGACTGTCTGTCAATTCACGATAAACTCAAAAACTACTGAACGGATTTTAATGCGGTTTTCACCAATATAATGAGTAATTCATTAAAAAGGTTTAAGTGTATAATTACATGAAGTATAATTGTATCAATGGGTTGGAATATGACAAAAAAATATGTCTAAAATATGACTGTTGAAGATATTAATTCATACTAGATGCAACAAACTGTTGCAAAAAAAAAATTAGGCATACATGGCATACATGGTCTACCCGTGTGAAGCCGGGGCGGGTTGCTAGTATATATACATAGTACTATATATTATATTAGGTGTTAAAGGCATTTCGAAAAAGGTGTTATAATTACAATAGTAATTAGTGTAATTTACTTCGTTTCCGAAAGCTTTCACATCACTTTCCTCAGATTGGACAAGAGATTATGGTTAATTAGTTTTCGCACTTGTTGCACTTGTCTGTAAATCTAGTCGGTCATCATTTTTAACTAACCTTTGTTTTGTTAAAGTACGTAGTATTATTATCTGTTCGTGGTTAAAGCGTAAAAAAAACAATACAAGAGTAACGTAGGCTTGATATCTTTAACCATATTCGAAGTTCAAAGCGTATTAGCTGAGCCCCATGGCTTTGTCCGTGTTTAATCTTAGTCATAAACCTTTTTCGTGGATTAAGGTACGGGCACACCGCAGCGACCTGCGTGCGCGATCTAAGCGGCGATCAGATAGCGCAGTAGTACTTGTACCGACTGGACCACACCAAATGCGACCGACAACTATTGAAAATCGGATCGCGAACGCGCATGTGGACGCAGGATGCCGCGATATGGTCGTACCTTTACTCTATTCTATAGATAATAATATCGTTTAAAAACTAAAAAAGAAAACCGACTTCAATGCCGCGCTATTCATTTTCAGTACCAATTTTGAGATGTTTATCTCAATATCTTTGGAGACCTCGATAAAATTACCATGGTACCACACTTGGGATATCTCCTTTCGAACAAAATAATAATCAAAATATTTATATATACGGTCGAATTGAGAAACGTCCTCCTTTTTTTGAAGTCGGTTAAAAACCGCATTAAAATCCGTCGCGTAGTTTAAAAGATCTAAGCATACAGACGGAGGAATCGAGTTAGTTTTATACTATGTAGAGATGTATGCATATACATCTCTACATAGTATAGTTATATACACGTCTTAAATAATTAAATAAATCATACAGATTGTCATATAAACATAGCATATGCACTGGTGGAAGAAGGGTTGAGATATCATCATATCATATAATTTATTTATCATTTAGGTACATTTTACATTTATAAATGTCAAAAACATAACAAACTCATAAAAAATAATAAATTATATAGTAGTATAGCTCAGTGGATTGGACCACTCACATATACGTTCGCGGCTCGCGCTAAGTTTTTACAAGTGTTTATAAAAAACTTACAAAAACATAGCGTAAACTTCAAACTGTGTGAAGTAGTGTGCGGGTATTTCCAAGGAAATTAAAACTCGAGGAAACAAACAACTGTTACAATGTATGCTTTCAGTAAAAACTGGTGTCAATAGAGTGATGACAAAAACTATTTAGAAATTCATACTCAACGCGAAACTACCTTTATGTAAGTGATAAGGGGGAAAATGAAATTATGATAAGTACTAACTTGTAATAGCTACAAAAGTTACATGGGGGTTGAATAAACCTGATCCTGATTTTTTAAGTGGTAGGACTTCTGCTAGTCCGCCTGGGGCGGTACCACCACTTTGCCAATTAATTCAGCTATGAAATAGGAATGCTTTACGGTTGAAATGGCTAAGTGTCCAGTGAAACTACAGGGCATGTGAGACCTAACATCTTTATGTATCAAGGTAATAGGCGCAGTGCCGCGACATGCAAAATTCTGGCTGCCTAGAAATTAGCATGCCGCTGTAGCCGTAACAGGTAGACGTCATCGCTTACAATCAGGCGAGCGTAGTGCTTGACCTTAGGTATATATAAAATCCTCCTCGATGCCCTCTCGTGCGTCCGACGGTAAGCGCTGGCCTTTGGAATCTATATCTTGTTACCATTGGATACGCACGAATTCACTTTGGCAAATTCAAAATGCCCTGCCTTGCGTTCAACCTGAGTGCGCATGTTATTAAGTACATAATATAAATACCACCGTATTCACAAACAATACTATGAAAAGTCACGACGCTCGCGAACGCATAGAGTAAGTCAAACCAATACATTATCGCCATTACTTGTGTCCAATTACCAATCCAGCGCTATGATGCGTGTCAAGATCTTCATGAATTGAAGACGTGTTATATGAAGACGGTGCACTACCGGCACAGAATAGTCAATAGTTGCTACCGGCCTGAAAGAGACCGATCTTGAACGGAGTTTGTCCCTATCTTTTGTATGGACCACATAATTATATAGATTATACTATAGGTACATATAGTATAGTACATACGAGTATATAGCACTAGCAGGTTGTTAGACAAGGACACACTCCCATTCTACGTTCCTTTCGTTTGGGCCGTTTTTTTTTAAATAATATAAGGTAACGGGACATGCCCGACGGTCGCCTGATGGTAAGCGGTGACGTCAACCTATTGCAGATACAGTGACATGCAAAATTCTGGACTGCCTGAATTTTGCATGTCACTGCACTGCGCCTGTTACCTTGAGACATAAAGATGTTGAGTCTCACATGCCCTGTAATTTCACTGGACATCTTGCCATCTCAACCGCAAAACATTCCTATTTCACGGCTAAAAAAATTATTGGCAAAGTGGTGGTACCGCCCTACTTTTTGAAGTACATAGCAATTACAACCTTGTTTCTAGAGCATACGGATTAAATTATTATTTTTTAAACATCTGCTGTGCACGGTCCTTATATTGTAAATCCATGTCATGAATACGCCCGATATACTTCACATCGTTGTAAACACTTAAGACCTTCTACACAAACATACACAACAGCTACAAAATCACGTTCACAATTCTCGTGCAATAAAATCGAACCATTACACATTTATTGGGAACTGTACTCTTGTAGGAACTCAAAGTGTAAAAACATGCCATAAATGAACCGTTCAATAGAACGACACATCTTCAAGCATGATAATAAGCTATAAACATGCTCTATAAGTTTGCGTGTAAGTACCAAGTATTTGACTATGAAAAAAGACGGGACTCCCTGCTGTTAAATTCAAAATTGAAGCACCTGCGTTATGCCGACCTCTCATAGGCATATATGCCTCACTCTCATTGTGTATGTCATGATAATTCTGCTTAGCCGCCGATTCAATAACGCGATAAACGTGATCCAACCAAAGTAATACAGAATTAAGTAAAACAAAATCTAAACAATATAGAATTTCAAAAGGAAACATAAATATTTGTAATTGGACGAAGCATTTATCGTTTTTTCGTGTGCCATATACGGCAAAAAAAGCGAACTTACATCTATTTTTCATACATTTCATATACCTACTCCGTTTTAGTAAAATAATAATAAATATAAAATCCTACAACATTTCTACGCTTACGCGCCGCGATTGCCGTGCTTCAGTAGTTGTTATGATGATATGACGTCCGCCTCTTCTTAAGGTCCTATGTAAGTCGGTTCTATTCATCAAAATGACACAACCTAACCGAACGGTGTTAACGTGTGTTAACGCTTTCAAAAGATTGCGGTGCCATCAAAAACGTATAAACATATTCTATGGTGCGGCGATTACATGCGACAATTTTCTTTCAACATGCGTAGAGGTTTCAGCAGTAACTCAACTTACATGCTTTTTGTTAGATCACTTTATTTTGTATATAATAGGCGACAAACAAGCTAAGTACACTATTTACCCCATTTAAAAACATGTAACACATCGGTTCAAAATTTTCTGGCATGTTTTTCAGAGAAGCAAGTTTGGAAAGCCCTTTATCACGCCTTCTATTAGGTACCTTCTTTGTCATATTCTATACTGCAACTTTACTTTTCATTATGTAGAATGATGGTCATGATCGTGACCGGGATTGATTAAATTAGTTAATTACGTAGGTATTAAAATGTTATAAATTATTTACGTATGTAGGTAATTTACCTAAGGTAAAAACCTATGGAAAACTCAAATGTTTTACAATCATAGTCATGGAATAAAAAACATCTCATTTTGTTTATAATCATATTCAAAACAAATAATTGGACACTAAAAGAAAAATCTTGTTTACTTCTTAAAATTCAACAAAATACTTACAGTAAATAATACCTAAACTTCGTTGGGAAAGTCTATTGTCTCCTGTGATACAGTAGGTAGACTGTTTGGTCTCATAGGCTATAACAGTCAAGTAACAATAAATTATATTGTAATTTTAACTAAAGAAACGGACTAGGGCGTTATAATGTTTTATACCGGATGTTATTCACGTAACCTTCAATCGAATTATCTCGAGCTAGGTTTCAAGCGAGTCCGTCGCTTTTCCTCGGGAGTGAGGTCACGCGATGAGATCGCGATATTCACTGACTGTGCCTTCTTTTTTTTTCGGCTTTAATGCCAGAGGCACCGAGTTCAATCCCCGCCGCGCACCAATGGATTTTTCTATCGAAAAACAGGTGAGATAGTGGTGAAACGCTAGCATGATATATAATTAAAAAGAGATTAGATGCGTAATTTTGAAGTTTTATACTGATTAATCCGTTAACTTAAAAAAATAAAGAAAAAAAATGACAAATAAAAAAATAAAATAAAAAAAATCATATGTGCTTGGAATTACTACGAGAACGTCAACATCACGTTTCGTTTCAAGCATACCTTCACATTATTACAAAATAAAGTAACGCAACGCTAACTTTCTTCATGGTCGCGTGTAAGTTGCCCTACTGTCTGTAGTGTGTACTGCGTTTGTATGGTGTATTAGTAAGGCGGTCACACCGTGACTGCGTCGTTACGTGACTGGCGACAGTGAAAGTGCTACGACGTAATAACCCTGGCAATGTGCCCAGTGTGCTTCGTGTATGAACTAACTGCCTACCGCGGTCTCATTCGTTTTGATACCATCCGTGATATTAGGTAAAAGTAAAAAGTAATAATTACGATAAGTTTGAAAACTAAAACAACTGACTTCCATGCCCCGCGAGTCAGTTTGAGACGTTTACCGTCATATCTATGAATATACTTATCAGATACTGATGTAATTACAATGGAACTACCTCCGAAATGTTCCCTACCGATTGAAAAAACAATCATTAAAATCGGTTCACAATTGACGGAGCAATCGCGTAACATACAAATAAGTTTTTTTTTTAAACAGACAAATTGAGAACCTTTTCCTTTTTGGAAATCGTTTGAAAAGCCTTTTATTCAACTACGCGATTACATGTTACATTGATTGATTTTAATATATTATTATATCTGGAGATACTTATCGGATCTCGATAAAATTATTGTATAGATAAATTATGGAGCAGAAAACCTCAAACTTAGTACTTAAAATGACTAGCGAAGCATTTTTTTTTATAAAAAGCTTACAGCTTAAATATGCTTCTGTCTGGACTGGGTTTACGTCAATAGTACAATGGGTGGGGATCGAACGCATGACCTTTCGATCGCCAGGCCGACACCTTAGCCATTGGGCTATGGCCGCTTTAATGGTAATTTGAAATCGGTTTTTTCCTTTGTAAATAATCTTTAATAATAGTAATAATTAATGAATTATAATAATAATGAATTATAATTAAAATAATAATTATAATGAATTGTAATACTGGAGATATTAAAATAATGTATTTAATGATCTTTCGCTTTCGAATAGTAACTCTTTGTGAAATTCAAAATTCACTGACGAAATTAGCGTACTGAATAATCCGTGGTCTCGGTCTTCAAAAAAAACGGCCAAGTGCGAGTTGGCCTAGCGCACCGAGGCTTCCGTACAAACTTGTCTAAACAAACTTAACCTTGCAGTTCGATCCCTAGACCGATACCTGACACTGTTACTGCACCAACCGCAAATAATACGTTTGTAATAGTAAATTAGCTTTTTTTGTTATTAAACTACATATTTACAATTTTCAGATGTTTTTCCTACATAAGTGCTTCAAGACTTTGCTTCATGCCAAATTTCATGATTATAGGTCAACGGGAAGTACCCTATAGGTTTTGATTCCCGCATGAAATAGCAAAATATGCGAAAAAATGCGACTTAAAGGATCATATCTTGTCATCACGTTGACTTACAAGTTTCATTTTTACACAGCTGAAACATACAGTAGACCCGAGTATTTGAAATAAGTTTCAATTTAATACCTCTACGCGTTCCTGAGATAAAGGGTCTTGACAGACGCACAGGCGCACTGACAGATGGACAGACAGACAGATAGATGGACAACAAAGTGATCCTATATGGCTTCCTTTTTTCCTTTAGGGGTAAGGAACCCTAAAAACAAAGAAATAAAAGAAAATTAAACTTGACCGCAGAAGGAGCAGTGCCAGCAATTGTGATCGAATATATAACAATCTCCTCAAGCTAAGAAATAATAAATCATAATAAAATAATCACGACGATACCCAGCATGTTTCCGATACGCAGCCTCGAAATGTTGGAACAATATTCCACCGCCAGTAAGGAACTTGCGATGTATTTATAGTTTCAGAATTAAACTTAGAATATTACTAAATGTCCATCAGTCAGAAGAGGAAACTCAACGGCACGACACGAGTGCAATATAATATAATATTATATCACGAAACGTACTTAGTTTTTATATATGTCATCTATATACTTTTATTTTTTATTTTTATAAATTATACCTATTATTAATTTATTTAATCTGCTAAAAAATTATATAAATCATACAAATTTACATAATTATCTTTAACTTTTGTGTACTCAAATTGTAGAGCATTGTCCAAAGTAGGTAAGGTTCCGTGACATCACTGTCAGGGTCCCATCGGAAGACCAGCGTTGGTCATGTCCATCATGACCAACATTTTGCTGAGCTGGGTCCTGTTTTGCAACATACTGTATTAGCAGTAGGTGATTTATAATTGTTATTCATATTGTTGCGAAATAAATAATTTTCATTTCATTTCATTTCATTTCATTTCATTTCATTTCATTTCATTTCATTTCATTTCATTTCATTTCAATGATTGTAACACCATCGTCCTCATTTCACAGCCGAGCACACGGCTGACTCATTTATAATCAGATCAACTACTCAGGAACTAGAAACAAATCCGGCTGCTGTTCTTTGAAACATGGTTAACACAACATCTAGGTACCTAAACTATCTGACGATAGAATGATGCTAAATACATTACCATCGTTTATTCATAGTTCTATCGGCACAAAAGAATCAAAATGTATATGCGCTCTTCACAGTGGCCCTTCAGTGAAGGGAAAACAACGTTAAGAAACCAGCCCCCCGCTAGGTGGTAGGACACTATCTAGTGTCCGCCTTGCCAGCTACCACCCTTAAGTTAGAGAATCTGACGCCAAAACATCTAATGTGTTCCGGCAGCTATCCTTGAGAGCCAGTTTCCATTCTAGACCTAGCTTGCTACACCATCCTCGACCGCATCATCACCTACCAACAGGTGAGGTAGTGATCAAACGCTAGCCTATAAGATATACATTTTTGCAATAATAATAAGTTATAGTGGAAAGACTTGTGCATGTAGTGAGGCAAGTACCATTATATTCATCCGTGAAATAGAAATGTTTTTGCAGTTAGATTGAAACATAACATAGAATAACATAAGACATACCCACACAACATAACACTTAAAAAATATAATAATTTTTGTTTGTAGTTTGTATAGAGGGCTTTTGGACTCAAGATCCATGAACCAATAGTTAGTTAGCTAAATTTGTTTGATTTTTATTTATGTATTTATTTGTTTTTATTTTATAGCTTTAAAGTGTTTCTTCGCCCTTTGATTACATTATTACTTTGTTAGTACTCGTATTACAAAAGTAGGTAGGTATTAATATTTAAGTGTAAGTTAATTTTTTAAAGCCTTTATAGTGTGAGTACTTAGACAAGCCATTTTGATTTTTTAGCACGATAAATAATAAACATTGTATGTTCTCGTATTTGAAATTTTAAAAAAAGGTGTCCTGAGAATTCGCCAGCGCTAAAAAGTACTTGTAAAAAGTCCTAAGAAACGTATATGTGCCCGATCTTCTACATCAATCTATAGCCTCGCTTTTATATCCAAAACATCTTAACCTACAAATAGTGGAAGAGGTTCATCACGTAACAAACGTTACTAGCATTACATCACTCGGTTACTGAAAAAAGTAAAAAGAGAATAAAACTAGTTTCTTTGTTCGCTTTGCGGTCGTACTGGGTGTTTACATTCGAGTAGAAACTACTTTTGGTTGCTAGTGTATTGTGGTTGACCTAGTTTTGTACCATGTAGAATTGTATTTATGTGAATAAAAATTCTGAAACTTCTATTTTTAACGAATTCAAAATAGCAAGTTTTTAGGGTTCCGTAGCCGAATGGCAAAAAACGGAACTCTTATAGATTCGTCATGTCTGTCTGTCTGTCTGTCTGTCCATCCGTATGTCACAGCCATTTTATTCCGAAACTGTTAGGACTACAGAATTGAAACTAAGTAGGTAGATGTATTCTGTGAACCGCTTTCCGATTTGTATACAAAAGTAAAAAAAATAAAAGTTTAAGGGGGGGCATCCCATACATGGAACTGAAACAAAAAAAATATTTTTTCTTCAAACCTATACATGTACATGTCTATGGATAGGTCTTCAAAAATGACATTGAGGTTCCTAAAATCATTTTTTCTCAAAGTCAATCATTTGAAAGATAGGCGCGTCTAAAGTGGTAAAATGTGTGTCCCCTCCCCCCCCCCTAAATTTTAAAGTATGGGAGTAAAAAATCTAAAAAAAATGTATGCTGTAGATCTCAATAAAAACTAACAACGAAAATTGGTTTGAACGAGATACAGCCAGCAGTTTTTGAGATATGGCGACCGCAAAGATAACTTTGGTTTTCATACAAACACTATGAAAAACAAAGTTAATTTTGAAGTTGCGAAAAATCATAGTTATGGAATACTTAACTGTGTTACGGAACCCTACGAGTGCGAGTCCAACTTGCACTTGACCAGTTTATTTTTATATCTTATAAGCTAGCTGAGCTAGCTTCCACCAGGTGAGAACCTGGTGGAAAGCGAATATGTCGAAGTTGGTAAACACGCTAGGTTCAGAATATTCTGCTGACTCTCAAGGGCTGTGTGCTGCCGGAACACCGTAAGCTTGTACGTAACCCTCGACACAAAATAATGAATAGTACAACCTTCGGTGCGCGAATAAATCTCGCACTTGGCTGATTTTTGAAGAAAAAACTTCTTTAGTGGTGTTGTGAACTTTTTTGTGATGGATAAAAAATGTTAAACTCGCGTCAGGACAAGGCGTCACGACACGTGACCTGATGGAAAATTCGTAAGACGGAAGGAGAGTAGACCAAATGCACAACGTTAATGTTAAAGTTTTCACTTCTGCTGGCACTCCCAGAGTGCAACCCGTTGTTTTTTTTGCTATGTTCTGTTGTAGCCGCTATCTGTTTTCATGAAGAATATATAGACATTATTTATGATCTATGAGACCAACATTTTTTTTATGAATATTCTCTACTATGCGAATATATGTATAACCCAACTACCAAGTACCAACCAGCTACCACCCTCAAGTTAGAAAATCTGTCGCCAAACATCTAATGTGTTCTGGCAGCTATCCTTGAGAGCCAGTTTCCATTCTAGCCCTAGCGTGCTACCATCCTCGACCGTATCATCACTTACCAGCACCTGCAGGTTGTGCATATAGGTACATATCGCGGCTCCAGCTTCGATCGGGTCCGACAACCGACTAGTGTGAACAGACAGCCGACACCTAATTAAAATACGACGCCCGACAAGTGGGCACGAGCTTTTACATCAACATACATACTTTGAAAGGAGTCACCTTTAACTGAATAGCCACGACGGGCGTACATACTTCGCATCACCGTATTATAGGTTCAACTGTTCACTTTGCAGCATTTAGCCGCTACGTAGGTTCAAGGCGTATATTGCTCAATAGCTCATTGCGCTTCCAGTAGTGCATACGATCGTTGCAAATTAAATAAAAGCTTGTAAGAGCGATTTTCTTATGTATTTTGAACCTTCCAAAAAACTCAACATGAAAGTGTATTATGAATGAATTAATATTCAAATGTCGGAGTTTAATGATTCAATCACGGTTATGTAAGTTATTAGTATAGCGTGAGAACGCCTGCGTTGCGTAACGTTATTTCTAATGTTGATTTACGTTAACTTCATGTTTTTTTACTGGCTTAAGAAAGGAGAAGGTTTTTATTTTTATTTTATATCATATAGGCTAGCGTTTGACCACTATCTCACCTATTCGTAAAGGCTATATTACACCGGGGCAACACTGTGCGGCATTGTGGCATGCCACAAGGCCACATGCTACAAAGTCAAAAATGTCGCACATTGTGGCAAGAACCGTGCGGCATGGCAACACCTTGCGTCACGTGGTAGACTGTCGCAACTTGTATCCGGGCACAATGGATTCCATGCGACATTTTTCGTGCGTCAAAACAGTTTTTAGGTTATGTTTTTGTTTGTATTTGTTTTGGAAAGTGAGAATTATCGATCATGGAGTGGTGTAACGAAAAATATTTAGACTTTATTGAGGATTATAGAAAGAGTGAAGTGTTATGGGATGTCCGCGACGCTTCTTCGTCCGTTGTTTAGCTGCATTGCTTAGTAGTACTAAATAAGCTGCTGCTAAAGTTACTTGATCAGCCATATTCTATGGTGTATGTATCCCCTCGATCAAAAAAGTAGTTAGACCAGTAACACTCCTCTTAAACAGCACGATGCTTTAGAAATTATCCAGGCACGATGTTGCCTCGGCGTAAAATAGGCTGCCGTATGCCACATATGCCGCAAATGATTTCTATTTGTAGCATATCACAAGGTGCCGCATGTAACAATGTGTAGCATGTGACACTGACGCACGTTGTTGACTCGGCGTAAACGAGCCTTAAGTGATAATGCGGTCGAGGATGGTAGCATTTTTCGATCGAAACCCCCATTTTTCCATGGCGGAGACTTGAATTAGGCGACAGTTTTTTTCAAGTTCTTACCACAAAGTATTAGAATAGTAATAGAAACTAAACTTTATCGTTCTGTTGTTCTAACGAGCGCTATGTTACGCTCATCAGTGGAATATGACTTAATAAAATAAGCAGCGAGTCAGACGGCTTGCCGCCAAAAAACGTAGTGCGTTTTATAACCTCTTATGTAATGTTGGTGAAAGTAAACTGACCACATTCCGATGTTATGCGAGTTCGGGAACCTCACCAAATATTAGATGGATACAGAGCTATCCTAAACGTGTTATTTCTATAAACAAATACAGTGTTATGTTAGGTATTTCTGTCATTAATATTAGTTATTTTAATTATGAGTACACAATACTTAATTAAAGAACCACCACGAAATTCTCGAATATATGTTCATGTATATAACTATATTTATGTCGAACACATTATTAGCCGTTCATCATAATCAGCCAATGTCCGTCCTCTGCCGGACATAGGCCTCTCCCATGGCACGTCACTGAGCCCGATCTTCAGCTATTCGTTTCCAACCGCTGCCAGCCAGCTTGCGTATATCATCAAAGAGAATATAAATACTACGTAATATATCATCGCTCCACCTAGCTGGAGGGCGCAATACACTAAGAACGTTTGCCGAGCCGTGGTCTCCACTCTAAAACTCGTCTACCTCAACGGTTATCGGTTCTACGACAGATGTGACTAGACCACTGCCATTTCAGCTTGCTAATTCTTTGAGCTATGTCGATAACTTAGGTTCTCTGTTATTAACCTTGAACTCTTCTCATTCCAGGATCTCCCTCGGGCACGACGACAGTGCTTCCACGGTAGCTCACCAGCTCGGTGACGTCATGGCTGCAAGCAGAGACCACGACTGCGCAAGGTTCCACTGCGATCGCCATTGATCGATCATCACCGATCGCAAACAATCACGATCGGTTATCATGAGCGATCGTAAACTATCACGAGCGATCGTAACCAGCTAGGCTATTCTACGAAATTCAATCGTATCACGTTCGTAATGCTGTTGAATTTCGTAGTACGAAATTCGAATCTCACCGTGGATTCCGCTGTCGAGATAGCTTACAGAATAGCCTAGCTGTACTTGACTCTTGGCATAAAAATTGATTTATTGCCAGATTGCGAGTCGAATAGAGGGAGATGCATATATGCGCCTATGCAGCTCTATTCAACTTCGCTTCTATGGTTTAAATCAGTATCTACTTTGGAATACCTGTCATATCAGGAGTGAAAATAAACGATCATGATCAGCGATCGCTAACGGTCATGCGCGATCGTAAACTATCATGATCAATCGTAAACTGTCCTAATCATGTCAGTCAATGATCGCCGCTGATCGTCTTATATTATGACGTGATAGAATAGTGTGTGATAATTAAGTGAAATTATACTTCATCAATGATTTTGCAACTCTACTGTACGCTATATATGCTTCTATACATCAAGGAAGAGACTAGAAAATAAAGCCAGTTTTCATTCAACGTAAAATTATGTTTTGAAAGGTACATTAAACACTAATTTACACATACTTTAATGTAATTGCGGTTTGTATAAATTACTATTAAACAGTAAAGTAGGTACGTAACGCGCTTGCCCTAAGCCCATTAGCAAGTTCAATGTGGTTATAAGTTTCAAAAGGAAGCAAACACACGGTACGTCGTGTATAGTTGCAGACTGATTGCATGAATTGTCCAAAAGAACGAGTTGCACCACCTTACTTTAACCGTAACTACAACTAAAGGTCAATGTATACTACAGCAGCCAGGCTATTCTATAAGCTCGTTTACGCATCTCGCAAGCGGAATCCGCGGTGAGTCGTACTACGAAATTCAAATCGTAACACGATTGTAATACGGTTGAATTTCGTAACACAAAATTCAAATCTCACTGCGAATTTCGCTTCCGAGTTTAGCTTACAGAATAGCCCTACTGAGTCGAAGCGCATCGAAGCGTCAAATTCTTTACAACTCGCACGTATTCTCGCGAATACGCGCGCACTTTTTTACGTGTAGTAATGGGGGGGCAGACCAATTTCCATCCAACTGACTGATGACGCGTAGGTTCGCCAGTGGGCGCATGGAAACGCAAGAAAGCGCGCGCATGGCGCACGCACCAATCAGCGTCGGTCACGCGCAGACGCGCGAATTCGGAAGAATGCGCGCGTCTTTTTAAAGTCTCAGAAGTAATGTGTGCGTTACGCTGTGGAATTAAGGTTGAATTTGTTATGTTCAATTTTAGATCGACGCTTCGATGCGCTTCGACTCTGCTCTAGTATAAATTGACCCTAAGGGCCTACCGGCCCTGTTATATTTGTAATTTCTACATAAATAGCGATGAATTTCTACCGATAATCGTCGTTATGAACAGAGATGCAAGTATACAACTGTCTAGCTGCATCTCCCTCTACTAGACGTTTGCGATGATACGACGCGTCGATATCAATGTAGAGACTTCCACCCCAGGCTTTTTGTATGGAGTTTAATTGATTTTTAAAGTTTGTTATAGTTAAAGTAAGATGGTGCAGCTCAGCCTAAGTTTAGTGTCAGTAAAGTTTACGTGACGCCTACGTTGGCACGTAAACGACGGTCGTGTATTTATCGTTGTACGATACCAGTTAATTTATGAGCTATAAGAATACTAATTGTACGGTTTACTACATTAATCTGAGCAAAAAACGTGATTTCTGGATTTACGGCTTTTTGCGTGCAGGCGCAACGGAGAATGACAAACGACTTCAAATGAAATTTATATGCATAAATTTAGAGCTGTGGCTAGAAATAAAATTGTCAAAATGCGTGATTTATATCACAAATTATTACTAACTAGCTGTGCCCGCGACTTCGTCCGCGTGGAAAAGTGTCTTTGTGTAGCAATTTTAATTATTTAGGCTAATTATCTTACAAATAAGACACATGCGAGTCCCACCTACACCGCACCGTACCATGCCGCGCAAATGCCCCTCCCCCCTCTTCCCTCTCCTCCCCTCTCCCTATCTCTTCCCCCCCCTTTCCCCTCACTTCCCTCTCGCATTAAGAAGTAGCCTATGTCCTTTCTCAGGCTCTAGACTATCTGTGTACCAAATTCCATTTAAATCAGTGCAGTAGAACATTAACATAAACCTTACATAATTCCATACAAACTTTCATCCCCTATTGTTATTTTACACTCTTGAGGGTAAAACTTTTACAAACTTTGAATGTCATAATTATTTATATCGAATCAACAGCCTGAAAAATAAGTTTCAAGCTTCTAGCTCCTAAAATGATGATACTTCCATACAACTTTTCATCCCCCCTTTCAACCCCTTACAACCGTTTTTCGCATTAAAAAGTAGCCTATGTTCTTTCTCAGGCTCTAGACCATGTCTGTACCAAATTTCATTTAAATCGGTTCAGTGGTTTTGGCGTGAAAGTGACACAGACAGACAGACAGAGTTACTTTCGCATTTATAATATTAGTTAGGATTGTCACAGAAATAATAATTTTATTACCACAGTTAATAATTTGAAACATCGCCTAATTTGCCTTACTGTAAAAAAAACAGCTGATGTAATTACTATATTTAAATCGAAAAGAAATTATTTGATCACTATGTAGATAAGTATTAAGTCTATGGAATAGAATCTTGGAAGTCGTCAATTATAATATACAGCGTGTCCCAAAAGCAAGCATTAACAGAATAATGTAGTAAGTCGTGCATTCTATTTATAAAACTTTTATTCAATACAATTTAAGATTTAGTTATTGCATATTGCTTTTATTAGTTTCTGGAACGGACAGTCTTATTTGTCAAAAAGAATAATTTGCGATTAATTCCCAGTGGAATAAAGTGATTAAACAAATTATTTTAATAAATTATTGATTATTTTTAAATAATTTTAAGTTGCAGGGTGAATTGGTCACTATTTATTTGGTAGGACGATAGCTACACTAATTTATCCTACATTAGCAGTAGCATTCGCAAGCAAATAAATTGTGTGACATGAGACAAATGTAAATAAAATGTCCTATTTCGCCATAATTAAATTCCTTATTAAATGTTATACCATTCTAAAAATTATTTCAAAGCTTAATCACTTTTTAAATGTTAAATTCACAATTCAGTCTTGTAAAGTTGACAATATTGACATAATTAGACTATCTTAGAGCTTGTTTGACAGTGTTACAACAAGGATCGATTTAACATTCCTGTCTGATATTAATTGCCATACCACAAACCATACTCTATTATACTATCATTTACTATGACAATTTTTAAATATTGACTACCAGTTACTTTTTTTTCATCTCATAACGTACTTACCTTTTCTAATCCAGAGAAATTGGTTTTTTATAATGATAAAAAACATTTAACATTTCACCAATATCTAATAATAATAATATTGCCACGTATTTATTATTTCCAGATAAATAAAAAAATATAGACATTATTTTTGAGCGGCAACTTTAAATTGTAACAGATTTTAAATAAAGTTTGTTTAGTGACTACGTGGCTAAGTGGTTTCACCCTGTATATAACGTATTTATTGTTACCAAATACCTATAAATAAATCACCTGTTTTAATTATTCTATACCTTTTACATATTTGTATAAATCATTAGGTACAGAAGTTTTATAACATATTATACCATAAGTTTTACAATAATTACAATAAGATGCAGTTTCATATTTTAATTTAAGCAGAAATATTGGCATTTCCTTACTTAATTTACTATTTAAATCAATAAATTATAATTATTGGGCTATAAGTTGTAAATATGCTTATAAACAAATTGTAAATTATTTATTTATTCTTATACATTAAAATAAAAAATGTTTATAAATTATGTTTTGTATGATTTATACAGTAACTATGTATATAGTTCTTGCGTGACTTTTATTATCAACGACATAAGGTAGATGCAACAACCATCTACAATTTCATGAATAAAATGTATGTGGGCTATTACGTTGAAAAACTATATATTGTAGATGGGAATAAAAGTGGAAAGATATAAAAAAAACTAAGATGAAACTTCTTGAGATGTTAAGTGAAAGATAATTTGAAAAAAAAAAACAATGAAAAATAAATAGTTTATTGCCCATTACGTAAACTAGGGTGAAACGATTTCGATGACTAGATTAATTAACTTCACATGTTATAAATACAACAATATAAATAAATAGAAAGAACATCATACAAATTAATAGAAATAGTTGTTAAATTAAGTATTCGCAGTGGCTTGGTCTGGCGTATCTGTGGAAAAAATAACTGTTTTTAGGGTTCTGAAGTAACTATTTTAATAATAATAATTTATGACCGTATACAAAACGAGAAAAAAACGACTTTAAATGACGCGCTATAAATTTTCAGTACTTAGTTTGAGATATTTTTCACCACATCTCTGGAGATACTTAACATATCCCGATATAATTACAACGGAACTGAACGGAGAGCATAATCTTTAAACTACAAAAAAAAAACAAATTGGTTAAGAAATGATGGTTCTGACTGAGGTAACAAACAAAAAAAATACAGTCGAATTGAGAACCTACTTTTATGTGAAGTCGGTTAAAAGTATATATATATAGGGTCGACGCCTATGGCAGTGGACGGAAATGGGCTGATGTTGATGATGATGAAGGAAGAACTCAGACATGGGCGCGGGGAGGAGGGTGCAGGAAATATGTATGGTTTTTTATTAAGTAAAACTGTGAGGAGACACATAACAGACATAGTAGAGGCCTATGTCCAACAGTGGACGAATACTGGCTGTTAATGATGATGAACTGTGTTTCCATAAAACTGAATGTAGTGTCATCCTATACTATAGTAGGGTCAATTTAATAGATCACATTTGACATCTGTCAGTCTTAGCTTCATAGTATGGTGACTTTACTTAAAAACATCGATTCAATTGATGAATCGATACGCATCAACACAAACAAGAATGATGTTGGTTTGATGTTATTTGAAATAACTAATTTTCCGGCAGCTCTAAACGAGAAATACAATAAGTATTTACATTATTCAGTGTTATTTACTTGTCTGTTTTGCCTGAATAATAAATTGATAAGACACGTTAATACAAATTATACAAATCGGAAATTGTACATATTTAAACGATTTTATTTGTATTTATAGATTAGAATGTAGCTCCATAGTAAATGGCCCAATAAAAGAAAAAAACATACTCAAATGTACCTAAGGATCTAACGTTTAGTAGTTTATCGTTAGTTTTTTAACCCAACTTATTATTGATTTTCGTTCCTATTCAATTGTTTTTGTATTTTTTTTAGTCAAAGAATAATATTATATGTTAATTACAATCACAGTGTAGTTATTTTTATAGTTAAACATCCTTCACAAGTAATCATTGCATTCGATTCAACCTATCGACTGATTTATCTTCTTTTTGGGTAGCATCCCTAGTGTTTATACATAAAAAGTGTTCACTGACGTAACCTTGTACTGACGTTTAGTTTTTTAGAACAAAAATTGTTTATTATGTTTAAAATGAATTATTAGTCAAAGTAAATCGTAAAAACGCTTTCTTCTGTAATTATTAGAATAAATATGTGTTTTTGTAACTGAAAAATGTTAAGTAATTATGCAGTTCCGACTTTGAAATAATTAATAATTTTATGTGCCCCTCATTACAAGGTCACGTTGTTAAATGTTGATGAAGTGTCAAATGTGATCTATTAAATTGACTCTACTATAGTGTAGGATGAGACTACATTCAGTTTTTATAGTTTACAGTGTTCACGGAAACATCTAGATGTTTTGTGTGTAGATGTAGAACACAAAAAATGCACGCACCGCTTTATCTCGTGTTCCCCATCGTCGACAATAAAGAGTATGGTGTGGGTGAAAATTATTTTCAGGAGAAAATAAATCTCGCGGCGCCCATAGCTCAGGACGTTTAAAATGGCGTATTAGGAAGAGGCCTACGTCCAACAGTGTATAGAGAAATGTTGATGATGATATGAACAAGAGGGTGCGTAGAAAGCTACGCGTTAGAAGTTAAACTTCCATCACAGAGTGAGATTTTTTTTTTGTACAACTCCATCTGTTGAACTTAGCGGACGAATTCCCGAATGATAGCGAATATTTCTTCGTAGTTACGCCGTTCTACAATAGAGGGCGTTTATAAAAATAACATGACGCGTACGTCACTTCCGTTGCAATCGGACCGTGACGCTAGGTCACTTCTGTTGCATTTTTACCCCAATAAACGTAAAGAAGTTTAACTTCAAAATGTAAATATGTTACTTATTAGTTAGTTACTTAAGTCTCCAGCGCCATCTATCCCCGACGGGACTGGATCATCACTGCAATGGCAGCTGCCTTTTTTCTTCACTTCTTTATCTCCCTCCGATGGCTTAGTGTCACCCACTTCTACTTCTTGGCACGGTATACATTCGGCACAGGGTTTCATTTCTTCTTCCATCTTGTAGTTCTGAAATACATCGGCCAAGTGCGCGTCGGATTCGCACATTAAGAGTTCTGTACCATATTAGAATATATATATATATTTAACACTAGCTGATACCCGCGACTTCGTTCGCGTACACCAAGAATTTAGTAGCCTATGATAATCCTCATGCCATAAAGTATCTCCTTGTTAAATTTAAGTAAGATCGGATCGTCCGTTTAGGCGTGATTAGGTAACAAACAGACAGAGTTACAAACGTTTTTATAATACATATTATATATAGTATGAAGTATGGATGATCGAGCAAAAAATATATTCCTTTTATGGGGACCACCTCTAATTTTAACTTCATTTTGTTTTAGTTACAAGTAACTATATATAACAACAAGTTGTTATAGTGGCTCGAGTATTGTACATTTTGTTAATACAACTCATGTGTTTTGTTACGGTTCAAAAAATCGAGTCGAAATTGCCAAGAACACCTAAATAAAAACCATTTGTATGACTGTACATATTGTATTATATTATAACAGTAGAGTGATTCAGTACTCTGTGCATTAACATCTTAGACCGCACTGTCACTTAACGTCAGGCTGGTGAGATAGTGATTAAGTGCTTGTCTGTCTAATTCAATTTTTTATTTTTCCACAGAAAAATAAAAAAGTGAATAAAAAGGTTATATATTCTTCTATATTTCTTTTTCCCGGCCGCCAAGAGGGACGAGCATAGCCCTGAAAAAAAATCTTGGAAGACTTATTCCGTCTTCACATTGCGAGTGAAGAGGTTATCTTCTAGGAAAGCGTGCTACATCGTCGATCACATCTTCACTTATCATCAGATGAGATAGTGATCAAACGTTTGCTTATCTACTATAAAAAAAGCTATGGAAGAGATTTTTGCCCAATAGACCACTCATAATCATCACCAGGACTAACATAGGACTCCAGTTTCACGCCTCATAGGACCACCTACGACCTAGATGTTAAGAAAAAATCTCACCCTTCCATCAGCTCCAACCCCCAGATACCGTCGCGTGAACGTCGAGGGTCCGACGGTCTGCGGAGCACGCTCGCGCGGAGTCAGCCGGGACAGTAGAGTGTGGGACCCGCCTACCCAGCGGTTGCAGATGTGGTATCTGAACATAGTTGTACAAAGTTCTTTAGAAGTTCTTTTGAGGGCCCTCTGGTGTAGTGGGAGAATGGTCGGCTTTGACGCCTGAGTTCAATTCCCGCCGTGCACCAATAGATTTTTCCGACGACACCGTCCCAAGCAAGTGAACAGAAGACCTACCACCATAAAAGTGAGCACTAAAAGTATCATCATCCGTGTTTTAGAGTGGAAACCACGGCTCGGAAAACGTAGTGTAGGACGCCCTCGAGCTAGCCCGAGCGATGATATACGCAGGCTGGCTGGCAGCGGCTGGAAACAAAGAGCTGAAAATCCCTATGTCCAGCAGTAGACAGAGATAAGCTGATGGTGATGAAGATAATCATCAGTACTGACTTATCGTCCTTATGCGGTGGTAGCCAGGCAGAGGTCTGGACGTGAGGCACGCAGGGCTCCGGCGGCGCGGGATGCAGCGCCGGCAGTGGGCAGGGCTGGCCAGCTGTCGGCTCTACTGGCGCCATCAACGCCTCTGTGTTGCAAGCGCCGCACTTACCGTCCTTGGATAGCTCGCGCATCAGGATAGCCGCCTACAACATAACAATTTTAATGAGACAATTGCACAGAAGACCAGCATTACGTAGAACAGCGTTCGCTGCAGCAGCAACTTTATTTACCACAATCACCATCAATATCATCCGAACTAGCACTATTATCACCTTCTCAAAAACCGTCACCTTCAGCTTAAAAATATGTTTACACAAACATCATCTTCCTACTCTTATCCCTCTTAAGTGGGGTCCGTGCAACATGTCATTATCTTCCATTTGGGTTTACCCGCAGTAATTTCCGCATCCACTCCTTTTACATCCCCATATCTTCCATATCGGATTAACTGTTACGTTCACACACACATCTACTCAAAAACATCACCACCACCATTGGAAGCGTTGTGCCAACAACCAACAGCCATGCTTCGGTTCGTTTTCTCAAGGAGCTGGGATGACTTGGGTAGACGCTAGCAAGAGAAACGCCACCAATTAGAATTATAATCAATTGCATAGAGGTTGGATTCTTCTTAACATAAAGTCTGACTGAAATCTAAGGCAGCTCATTGTTCGGCGAATTCCAGTATCGTCATTAGGCCTGGAGTTCAATAAAGCGGAGAGGAGAGGAGATGTACTGCAAGACTGAAAGCCTAATGAAATCCTTACACTTCTCCGATCTGTTCAGTTAATAATTAAAACTAGTTATAACCAGTTGCACTACCTATCTGGTACCACGACGTTAAATCACCGTGGAAATAAAATATTTCACCTAGAACACCGCATTTCGCCAGCCTTGCACTTGCCACTTAAGATTCAATATGCTTATTCAGGAAAGTAGTGGAGTAAACTGCGTGTTGCTTAAGTTTGATAAGCAAAGAATTCAAACGCATAGCAATAAAATGCATTATTACTTTAGGTTCTCCCAACTTCACGAAGAGAAGGGCCAGCTTATCGTCGATGTTCCGCAGCGCATTCTGTGCCTCATCCTTCAATGATAGGAGCAGCATGATGCCAGCCTTCGTGTCCACTAACTCCGTCAGATCTCGCATTGCCATCTAGAACATAGTTCATTGTGTCTTTTTTATGATTCCGTACCCAAAGGGAAAACGGGACTCTATTACTAATACTCCGCTGTCCGTCCGTCTGTCTGTCTGTCTGTCCATCTGTCACCAGGCTGTATCTCATGAACTGTGATAGTGAGACAGATGAAATTTTCACATATTATGATGTATTTCTGTTGCCGCTACAATAACAAATACTAAAAGCAGAAAAAAGTTAAAAATTAAATAAGGGGATCTCCATACAAGAAACGTGTTTTATTTCAGCATTTCACTATAACGCCATCTATGAACGTTTATCTACCCTAACACCTTTGTGTTAACTTTCACTTAGATGGCGTTAGACATTCGTTGGATATTCGTTAGATGGCGTTAAAGTAAATAAGCACGCGGCTAGTATTGTACTGTGGTACGGGACCCTACGTGACTGCGAGTCGGACACGCACTTGGCCAGTTTGTTTATATCTGATAGGTCAGCACTATCTCAACAGATGGTACAGTATTCTTCTCGAGTTAGAGAGTATTAAGTATTATGTGTTCATCATGTTCGACCACATCATCGCTTATATTGATCAAACGCTAGCCTATATATAAGATATAGAAAAAAACGGAGGTGTCATGAAATAATAGACGCATAGAAGTAATAAAACGACTGTAAACATTGACAAAAATAAAACAGAGTGTCTTATTGACGCGACATTTTTGCGACATTTTTCAAAGAAATAATTAAAAGCTTATTGAAATCTATCCGTAATTATTAGTATTAATGTATACTTATGAGTAATAGGAGTATAATATTAGTTTCGCAGTAAAACTTTAATTAATCAAATTCTTCGACAATTTTCTTTTATATTTTATATTTCTGATTACTTTTTAATATTTAAAAAAAATATCTATAAAAATATTCCGATCTATTGTAGCCAGATAAACCATAAAAACCATCTTCAGCACTTTTTCCAAGATTGCGGCCGCGGGACATGGGTTGTCACCACATGAACTCGGATTTAACCTTACAGTACCCCACCTTGACATCTAAAAAATAAAATTGTGTCTTCTGACAAATGCACGCTAAAAAATGTAACTCTTCAATGGGTCAAACTCTTCAATGCTTGTTTGTCGGTTTTCTATCGGTTATCGAGAGTGTGCTATGGAACTGCATAATTTGATTCCACCTTTCCCATTTTATTATCGGGCATCCAGAGACACTAAAAGGCGCCACCGATTTATGGTGGATATACCATCTACCCGAACAAAGCGATTTGCATCTTCGTTCATCATACGAACCGCCAGGGAATGGAATACTCTGCCTGAGTCTGTGTTTCCGGCGGTTAAATACAATATGGGAGTCTTCAAATCCCGAGTAAATAGGTATCGTTTGGGTAAGCGCGCTCCATTATCGACCGCATCATCACTTAACATCAGGTGAGATAGTGGTGAAATGCTACCCAGTTCTATGTAAATATATTATATATATATATAGAGTATGGCGTATATATAACTTGTATCACAAATTGGTCTATAGAATAGCCTCATCAACTAGAAAAGAGCTTATACTCTTCAAACGACTGAACGAATTATTTTAAAAGCTAAGAACACTCTTAGTTAAGTTACTATCATACAAAAAACAAAACCGCATCAAAATGGGAACCTTTGTTTACGAGTTACGATGCCGCAGAGGGACACGTAAAACTTATATAATTAGGATAGTTTTAAAACTAAAATAATACTTAAATTTAAAATTTAAAACCACCCCCGACCACATGAGTTTTTCTTTACTCATGTGCCACGACTGATTTGTATATGTTCATTGAGAGCATTCCAATGAGCTTAAATACAGCATCTCAGACGAGGAGTTAAGAGTGTTCTGCAGATTCAAGGAGATGTCTTGTCTCAGCATTAGTTCAAGTTTACCATATTATATTCTTGCAATAAAATTGAAGTAACAAGATACTGAATTTCAAATTAATACATTTGATTTGACTCATGTAAACTACGTTAAACAGACGGCAGCAGTGTGACAGGTAAGTAGTACGCAGAAGCGCCATTTTTATTTTTTAGACGTCCGCGGTCAAAGGACTACGAGTTTACGACAGTTGCTATCGTAGTCTTTTTAACCAAAAAAGAGCTGATAATATTTAAACGGCTGAACGGATTTACATGAAACAAAGCTAAGAACACTCTCGATGAAGACACCTATCAACCAAAAAAAACTAAATGAAAATCGGTTCATCCGTTTAGGCGCTATGACGCCACAGACAGACACAGGTACACAGATACACAGATACACAGACACACAGATACACAGACACACAGATACACACGTCAAACTTATAAAACCCCTTCTTTTTGCGTCGGGGGTTAACAACCAACTTCCATGCCCCGCGAGTCAGTTTCAGTTGCAAGTTTGAGACGTTTATTTCGAAATTACAATGGGACCACTTCGGCTCTGTACCCTACCGATTAAAAAAAATCGTTCGAATCGGTTCAGAATTGACGGAGTAATCGCGTAACATACATACAAAAATAAAGAAAAAAAAAACATACAGACGAATTGAGAACCTCCTCCTTTTAAAAAATTCGGTTGAAAACCCATCTTTTCGAGGGTTTAAAAAAAGAAGAAGATCTGGCAACTCTGGAAATTGAAGGTCTGTTCAAATAACAATGTCGCACTAAAAATATACTCATAATGTGAAAAATTCTTATTAAAAAAATTGATAATTTTATCAGATCAGCGCAATGCTCACTTGCCAAACAGATTCTTGTTTCCGAAACTTCGTGTAGCAGTCGTCCAGCTTTAGATCCAATTCCTCCCGAACACTCAAAAAATCTTCTTCTCTCAGAAGACCTTGCAGTTGTGACATGCCAGCCTGAAACATAATAACAAAAATAAATTTAGCAAGAAGAAGACAAATTTAATAGTGGAGTGCAGTAAGATGTAAAATTGGTAAAACCTCGGAATCCAGGGCCAGTCAATTTATCTTCATAAAAACTGAGACTGCATTGTGCTAAAAGCTCAAATAAATAAAACCGGCCAAGTCGAGTTGCACTCGCCCACCGAGGCTTCCGTACCAACGATGGGTTGTACCAATTAAGCTAGACCTCAAAATTGTATGAGCGCTCATATAACACAGAGGTCTATCTTAATTGGCCTATACTATATGTATTCAGTATTGTTTATTGCAACACAATGTACAATAGTTGTATCATAGACTAAAACTAATATTATTATTACTATTGACATGTACCCTGTACTATTTAGGGTGTAGCAATATTTTGCATAATTTATAAAATCTGAATTATATATTTATTTATTTCTTTATAATCTATACGGTTACAAGTTAAATCTAGTAGGAATTATATACATAATATGCTTATTTAAATATACTTATTTATTTTAATATACTTATTCTTAGTTAATTTGTGCTATTTTACTAAGCCTACGTAGTTATAATATTGTCATGTCTAGAGTAGTATGTACATTATGCATTAAGTTAACTTTACCTATTAATTAGACAGTAATTATTACTTTACTATTAAGTATATTTTACTTTAATGGAGATACATTATTATATTGAGAACCTAATTTACTTAGCAGTGAATTGTTAAATATTTCAATTAAATTTTATCTTCTAAATATTCGTTAACCTTATAGTAGCTTTTATTCAGGGGGAACTGATGTAGCTTATTTTTAAATATACTCTCTTTAGGTTCTTGTCTTATATTGAATGGAATTTTATTATAGATTTTTATGGACATGTATTGGGGGCCTCTTCGAAATATTTCCAACTTAGGTTCGGGTAGTAGTAGAGTAAGCGGTTTCCGTGTGTATGGGGACACCCTTTAGTTTGCAACTTTTTTTATTTTTTAGTTAATAAATAGTTAATTATTCATGTTTCCTTTATTTGTGCTGTAAGACCTTGCTTCTTGTCAAATTTCATGATTAGGTTTTCGTTCCAAAACCTATAGGGTACTTCCGGATGATCTAGAATTATCAATTTTGGTTAAAAGCAAGGTCTTACAGCATAAGTAAAGGATAAATTCCAAAAAATAAAAAAAGGTGAAACTTAAAATTAATTAAATTAAAAAGCGGTAAATTTTGGTACTTACAAGTTTTCGCGAAAATTTAAATTTGCCCATATCTTTTTATCGTGCTGGCTCAGGACCTTGATTTTTATACATCTAATAGGGACTATAGACCTCAGTATCAGGTATAAATTTCAACTTGCTAGGTCCACCCGTTCTTGAGAAAATTTGTGGTGCTGGTGACACACGGACAGACAGACAGATAGACAGACAGACAGACGGACAAGAAAGTGATCTTATAAGAGTTCCTTTTTTTACCTTATGATACCTCAGTTGGACTCGCCCACCGACGCTTCCATACCAACGTTGGTAGGTACCAATTGAGCTAGACTTCTAAATTATACAAGTTAGAAGAGAATTCTAAAATTTAGAGGTCTAGCTTAATTGGCACCTACCAACGTTGGTACGGAAGCCTCGGTGGGCGAGTCCAACTCGACTTTGCCGGTTTTATTTAGATAATGATATCCTAAATGCTATTATTTTTCACGATTGCACGGCTGCATCCGCTTTAAAAATGTTTATCAACGTTGTACAACATTTACAACCTACTTCCAATAAGTAGATGGTTCTCAAATACTGTGTGTCTATCAAAGTGTTAAATAAAATTAAATAAACGTAGTCCGTTGTAATGAAACATGGACTCGGTAACGCACTAAGTCACCTCATCACTAATTGATTAGTACTCGAGTCACAGATTATATAATAGTTACTACGTAACAGATATTTCACTCCCCTACAAAAACACAATACCAACGCTTATTTCAGACAATACAATCAAAAACTCGACCATGTGGTGGACATCCTCAGGGAGGAAGGGACAAAATTCTGTGAGACGCGAGGTGCTGGCAAGAAGTCCAAGCTTTCAGAGGAATCTCTGCAGCTAATACAAAAGCGACGTGATAACCCTGCAGTCACTTCGTCAGGTCAACGGACCCTAAATAAAAAGATTTTTAAATTGGTACGACGTGACCTCCGGAGCTCCAACACACGCTCAATTAAAGAAGCGATCGAGCAAAACCGGGGGTCAAAAGTCTTTGTCCAACAGCTGGGCCGAAGCCATCTGACGAAGTTGACCACTTCTAGCGGGAGTGTCGTCGCTTCTAAGCCGGAGATTCTTAGGGAAGTAAAAGACTTCTACAGCCAATTATACACCTCACAAGCGTCCCTTCCCCAACCCGGCATCGAGGATCCTAGAGCCACTCTGACCCGCCACTACACCGAAGATTTGCCAGAAATCAGCCTAGATGAAATTGTGATGGCTCTCAGGCAGCTTAAAAACGTAAAAGCCCCCGGAGAGGATGGAATTACAACGGAGCTCTTAAAAGCCGGTGGAACTCCTACGCTACTACAGCTTCAGCGTATTTTCAATTCCGTCCTCTTTTCGGGGAGAACTCCGAAGACATGGAGTAAGAGTGTGGTTGTTATGTTCTTCAAAAAGGGAGACAAAACCCTTTTGAAGAACTATCGACCTATCTCGCTCTTAAGCCATGTCTATAAGTTGTTTTCTAGAGTCATCACAAATCGTCTCGCGCGTAGGCTCGACGAATTTCAACCCCCCGAGCAGGCTGGGTTTCGAGGAGGATACGGCACCATAGACCACATCCACACAGTGCGGCAGGTTATACAGAAGACTGAAGAGTATAACCAGCCCCTGTGCTTAGCGTTTGTGGACTATGAGAAAGCCTTTGACTCCATTGAAACCTGGTCTGTTCTGGAGTCTCTGCAACGGTGCCAAGTCGATTGGCGATACGTCCAAGTGTTGAGAGGTCTATATGACACCGCAACTATGACCGTCCAAGTACAAAATCAGCAGACTGAACATATCCACTTACATCGAGGAGTTAGACAAGGAGACGTTATTTCCCCCAAATTATTCACAAACGCTCTAGAGGATATGTTCAAAACGCTGAACTGGAAAGGAAGGGGCATAAATGTCAATGGCAATTACCTCTCACACTTGAGATTTGCGGACGACATCGTCATCATGGCTGAAACCGTGCAGGACCTGCAATACATGCTGACCACCCTCGCTGATTCTTCTGCGCGCATCGGTCTCCGGATGAACTTGGATAAGACCAAGATCATGTTCAACGAACATGTTATTCCGGAACCGATTGCCTTAAATGGAGTCCCTCTCGAAGTTGTTGACGAATATGTCTACCTTGGGCAAATCTTGCAATTGGGCAGAAACAATTTCGAGAAGGAAGCTCGCAGAAGGATACAGCTTGGATGGGCAGCATTCGGAAAACTTCGTCGAGTCTTTACATCGCCCATACCACAAAGCCTGAAGACGAAAGTCTTTAACGAGTGCGTCCTTCCTGTTATTACCTACGGAGCCGAGACGTGGACACTGACAGTGCGACTAGTTCACCAATTCAAAGTCGCTCAGCGAGCTATGGAGAGGGCTATGCTCGGAGTTTCTCTGAAGGATCGAATTCGAAACGAAGTCATCCGTCAGAGAACCAAAGTAATCGATATAGCTCAGAGGATTAGCAAGCTGAAATGGCAGTGGGCCGGTCACATCTGTCGCAGAACCGATAACCGTTGGGGTAAACGAGTTCTAGAGTGGAGACCACGGCTCGGCAAACGTAGTGTGGGACGCCCTCCAACTAGATGGAGCGATGATATACGCAAGCTGGCTGGCAGCGGTTGGAAACGAATAGCTGAAGATCGAGCTCAGTGGCATGCCATGGGAGAGGCCTATGTCCAGCAGTGGACGGAAATTGGCTGATAATGATGATGATGATGATGAATCAAAAATGTGTCTAAGGCGCTGGACTTAGCGTTGCTATTACTTCGTTCAGCGCGCGATGTGCCAGCGCGCGCCCGATACAATGTGCATTAGTGTAGTGTAGTAGACTCAATGAAATATATAAAAAAAAGAGTTGTGAATGCCTATTATTTACCTCACAAAATGATTATTACTCACGATAATAATGAAAACAATTGAGCTAGGTACTATCTTCGATTCGTATCTTTGATTCTTGTTTTTAGGGTTCCGTACCCAAAGGGTAAAACGGGACCCTATTACTAAGACTCCGCTGTCCGTCTGTCAGTCTGTCTGTCTGTCTGTATGTCCGTCTGTCACCAGGCTGTATCTCATGAAACGTGATAGTTGGACAGTCGAAATTTTCACAGATGATGTATTTCTGTTGCCGCTATAACAACAAATACTAAAAACAGAATAAAGTTAAAAATAATAGAGGGTCCCCATACAAGAAACGTGTTTTTTTTCGGCATTTCACGCCATCTATGTACGCTTAGTTAGGTAAACGTCCCATAGATGGCGTTATATTAAAATGTCGATCCCTAACACCTTTGTTAGACGTTAGATGGCGTTATATAAAATAAAATGTTTATTGATTATTATTTTTTGCTGGCGAAAAAGGATAGTGGGACTTTTTGCTCGATCTTATAAAATACTGTAGTGTGGTACGGAACCCTACGAGTGCGAGTCCGACTTGCACTTGGCCAGTTTATTTTAATTACATTAAAGCTTACCTTTCCTCATCTACAGGTCATTTAAGAAATGATAGTGCCTTGTCTTCTGATTTTGATTGACATCCGTCAAATGAGCAATACTTTACTCCAGACATTTTATAAATAACATACGTTGCGCGCGCGTGAGCAGTGACAAGCGACTGGCGATACCGGCGCCGGCGCTGGTCGAAAGTTTAGGCGCATTAGCTATTAGCGAGTGCGGGATGCCTGCTCGAGTTGTCAAAAGTTGAATAAATAGTTGGACGAAGTATGTGCCTACCTTATCTCTGAGTCCATCCAGAACTTCATCTCGGTCTGCTTTCTGTTCCCGCATCATTTCTGCAACTTCCACCAAACTCTGACGAACAAATCATACACTCACTTCATAACCAGAATTTGGATTTATATCTATCTGTTAGGGTAGCTTTTAACCACATTCTCGAATGGTGGTAAGAGACGATGTGGTAATAGACTGCGAACACGCTAGGCCTAGAATAAAGCGCATTTTAGACCGAAAATAACCGTCTACAGAGGCAATTGAAGACATTCTCAGTCGTAACTACGTGATTGATGGAAATTTTGATATGGACAATCGCGAATGACGCTACCACTGAACGGCTCGTCGTGTGGTCGAGCAATTGACAGGTTGATTGAATCTCCATCATTCGCACCTTCAATTGCAACGGTCAATCGCAATCACGTACCGGTTGACGAATGACAAATGACCGTCTCCGAGGCACTTAACGTTCTAATCCACGTAGTGCTACAGATACAACTTAGGGGTCTTCAAGTCGAGAGTGAATAGTTATCTTTTGGGTAAGCGCGCTACATCATCGACCGCATCGGCACTTAACATCAGGTGAGATACTGGTCAAGCGTTACCCATTTTTGCATATAAATAATAGTTTTAAAAATACTAAAAAACACGCTTTTCATAGAAAACCGAACTAAAAAATAGAAAATAAATGTTAATAAATTTAAATTAAGAATAGTGTTAAAAATTTCAATAAATATAAATTAATAATAGTGTGAATAAAAAAAATATTTTGTTTTAAAAAAAGCGTGATTATTGTGACTATTGCCTATATACCCTCTATTATCTCATCAAAGCAGCGGATTTAGTTTTACGTATTTTATAAGACAATGTAACGTTAGATAATTCTAAAAATAGTAGGAACCGAGAGAAGAATCGTAGGAGAAGTAACACAGATTTTCCGTTCGGCTTCTAACGACCATCCTAACAGTAATAATAAATGTGATACAATACTAAATCTATAAAATATAATAGAATGTATAATAATCCCCAATATGTAAAATTAATGTAAGTTATTGAGTATACATTTTTATTCTAATGTTTAATTTTTATATCGCAGGATAAATTTAAATGTACCTAATGTATTATGTAATTTTTTAATCATAATCATATGTAAAAGTAAATTATTTAGGTATTGCTGAATTGTAGTCGGTACAGATGGTGAAAAGTTACAAAATTGTTTCATACAGTATTTTTGTAATGGTAGGACTTCTGCTAGTCCGCCTGGGGCGGTACCACCACTTTGCCAATTAATTTTCAGCCGTGAAATAGGAATGTTTTTCGGTTGGAATGGCAAGATGTCCAGTAAAATTACAGGGCATGTGAGACTCAACATGTTTATGTCTCAACTCTCAAGGTAGCAGGCACAGTGCAGGCAGCCTATTACACCCGCATGTCAATGCGTCAATGCGCAAGGTAGATGTCGTCGCTTACCATCAGGCGATTGTCGTTATAAAAAATACAATCTATAGTAAAGTCAATTTAATAGATCACATTTGACACTTCATCAAAATTCAACAACGTGTCCTTGTAATGAAGGGCACATAAAATTATGAATTATTCCAAAGTCAGAACTGCATAATTACTTAACATTTTTCAGTCACAAATACATATTCATTCTAATAATTACAAAAGAAAGCGTTTTTACGATTTACTTTGACTATTAATTCATTTTAAACATAATAAACAATTTTTGTTCTAAAAAACTAAACGTCAGTACAAGGTTACGTCAGTGAACACTTTTTCTTTATAAACACTAGGGATGCTACCCAAAAATCAAAAGATTGATCAGTTGATAGGTTGAATCGAATGCAATGATTACTTGTAAAGGATGTTTAACTATAAAAATAACTACACTGTGATTGTAATTAACACATAATATTATTCTTTGACTAAAAAAAATACTAAAATAATTGAATAGGAATTAAAATCAATAATAATTTGGGTTAAAAAACTAACGATAAACTACTAAACGTTAGATCCATAGGTACATTTCAGTATGTTTTTTATTTTATTGGGCCATTTTCTATGGAGCTACATTCTAATCCATAAATACATATAAAATATATTTTTAAATTGAATAAATGAAATGTAATTAATAAAATTACTATTGCCGCTTATTTAAATGAGACTTACTCGCAGCTCGTCGCTGAGTTGTCCCTGGAAGTTCTCCAGCTGTTGGTGAGCTGTATGCGTGGTATCCAGGTCGTGTGCCAGATCTTCGTAGCGTTCCGTCAGCTCCGTTACAGCTGGAACAGTCAGTACACATACATACACAACTATGTATTGTATCATTACAACAGAAGGAACTAATAATAAAGACGGCAATAGCCCAATGGATAAGGTGTGGGACTGGCGATCGAGAGGTCGGGAGTTCAGAAAACAAAAATACCGATTTCAAATGCCACGCTAGTCATCACAACCGACTTCCAAAAAGAAGGAGGTTATCAATTCGTCGTTGTTTTTTTTTTATATGTATGTTACGCGATTACTCCGTCAATTGTGAACAGATTCGAATAATTCTTTTTTTAATCGGTAGGGTACGTTTTCGAGGTGATTCCATTGTGATTTCATCAAGATCTGATGAGTATCTCCAGAGATATGACGATAAACATCTCAAACTTGCTACTAAAATTGACTCGCGAGGCATGGAAGTCGGTTGTTTTAGTTTTTAAACTCTTATACATCTTAATTATTTTCAGTACCAAGTTTTATTATGTATTTATTTCTATATCTCTGGAGATACTTACTTGTCAGATCTCGATAGAATTACAATGGCACCAAACGGGAAGCATACTCTCAAACAAAAAAATAATTTTCGAAATCAGTTTATCAATGACGGAGTTTTGAGTGAATAATAAAACAAAGAAAATAACAGACGAATTGAGATTGAGAGAGTCTAAAACCTCACCAGACATCACCAGGGGGGAGGGGGTTAAAAAGTTGCTGAAAACATTACGGATGTATGGAAGACCCTTTCACAGCAATGTTCTACCGAGCAAATTCTAGTTAAGTCTGATAAAAGGCTTGAACCTAATAGCTTAGTGCGAGTAGAAGGATTATAGCCACGTTTTCGGCGATCATTAGATGAAATCCACATCTAGTTTAAGGAAACTGAAGAACTAACCTGCAGTCTCAGAGTTATTGTTGACCATTTCGAGCTGCACTAGTCCTTCCTTCAGCTCGGATCGCATCTGCGCCATTTGCTCTTGGAAGCCTTGCATCTGGGTTTAATATTGTGATCTTTGTAACATTTTCCTTTTACATCTAATGGTCAGTTCACACCGCGACGCGACGCGACGTGACAATGCTTGTGGTTACGCGCTGCGCAGCGAAACGCGCGGCGCGGACGACTATCTGAATGAAATGTGTTTCTTTTTGTATTGTAAATAAAGTTCTATTTTGTATCACGCGGCGTTTCGCTGCGCCGCGTGGTGCAGCGCAACGCAGCCGAATTAACTCAATGAAATGTGTATCTTTTAATGTAGTAAATAAAGTTCTTTTTTGTATCACTCTCTTAATAAGTGCGCGCCGCGTCGCGTCGCGGTCTGAACTGACCCTAAGCATATAAAAGTGCAAGAATGCATGCCAAGTGGAATGCGAAGTGTGCCTTATTGCCAGCCTTACATTGTCAAACCATCATCATAATCAGCCGGTGTCCGTCCACTGCTGGACATAGCCATCTCCCAAGAAACGCCACTGAGTCCGATTTTTGGCTCTTCTTTTCCAGTCAAATGTTAGACAAAAATTTCATAGCGGTGTTTTCGTTTGTGGAACTTTGAAATATGAAGTGGTGAACTTATTACGCGAAGGGAGCGAGCTTGCAACTGTGATTAAAATTTCTTGTTACTACACTAGACTCTATTAGCAGTATATAGTAGTATATAGCAGTATAAGTAAGGATAGGCTAGCGTTTGACAACTATCTCGCCTGGTGGTAAGCGATGATGTGGTCGAAGATGGCATACCTACAATATTCAGTCAGACCATTCTAGGCCTAGCGAGAACGGTATGACTCTCAAAGGCTGTGTGCTGGCGAAACATCGTATGGTTATGATGGCAGATTTTTCCTTGATGGTGGTAAGCTACTTCTAGGTAGCACGTCAAGCGGGATATCGAAACTGGTGAGCTTTTCTACAGACTTCCAAAAAGAAGGAGGTTCTCAATTCGTCGGTTTCTATGTTTTTTTTTTACCGACTTCAAAAAAAGTAGGAGGTTTCTCAATTCGACCGTATTTTTTTTTTTTTTTTATGTTTGTTCGGGGTTAACTTCGATTTTGATTATTCTTTTTTTGTTCGAAAGGAGATATCCCAAGTGTGGTACCATGGTCATTTTATCGAGGTCTGATAAGTATCTCCAGAGATATTGAGATAAACATCTCAAAATTGGTACTGAAAATGAACATTGAAGTCGGTTCTTTTTTAGTTTTTAAACGATATTATTGTATGTATGTTACGCGATTATTTCGTCAATTGTAAACTGATTTGAATGATTCTTTTTTTAATCGGTAGGGTATCAATCAATCAATCAAATAAATTTATTTGCCAGAATACATTTACATTCATAGGTCTGATAATTGTAGTTAGTATTAGTATTCAGCCTGCATGCAGACGTGCAAATATTAAAATTTTGTCATATTTTTACATTTCATTTCAAATTCTGTAATACTGTAGAAACAATTAAATAATAGCCAGTCACACAGTTTCCTTTTAAAGTTATTTCCCTCCAATAATTTTAATTCATTAGGAATCATGTTGTAAATATCTATACACTTATTAAATACATTCTTGTTATAAATTTTCGACATGGTGGTTGATAAAGCATTCTTAAATGTTTTGCCCTTCTATGCCTAGTTTGGATATCACTTTGTTTTTTAAAGTATTCAGGATTTGCTTTAACAAAAAGACAAATATCTCTGAGATACATGCAAGGTAACGGAAGAATTTTGCACGCTTTAAAGAATGGCCTGCAGGAATCCAGGAACCAAGCCTTGTAACCCGAACGCAACGCTTATGCACCCTAAAAACTCTCTCTATATCAACCGAGTTTCCCCATATTATTATTCCATAGGTGATGAGGGACGCAACATGTCCATGGTATGCAGTTAATGCTGTTCCATTGAGTTTGTCTGAGCTTTTTTAATGCAAAAACGTATCGTTCAAGCTTTTGGCACAGAATATCGAAGAGAGAAGTACCAGGACCTAGGTTGTATATTGATCTAATCGCACGCTTCTGTAAAACAAAACTTACATTTATGTCTGCAGCAGCACCCCAAAACAGAACACCATAACTCATCAAACTATGGAAGTAGGCAAAGTAAACTGTTCTTACAGTGTTTATATCTGTGAGTTTCCTTACTTCTCGTATGGCATGAATTGCAGAGCTCAGTTTGCCGCTTAATTTATCGATGTGAGGGCCCCATTGTAATCTAGGGTCCAGTGTTAGACCCAAGAATAGAGTTGAGCTTACTAAAGCCAAACTTTCATCTACCAATCGTAAACTAGAATCTACTATAGCAGTCCTACTCAATGAAAATTTTACACACTTTGTCTTAGAAGGATTTAGGACAAGATTGTTAACAGCAAACCACTCACTCACGTTTTTTAATACGTTATTAATAGAGCTATAATCAGCCACGTTTCTACCAATCTTAAACATGAGAGAGGTATCGTCCGCAAAAAGAACAATATCGTTTGTTTGCGAAATTACAGAATATGGTAGATCATTTACATATACCAGGAATAAAAAGGGTCCCAATATCGATCCCTGCGGGACTCCCATTTTGACAACAGATCCAACAGAATAGATACTTCCAATATTAACTCTCTGTTGTCTTTGAGAAAGATATGATTTAATCAAAGAAATTGACTTGTCCTCGAGGCCATAGTATTTGAGTTTATCAATTAATATTTTGTGGTCGACGCAGTCGAAGGCTTTACTGAGGTCACAAAACACTCCGATGGCATCCTTTGACTCTTCCCATGCACCAGCTATGTATTCACATAATTTTGCACCAGCATCAACAGTCGACCGACCTTTTGTAAACCCATATTGCTGATCGTGCAAAATGTTATTCGTAACTTTTCAAAAATTTTGCTGATAGATGGCAAAACTGACACAGGTCTGTAATTAGATGGATCTTCTTTGCTACCGGACTTAAATATAGGAATTACCTTACTATGTTTCATAGTGTTTGGGAAAATCCCTTGAACAATACATTTATTAAAAATATTTGCTAAATAAGGAGCTATTACATGTATGATGTTCTCTAGTACTTTAACGGAAAGCCCCCATAAGTCTTCTGTTTTCTTTATTTTGAGCAATTTAAAAGTTTTTATTACAGCAGTGGTTGTTACTGCGTGGAACTGGAATGAACAGGTCAAATTATTTACATTTTTTTCCAAATGAGATATTGCTGTAGTAGATGATGAATTTAAATCTTTTGTTAATTCTAAAGGAATATCATTAAAATACGATTCAAAAGCAGCAGCTATTTCTAAATTATTGTTAATATATTTGCCATCAATTTTTAAAATCCTAGGTTTCTCCATCGCTACCTTTTTTCCTGATTCTTTCCTTATAATATCCCAGGTAGTTTTGATCTTATTTTTAGATTTAATTATTCTATCTCTAATAAATAATGATTTCGCTTTCATGCATACTTTTTTGAATACCTTTGAGTATTGTTACTTTCTCTGAAATTTCATTACACGGCGAGCTGTTTTTCAGTTCGTACAGTTGGTATAATGTGTTTTTACTTATAAGTATGCCCCGAGTAGCCCATTCTGCAAACTTGTGATTACCGTTACATTTTAACTATGCTTATATATTTGACTGAATGTTGAAACCAACAGATTAAATAACTCATCATATGCCTTGTCAGGATCTTCTAAGTATTCTGATACATTCTTAATGACATTAATTACTTCCTGCTTAAAATATGTGTTCCGCTTTTCAGTAATTGGCCTAATAGTAATTTTATCCACATATGTGACTGACTTTGAATGTGTGAGTACAAGACTCCTCTGGATGAGGTTGAAGGTGGGTCTAACGCGTATCTTCATATTAGGAGTCTATGCTCCACAAGATGCGCGTTGGAACGGTTCCACTGCAGCCCAAGCAGAGAGGCAGGAGTTTTGGGATAGCATGAAAGATGTTATGAGTAAATACGAACAAAATGAAAGAGTAGTAATGCTAGGCTACTTTAATAGCTGGGTAGGTGTGAAGCGTGATGGATATGAAAGTGTGTTGGGAAGGTTCGGCGATGACAGGGTGAATGAAAACGGGGAAAATTTGCTTGAAGTATGTCTTGGGTGGAATCTTGTGGTAACAAACACTTGGTTTGACCATAAGAAGATCCACATGTATACTAGGGAAGAAGGAAGCGTGAGAAGTATGATCGATTTTGTTATAGTGGATGAAAGACTGAGAAAGAAAGTACAGGACACTCGGGTGTACCGCGGTGTCGGCGTGGGCTCAGACCACTTTCTGGTGATGTGCCGAATAAGTGGTCTCTTTAAGCGATGGCGGCATCGTGTGCAGGAACCCGATAGTGTACTGGAACGCATAAAAGTTGAGAATTTACAAGAAGAAAGTGTGAAAGATGAGTTTGTAAGTAAATTGATCGAGAAGTTTGTCATTAGATGAAGTGTGTTAGGTTGAAAATTTATGGAAGCCGTTTAAGGAAGGGATCGTGGAAGTTGCTGTAGAAGTGTGTGGTGTAAGTAAGAGAAAAAAAGGGTGTAAATTGAAGTATGTGTGTAAAGATGTCCAAAAAGCTGTATTTGAGAAGAAGAAAGCATGGCAAGACTGGTTAGCTTCAAAAGCCAACCTAAGAATGCAAAAAGGAACGACTGAAGATGTAAGCAAGGCAAAGGAAGAGTATAAAAGGTTAAAGAATGTAGCAAAAGAGGTTGTGGATAGAAAGAAAGGTAACGATAGAGATGAATTTGATAGGAGGTTATCTGACGACTTCCAGACCAACATTAAGTTTTTCTGGAAGTCGATAAGGACAGCCAGAGGAAATCTTAATACCTCGCAACTGGACAAAGTCAGAAATCGGGATGGCAGTATTGTGAGAGGAGAGGAATGCGTTCTAAAGAGATGGAAGGAATATTTTGAAAGTTTATTTGAAAAGGAAGATATGCAAGTGCCAGTGACAACTGGTAACGCCAATGAAGATGGCGATGAAAGTAATATCAGCATGGAAGAGATAATGCCAGCGTTGAAAAGTATGAAATCGGGTAAGGCTGCAGGGTATGACAGGATTTCGATCGAGATGCTGAGGGCTGGACAAGGTGTGGTAGCGAGTCAGCTGTATCGCCTTTTTAACCTTTGCTGGAGGAACGGAATTGTTCCAGAAGACTGGTGCAAAGCCGTCATTGTGCCGCTATACAAAGGAAAGGGATCACAGCAAGACTGCAAAAACTATCGCGGCATTAGCTTACTCAGCGTCGTCGGAAAATTGTATGCAAAGGTACTGATTACAAGAGTGACGAATGAAACTGATAAGATAATGTGGGATGTACAAGCGGGTTTCAGGAGAGGAATGGGATGCATGAATCAGGTCTTTTCTTTACGAAGCATAGCCGAAAAATGTTTGGCGAAACACCAAAAGGTCTATTGCGCATTCGTAGACTTGGAAAAGGCCTATGACAGAGTGCTGAGGAATGAATTGCGGTCAACATTGTCTATGTATGGGGTGGGCGGCAGTTTGATACGAGCACTGAAATCACTCTATGAGGGTTCCAGTGCTTGTGTCAGAATAAACGGAGCGTACACAGACTGGTTTAACATCGAAAAAGGTGTTAGACAGGGATGTGTAGCATCGCCAGTGCTGTTCAACCTATTCATAGACAATTGCTTGACAGATCTGAAAGAAAGTGTGTATGGATTAAGAATGAATGATTTAACCATCAAATGCCTCCTATACGCTGATGATCAGGTGATATTAGCATCATTTAGCATCATCGGAGGAGGAGTTGCAAAGAATGGTTAATATTATGCATGACGCCTTAAAAAGCAAAGGGATGAAAGTAAATGTAAGCAAGACCAAAGTAATGGTTTTTGAAAGAGAAGAAAGAATGACTGATTGTTATGTGACGATTGAAGGAGAAAGAGTGGAACAAGTGAAAGAGTTTGTGTACCTGGGTTCTAAGTTTACGAGAGATGGTAAGTATGAAAGTGATATTGAGCGAAGAGTTTTGGCTGGAAACCAAGTGAGTGGGGCATTACATAACTTTATGAGAAGTCAGAACGTGTCTAAAAAAGCACGACTGGCTGTACATAGGGGAGTGTTGGTTCCCACACTCATGTATGGTAGTGAATGCTGGGTATGGCAGAAGAAACATGAAAGTAAAATTAATGCTGTAGAAATGAGAAGTTTGAGAAGTATGATCGGAGTGACTCTGATGGATAAGTTGGAGAACAGCGTGATAAGGGAATGTTGTGGTGTGGTAGAAGATGTAGTGACAAAGATAGAGAAAGGGATGCTTAGATGGTTTGGACATCTAGAGAGGATGGATGAAGAAAGATTGACGAAACAGATTTATGAGACGTGTGTGAATGGGCCAGTTGGTAGAGGCTGACCTAGGCGAACGTATCACGACCAGATCGGAGACGTTTTAAAAAAAGGCCAAGTCAAAAGTACCTATAACCGGCGAGCATGTATGAAGACGCTCATGAAAGTGGAAGAAGCGAAGGAGGTATGTCAGGATCGTAGCATGTGGAAAGAAGTAGTCTCTGCCTACCCCAACGGGAAAAAGGCGTGATTGTATGTATGTATGTATGTATCTATATTGATACCCAAAAATAAAGTAGTGTCAGACTCTTCAACTTTTTCTCCATTGTAAAAAATGTCCAATTTATTTTTGTTTGTATTATAAGAATTGAATTGTATAATTTTTGTTTTATTTGTATTTATATCAAGGTTATTTGCTTCCATCCAATGGATTATATCAACAAGAGCTTTGGTAACTGTTGCTTGAGCTTGTTCCTTATTTTTATTTTCAGTAACCAGTGTGGTATCATCCGCGAAAAGAATGCACTCATAAGGAGTCGCTCATGACATTACCAAGGTACATTTCCAAGGTGGTCCCATTGTAATTTCATCGAGGTTTGAAAGGTATATCCAGAGATATGACGATAAACGTTTCAAACTTGCAACTGAAATTGACTCGCGGGGCATGGAAGTCGGTTGTTTTTAACCGACCGTTAACCGTTTGCACAAAATTGGTCGAGCGGTTCTTCATTTATCACATATCACGAGGACTCAACGCGGGCAAAGCCGCGGGGCGCAGCTAGTGGATAATAAAATATCTTCGAGCATTTGCCCATTGTTTAATACTCGAACATATCAAGTAAAATATCTGTCACGACCACCTTCAAAAATACAAGGTGTGGTTTTGCATTCTCGCCATATTTGCAGGGGTAGGTATACTCCATGTATAGAACAAGAATCAGTAAAAAAAAATATTTATAAAAAAAATACATTTTAATGATAGAGCCAGCTGATAGAGCGGCGGCGGTACACGTCACTGACCGCCACAGCACAGCTGACCGCTCTATCAGTGTCATAACATCATCTACGTATGTGTGTACACGCCTGCGCAGTTTGCATGGCGTTTTTCTGATATTACTCGGGGATGATTCTGAAAATCACAAAATTGTTTTATCAAATATACGGGTATTAATTCACGGGCGAACTTTAATAATATTATTAAGAGTACCCATTACAATTGACTATGCAAATATGGCGAGAATGCACATCTTGTATAGAGATACAAGTGCAGGATAAAGGAAAATCTATATCCTTCAGAAGATACCTGTGTGGTGATACCGATGTCGAACCCCTTTAGCTGGTCTGAGTAGTCGGAAGTCAACGCGTACAGATGTGTCACTCGGGTGTCCAGACCCAGGGCTTTTTCTAGCCTTTCACCTGGAAGGGCACAGATTAACGTAGTAGTTACAATTAATGTGAAATTAATAACCTATGTATTTTTTTTATGTCAAGGTTGGCAATCAAGCACATGGCCCGGCCCGTCTGATGGAAAGCGGTTACCGTCGACTATGAAAAACTGCAACACCATGGGCGGTGTTAATGCATTTCCGACCTTTAAGGAACTTATCCCTATATCTTTTTTAAAAGACTCTATTCTATAGCTAGAGGGAAAATAGCTGCGGGCAAATCATTCCAAATCTTACAATTCCGAGGTAGAAAACCACGGTTGAAGCGGGTGGTGCGAGACTTCCAGTTCTATAATTTGAGATCATTTTGAGAAACATTACCTAGGGGAGGGTTACCTATTTACAGTGTACCTAGTGTGAAGTGGTACTTATTATCTACTGTCCATAGACTTTAGGTCCGTGCTCCCTAAGTGCTGCTAAATGGTGACCACTGATAGTCCGGATCGGCTGTAGCGCGTGGCTTGAACCAACCAACAAATAAAGATATGTCAACAAAGACGGTTTGGCGAGTTCCGGAGAGTTCAGTGCTAGCCAGTTTATAAGACTAGTTTAGATAGTTGGGCTGGATTGGAATACATTTAGTTGTCTACGTCTGTCAAGCAACATTCTAACTTATAGGTATCCGCATGGTTCCTTAATATCAATGCTAGGTACTAAAAGCGAAGCTTTTAATACCTATTACCTAACTTCACCCAACATATCACCAACTTTTAAAATAAAACTGGCCAAGTGCGAGTCAGCATCGCGTCTCTTATCGCACACTTAGGGAGGGTTCCGTACAATACGAAACATAACAGAGTTTCAACCTCATATATTTGATTAATTGATATTACCAAGAATATTTGGTTTGGTCGCGATCGCGATCTAGAAAGACGGGGCTCGTTAAACTAGCGCTATCTATGTCATTATGTCGAAACTAATTATATAGATGACGTTTGAAAACACGTTTTTTGTATGGGGACCCCCTTTAATTTTTAACTTTATTTTGTTTTTAGTATTTGTTGTTCTAGCGGCAACAGAAATACACCATCTGTGAAAATTTCAACTGTCTAAATATCACGGTTAATGAGCTATAGCCTGGTGACAGACGGACAGACAGACAGATAGACAGACAGACAGACGGACAGTGGAGTCTTAGTAATAGGGTCCCGTTTTACCCTTAGGGTACGGAACCCTAAAAAGCCTTATGGCAACTAATTTGCCTATTATAAATACACGAACCAACTGCTTAGCTGTATATCTTCTATGTGTTTGTATCTTTGATGTGGCAATAAAGAGGAATATCAAATATATTATTAACATAAGATGACCTAAATAATTAAAAGAACAGTAAATGTTGCACAATTGGTCATTCAAAGAATATCTGGAACCACCCACTGTAAAATCCTTCAATATAGGTTTACAGTCCTCAATGATGCATCATCCAAAATAATTGAGGTCCTCATGGAAATTCAATAAAATATCTCTTTTTATAGACGCCACTATCTCCCCTGGTTAGTGTCCTACTTCTGTAAGCTAGTGTACTGCGATAAAGTTGCTTGCTATATTCAATAAAGAGTTTATCTATCTATCTTATTAATATGACTTGACCCGTGCTTATATTGATTAAACGACTAACCAATAGCCTTTGTAGTACTGCTTGCAAAGTCGGCAGATGTGATGGCCTTGTTAGTTAACGCTTGAACATTCTTCATTAGATCTTGCTTCAATATCATAATAGCATCACTGTTAAAATACAATGTTTTTATACGTAAGTTTTTATTTTGTTGTCAAAGTTCAAACGGAATCTCGCGGCTTCCATAAATCGGCGCGTCCATAAATAAATAAATTGTTTTAGAAAATGGATAATAGGTATAATAGAACTTTAATCAGTATGTAATATAATAAATAAATGTAAATGTATTTTATGATATTGATATGATTGATTTTAAATTGTGAAGCGTGAAAATTGTGAATTTATGGGTGAAAACTTACCTGAAATAAAGGAATTTTAATTTTAAAAAAAAATGAAAATTAAAGCGCAATCCTACACGTGCGTGATCCCTTTCCCCCCTGTGTGATGCGTCCATAAAGAGTAATGCCGGTGTGGTATGCCCTAGTATACACGGTGATTATATGGTTTATTCAAAAGCTTTAAGGGTTCGAGCACCCACTGAATATTAAAAAAAATAACGTTAATCATTATATTGCGGCCTGCCCCGCTGTTGACGGCATCCTAGCCAAATCAAAGCCAAAATCTTAGTCCGACATTCGGCATAAAGAGTCAGTAATAAATAAAAATAAACCGGTCAAGTGACAGTTGAGTAGCGCACCAAGGCTTCCGTACAAACTTGTCAAAACATACTTAACTTTGCAGTTCGATCCCTAAACCGATGCCGAAACACTATTCCTGAACAAACTGCAAATAATAAGTTTGAAATAGTGTACGGTTTTCAGATTTTTTTCCACATTTTTTTCCACACATTTTACAGTGCTTCAAGACCTTGCTTTTTGCTACATTCCATGAGGTTCTATGTCAACGGGAAGTTCCCTATAGGTTTTGATTCCCTTGTGATGCATATTTTTGCATATTTCGATCATGCCTTTTGATAACGTTGACTTACAAGTGTGATTTTTACACAACTGAAAGATACTGTAGGTCCGAGTATTCGACAAAAGTTTCAACTCCATACCTCTACGCGTTCCTCAGAAAAAGGGACTTTACAGACAGACAGACGGACAGACAGACAGACAGACAGACAGATGGACAACAAAGTGATCCTGTAAGGGTTCTTTATTCCTGTTGAGGAACCCCAAAAATAGTAATTTAAAGTTAAAAACGTATATAAGACAAACTCAAGTTCGGTATGGGTAACTCCAAGGTTGACAACCGAGCTCCGCGAAGTGCCCGCGACGCTGGATCGTGTCCCAGTACCTGCCATCTTCCCCGCCTTGGGTTCCTTTGTGCTATCCAACATCACTGACTTACGGCCAAGCTTGGCCTTTGGAATCTCCTCCTGAATACAACCATCATTTGGTTAATGAGAACGCAATAAGTATTTTGCATGGTTGCAGGATACTATCTAGTGTCCCGTGTCCGCCCAGCCAGCTACCACCCTAAAGTTAGAAAATCTGTTGCTAAACATCTAATATGTTCCGGCAGCTATCCTTGAGAGCCAATTCCCATTCTAGGCCCAACGTGCTTACCATCTTCGACCGCATCATCGCTTACCCACAGGTGAGATAGTGGTCAAACGCTAGCCTATAAGATATAAAAAAAGTATCTGTACTAACTATAAACTAGTGGTCGTTCCGTATTCAAAAGTCGACCAAAATATTTAAAGAAAAAACTATGCACTTTTTCTCCTTTAACTGCGTCAAAGTCAAATTTCACGTTCGTCCGTTCACGCAATTTTCTTAAAAAAGGGTACCTACAAAATTTTCGCTTCACGTATTAATAAATAGATATTTCAACGGGAAAAGTATAGAACAAAACATTCTAGTAAATATGTTATGTAATCTATACTTCTATACTAATATTATAAAGAGAGAACATTTGTATTTTTGTATTTTTGTATGTTTGTAATGATTTGGCTCAAAAACGACTGAACCGATTTAAAAAATTCTTTCACAAATACATAGAATGAACTTTCGGAATGAAAATAGGCTATATATTATCCCGTTTAAATCAAAGGTACATTCGTGGAGACCTAATTTGCAACCTAAGTCGGCAAAAAAACGGTCGAAAAAACACGTTTCTTACGAACGCTGCTTAATTGAAAATAGATAGAAGAATATTTTTTATGCAAGAGTTGTACAACTTAATAAGACCTACAAAAAAGTCCGCGACAGCATGTGTCTATCTCTTAAGGTTCACTCACAGTAACCATTTTAATCTTAAAATTGTTGTTAAAAAATATTACATAACTTCCAAGGCTATTTTCAAGTATATAGTATTAATCCTTATCCACATAATTAATTAGCTTGGCCACATATTATAGATTAAAATTGTCCTTTACAGTATATAATTCAAATGAAAACTCTAGAAGATATCACGAGTTTCACATTCACGCATCGCAAGATTAATGAAATATTTGCAGTGAAACCACAGATTAGGTCATAGTTACTGCGAAAATATTATTATAAGCTTAGCTATGCTGTAGATCCCCACCGATCACAATCAATTTGAAGTCAATATAGTATGATAATATGATCTATTGTGTAAAATAATATTCATCTATATATATAATAATATAATATTTTAAACCACCCCGACTGATCTATGTATACCTAATCTTTTCATTAAAAGCATTCCAATGACTCTAAACACGACATTTAAAATCTGAGCTCTAAGTTGGTGAGGATTCGAGTATTCTGTAGAGTCCAGGAGATGTCCCAGCATCAGGTCAATGCTTCCATGTTCTTACAATATCGTTGAAGAAGAAGATTTTCGAATTGATCAGACCTATGAAAGTTGATTTCATAGCGCAATTAACTAGAAAAAAACTCATAGTTTTATAACGATTAAACGAATTTTTATGAATCAAAGCTAAGAAAACTCTCGATGAAGACATTATCAAACAAAAAAAAACTATGAATAATAAAAACAAAATCGGTTCATCCGGTAAGGTGCTAAGATGCTACAGACAGACACACAGATACACACGTTAAGCGTATATTACCCCAACATTTTGCGTCGGGGAACGCCGTAAGGTTACGGCGGCTGATGTTCTCCTTGGTGGTAAGCTATTTTTTGGTAGATTTAATGATCCCACTACCACTGTACGAAAACTCATGATTCATGAATGCACATAAAACTTTCATTGGTAGGTAAGCTAGGATTAGAACCAACGACCGTCGGGTCAGAATCAGGGTAACTATCCTTTACGCCAAAGGGCCGTCCAATATCACTACGTAAGTATTATAAAACAAAGTCCATCACTGCGTCTGTCTATCTGTTTGCAATAATCTCAATAGCTACTGAACGGATTATCATGGGGTTTTTACCAATAGCCAGAGTGTTTATGAGGAAGGTTTAGGTGCATAATTCGTTAAGGTTTTGTGTAAATTGGATGAAATTTGACTATGATTGTTAAATATGTTCATATTTTATATTCGATGCAACAAACTGATGTAAATGTTGTAGGCATATATGTGCTACCCGTGCGAAGCCGGGGCGGGCTGCTAGTATTTTAATAATTTTAATGCTACCATGTTCTTACAATATCGTTAAAATAAGAGGATACCGAATTTCGAATTGATCAGACCTATGAAAGTTGATTTCTATATATATTGTTATTGCGTCATCAACTATAAAATTGCTCAGTTTTAAAATGTGGGAACGGATTTACATGAATCAAAGTTAGGAACACTCTCGATTAAGACACCAATGAAACAAAAAAAAAACTAAATCAAAATCGGTTCATCCGTTAGGGCGCTACGATGCCACAGACAGACACACACACATACACAGTTTTGTAAAACTGTGCACATACTCAGATACATACGTCAAACTTATAACACCCCTTATTTTTGCTTTGGGAGTTAAAAACAACCGACTTTAAATCCTGGCTCAGCAATAGACATTTGCTATACATTTTTGAATGTATTCAAGGAATCTTAAAAATAGGCTTCAGTGGCGTGTCTTGAGAGAGACCTATCTCCAACTGTGGACTGATTATATCTAGGTCCATGCCTATCTAGGTCAAGTTTGACCCCCTGACCATTAACCATCTTCCTGCTGTAACTAAAAAGAAGAAAAATGAATAAAAAGAAGACGAAATACATTTGGGGGCCCGGTGGTGTAGTGAGAGAATGGTCAGCTTTGATGCCAGAGGTACCACCGAGCTCAATCCCAGCTGTGCACCAATGGATTTTTTATAGAAAAATGTATGTGCGCTTTTCATATAGGCCCTACCTCCGGTGAAGAAAAAATACCGTTAAGAAACCCCCTACCCCGCAAGGTGTTAGGACACTATCTAGTGTCCGCCTGGCCAGTCACAACCCTCAAATTAGAAAATCTGTCACCAAACGTCTAATGTGTTCCGGCAGCTATCCTTGAGAGCCAGTTCCCATTCTAGGCCTAGCGTGCTTATCAACCGCATCATCCCTTACCAACAGATGAGATAGTGGTTAAACGTTAGCCTATATGATACATAAAACAAATAAGCCCAACCTCAGTAGCTTCAGGTTCTTCCGCTACAACTGCAGCACCTGTTGCAGGTTCCAGTAGTTCCACCAGGTGTGGAGGTATTGCACCTGCAGCTGTGAGTTGGGTCAGCATACCGGTCATGCGGGATATGGCTCCCTCTACGGCGTTAACCCGCGCTGTCACCTGTAAAACATTTTCTAATTCAGAACCTGCAGGGCTAGCATGGCCTTATCCCCGGGGGAGAAACAAAATTATTTCCCTGTTCTTCGCCACTGACAGGAGATCAACACAATATAAACGCTTGGTGAAGTTTAAATCCGAGTTTTGATTTTGTTTCGTATTAAAAAGTTTAAAAAAAGAATTCATTAAAAGTCAGCGGGCGTTTATAATTGTCGAAAAACTATACTTATAATTTGCCTTCTTCACCAAACAAAACACGGATAGGTGGAAAGACAAAACAGTCCCCTTGCCATGCTAGCCCTGCTGAGTCTAGTAAGCTAGCAAGCAAAAATCCCAACCAGCGTGATGCCAACGTTGTTGATGCGTTGTTGTCATTAGCATGCTATGAAGTCTACGAATCCTTTACAGGGTGTCGGGTTTCATATGGTCGAATCGAAAACCATCGAAGGAGGACTCCAAGGGCTACCCAAAGAACCCCCATGTATGTTCTGCGAAAATCTATAGTTTTCGAGAAAATTGTGTTTTTCTTGTTTTCGAGTTAGTCCCCAAAATGTTGCCCCCGAATTAATTCAAATTTTCTTCCAAACTATAAAGGCCTAGAGCCCTAGTTTTTTTGTGGAACTATGAACAGTGAATAGAACAAGAAAAAGAAACAACTAAAATGCAATTTTCTCGAAAACTATAGATTTTTGCGGAACATACATGGCGGTTCTTTGGGTAGCCCTTGGAGTCTCCATCGATGGTTTTCGTTTCGACCATATGAAACCCTATATATATCCTACGTTTTAAGTATGTGTGAAAACAAATCTATAGACACGACTAACATTTGACCTGCATTCAATTACTAACCGCAGACTTTTCCCATCAATAATTAAGATATTATGTTTCTTTGAAGTGTCTCACACTTTATATTTTTTGTAACTTGTTAAACACAATCCAAAATTTCGTCGTATCGATGTATCGAACCGTGGCTTAATTGGCAGAGCACCTGGACGTGTAATCCGGGGGGTGCGGGTTCGAGTCCCGTCGGTACGATGAAATTTTGGATTGTGTTTAACAATTTACAAAAATATAAAGTGTGAGACACTTCAAAGAAACATAATATTTGATTTACGCAGTGCAACATCTCTCGTCGGATTTGAAAACTGTAATGATTTCTTCCGAATGATTAACTTACGTATTAAGTAGTCATAGATGGCGCCACCAATGCATAATTGGGTTAACAAATGCAATCCACTAATTTCGTCGTATCGATGTATCGAACCGTGGCTTAATTGGCAGAGCACCTGGACGTGTAATCCGGGGGGTGCGGGTTCGAGTCCCGTCGGTACGATGAAATTTTGGATTGTGTTTAACAATTTACAAAAAATAATTAAGATAGTTTAAAAACTAAAACAACCGACTTCCATGCCCCGTGAGTCACTTTCAGTAGCAAGTTCGAGACGTTTATCGTCATATCTCTGAAGATACTTATCAAATCTCGATTACAAAAATAATCATTCGAATCGGTTCTCAATTGACGGAGTAATCGCGTAACATATACATACATTTTTTTTTAAACATTCGAATTGATAACCACATTTTTGGAAATAGGTTGATAATAGACTTTCAAGACAAACCTGCATGGCCTGCATTGTATCAGTCAATGTAGCACTTCCTCTCGACAGTTCGGCCAGCAGCTCCTGGTTTTCTGGTAGAGAGGGCATCGGCAGAGGTCCCGTTATCAGTTTCAGACGATCCACTGTATCCTGTAGCAACGCAAACTGCGACCGTGTCACCACTTCAATGCTTGGACGACTCTTTGCTTGAGTTCCTGCTGTCGACATTTAAAGATTCGACTGAATTAGATAACATCATCATCTGCCAAACATCTACCGACAAACTGCTCAGCAGTTTGGCAGAAACTAGATTTAGAAATTGTACTTGTATCTTGCATTCATAAATAAATTAAATAAATTAAAATAAAACCGGCTAAGTCGAGTTGAACTCGCCCACCGAGTCTTCCGTACCAACCAATTAAGCTAGACCTCAAAATTGTATGAGCGCTCATATAACTCAAAGGTCTACATTAATTGGCGCTAACTATGTACTTATGGGGGACACCCTTTAATTTTCACCTTTTTTTATTTTTTGGATTTTCGCCTTAATTTGTGCTGTAAGACCTTGCTTCTTGCCAAATTTCATGATTCTAGGTCAACGGGAAGTATTTCCTATAGGTTTTCGACCCAAAACCAAATAGTTCCAACCCAAATAGTTCCTATTAATTTAAGCACATAGCGTGATTGTTATAATGTTAGGTATATTTTGTATATATATTAAATACGATGTTGCTACGCCCTAAACAGTACAGGGTACATGTCATTAGTAATTAAGTAGATTAGCACTAAGCTGACTTATTATTGATGTACATTGTGTGCAATAAATAATACTGAATACCTATAGGGTACTTTCGGTTTACCTAGAATTGTCAATTTTGGTTATAAGCACAAATTAAGGCAAAAATCCAAAAAATAAAAAAAGTTGAAAATTAAGGTACATATTGGTACTAATAAGTTTTCGCGAAAATTTAAATTTGCCCATATCTTTTTATTGTGTTGACTCAAGACCTTGATTTTTATACACCCAATAGGGATTATAAACCTCAGTATCAGGTATAAATTTCAACTTGCTAGGTCCACCCGTTCCTAAGAAAATCAGTGGTAACGCACGGACAGACGGACAGACAGACAGACAGACAGACAGACAGACGGACAAACAGACGGACAGAAAGACAGACAGACGGACAAGAAAGTGATCTTAAAAGGGTTCCTCTTTTTTACCTTTTGAGGTACGGAACCCTAAAAATTAAGATCAATGCCCAAAGTTGCAGAATGTTGTTGAACTCCCTTTGGACCAATTGAACGAATGGGGCAGGGGCACAGAATAATGAATAGTACAAATACAGAAATTGCACTCCCTGAGAGCAAAAATGCGAGATTAAACCTAGTTACAACGCCGGTAACGTTCAAAATGCGCTTCACGCCTCGAGTGCGACCTTGAATTTGCGTCACAGCGTCAACTAATAGTAACTATGAACAGCGTGTTGCGCACAGTAAAGTGGACCGTCACAAGTCAGCACAGCGAGAGTCTGAATAACTCGGTCAACTCGCGGCCTCTCCTATAGGGTTGAATGTTATGAGATAACTTATTGAAGCCTTTAATTGGTAGAAGAATACTTTGAGGTAGAACAATGTAATTAGTATATTTAAAGTGCTACATTCATGTTTAATGTCGAGGTAGGATAAAAGTACTACAGTTACAAGAAAAGGCCAAGTCAATTCAAATAAGTAGGTAGGTAGGTATAACTTTGTTGGTTTCAGCAGTGCACCGATATGTCAGTCAATCAGTCAGTCAGATTTATTCTTTTAGGTAGGTACCTACCTATAGGATCTACGTAACCTACCTACAGTAAATAATAAAATAACCTACCAATTTCAAGTAGGTTACAACTAATATTTTGCAAGATGTAATGTCGATAGAAATTCCTTAAAGATCTTAACGTGAATTCCCTTGAAACATGAAACTCGGCTGACTTATACCTACCTACCATTTTATGTGTGACATTCTTTGCTTTTTACATAAGTACCTACATGTGCAGCGCGACGACAAAATTAACAAATAAACTGAAAAAAAGGAATATAATAATGAGGTGGGTACAAGTAAGGCGCGCGGCCGATCGAGAGCGCGCGTGACACTTAACTGACTGAACATGCACCCGAGAGGGTCGCACGGAGGTACTTGTAGTTTCATAGCTACAGCGCGGAGTGCGACAGGCCTGGCAGGGGGGATATACAGTAACTATCAGTCGTTGAATCTCCCTCTATTCTCTATCTTAGTCTGGATAAGGTGATAAATGATTTAAGATCGTTTACAAAACCAAAAAACTGACTTCACATGTCGCGATAGTGAAAATATCCACTAGTCATAATCATATATTATGTTTCTTTGAAGTGTTACACACTTTATATTTTTGTGGCTTTATTTGCAAAGCACCGGAACATGTTATTCCGGAGGTTGCGGGTTCAAGTCCCGTCGGTACGATGAAATTTTGGATTGTGTTTAACAAGTCATAATGATGTCATCGAGGTATCAAATTTATTTATATTGTTTATCCTCATATCTCCGGAGATGGTTCAGATCTCGATAAAATTTGAATGGGACGGACCAAACGACTAATCTCTCAAACAAAAAAATATTTTTTTTTGGTTAAGATTTGACGGAGTTCTGAGATAACAAAAAAAAATAACAGTCGAATTGAGAACCTCCTCCTTTTTTGTGTAGTCGGTTAAAAAGAGAGGAGAGGGAGAAGCCATGAGATGTCCAGCAGTGGACTGATACCGGCTGATTATGATGACGAAACGAGCATCGTAAGACACTGCGTATACGTTGGGTAATGTAGTGCAGAATATCCTGTGGTATATGGCCACAGAATACTTAATAATACTACAATATGACGCTAAAATAGACGTAATGCAGATGTTTTGATAAATTAATAAGGTTGTAATTGCTTTTTAGAACAAAACGGCTTAATTGAGAGACACCAGGGTGGGAGTGTGTCCTTGTCTAACAACCTGCTAGTGCTATATATGTTCTATACTACATGTATGGTATATATATAAACTTCAAGGTCGGTCTCATGGGGGCCGGTGTACGCGATCAAGTATAATATGTAGCAGGTCTGTGGGCGCTAAAATATGGGCAGACTAGCTGGTAGTGATTGCCGATTAGAAGATAATACATACAGCGAAATACACAACTCAGTAGTGTGCATCGAGAGAAGCCTACAAATGAATATACGAATAGAGGGTTGTCAAATCGCGGGTATTCAGTATTCACTCGCGACTTGTCGCCCACTTGCATCTTGCCATCTTGCCCAAGCGTTGGCAAGCGTGCTACATGTTAGACGCCATCGTACACCTTACATCAGGAGATATAGAGGTCAATCGCTTGCCTATCGAGCCCAAAAATAATAATTAAAATAGTTTAAAAACGAAAACAACCGACTTCAATGCCCCGCGAGTAAATTTCAGTAGCAAGTTTGAGACGTTTATCGTCATATCTCTGGAGATACTTATCAGATCTCGATGAAATTACAATGAGACCACCTCGGATGTACCTTACCGATAACAAAAAGAATCATTCGAATCGGTTCAGAATTGACGAAGCAATCGCGTAACATACAAAAAAAAATACACGAATTGAAAATCTCCTTCTTTTTTGTGAAGTCGGATAAAAAATTTAGAGAAAGCGTAGAACACGTTCAGCAGCGGATTGATGTGGGCTGTTCAATTACCAACATTTTGCAGTTACACACACTTAAGTTATGCCGTAGATGCAATGAAGCCAAGGAGACGACAAATTCGATGTTTTTCTTGCCTGGAAAATCACTTTGTGCTATTCTGCCCATGAATTTCAGTATTTCAGAACAAGAATAATTTAATCTGATGTAAGCGTATTAACAATACGGATCTATAGGTACATTACGCATTTAAAATAAATGGTTGTTCACTCAGACTAAAATAGTCTGAGGTTGGCACCTTTACAATGTAAAAAAAAAATGATGCCTGATTTGCTACTGAAATGGAGTTTACCACATTCCAGGAGAAAATCTAGCGCCATTACCTTACGGTGTTCCGGCAACGCACAGCCCTTGAGAGTCAGAGCATTCTAGGCCTAGCGTGTTCACTATCATCGAACACATCATCGCTTACCACAAGGTGAGATAGTGGTCAAACACTAGCCTATCAAATATTTAAAAAAAAATAATACCATCAAGTTGCTCCTTTTTCCGCAGCTTTTCTTGCGCTTTTTCTTCTTTTTCTTTTTCCTTGCGCGTCATTTTTTCATCCTTCTCCTTTTGTTTATCAGCCTTAGCTGCAGCTTTATCAGACTTGGTCTGATCCTTTGCTTTCTTTGCTTGTTCCTTTTCAGCGCTGGCTGCAGCTTTATCAGCCTTGGCCTGTTCTTTTTGAGCGCTGGCTACAGCTTTACCAGCCTTGGCCTGTTCTTTTTCAGCGCTGGCTACAGCTTTATCAGCCTTGGCCTGTTCCTTTGCTGCTTTTGCTTGCTCCTTTGCAGCGCTGGCTACAGCTTTATCAGCCTTGGCCTGTTCCTTTACTGCTTTTGCTTGTTCCTTCTCAAGTTTCGTCTGACCTTTTTCCCCTGATTTTGCATCTTTAGTCTCTCCACCTTCGGATTTAGCAGTTTTACCTTCTAATTCTTCTTTTGCAGCCTTAGATTTTGTAGGACTACCTTTACGTACTTTTTTGCCTGATGTAGGTGATCTCTTTTCGTCATCTTCTGTCTCTGTGTCATCTTCAACTCCTCTATCTTTATTTCTTAAATCTGCAATTCTTATTTCAACTTTAGTTTCCAGTAACCGCATTTGCTGCGCCAATAAACGCAGAATTGTTTGAACCATTTTGAAGTTCACGGTGTTTTTCTGTAAAGTTTTAACGCTTGATGCATTAAGCGATGGAAGCGATGCCGTGCTGGAGATACATTAAACGACCAAACAATTCAAATCTTTGAAGTGTTAATGTGAAGTTAGAGTGATAAACTAGACTAAGGGCCAGTTTCACCGGTTCCTGATAGCGCTAATATGAAGAAATCTGACAGATTTTTGACAACTTTTATATGGCGTCATGTGTCAGATATCTATCCAACGTATTATCAGGAACCGGTGAAACTGGCCCTATCCTGTTTTGCAACATACTGTATTAGCAGTAGGTGATTTATACTTGTGATTTTGTATTTTGTTCATTATGTGCTGTTAATCATATTGTTGCGAAATAAATAGTTTTCATTTCATTTCATTTTATAAACGTCATCAGTCTCATCAGACTCGTAGATACCACGAGACTGGTGAGGTAGGTACTTTTTTGGAATGGTTTTATAACAAGCGTAGCCATGCGCGCTCTTAGGTGCTGGGGTAATCGCGAACTATACAAATACCATATACCTACCATATATTTTCTTGTTTATTTATAAAGGCTTTCTATAGATATTTAACCTCTCATTAAAAATTGAGAATGAAACTAAACAATAATTTTGCATATAGAGATCTTAGCGCAATTCAGAATAGGTACGCTATAATATAAAGCATATAGTTTATGCACAGCAATATCGCTCACCATACATTTCTTTAGAACACGTTTATCACACTTAGCTATAGGTACTATATATATATATATATATATTTGCCGGTTTGCTTGTAATTTGCTCGTCATGCTGTTCTGTTACAACAGAATAGTACTATAGCCAATCTGTGTTATAGCATGGTCTGAAATGCGTTTTACTTTATGCTAAGCGCGCACATGTTCGCTGCACGCACAGTTTTACAATCATACAATTGAGAGTCGCCTTTGATGTTGGACGACACCGCCGCCCGAGTAGGTACCTATATAAAATGTGCACGGGTTGTCAAAACAATCTACGAGCTGATAATGTTAAGAGAGGAAAATTGTTATTAATTTTGAAAAAATAAAGGATTAAGAAAGTCTCACAGAGATATTCTATACAATAGTACACCTTTTAACACAAATAAAAACCGGCCAAGTCGAGTTGAACTCGCCCACCGAGGCTTCCGTACCAACGTTGGTATTTACCAATTAAGCTAGACCTCTAAATTGTATCAGCGCTCATATAACTCAGAGGTCTATCTTAAGTGGCGTAAACTATGTATGTATAGGGGCACCCTTTAATGTTCAACTTTTTTTATTTTTTAGATTTTTTCCTTAATTTGTGGTGTAAGACCTTGCTTGTTGCTAAATTTCATGATTCTAGGTCAACGGGAAGTACCCTATAGGTTTTCGACCAAAACCTATAGGGTACTTCCGGTTGACCTAGAATTGTCAATTTTGGTTGAAAGCAAGGTCTTACATCACAAGTAAAGGAAAAATTCCGAAAAATAAAAAATATGAAAATTAATGTACATTTTGGTACTAAGAAGTTTTCGCGAAAATCTAAATTTGCCCATATCTTTTTACTGTGTTGACTCAAGACCTTGATTTTTATACACCCAAAAAAGGTATAAATTTCAACTTGCTAGGTTCACCTGTTCCTGAGAAAATCAGTGGTGACACTCGGACAGACGGACAGACAGACGGACAGACAGACAGGCAGACGGACAAGAAAGTGATCTTAATAAGGGTTCCTTTTTTTACCTTTTGAGGTACGGAACCCTAAAAATTATCTATTATCGTGTGATCAGTGTTGAAATACCCGTTAGCCCGTGCTCGAAGCGTATATATGTATACTAACATTATAAAGAGAGAACATTTGTATTATCCTACCGCGCGGTAGAATAAACTGTTTAAAAAAAAAGTTGCGTAAATTTCACAGCAAATGCACGCACTTCAATGATACTCCATACTTCACAGAATATGCGTGCGAACGCACCGCGGCAACCGGAGTGCGCGCGCGCATTTAATTAATCGCCTTAAACCAGTGGTCCACGGACCACCGGTGGTCCGCAAGAACTTGCATATGGTCCACGCAAGATTTAAAACTGACGAAACAATAATTATGCTCTTCATAAATAAAAAAATAATAAATGCTGTTCAAAAATATCACCCCAATTCAAGAACTGGTACAGAATATGCCAGATCGCAAATCTTATTGATGCATATTTTTTTAATATTTTTTTCTCAGCCTGCACTGTCCCACTGCCGTGCAAAGGTTTCTACTAAAAAACTAAATTATACTAAAAATTAGATTGATAGTTTACTTTTTTACTTTGTGGTCCTTGCTACTAATAATAAACTTAAACTGGTCCTTGGTCACAAGAAGGTTGGGAACCACTGCCTTAAACGGAGTCCCTCTCGAGGCTATTCAAGAATATGTCTACCTTGGGCGAACCTTGCAATGGGTAGAAACAATTTCGAGAAGAAAGACCGCAGAAGAATACAGCTAGGTTGGGCAGCATTTAGAAAACTACGTCGAGTCTTTTCATCGCCGATACCTCAAAACCTAAAGACAAAAGTCTTTACCTAATGAGTGCGTCCTGCCTGTACTGACATACGGAGCCGAGACGTGGACACTGACGGTCCGACTGATCCACCAATTAAAAGTCGCTCAGCGAGCTATGGAAAGGGCTATGCTCGGGAGTATCTCTGAAAGATCGAATTCGAAATGAAGTCATCCGACAGAGAACCAAGGTTATCGACATATAGCAAGCTAAAGCGTCAGTGGACTGGTCACATCTGTCGAAGAACCGATAACCGTTGGGTAGACGTGATGACGGTAAACGAAGCGTAGGACGCCTTCCAGCTAGGTGGAGCGATGATATACGAAATGCTGGCTGGCAGCGGTTGGAAACAAATAGCTGAAGATCGAGCTCAGTGGCGTGTCATGGGAGAGGCCTATGTCCAGCAGTGGACGAATACTGGCTGTTAATGATGAACCACAGTGCGCGCGTGCAGTTAATGTGTTAGATACTTACGTTGGCTGGTCCCATGGCCAGGTTGATGAGATTCTCGACGCTAACAAGGGTAGATATTTCGCCTGTTTGTTCGTCATTTGATTTTTTTCTTGTATTCGTTGGCATAGCGATAAACACACAAACACAAACTGTGCTAGATTTTACAAATAAAAGTAAATTAAATATTATATTGACGTGAGTTTAATAAGTCAGTATATATTATGTTACTCTTTGGTATAATAACTGTCCATAAAGGAATGGCTGATGTGAAAGCAAACAAAATTAAACAAAATGACAATGGCTTTATATCTATACTTTAATGTAAAGGTGCATTTCAACAAGAATTGAGAAAACAATGCTGAGCGATGTGTAGCGGACCTGTCAAACAGTACTCACACGCATTTCAAGATTGTAGGTACACAAATCATGATCACCCGTGAGCACTTTTTAAAGAAGATTTACCCATAGTTTCTCTTTTTGTTAGTATGTATATTCTACTGCATTTGTCATGGTTACTTTTTTATGTAATTGTATATATTGTATTATGCGTATATAATTTATATATATATATGTATAAATATTAATCTATTCGTATCTGTTTGTATATATATATAACATATGTATTAATTATTTTAAAATATTATAAATTAATTTTTGGAATAATTTGCTTTCTCTCTGTTGTAATTTACTGCGCCGCCACTATTTTTTCTGCACCTCCAGGATGACTGGTAGAAAATGCTATTCTAGCATTAAGTCCTCCGTGTACAATTTTTGTGTGTGCAAAAGTATAAATAAATAAATAAATCATACGTTTATCTATATAATATAATACACCACCTTGCACTTATTTCTTTTGCTTGTTTTGTATGCATTGTGCATTAACTAAGCAGTTTAGTCCTGTTTCACTGGAGCTGCTCTGAGCTATCGGAGTTGAATTAGCTCTCGTATTATAAGTACACTAGCTGCCCCGTGACTTCGCCCGCGTTAAAAAGTAGGTATTCTATAGCCTAATCCATATCCTGGCTATCCCAGTGCAAAATTCCAGCTAAATCAGACCAGCCGTCTGACCGTGAAGAAGTCCCAAACAAACAAACACAACACTACAAACTGACTTTAGCATAGAAATATTGGTGTTATGTCTCGTATATATAGTATTTTGATTGGTGTAATTTCACGCGCAACGGCCAGTGCTTAGCTACCTAGTACATCTTTAGTGTTAACGCACCCTTATATCGCATCGCCTGTCTACAGATTGTCATATATCAAAAATGTCTACTGATTTAAAGAAATGCAAGAAGAATGTAAAAGAAATCGCGCTATACTCTAAGGCCTTGTCCGCAGTCCGCACAGCTATATTTCACAGCGCGATTTTTGTTCTAGCGATTTAAATTCCGCGACAATTAGCATCAAATCACAGATTTTCTCGCGCGATTTTTTTCCGCCAGTGCGGATACGTCCAATAGATTCAATACTTCACAGAATTACGAAAAAAAATCGCGCTGTAAAAAATCGCTGTGCGGACAGGGCCTAACAAATCACAAATATTGAACGCTTACCTTTTTGCTCTAACATTAGTTGTTTTACTATAGTTGCGTAGCGTCATTTTAGGTATATGCTAAACATACATTGGTAATATTAAAAAAAAATAGGCTATATATTATCCCGTTTAAGTCAAAGGTACATTCGTGGAGACCTAATTTGCAAACTAAGTCGGCATAAAAACGGTCGAAAAAATACGTTTCTTACGAACGCTGCTCAATTGAAAATAGATAGAAGAATATTTTCTATGCAAGAGTTGTACAACAACTCTATCTATTATCTATGTCTATCTCTTAAGGTTGACTCACAGTAACCATTTTAATCTTAAAATTTTTGTTAAAAAATATTACATAACTTCCAAGGCTATTTTCAAGTATATAGTATTAATCCTTATCCAAATAATTACGTTAATTAGCTTGGCCACATATTATAGATTAAAATTGTCCCTAAGAGTATATAATTCAAATGAAAACTCTAGAAGATATTACGAATTTCACATAAACGCATCGCAAAATTAATAAAATATTTGCAGTGAAACCACGGATTAGGTCATAGTTACTACGAAAATATTATTATAAGCTTAGCTATGCTGTAGATCCCCATCGATCACAATCAATTTGAAGTCAATATAGTATAATAATATGATCTATTGTATAAAATAATATTCATCTATATATATATATATATATTATATTATTATATTTATATATATATATATATCGCAGATGAAGGGCAACCTTCCTCTGTCACTAAAGCGCACCCTAGTCGACATGTGTATACTGCCTGTCCTAACCTACGGCGCTCAAACCTGGTCATTGACAGAGGCACAGAAGTCCAAGCTCAAGGTTTGTCAAAGAGCCATGGAACGGAGCATTCTCGGAGTTAAATGAACAGACCGAGTTCGAAACACTACGCTCCGTTCCAAAACCGGCATCACAGACGCAGGTTCAAAAAGTGCAAAGCTCAAATGGGACTGGGCAGGGCATGTGGTCCGTATGCATCCAGCAAGGTGGGCCAAAATCGTTACAGATTGGGTCCCCACAGATGGTCGGCGACGACGTGGTCGGCCACGAAAGAGGTGGCGTGACGATATAGTGGCCCACCAGCCTGACTGGAGAGACATTGCGCTGGAGAGAGATTCGTGGAAGGCTATGGGGGAGACCTTTGCCCAGCAGTGGGACAGTACAGGTTAAGAAATTATATATATATATATATATATATATATATATATATAATAATGTAATATAATATTTTAAACCACCCCGACTGATCTATGTATAATATTTTCATTAAAAGCATTCCAATGACTCTAAACACGACATTTAAAATCTGAGCTGTAAGTTGGTGAGGATTTGAGTATTCTGTAGAGTCCAGGAGATGTCCCAGCATCAGGTCAATGTTCCATGTTCTTATAATATCGTTGAAGAAGAAGATTTTCGAATTGATCAGACCTATGAAAATTGATTTCATAGCGCAATTAACTAGAATAAAGCATTATAGCAATAGCAATAGCAATCATAGTTTTATAACGATTGAACGAATTTTCATGAATCAAAGCTTAGAACACTCTCGATGAAGACATCTATCAAACAAAATAAAAACTATCAATAATAAAAACAAAATCGGTTCATCCGATTAGGTGCTAATATGCTACAGACAGACACACAGATACACACGTTAAGCGTATATTACCTCTACTTTTTGCGTCGGGGAACGCCGTAAGGTAAGGTCCAATATCACTACGTAAGTATTATAAAACAAAGTCCATCACTGCGTCTGTCTGTCTGTTCGCAATAATCTCAATAGCTACTGAACGGATTATCATGCGGTTTTCACCAATAGCCAAAGTGTTTATGAGGAAGGTTTAGGTGCATAATTCGTTAAGGTTTTGTGTAAATTGGTTGAAATATGACGATCATTGTTAAATATGTTCATATTTTATATTCGATGCAACAAACTGATGCAAATTTTATAGGCATATTTGTTCTACCCGTGCGAAGCCGGGGCGGGCTGCTAGTATAATATATAACTAGTCCGCAAAATTTCAAGTGTTTCACTACCGGCCTTTTTATCTTCTACAAATAGTGTTTCATCTCTTCTTAAAAAAATAATTTCACATTCATTATCCAACAGTTCTATAGCATACATGGAAGAAGCTAAAACCGCCTGGTCTTTGGCTTGTCCAGGTGAGGTCTTACCTAAAAAACTTAGTTCACAAAAGCTATGGGACGAGCCCCTTTGTAAAATTATTCAGGATGACCTATTTCGAAATAGTGTTGATATTAGGGACCGGGCTCGTCTCCTTGCCACACGTGAAAAAGAATCTGAATACTGGCTACAGGGCGTCTCTCACGTCACGCTTCCTTGAATGACGTCATTCGTCGGGCCCTTACCACCGTGAACGTGCCGGGTATATTAGAGCCGAACGGTATATCACGTGACGATGGCAAGAGGCCCGACGGTATGACGTTGGTTCCGTGGTGACGAGGGAGACCGTTGGTGTGGGACGCGACGTGTGCTGACACATTAGGGGCGTCCCACATATGCGGGACCTCTCGAACAGCAGGTGCGGCAGCGGATGCGGCAGAAACCTTCAAACGGAGGAAATATGCTGCCATTGGTGATGGCTACATTTTTCTTCCGTTTGGGGTCGAAACAATGGGTCCGTGGGGTCGAGATACGCGAGGTTTTGTAAAGGAGCTGTCCAGACGATTAATAGACGTCACTCGTGACCAAAGAGCTGGCGCTTACCTCGGCCAACGGATTAGCCTAGCAATTCAACGAGGTAACGTCGCCAGCTTTTTGGGAACGTTGCCGGCAGACAGCTGCGACCTAGGTTCTGTATTTTATTCATAACATTTTACTTATTTATATCAGTTTAAATAGTTTTTATCTTAATTTAGTTTTAAGTTGTATATATGTACTATTTGTAAATATTGTTTTATATTCAATTGTATGTACTTCTGTAAATAAATAATCATTGTACTAGGACGATGGATTACAATATCGTACTAGATATATAATATATCAATGTTTTTACCGACTTCACAAAAAAGGTGGAGGTTCTCAATTCGTCAGTATGTTTTTTTTTGTGTATGTTACGCGATTACTCCGTCAATTGAGAACGGATTCAAATTATTCTTTTTGTAATAGGTAGGGTACGTTTCCGAGGTGGTCCCATTGTAATTTCATCGAGATCTGATTGACCGAGATCGTATCTCCAGAGATATGGAGATAAATACCTCAAACATAGGAGAATGTACTGGTTTTAGAAGAAGAGTCCCAAGAAGATTATACACAATGGAGGTTGCTATTGCCTATACTTTTGATGACTACAAAATATGACCTTGAATGATGTTTTTACATCTTTCTTCTCGTTGATTTTGGTTTTTGACAGATATTCTTACGGTAACTGTGAGCGAGATAGAAACAAAGGTGGGCAGAATTAATTTGTCTTCACAGGAATGTTCTACCGGGCAGTCTTGTTAGGGTGCAAAGTAAGTTAATATTTTTTGACATGACATGACGTTTAGCGAATATGGCGGGCATATCAGTCCCGCGACACTGCATACATAATTAAATAAATTAGAATTATGAACGTACTTTGTACCAACCAACACTGCAAAAAAAATTATAAGCATAATACCACAGATTAGATTATGTAATAGTTACTACGTAAATAATACTTTCCGTTGTTAGGTTGGCTACATAGTGCTTTCATAATTCGGGTATCAACAATGTAGGGAAGTGCCAACTCTTATAATGTAGTAGAGTGATTCAGTACTCTGTAGTCTGTAGGCCTTATGGCGGCAATTAATGTTAATAATCGCAAATAATACTTTTTATATATTCATTCATTCTGGAATACAATTAGTCCGTGTTATAAAAGTATTTGGAATTATTGTAATAAAATAGACAATTAACTATCGTGTTTTATTGCACAGGGCCATTTTGAACATCCTTTGATACCTTGATGACATCATTATGACTAGTGAATATTTTCACTAGCGTGGCATTTAAAGTCAATTTTTTAGGGTTCTGAACCCAAAGGGTACCAAATGAAGACTTTCTGAGACTTTGTTGTCCGTTCGTCCGTCCGTCCGTCCATCCGTGTGTCTATATGTGCGCACTTTACAGATCTGTATCTTCTTAACTGTAATAAGTTCATACTTAAAATTTTCACAAAGTATATATCCGTCAGTGTATAACGGCCCAAACACGAAATTTTATAGATGCATGTAATTTAATAAAAAAATTTTTTTGCATTTAAAAGGGTAAAATAAACTATTTTTCAAAAAAATAAAACCGTCTTCATAACCACAAACAGGCACTCAAAAGCGAAAAATAAATTACTTAATAAAATTATTATAAGCGCTACCCACTTATCTATTTGAAGTCGGTGCCAGCCAAGTCTAATAGGTAGTAGATAGATAGATAGATAACTCTTTATTGTACACCACAAATTACATGAAACTCTTAAATTATAAAAGGCTTAATTTAAGTTGCACAATAGGCGCTTATCTTATCGCTAAAAGAGCGATCTCTTCCAGACATCCTAGATACTACCTACATGTATCTACCTACTTACTACTACTACATACATAGTATCTATCTACTATCCAATAGACTTGGCTGGCACCGACTTCAAACAGATAAGTAGGTAGCGCTTATAATAATTGTATCAAGTAATGTATTTTTCGCTTTTGAGTGCCTGTTTGTGGTTATGAAGTCGGTTTTATTATTTTTGAAAAATAATGTATTATATGTAAAACTATATAAACATCGTAGAGGGTCACAGAGAGGGAGAAGCCTATGTGGCCTTTCTACGGTATACATAGTATAAAAACTCTTCGAGCATTTACCAATGGAGGTGTTAACGCAAGGCGTACCCCTCAGCTGGCCATATAGCGATTATTGGCCATATGAGCGTGCGTAACTACGCTGTATTTTTCATACTGTGTGCGTGTTTCAAGCTAGTGTGCGGGATCGTTAAAGTGTGTGATTTGTGTGTGTGTAATGCGTGTTTACCTCGTCCCCCGTAAGTATCGGCAGAAAAAAATGTTTGCGGATTACAACGTTAACATCTCCATTGGTAAATGCTCGAAGTCTAAACTACGCAACGGATTTTAATGCGGTTTTTATCAATGGATAGTGATGCAAGAGGAATGTTTATAACCAGGATTCAACGCGGGCAAAGCCGCGGGGCGCAGATAGTAATTTATAATTGACATAAATATAATGAAATAATGAAATTTTGTATCTAATCGGATCCTTCAATTTTTGTTTTTATTTCTAACAACATGTTACACCGACTGCCACTGGCGACCGTTGGCACAAAAATTAATACTTTGTTCTAGCATCCCCCACTGGTGCCCGTTTTAGTGGGGGTCGTTGGGAGTAAACCACTGGTTTCAATATAACAGTAAGTAACTTTAGAAGCAAACTAGAAACAGACAAAATATCATACTGTCCTGGATCCATCCTAGTACACAACACGTCACACTTCTATCTAAGGACAGTGCGACCAGAAGCTTCTAATTTTCTTTTAAAGTTGCTTCTTACCTAAGGGTCAGCTCAGACCGCGACGCGACGCGGCGCGCACTTATTAAGAGTGATACAAAAAATAACTTTTTTACCATTGCCACTCAAAAAAGAGCACTTTATTCATCGATAGCAGTGAATAAAACGCTTTTTTACTCACTCGGTGAATAAAAACATTTTGAATTTGGAACAAGTACGAAATACGAATTATGTACAAATTATAAATACAACTTGCTGAAAGTGTCTACTAGCTGGCTAAATGGCGATATACCATAGAAGCTATATAATAAATTAAAAATAAAAATCCCGCCAATTTTAATTACATTTTTTTTTGTATTCATTTTGTTCCACACGATAAGTGTATTCAGTCACAATAACGTATAAAAATGATTTAAGTTTTTGTAAATTCAAGTCATAATGTTGAGTCAAAGTCACATTTCTGATCAAGTTGACAACACAGTCTAGTCCTTGGACTAAGACTTGTATGGGTAAGACTTGTCTTATCATTATTAAAGATGTGAACTTTACGGAAGATTTTCAGTGCAGTTTTGGTGAGAACACAAATAGCATGTTTTTTAAGATTGTGCTTTTTCCCTACACACACATTCACCGGCACTAAATGGTTAATAATCCAGACTTATTACACATTAAAAATAACATATGACAAATATAAATAGGTACTATAAGTAGGTACTACTATTTATTTTCTCGCAGTCAATGGTAAAAAGATTACGACTCGTGAATAAAAAATTTAATCTCGGTCCTTGTATACCTCCCTCCGCTCAGGATTCTAATCTAGAATCCTTCGCTACTCTCGGGATCCAACTTAGTCCCTCGAATTAAATTGCCTTTTTATTCACTCGTTGTATAATCTACTATTATTTAATACACAAAAAGATATACATTTTATTGAGTTAGTTTGGCGGCTTCAGGCAGCACCGCGCGGCGCAGCGGGAAGCTGCGTGATAAACAATTGAACTTTATTAACTACACAATATACACATCGCATTGAAATAATTTGGTGGCATCGCGCGTTTTGCTGCACCGCGGAAAACCAAAAGCATCGTCACGTCTCGTCGCGTCGCGTCGGTGTGAACTGACCCTAGAACTAAATAGGTAGGTAACTGCGAAATCTACTCTAAAAATGATACAACAATATAAATAATAATATTTATTTATAATATCTCTTCCTCACTCGTCACAGAAATTCAAACACCAAGTAAATACGTGATTGTATGACATCTAATTATTTGTACACATTCACTACCAGCCACGTGTTGCGCCGCCAAATAATTAATACTGTACTTGCAGATGGCATCGAGACAAAGCGTAAAGCATGATTTCTTTTATTTCCATTTTATAATACACTTCATTACTCTAATAATAACGTGGAATGCAAGAGGGTTTCCGACATTTATCAGCGGGCGAATACATTGTTAGTGTGTATAAATAGTGTATATTAAAAAAATATAACCAACGAGTAAATCGATCGCGCGTTAGTATCGCGTTAGAGCTCATTTACACAGAGTTTCTCGAAACTCGCGGCCGAAAATATCGACGCAATTATGTATGTTTGTGACTGTTGCTAACACTGAGCAAGAATATTGTTGTATTTTACTGTCGCTCGCAAATGCGAGAAACTCTGCACATGTAAATCAGCAATTATTCTACGGAAGGTTATTTACACGGGCGGCACGCGACATTCTAACGCGCGAATCTCCAAATTGGATAGATTAACAACTGGAATCACAAATTTCAATGATTTAAAACACGAGTAATATATTAAATCCTATATACTCTACTTCGTAACACATTTAACGTCTATAAATAACAAGATTTGTGTTGCACTGGCCGGGAAAGTACAACTCAATCTCGAAAGAATCACGTGAGTCTTAACACGTAGCAATAAAGTCTATATTAACTTTATAACTTGATTTGTGTATAAATATCAGCTGCAATACGTCTTTTTTTAAATCAAAGTATTTTAAGCTGTTACTTACTATACAAGATCTAGGTACGTAGATAATTATCAACTATAATACATAGCAATAAGGTAGATATTGGCTTGTACCATATAAGATCTCGGTATGCAAAAGACTACCAACCCTAATTTCATGAATATAAGTTCGATAGTATGTTGAGAACTCGTGTGCGTTTATTGTCATATGTTTCCCGATCAGTAGAACAAGTGTTCCCGCGGAGTCTAGTCCTCGAGGTTACGGAAGGAGGCAGACATATCTTCAAGGATCTGGTCGAAGTCTGCCCGGATCTTGGCCTCGCCGTCTTTCACGGGGTCCTGGAATTTAAACAAACATTTTAGTCATCTTTTATAAAAAAAATTAAAAAAGAATGAAAGCAGAAAGTTTTTTATAAAATTATTTCTTTTATAAAAAAACATGCATTCATAAAAACACAAAAAGAATTAGCCAAATCGGTCTACCCGTTCTCAAGTTATGGAGTGCCGCGTGACTAAGAAAAATAGGGATTTTAATAAAGCCCAAAATACCATATTGATTTTCATACTTTCACCCTCTTAGGGATAGAATTTAGAAAAAGCCTGAAACACGTAATTACTTATTTATTCACAGGAGTACTTATGTGAAGTTTCGAATAAAAAAACGATCTAATATTTTTTCTCCATACAAATTTTGGATCCCCGTTTCATCCCCTTAAAGGGTGGATTTTGGAAAATCCTTTCTTAGCGGATACCTTCGTCATAATAACTATCTACATGCTAAATTTCAGCGCAATCCGTTAAGTGGTTTGAGCTGTGTATTGATAGATCAGTCCGTCAGTCCGTCAGTAACGTTTGCCTTTTATATATACAGACAGATAGATAAATGATAATTAAGATGGTGGTATTAAGTAAAAGAAAATAAATATTATGTTTCTTTGAAGTGTCTCACACTTTATATTTTTGTAAATTGTTAAACACAATCCAAAATTTCATCGTACCGACGGGACTCGAACCCGCACCCCCCGGATTACACGTCCAGGTGCTCTGCCAATTAAGCCACGGTTCGAAACAATTTACAAAAGAAAATATGTTTAAGAACTAAAACAACCGACTACCACGCCGCGTGAATCAGTTTCAGTAGAAAGTTTGAGACGTTTATCGTCATATTTCTGGAGATACCTATCAGATCCCGATGAAATTACAATGGAGCCACCTTGCAAATGTACCCTACCAATTAAAATAAGAATCATTCGAATTGGTTCACAACTGAAGGAGTTATCGCGTAACATTAACATACATACAAAAAAAAAACATACAGACAAGAATTAAACCTCCTCCTTTTTGGAAGTCGGTTGAAAAAGATCCGGTCAAACTGGCGCTTAATGTGATGATACGAGTTTGGAAAACAAAAGTCGACACTGAAAAAGCGCGGCTAATTTAAAAATATATAGTATGGCAGCCCAAACTGCAAAGGAAACTTCGACTGACTCATTTTGATACTTTAATCTAGCAGAGTCCGAGAGATGATTGCACAAAAAAAAGTATCAAAGTATTTGCAGCATACTATAAAACCGCCATCTTGTGATGATTTTGACATGTATGACATTTGCATAATTTTTGCTATGAAAAAATGCAAATTATTCGAGTGTCATTTTCACTAGCCAGACTTTATGTTACCCGTAGATAGAGCATATTAAATTAGACCTGGCATTTAAATAACAATAATAATAAAAGAAGGATAAAACTATACAATAACTAGTATGAGAGAGAGAGAGATGGACAGCATTTTTATCCTTCTTTGCGTATGCGATTTTATTGTTTGGAACCAGCTCTGGCTCCCAGTTCAAGTGCACCCATTGGCTTTCACCCGCTGTCATGTATAACCCGACCAAATTACGCTGTTCATTTTATCTTATAGCTGGCATATGTATCCCGTGTTCATCATTTTAGTCGGGTTATATCTCTATAGCTATTTCATTCGCATACACTAATGTCTTGTGTATTTAATTTTCCGTCTACGATGTTACCTTGAACTTCATAGAAGACAGTTGGTAGAGCACGTTGCCCATGGCGTCGCGGATCACGTTCCACGTGACCTTGTTGTCAGACTGGGCCGTGGATTCGACGGCGTGCCGGGACATGTCGTAGAACGCGATTATGTTCCTGAGCATGCCCACCGTCTTGTAGAACGGGCAGAAACGGTCGTAGTTCGAGTAGCTGTGGAAGAAACATTTATAACTATAGTAGTCAGTCTTTTTTTATAATATACTAGCTGCAACCCGCGGCTTTGCCTGCGTTTTATCCTATATAACCCTTCCTCTTGAATCACCTTAGCTATTGCTGAAAACTGCATTAAAATCCATTGCATAGTTTAATCAGTAGTTTGCATAGTTTTGCAAGGTCACGCGGTGAGATCGCGAACTCACCGCGTGACCTTGTAAAACTACCTCACTGAAGGAAGAGCGAGACTCTTTCGAAACCTAGCTCGAGAATATTCGACTAAAGGTACGTGAATTACAGCCGGTATATAACAGTAATGTTTCAAATTACAGCCGGTATATAACAGTAATGTTTCAAATTACAGCCGGTATATAACAGTAATGTTTCAAATTACAGCCGGTATATAACAGTAATGTTTCAAATTATAGCCGGTATATAACAGTAATGTTTCAAATTACAGCCGGTATATAACAGTAATGTTTCAAATTACAGCCGGTATATAACAGTAATGTTTCAAATTACAGCCGGTATATAACAGTAATGTTTCAAAGTACAGCCGGTATATAACAGTAATGTTTCAAATTACAGCCGGTATATAACAGTAATGTTTCAAATTACAGCCGGTATATAACAGTAATGTTTCAAATTACAGCCGGTATATAACAGTAATGTTTCAAATTATAGCCGGTATATAACAGTAATGTTTCAAATTACAGCCGGTATATAACAGTAATGTTTCAAATTACAGCCGGTATATAACAGTAATGTTTCAAATTACAGCCGGTATATAACAGTAATGTTTCAAATTACAGCCGGTATATAACAGTAATGTTTCAAATTACAGCCGGTATATAACAGTAATGTTTCAAATTACAGCCGGTATATAACAGTAATGTTTCAAATTATAGCCGGTATATAACAGTAATGTTTCAAATTATAGCCGGTATATAACAGTAATGTTTCAAATTCACAACAATTTTAAAACAACAATGACATCGGCACAGCACACACGAGCGGTGCAGCGAGATTCTTTTTTAAATATTTTATAGGCTAGCATTTGACCCCTATCTCACCTGTTGGTAAGTGATGACGCGGTCGAAAATAGTAAGCACGTTAGGCCTAGAATGGGAACTCGCTCCCAAGCATAGCTGCCGGAACACATTACATGTTTAGGCGACAGATTTTGTTGAACTTGAGGGTAGCTGGCCAGTCGGACACTAGATGGTATCCTACAACTACAGATCCTATCCTACAGGGGTTGTTGGTTTCTTAACTATGTTTTTCCTTCATCGGAGGGCCACCGTGAAATTTTTCTATAGAAAAATCCATTGGTGCACGACGGGTTTGAACTCGGTACCTCTGGCATCAAAGCCGACCGTTCTCCCGATTACGCCACCGGGCCCTCAAGGTGAGGTGAGGTGGCAGTACACACCTGTTCTGCTGCAAGAAGTCGTCCTTGAGAAGCTTGGCGACCTCCAGTGTGATCTTGTCGGTCTCAGCCAGCGACGCCTTGCCCACCAGCTGTACGATCTCAGACAGATCCTCCTCTTCCTGCAGGATCTCCTTCACCTGGAAACGTCATACAAGAGGGTTCATTACTTAATACTTCTAAAACAAAAATGGATATTTTTTTTCTTAGAAAAAAACTTACTGATGGGCTAATATAAATGGGATAATACCTTGATAAAAGCTTTTTATTGCGTTTTTATTTATTTATTATGTTTGTTTTATCATCATATTTCAATCAATATGCACAAAACCTTAACAAATTATAAATATAAATCTTCCTCATGAATCACTCTTATCTATTGGTGAAAACCGCATGAAAATCGGTTCAGTCGTATTTGAGTTTATCGCGAACAGACGGACAGACACGGCGGGGGGATTTTGTCAAATCAAAAGCCGTTCAGTTTTCCAAACCTTTGTCCGCAAAGGCACAATCTAACCTCTGTCTTGAGGGGCACAAACTAACCTTTGTCCTGAGGGGCACAAACTAACCTTTGTCCTGAGGGTCACAAACTAACCTTTGTTCTGAGGGGCACAAACTAACCTTTGTCCTGAGGGGCACAAACTAACCTTTATTCTGAGGGGCACAAACTAATCTTTATCCTGAGGGTCACAAACTAACCTTTGTTCTGAGGGGCACAAACTAACCTTTGTCCTGAGGGGCACAAACTAACCTTTATTCTGAGGGTCACAAACTAACCTTTGTCCTGAGAGGCACAAACTAACCTTTATCCTGAGGGTCACAAACTAACCTTTGTTCTGAGGGGCACAAACTAACCTCTATCCTGAGGGTCACAAACAAACCTTTGTTCTGAGGGGCACAAACTAATCTTTGTCCTGAGAGGCACAAACTAACCTTTATCCTGAGGGTCACAAACTAACCTTTGTTCTGAGGGGCACAAACTAACCTTTATCCTGAGAGGCACAAACTAACCTTTGTTCTGAGGGGCACAAACTAACCTTTATCCTGAGAGGCACAAACTAACCTTTATCCTGAGGGTCACAAACTAGCCTTTGTTCTGAGGGGCACAAACTAACCTTTGTCCTGAGGGGCACAAACTCGACGTAGTTCTTGTCGTAGAAGTCATCGAGAGCGCGCATGTACTTGCTGAAAGTATAAAATACAAACATTTTAATTGCTGCACTTAAAATATCCTGACTACTATAATACCACGTTTACAGCAAGCGATTTTTGTTGTTAAAGTTCCTAGGGATGTACTACGATACGAGTTAAAACAAAAGTTATTCAATACTTTTCGATCGATTAAATCGCGCTTGATTAACCAATCAAATAGCTTAATTCTGATCTAAAGATCAGTAAAATAAAATAAAAATATATCATAAAAGTAAGTAAAATCAGTACTAAAGTATCGCTCTAAAATGCCAGTGTAATATCTGTTCTTCCGAGACAAATAGCTGAGTAACGATACGAGTACTTTTAACCGAGAACTACTCGGTATCGAATTCATATTATCGATACTATAAGTACTTGGAGTCGAAATTTACACATCCCTTGTTGACATTGAAAGTTGAACACTTTGGTTATATTAAGTTGGGCCACTGTGAAAAGCGCACATAAATGTTTCGATTTACACTGACGGACGGACTTATAAACTGCATCAAAGTTCAGGATTACTCTCGAATTAATTAAATGGTCCTTTCCGAGTCCGTCAGTGTACAAATTTAAATTTAAACCTAATATTTTGGTTCGTTAACTTCATAACAGTGTATTCTAGTATCATATCCTTAAGAGGGAACGTGGATTGCACTTTTCCATACAAATGTATTCCCCCGTTTCCTCCCTGGAAAATGCTTCTAGAGCAAAAAGAAATCTACAAAAAATCAAGGTATGCCCATATTATTCTCTTTTTTAGACCAATCAATTGCAAATAGAAATACGACCCTTCGAAATGTTAAAGAGGAGACTAGAAGGCTTATATTTCTTTTTGCAATTGGTTGGTCAAAAAATTCAAATGATATATATTTGTAGCTACAGCAGACCTTGATTTTTTGTAGAAACGAATTTTGCTCTACAAGCATTTTCCAGGGAGGAAACGGGGGTATACATTTGTATGGAAAAGTGCACCCCACGTTCCCTCTTAAGTGTATGTATGTATACTAGAAAGGACCATTCAATTAATTCGACAGTAATCCTGAACTTTGATGCAGTTTATGAGTCCGTCAGTGTATATAGAGACTTAAGGTGGAAACGCACTAGAGCGGCGCAGCAGCGGAGCGGCGCGGCCAGAAAAATATTCTTTCCACAGTTTCCCAAGAAATAAGACGCACTGCGCGGCGCGGCGCGGCGTAGTTGCCTCCTGGAGAATATTTTGCCGCATCGAACCGCGCCGCGCCGCTCCGCTGCTGCGCCGCTCTAGTGCGTTTCCAGTTTCCACCTTAAATTGTTAAACACAATCCAAAATTTCATCGTACCGACGGGACTTGAACCCGCAACCTCCGGAATAACATGTTCCGGTGCTTTGCCAATTAAGCCACGGTGCGAATTATCGTTACGACGAAATTAGTGGATTGCGGATTTGTTAACCCAATTATGCATTGGTGGCGCCATCTATGACTACTTATTGCGTGAGTTAATCATTCGGAAGAAATCATTACAGGAATTTTGGATTGTGTTTAACAATTTACAAAAATATAAAGTGTGAAACACTTCAAAGAAACATAATATATAGAGACTAGTTGACACCCGCGACTTCGTTCGCGTACACCAAGAATTTAGTAGCCTATGGTCATCCTCATGCCATAAAGTATCTCCTTGTTAAATTTCAGTAAGATCGGTTGGTACGTTTAGGCGAGATTAGGTTACAAACGGACAGAGTGACAGAGTTTACAAACGTTTTTAACCAACTTCCATAAAGAAGGAGGTTCTCAATTCGTCTGTATGTTTTTTTTTTGTGTGTATGTTACGCGATTACTCCGTCAATTGTGAACCGATTCGAATGATTATTTTTGTAATGGGTAGGGTACGTTTCCGAGGTGGTCCCATTGTAATTTCATCGAGATCTGATAAGTATCTCTAGAGATATGAAGATAAACGTCTCAAACTTGCTACTGAAATTGACTCGCGGGGCATTGAAGTCGGTTGTTGTTGTTTTAGTTTTAAAACTATCTAAATATAATAATACTAGTATGTAAGTATGGATGAACCCCCACCTGTAAGAGATGAGCCAGTTGATGGAAGGGAAGTGTTTCCTCTGCGCCAGCTTCTTGTCCAGCCCCCAGAACACCTGCACGATACCGAGCGTGGCCGCTGTCACGGGGTCCGAGAAGTCTCCTCCGGGAGGAGACACGGCGCCCACGATCGACACCGAACCTGGGGGTTACACGGAGATGTTACCAGTCGTCTCGTAACCACGATCAATGCAACTTGCTTGAAACGTCCAGTTAAATAAAATTATTGTTTTAGCGCGATAAGTCCGTATTTTTAACAGATAAAAAAAGAGCAGTTTCAATTCTCAATTCTCAGTTCTCAATTCTACGGTTTATTTTTTTTTATGTTTGTTACCTCAGAACTCCAGACGTAATACAAATTGACTGCGCAAATCAATGCAGTGCTGTGCGCGCTCGGAAACAGACGTGCCTCGCTACACCGCATAGAATTGCACAATACGCGTACGCGTGGCCCTGCTAACGTGACGCAATGAGTTCTGAACAACTCATAGCCAACGAGTGTCTGGCGTTTATAAAATACGCCATCGACTCTTTCGACGAAGTTACAATCCTGCGAATCTGCAGCTCTAACTTTAATGAAGATGAGGTTAGCGGTGCCAAGACGCTACTGTACCAGACGCTCGGGAAGAGCCACCAAATGCCGTCCCGCCGAAGGGATGGTGGCGAGAAGAGTCACCAGGACATTATCACTCTCCTGAAGGAGACCGATCCTGACGACGTGCCTGTCTTCGTCGCGAAGCGGTTGGATCGTGTTCCCCCTGTCACCTGGGAACATCTGGACTGCTGTAGGCTGCTCAAGGACATAACAGCCTTGAAAACCACCGTAACTGAGCTCGCGGTCAAGGTAGCAGTCTCTGAAAATATCATCGGTGAGCTACGTACAGAAGTGATGACATTACGCAATACCGCTTCAGTATGTAGGTCACCCGACGACGCGAACGTCAACACGCGTCGCGGTGCGCATAATGCATCCGTCGGCAGTTTCGAATCGGCGAAGCTGAATGCGTCACCGGTTGTCGAAACGCCACCTAATGCCCCGCGTGCCGCCGCCCGCTCCTCCACTCCGGTAGGGGAAACGTCTAATGTAAATACGTCTACCCCTCAACGTACTTACGTCATCGCGACCACCAAGGAGGGGGCTACGAGTCGAATTGAACCTCAACAGGTTAGTACGTCCGTTCATCCTAGAAATGAGGACAAACGAAATGACGACGGATTTGAAAAGGTCGAGAAAAAGAAGAAAAAGAAGAAGCCGTCCGTCCAGAATAAGTGTGGCACCGCACCGACTGGTCTAAACGACCTTCTGCGTCCAGAAACACCGACGACGCTGCTGTACGTGTCACGCGTGCACTACGCCATCACAGCGCAGGAGGTGTCCGCGTACGTGCGTGTGAAGACCAATTTGAAGCTGAGGGTCATAAAACTGGAGTCGCGTCATAATGTGAGCTTCAACTCTTTTGTGCTGCGGGTTCCAGTTACATCCCTCGATACGTACTTGGCGTAAGAGTTTTGGCCGAAAGGTGTTAAATTTCGTCGCTTTCGAGGTCGACTACCTGACACCAAGAATATGCGTCACACGTCGCAAACCTAACGTGTCTTTAATTAAAATGTTGTATTTATATGTATGTTAGTCTATAAGGTATATGTTTAGATATGGGCTAATATAACAGACATTGTAATCGCCTGAAATAAATGAATTTATTATTATTATATTATTATTATAAAATGGCCCTGACGAGACCGACCTAGAACGGAGTTTGTCCCTTTCTTTTGTATGGACGACTTATATATATATATATATATATATATATATATGTAATATACATATAGTATAGAACATATATAGCACTAGCAGGCAGTAGCAGGTTGTTAGACAAGGACACACTCCCACCCGGGTGCCTTTCGTTTGGGCCGTTTTGTTCTACATAGCAATTACAACCTTATTGATAGAGTATACGGATTAAATTGAATTTGTCAAAACATCTGCAGTGCATCATCCTTTTATATTACGTGTATGCCGTCAAATGTGAATCCGATTTGACTGAACTGATTTGAAGAAAAATTTAGAATATGATCGCAAATAAATGATTCGAGTATCGAGCACAGACCTGCTACATATTAATTGATCGCGTACACCGGCCCCCATGAGACCGACCTTGAACGGAGTTTGTCCCTTTCTTTTGTATGGACAACTTATATATATATATATATAATATACATTTAGTAGAGAACATATATAGCACTATAGTAGAGTCAATTTAATAGATCACATTTGACACTTCATCAATATTCAACAATGTAACCTTGTAATGAAGGCCACATAAAATTATTAATTATTTCGAAGTCAGAACTGCATAATTACTTAACATTTTTCAGTTACAAATACATATTTATTCTAATAATTACAAAATAAAGCGTTTTTACGATTTACTTTGACTAATAATTCATTTTAAACATAATAAACAATTTTTGTTCTAAAAAACTAAACGTCAGTACAAGGTTACATCAGTGAACACTTTTTATTTATAAACACTAGGGATGCTACCCAAAAAATCAAAAGATTGATCAGTCGATAGGTTGAATCGAATGCAATGATTACTTGTGAAGGATGTTTAACTATAAAAATACTACACTGTGATTGTAATTGACACATAATATTGTTCTGTGACTAAAAAATACAATACTAATTAAATAGGAACTACAATCAATTATAAATTGGGTTAAACGAACCATAAACTATAAACGTTAGATCCATAGGTACATTTCAGTATGTTTTTTTATTTTATTGGGCCATTTTCTATAGAGCGAAATTCTAATCCATAAATACATATAAAATCGTTTAAATATGTACAATTTCCGATTTGTATAATTTGTATTAAAGTGTCTTATCAATTTCATATTAACGCAAAACAAACAAGTAAATAACATTGAATAATGTCAATACTAATTGTATTTCTCATTGAGAGCTGCCGGAAAATTGGTTATTTAACATCTAACTAACATCATTCTTGTTTCTGTTGATGCGTATCGATTCATCAATTGAATCGATGTTTTTAAGCAAATCACCTTACTATGAAGCTAAGACTGACAGATGTCAAATGTGATCTATTAAGTTGTTCCTACTATAGCAGGCAGTAGCAGGTTGTTAGACAAGGAAACACTCCCACCCTACAAATTCAGTTCTACAAATAAATTACAACCTTATTGTTAGAGCATACGGATGAATTAAATTGAATTTGTCAAAACATCTGCAGTGCACCATCCTTTTATATTACATCTATGCCGTCAAATGCTAACGGATTGACTGAACTGATTTGAAGAACAATTTAGAATATGATCAGAAATAAATGATAGAGTATCGAGTAATCTCACCTTCCCTGTCAGGGTTACCGAGACACTTGACACGTCCGGCGCGCTCGTAGAAGGAGGCCAGCCGCGCGCCCAGGTAGGCGGGGTAGCCGGAGTCGGCCGGCATCTCCGCCAGACGGCCGGAGATCTCACGCAGCGCCTCCGCCCAACGAGACGTGGAGTCCGCCATCATGGACACGTTGTAACCCATGTCACGGAAGTATTCCGAGAGGGTGATACCTGCGATACAATATATCCTTTAATGTTCCGGGTAATAGGAGCTTTTGTTTTTTTTATTAAATTATGGTTCTACACGATTAGTGTATTTAGCCGGTGTCAAGAATTAAAATTCTTAAAGTTTTCGTGAATTCAAGTCATACAGATATGTCAGTCACATTTCAGGGATGTAAGGGAACACAGGGATGTAAGGGAGCACAAGCATGTAAGGGAGCACAGTGCTGCCCTCAGCAGCAGTCGAGGTACTGTATATGACAGGTGCATATGACGACAGGTGTATATGGCGAAAGGTGTATATGGGCGGCAGGTGTATATGGCGATAGGTGTATATAGCGACAGAAGTATAGGGCGACAGGTGCATATGGCGACAGGTGTATATGGCAATAGGTGTTTATGGCGACATGTGTATATGGCGACAGGTGTATATGGCGACAGGTGTATATGGCGACAGGTGTATATGGCGATAGGTGTTTATGGCGACAGGTGTATATGGCGACAGGTGTATATGGCGACAGGTGTATATGGCGACAGGTGTATATGGCGACAGGTGTATATGGCGACAGGTGTTTATGGCGACAGGTGTATATGGCGACAGGTGTATATGGCGACAGGTGTATATGGCGACAGGTGTATATGGCGATAGATGTTTATGGCGACAGGTATATATGGCGACAGAAGTATATGGCGACAGGTGTATATGGCGACAGGTGTTTATGGCGACAGGTGTATATGGCGACAGGTGTATATGGCGACAGGTGTATATGGCGATAGGTGTTTATGGCGACAGGTGTATATGGCGACAGGTGTATATAACAACATACCGGTGTAGATGGAAGCCTCTCTGGCGGCGACAGGCATGTTGGAGGTGTTGGCGACGAGCGCGGTACGCTTCATGATGGACTCCGTCACGCCCTCGATCTCCACTGACAGCTCAGGGAAGTCTCGCAGTACTTCTGACATCTCGTTACCTGTGGATGGAGTGCATTTTGTTAAGACATAATTATGGTAATAGAAATATGTTAAACATCTTTTGTACTCAAATTTGGATGCGATAAATGCTGTTCTATACTATTTTTCTATAGAATTTAATTCATGGAAGATGGGTTGTGAATGTTGTAGAGGATTGGACTAGAATCAGTTCTATAGCGCTTCATCTTACTGCAGTCTTTCAATACAAACAAGCTAGATTCATATAAGACTGCGTTTTTTCAAATCACTAACATAAATGTTACATACCTCGCTCGCCGCACCCCACGTATATGATCACGTCAGAGTTGGAGTACTTGGACAGAGCCTGTGAGATGACAGTCTTGCCACAACCGAAAGCTCCGGGGATGGCGGTAGTACCACCCTGGACACAGCTGAAATTAATATTACAATGTTAGAAGAATCAAAGATGTATAAACATAAACTTGTTCATAATAATTATAGCTAGAGCGCGGTTATATATGTATATTGAATGCACCATTCACGACTGTGAATACCGAACTCGAGGCGCGTAGGTATGACTCAGGTTCCGACCGTTTGTATGAAGATACAAACTTATAAAAGATACATACTGCCAAGTCCCTGCCTGAGTCTGTGTTTCCGATTAGATACAACTTAGGGTTCTTCAAGTCGAGAGTGAATAGGTATCTTTTGGTAAGCGCGCTACATCATCGACCGCATCATCACTTAACATCAGGTGAATAAGTGGTCAAGCGTTACCCATTTTCGATCGAGATCACAGCTGTTTAGGACGATAAGTCTTATATAACAACATAACAATTTTGATGGGTAATACGTTTTTCTTGATAGTTTTGATCTCGATAATTTTACAATAGTATGTCCAATGCTGGACATAGGCCTCTCCTATGGGACGCCACTATGCTCGATCTTTAGCTATTTGTTTCCAACCGCTGCCAGAAAGCTTGCGTATACAATGTGAGATATACCCTCTTCAAAAAAAAAATCAAATCAGTTAAAAAATGAGGGAGTTCAGACGTAACAAACATAAAAAAAGTTGAATATTATGTTTCTTTGAAGTGTTACAACTTTATATTTTTGTAAATTTTTACAAAAATTTTTACAATTTATAAAAAAAGTTGGTTTGTTGTTGGTTAAAAATATGCATCATCCCACTACACTAGTCTATCAGTTTTACTTACAGAAATGACAGGTCATGTGAGACTCGATATCTTATGTCTCAAGGTAACAGGCGCAGTGCAGGGACATGAAAAATTGTGGTAGTTCAGAATTTTGCATGCCGCTGTATCTGTTATAGGTAGACGTCATCGCTTACCATCAGGCGAGCGTCGTGCTTGTCCTGTTACCTTATATCATAAAAAAATGAAAAAAATCAGTAATGTAACAAATATATAATTCCATCCAAAGAAGTGGACAATAAACTTACGGGAAGAGAGAGTCCAGGACTCGTTGTCCGGTCAGCAGGGGATGGTTGGCAGGCAGCTTCTCAGTGACGGGCCGGGGCTGACGTACGGGCCACACTTGCAACATGGTGTATGAGGACTTCTCACCGTCGAACTCTGTCTCTAGTACCACATCCTGGGAACAAACGTTAACTTACCATGCTGCTTTATTACAATTTAAGATCATTAAGATTTGAGTGCCCGGTAGTGTAAGTGGGAGAATGGTCGACTTTGATGCCAGAGGTACTGAGTTCAACAACCAAAATTAATGTGTGCTTTTCACAGTGACCCTCCGGTGAAGGAAAAACATTGTTAAGAAACCAACAAACCCCACATGTTGATAGGACACTATCTAGTGTCCGCCTGGCCAGCTACCTGCCTCAAGTTAGAAAATCTGTCGCCAAACATCATGTGTTCCGGCAGCTAACCTTGAGAGCCAGTTCCTATTCTAGGTCTAGCGTGCTTAACATCTTCGACCGCATCATCACTTACCAACAGGTGAGATAGTGGTCAAACGCTAGCCTATTTGATATAAAAAAAATTAAAAACTAAAAGAACTGACTTTATATGTTGCCTTAGTCATTTTCAGTAACAAGTTTGAGGTGTTTATCTCCATATTTCTAAAGATACTGACCATACCTCGATTAAATTTTAATAGGACCACCTGGGAAGTATAACAAACGATCGAGTAATCGGTGAATATACATGATTGCCACGAATTGAGAACCTCAGCCTTTTTGTGAAGTCGGTTAATAACGCAACGTTTTTATGCAAAGTAACTTTCTCTTTTTGATAAGATAGATATATCTATTGTTGACGATGGGACCACGACGTTAAGCAGTCTGTATGAGTATGAGTTTTCATACCAAACTCAATATTGTATATCGAACAAATTTTGTATGAAAAACAGTACAGCGCCTCTAGTGGTTACTACACTTCACTAAATTTAGACCAATCAGGGAGCCAGAATAAGTCGAAAACTTTGTGAGATCTGTCAAAAATGTTTACGGTAAAAACTTATACTAAGGGCACAGATCTCACATAGTTTTCGACTTATTCTGGCTCCCTGATTGGTCTTAATTTAGTGAAGTGTAGTAACCACTAGAGGCGCTGTACAGTTTTTCATACAAAATTTGTTCGATATAAAATATCGAGTTTGGTAAGAAAACTCGTACTAAGGGTACAGACCGCTTAACGTCGCAGTCCCATCGTCAACAATAGATATATCTATATATATCTTATCAAAAAGATAATGTTACTTTGCATAAAAACGTTGCGTTAATAAATAGCAAGATATTTTAATCAACATTTAGTTGAATTTAAAGTGTGTATGTATTAGATCGGAGGATGTTTTAAGGAAAGGCCAAGTCAAAAGTAGCTATAACCGGCGAGCACGTATTAAGGCTCTCATGAAAGTGGAAGAAGCGAAGGAGGTATGTCAGGAGCCATAGCATATGGAAAGAAGTAGTCTCTGCCTATCCCAACAGGAAAAAGGCGTGATTGTATGTATGTATATAAGGTGTGTATGTATACTTACGGTGACTTTGTAGTTTCCATTGGGCGCGATGTAGGTGACGGTACCCTTGGCCTTGGGCGGGATCAGCATCTTGTGTTTGACGAGCGTGTTCTCGTGTACGATACCGTACAGGTCTCCGCCGGTTATGTGGGATCCCACCTGTGAACACATACAGCTATGTAACTACCCCCGGCTTAGTACGCTGGCACAGAAAAGGTTATAGTCCTACGGACAGATGTGCTATTTTGTCGCCGAAACCTTTCCAATTAGAATCACTGATTTTTTCGAATTGATGTATCAAAAGTCACCGATCTGAGCATTGTGAATTGCAAAGATCCAAGTCGAAGTAAAGGCAGTTTCCAAGTCCGAATTTGTTTTCGAATGATTGAGAATAACCCTGCAGTAGACCTGTGATACGGGTTTCAAATAACCTACTGCAGGCACCAGCTCTTCACAAAATTGGTTAGAAATATAAATAGAAATTCATTTATTGATAAAGGGAGACATACAGCCAAATATGCTGTGTCAGGTGATTCAAAATATCTTGTCAATACATTGTCCATAATTATGTTCATGTAACATTAATAAATTAACATTTGTAATAATAATAATAAAAAAATATATTAACTAAAATAAAAATAGTACGCTGTATATGGGCGCAATGGTTGTTAGTATAAATTTACATTAACGTAAATCTAGTTTGGTACATTTACTGAGCGCTAAAGATTGCATCCGATATATGCTACATAAGTCTATACTTTTATAAACTGTTGTGATGAAAAAAATAACTGTTTATTATTATAATTATTAATCTAGTAACTAGTCTAATAATTATAATAATAAACAGTTTTTTTTCTCTTGAGTAAGTGTTCTGTGAACTAGCTAGTTCACAGAACACTTACTCAGGAGGAATACGCATGGTCCATTGAAGAGAAAAGCTAGCATAAGTCAACTCTAGCGCCGCGGTGGTCTATCGTCCGCCTGGCCAAGTGGCCAGTTAGTTTGGGTCACTGTAGGGCGAGATACACAAATAGACCACTCGTCACATAACACGCGAATAGTCCAAGATCGGGCTCAGTGAAGACAGACCACGTAAATATATGTATGCAGCGATGACGTCTACATATTACAGATACAGCAAAATTCTGAATAGCCTGAATGTTGCATGTCACTCAACTGCGCCTGTTACCTTGAAACATGAAGATATTAAGTCTCATATGCCCTGTAAGTTAACTGGACATTTTGCTACACAAGCCGAAAACTTTCCATTTCACGGCATAAATAATTAGCAAAATGATGCTACCACTAGAAATAAGACCTACAAGACTAAGGACTAGTTTCACCGGTTCCTGATATAGTTTCAGATACTTATCTGACATTTGACGCCATACAAAAGTTGTCAAATACCTGTCAGATAAGTTCCAAATAGGTTTATCAGGTACTGCTTAAACTGGCCATATTACTGGCTGACGATAACGATGATGCGGATAGTCAATGGTCATGATATTACCTTAACATTGAGGGGGTTGAACTCCCAGCTGACTTCCCTAGCGAGGCACGGCGTGTTCACACCCTTGGGGATGTAGATGGACTGCGTCAGCTCGCAGATGTCTTTGAGGGGACGCTGGATGCCGTCGAAGATGGATCCCAGGATACCAGGGCCGAGCTCCACGGACAAAGGCTTGCCGGTACGCAGTACGGGGTCGCCCACTGTCACGCCTGAGGTTTCTTCGTATACCTGTGGAGATCAAAGGGTTTAGAGGTAGGGATGAGCAAGTGAAAAAAATATAGCAATATTTATCGTATTTTTAAACAGTATCGATAATTATCTAGTGTAAATATCGATAAATCGATATATCGTCAGTTTTCGCATAACTATTCATACATATTCCCAAAGCATTCAAAATTCGTAAAAAAGAATACACATGAAGACATAAGATATAAAAATATCGATCATGGCTATTTAGAGGTGGAAGGGTAGAAGATAAATTATCTTTTAAGATTTTTGTTATTTTTATTTATTAAATTAAAAACGGCAAAGTTTATCGCAAAAAAAAAGAAAAAGTAAAGAGCTATTCAGCTCTCATACAATCGTCAAATGTGAGATTATTGACGGTTCATCAGCAACATTCAGGATCATGCCTGTTTGCTGGCTACACATATTAGTTTAATTGAAGTTGATGGGTCAAAGTAATAAGAGCGGTGCTACTCATAAAACTGTCCTAGATGACCTATATACTACTACGTAATTAGTACGTACCTAGAGTCTGGAGGCCAACTCCGAAACGATACATCCGAAAGTTTGGGCCCGACCGAATTTGCCGATGACCTACTACGAAAAAAGTTCGTCTATTTTTTACATAACATGACGATAAAACTTTTGTTACATTATCGGTAGGGTTTTTTTCATTTAATAGTAGGGTTTACGATACAACAACATTTCAAATGAATTTTGGTCGGACTTAATGATAAACTAAACCGACCGACCGAACCGAATGTGATTCGTAGTAGGAAACGCCCGATAATTCGGATTACCACTTTGGAGTAGGTCTCCTAATGATCTTAAAGGAAAGTTCAATATAACAGCGAGGATGGGTTACGCGTTTTAGAAAACTATATTTGTCGCGTTTTAGAAAACTATATTTGTAATAATTAAGTACATTATTTCTGCAGGAGAAGCTCGAATGAACTCTTGTAAAGCTCGACTTTTCGACCGGAAAAATCAGGAGGTAACAACCGGATCATAAGGAGCATCCAAAAGGAGGCCTTCCTTCTTTCGGAACCTCCTTAAGTTCTCAATTCACCGGTATATTTTTATGTCAGAGAAATGTAGATATAAAGTTTGCTGCTCAAAGCTGTAGCAAACAACAGCAACAGCAAGCAACAAAATCAGAGTATCCAAATATCCGTCAGTGACAGTCATTCACCTCATTAGACGATAGGTTATCCATCAGTCACATCCGTGACTGACAGCGAAACCTATCGTGTGATGGACGCCGTATATCCCTCACCTGGATGGTGGCCATGTCTCCCTCCAGACGGATGATCTCCCCGACAAGCTCGTTGTACCCGACTCGCACCAGCTCGTACATAGCTGACCCGGACATCTTTTCCGCCGTTACGACTGCACAAATTATTTTAATGTAAACGTACCGGCTTTTGTTCGCGTTGTATTTACTTCGGATATGCTCCGACCAGCGAATATATAAATAGCAATATGCACAAATTATGTTTTCGTTTGTAAACTTCAAACTACAAAAATGTATGTGCGCTTTTCACAGTGGCCCTCCGGTGACGGAAAAACATCGTTAAGAAACCAACAACCCCCGCATCGTGGTAGGACACTATCTAGTGTCCGCCTGGCTAGCTACTACACGCAAATTAGAAAACCTGTCGCCAAACATCTAATGTGTTCCGGCTGCTGTCCTTGAGAGCCCGTTTCCAGTCAAAGCCTAGCGTGCTACCATCCTCGACCGCATCATCACTTACCTACAGGTGAGATAGTGGTCAAATGCTAGCCTATATGAAATTTAATAAAAACTCGCGATTTGAACCGTTATAAATATTAAAATAGGAGAATTATCTCGCTATCACATTAATTTTATTTACCTCGACGTTTCGACAAAGTTGCATTGATCGTGGTCACAAGAAGACTCAAAGTCAAGAGTGTTCTCATCGAGGCCTCGATTGTATTTACCTCGCGAGGTAAATAAAATTATTTTCAACAAGTCCAAGTTATTTTAATTTTATAACTTTATCATTATTATTGGGCCTCCATTTAATACTGAGTGAACAGGTACTTTCCAGGAAAGCGTGCTACATCCTAGATAGCACCTTTCGACAGGTGGTAGAAGCATATTTAAATATCGATGTTCTGCCTGACTTGTAACTAAAAAGTAGCTTACCATCATCAAGGAATAACTCTACAGCCATAACTAGGGGTGAGAAGGTTAGGAATAGGAGATATTAAATGCAGTAGGGCGAGGGATACTAGGAGGAAGATGATCGTATATGTCATAATAGTCGAGCGTTTCACGGCCATGTCACCTGATGTTAAGTGACGATGCGATCTTTTTTAATTAGCGTTTGACTATCTCACCTGGTGGTAAAAGATCATGTGGTTAAACGCTAGGCCTAGAATACTCTGAGTTTCAAGGACTGTGTGCTGCCAAAACACCGAAAGGTTATGCAGACAGATTTTCTCCTTGAAGGTAAAACATCGATATAATGCTCCTGCCACCAGAGGACGAACCGGCAACCTCTCTCTTAGAAGTCAAGTCTAGTCAAGAATCTATCCTTTATACGCCACCTGGCTGTCAAAAAAACTAGTAGTAAAAGTCTGTGAAAAAGTGAAATTACAGGGCATGTGAGACTCAACAACTTTATGTGTCAAGGTAACAGGCGCAGTGCAGTGACATGCAAAATTCTGGCAGTCCTGAATTTTGCATGCCACTGTATCTGTAATAGGTAGACGTCATCGCTTACCATCAGGCGAGCGTCGTGCTTATCCTGTTACTTTTTAAGATAAAAAAAAAAAAAAACAAAAAAAAAGTGTAAAATAAAATAGGTACATACCGGGTCCAGATACAGCAAACACATAACCGAACTTCTCCTCATTCTCCTCATTGGCGATCGTCTTCAATCCACCCTTGCCGGACATTTTGAATTATTATATTCTTTCCTCTGTCAAATTAAAATACAACAATTACTTATGACAGTAAAGATAGTTTAAAAACGAAAATAACCAAACCCTTAGCACGAGTTTTCATACCAAACTCAATATCGTATATCGAGCAAATTTTGTATGAAAAACAGTACAGCGCCTCTAGTGGTTACTACACTTCACTAAATTAAAACCAATCAGTACCCTTAGTACGAGTTTTCATACCAAACTCGATATCGTATATCGAGCAAATTTTGTATGAAAAACAGTACAGCGCCTCTAGTGGTTACTACACTTAACTAATTTTAGACCAATCAGGGAGCCAGAATAAGTCGAAAACTATGTGAGATCTGTCAAAAGCGTTTACGATGAAAACTTGTACGAAGGGTACCGACTTCCATTTCCATTCCAGCATGTTTGAGATGTTTATCGTCATATCTCTGGAGATACTTATCAGATCTCGATGAAATGACTATGGGACCAAGAAATAATCATTCGAATCGGTTCACAATTGACGGATTAATCGCGTAACATACATACAAATTGTGAACCTCCTCCTTTTTGGAAGTCGGTTGAAATTGAAAAGAAGGAAGGGATTTAAAGAGGCAAGCGGATTAATTTTATTGTAGATCATGTGCATTTTTATGTTTTATTTACTTACTAGCAGCCCCCCCCGGCTTCGCACGGGTAGAACATATATGCCTACAACATTTGCATCAGTTTGTTGCATCGAATATAAAATATTAACATATTTAACAATCATCGTCATATGTCAACCAATTTACACAAAACCTTAACGAATAATGCACCTAAACCTTCCTCATAAACACTATGGCTATTGGTGAAAACCGCATGATAATCCGTTCAGATGCTATTGAGATTATTGCGAACAGACAGACAGACGCAGTGATGGAGATTGTTTTGTAATACCTACGTAGTGATATTGGACGGCCCTTTGGCGTAAAGGATAGTTACCCTGATTTCCGAGGGTCGTTGGTTCTTATCCTAGCTATATACCTACCAATGAAAGTTTTATGTGCAATCATGAATCATGGGTTTTCGTGGGATCATTAAATCTAGCAATAATGAAGATAGTTTAAAAACTATAACAACTGACTTCAATGCCCCGCGAGTCAATTTCAGTAGCAAGTTTGAGACGTTTATCGTCATATCTCTGAAGATAATTATCACATCTCAATGAAATTACAATGGGACCACCTCGGAAACGTATCCTACCGATTACAAAAATAATAATTCGAATCGGTTCACAATTGACGGAGTAATCGCGTAACATACACACACAAAAAAAGAAAGAAAAAAGAAACATACAGACGAATTGAGATCTTCCTTCTATTTGGAAGTCGGTTGAAAAGTAGCTTACCTGTCTGTCTGTAGCATCTTAGCACCCAACCGGATGAACCGATTTTGATTTAAAGTAGGGGTATTATACGTTTAACGTGTCTATCTGTGTGTCTGTCTGTCTGTAGCATCTTAGCACCCAACCGGATGAACCGATTTTGATTTTATTATTGATAGTTTTTTTTTTTTATAAATGTCTTCATCGAGAGTGTTCTTAGCTTTGATTCATGAAAATTCGTTCAATCGTTATAAAACTATGAGCTTTAATCAACTTTCATAGGTCTGATCAATGCGAAAATCTTCTTCTTCAACGATATTGTAAGAACATGGAAGCATTGACCTGATGCTGACACACACACACAAACACAAACACACAATGCACGTAACAACATCGTAAACAAAAATTTGCATCTGTTCATTTTTATCTTTGTGTATATTATCTAATTGTAATCAATTTTGGCTATATTCCATATGTTATATTCTTAGTATTAAGTTTTTTTAATTGCTGTATGATTACTAAAATAAATTAAAAAAAAAATAGATCAGTCGGGGTGGTTTAAAATATTATATTATACAACCCGGTCACAATATCTGTGCACCTCGCTGGAATGCGGGCGACTCTCCCACTTCCCCTGTCACCTCCCTCGCACTCCCCGGTGCGACAGTACGGTTAGCACACCGTACCCAGACCGCCGATATGACGTCACGAGGTCAGGTGCACAGATATTGTGACCGGGTTGTATATATAGATCATTATTATTTTATACAATAGATCATATTACTATACTATATTGACTTCAAATCGATTGCGATCGGTGGGGATCTACAGAAAAGCTAAGCTTATAATAATGTTTTCGTAGTAACTATGACCTATTCTGTGGTTTGACTGCAAATATTTTATTAATTTTGCGATGCGTGTATGTGAAATCCGTGATATCTTCTAGAGTTTTCATTAGAACTATATACTGTAAAGGACAATTTTAATCTATTATATGTAGCCAAGCTAAATAACGTAATTATTTGGATAAGGATTAATACTATATACTTGTAAATAGCCCTGGAAGTTAAGTAATATTTTTTAACAAAAAATTAAAGATTAAAATGGTTACTGTGAGTCAACTTTAAGAGATAGACATATGCTGTCGCGGACTTTTTTGTAGGTCTTATTAAGTTGCTCTTAACTCTTCCATAGAAAATATTCTTCCATCTGTTTTCAATTGAGCAGCGTTCGTAAGAAACGTGTTTTTACGACCGTTTTTTTGTAGACTTAGCTTGCAAATTAGGTCTCCACGAATGTACTTTTGATTTAAACGGGATAATATATAGCCTATTTACATTTCGAAAGTCCATTCTATATATTACTGAAAGAATTTTTTAAATCGGTCCAGTAGTTTTTGAGCCAAATCATTATAAACATACAAAAATACAAATGTTCTCTCTTTATAATGTTAGTATAGATTACTTTATGCATTACAAATGTTTAACAGTTAAATTTTAGTAGCTAAAACTTTAACTAACTTAACTTGGTTAATTGTTGATTCAGCCAAAGTAAAAAGAAAATAATTCTATCCCGCAGCCCTACACACCGAAATACACATACATACACATATACTTTTCTCAGTAAATAGTAGGACATTTCTCAGAAATGTAGTGGTAGGACTTCTTTTTTTGTGGTGGCAGGACTTCTGCTAGTGCACCTGGGGCGGTACCACCACTTTACTTTAGCCATGAAATAGGAATGTTTTTCAGTTTTAATGGCAATGTGTCCAGTGAAACTACAGAGCATACAAGATTTTCATATGCAAAATTCTGGTAATTTGTTATCGATTGATCTGTAAGAATAATACTGAGAAGCATTCTGAATTCTGGATTGGAATATAATATTTGAGTTTATTATTTTTGAGTCAATTCTCTGTGTCGGCTAGAAATAATGAACCTTGGTGTCTAATTAAATCTCTAGTTGGACAAAATGTGTAGTGTATGTTGCTTGTCTATCATTGAATAAAATAAATGGATTGAGACTCTTTATTCCAAAGTACAAAAATCAAAGCACTATTTTTTTTATAAATATTATTGTATATTTTAATTATAGTTGAAGTACCTGTTTCAAATTAAATGCAATATATTAAGTATCTATTGTGAGATTACATAACACACCTAAAAAAAAAATAAAGTCTAAAAGCACTTTTCCACTGCACTATCACCAACTAACTAAAGGAATCAGCTGACTGCCAAATCGGTAAACTCTGATAAACAATTCACCATCCATCAATGTCAAATCTATAATGGAGAGAAATTTTCAATACATTCACATTGCTTAGATTGCTTAACCACTCAGGGATCGCTGACCCACCGGTGGGTCAAGAACAATTACAAGCAATTCCGTCAAGCTTCACGGACCCACCGGTGGGTCAGCTTAGCCAACTTTTTTTTTCTATATTTACAGCGCATAATATTAGAAATTGTAACCATTTTTTGGTCTTAAACGCTTGATGAAGAAATATTCTATCTATAAAATGCCATTTTGAACTATATTTTATTCTTCCCCGCACCATGAAAACTACTTAATGAATACGCCTTAGGTCGACCATAGACGCCATTGACGCTTGGAATGCTGACGCTAGATTGTGTTTTGAAATGTTATTTTCTGTTGGTTTATTTTAGTTTTTAGTATATATCTAGTGTAAATTCTATTCATTTGTGTTTTGTGAATCCATCTTAGCTATTGAATTCTAGAAATATCATCGTATTTGTGTGATCGTCGGGTTTTCTACCAAGTGGCGGTTACCCGCAATTTTGAGTTTCTGTGTTGAATAAAAAGTGAAATTAGTGAAAATAATGAATGAAATAAGCATTTCGAATATCATTGCAAATAAGTAGACGAATCACTAAATAAATTGTTTTAAATTCCCGATCCCTGTGTGGTTAAACCGATTCATGCAAAAATTACAACTTAATATATCGTATACGCTCGTGTGATTATAACCAATTACTCTCCAACATTAATAATTATCATTGAAACATAACCTTAAGCTTCTTTTATCATTTAGTTTTTTGAATAAATGAGACTCAAAAAACTATATCATCTACTGAACTATCATGATTATAATGTAAGGTCAACTCGGGTAAGACCTGTATACTCTATTATTAAGGGTAAGACCGTCATTAAGTTAAATTATAGCTATTCTTCTCTCACTATAGTGTTGCTAGCGACATTTATGATACAAAATTGAACCAAACTATAATACTGTCAATGCAAACTGCATAACTACTCAAAAACGAAAGTTATTGCGTGTAGACGATCTTGGCTTGTAGACGGTCTTCCCAATGTTGACCTTACCAAAGCATGGCTTTAGGTTGCTGGCATAATGCTTCCAATGGTGAAGGTGTGAATTGTGAATCACTCTTCTTAACATCATCATGTCATCATATTTTTGTTACATTTTTGAATAATGTTTAATATTGAAGAAAATCTCATAGCATATGGTGATTACATAATAGGGATATTGCATAGTAATCACACTGCGTTTCACACTGCAACATCAACAATAATTCCAAGGATAATGATAATGGAAATTAAACACAAACATGCAAAACCCCTTTTAAGTTTCAATTTTTTCTTTAATACTTTATAGGCTAGCGTTTGACCACTATCTCACCTGTTGGTAAGTGATGATGCGGTCGAAGACGGTAAGCACACTAGGCCTAGAATGGGAACTGGCTCTCAAGGATGGCTGCCGAAACATATTAGATGTTTGGTGACAGATTTTCTAACTTGAGGGTGGTAGCTGGCCAGGCGGACACTACATAGTGTCCTACCACCATGCAGGGGTTGTTGGTTTCTTAACAATGTTTTCCTTCACCGGAGGGCCACTGTGAAAAGCGCACATACATTTTTCAATAGAAAAATTCATTGGTGCACAGCGGTTTGAACTCGGCATCAAAGGTGACCGTTCTCCCGATTATGCCACCGGGCCCTCTAATTAACTAATTTAAATAGACCAATATGACTGATTATTTTAAAATCTAATAATAATTTTAAGAGTAACATATTGCTGATGTCAGATCCAACATCCAACCATCAGATAAAGCATTGTTAGCTATTATGGTCCCATCAATATCCTTATATTCAGTTAATCTATAACTTTTTACAAAAAAATTATGTTTTCACAGCACACTGTACAGTACATCCAACACAATATACTAATTATGCTGTTACACAACACATCTTCTTCCATTGAAAGTTAGTAATTTTTACATTAAAACGGCGAATGCATCTTGGTAGGTACTTACCTTTTGGTTTTACACTTTACATGAAGGACTTTTCTTTAGCGGAATATTTTCATGAAATTATGTAGATTACATACCTAGTAATATCCCATGACGAAACTAATACAACTAATTTGGAGTTTAGAGCTCCTGTTAGATTCTTACCAGACAAATCTCAGTCCATCCTTGACATTATGCTACGATATGTTTCCTTACATTTTCATTGAAATCTAATAGGAAAGATTTACTGACTAGACTATAGAAATGAAGGGTTTTCTGGTGTGGTACACGGTATATTGAAATATATTATCAGTTATCACAGTCCAGACAGGACTCAATTGTGTCAGTCACATGATGAATGGGTGGATACTTCAATCAATAATCTTACTCAAAATATTTGATGGTAACGCCAATAAAATACCACCAAAAGACCTGTATATTGAACACTAGGTACAGTAGTTAGCAACGCAATTGTGCCGGACACTGAACTGCCGAAATATTGAGTGACATTTACATGGCATCGAGAAAATTTGACGATGGCTGAATCAACAATCTTACCAAAAGTTGAAGTATTAAAATATTTCCACAAAAAACAACACTAGCACCCGTAGAAACCAACTAAATACTACTTAGAAATACTAATTCAAACTAAAAATTCAACTCACAGGACGAGAAGGATGGAAAAGACGAACCGAGAATGGCGGAGTAGCACAACTTATCACAAGACCAATGATAAAAATGAAGTCAGCTGACCTACGTCTTCTGCTTCATTGTCTATGACAACTCGATTCATTGATTTTCTGTATAGTAGTGCGAGAACTTTGTTAAGTACTTCAATTAGAGTGGTAGCATTATAGCCTTTATCTAAATTACATAAGGCTTGTTTTTGACTATTATAAAATTCATACATTGTTATACATTTTTTTTTGTTTCATTATGGCTCCACACGATTTGTGTATTTAGCCAGTGTCAAGTATTAAAATTCTTCAAGTTTTTGAGAATTCAAGTCGTAAGGACGAGTCAAAGTCAAATTTCAGGTCAAGTTACAAGTCAAAATCTTGTCTAAGTCATACCCTCAGTAATGATAATATATATATATATATATGGATGTGGACTTTAATCAAGATTTTCAGTGAAATTTTGGTGTGAACGCAAATAGTATGTTTTTTCAATATTGAACTGTTTCCCTGCACTCGCACACGTTCACCGGCACTTAAATAATCCAGATTTATTACACATTAACTCGCGGAAGAACACAAGTTTTAGGAAAAAATACAATGTGAGCGCACACACCTTTCCACGTTCCCGCCAAAACTCCTGTTATATATAGATTTTCTTTCTTGAAATAAGAGTTGACATTAATCGCCTAAAGTGCCTTATTCACGATCCATCTGCTGTACGGCCCGCCAAGGACATGCACGTTGCACGATGCAAACGTACCATGAATAGGCTTGACGTACGTCGATAATTATTATTAATTGTTTGCTGGATTTGCACGACCTATTTTCTATCCATACGCTTGATGGCGCATCATACTCAATATGCTACATCCAGTGCCGCAGTCGTGAGCTCACGTACAGATGGGATGGATCGTGAATACGGCCTTTAGGGCGCTTAGAGATCCCACATGATATTCTTAAAGAAAGATATAAAATATGATATGACGTCATTCAAGGGCCTAATCTAGGTAGAGTTCTAGACACAGTATATTAGAATAGACTTGTCCTTAAAATAATAATAATAATATGACAAGGATAAAACTATACAATTACTACTATGAGAGAGCGAGATGAACAACAATTTTTATCCTTCTCTGTGTATGTGATTTTACAAGCTGGCTCCAGCACTGACACCAAGTTCTAGTGCACCTATTGCCTTTCAACCGCTGTCATGTATGACCCGAACAAATTACGTTGTTCATTTTATCTTATAGCTGGCATATGTATCACGTGTATATCATTTTAGTCGGGTTATATTTTTTTTTTTTTTTTTTTTATACCGAACTGGGTAGCACTTGATCACTATCTCACCTGATGTTAAGTGATGATGCGATCGATGATGTAGCGTGCTTACCCAGAAGATACCTATTCACTCGCGATTTGAAGACCCCCATATTGTACTTAATCGGAAACACGGACTCAGGCAGGGTATTCCATTCCTTAGCGGTTCGTATGATGAACGAAGAAGCAAATCGCTTCGTTCGGGTAGATGGTATATCCACCATAAATCGGTGGCGCCTTTTAGTGTCTCTGGATGTCCGATTATAAAATGGGGATGGTGGAATCAAATCATGCAGTTCCATTGCACACTCTCCGAAATGTATCCGATAGAAAACCGATAAACAAGCGACTTTGCGGCGATGCGCGAGACTCTGGAGTCTCTTGCTTACTAATAGGTCATCGCTGATGAGTTTTTTGGCTCTCCTCTCAATAGCTTCCAGTGTCTCCAGCTGGTATTTAGCAGAACCATCCCAAAGGTGAGAACAGTACTCCATACACGACCGGACTTGTGCTTGGTAAAGATTAAGCAACTGTCCCGGTGTGAAGTACCGTCTCACCTTAGCCAAAATGCCAAGCTTTTTTGAGGCTAGCTGGGCTCTAGACTCAATATAAGAGCCGAAATTGAGAGTTGGTGTCAAAGAGATGCCAAGAAGCTCGAGATTGTTACTTATCGGAACGGACACATCCCGGAAAGTAGGAGCCAGTAGAAATGGGCTCCGTTTAGCGGAGAAAAGACACGCCTGGGTTTTCGCAGTATTGAACTTGACCAGATTGGCATCGCCCCAATCAGAGACTGCCTTCAAAGAAAAGTTCAAGCGTTCGACCATCGCTTCTCTATGAGACTGGATTTGTAATGCACTGGTTCGTGCGTTGGATGTATAACTCTCTACAACAGTGCTGTCATCTGCGTACCCAAAGATACCGGGTTTAAGCAGGTCATTAATATGCAGCAGAAAAAGTGTTGCAGAGAGTACTGATCCTTGAGGGACTCCGGCATTTATGGCCAATTGGTCGGAAGAACAGCCATCGATGACCACTCGAATCGACCGATCCCTTAAGAAATCTGCTATCCAAACACATAAACCAGTGGGCAGGCCGTATGAAGGAAGCTTGCTAATAAGGCTATCGTGCCAAACCCTGTCGAAAGCCTTCGAGATGTCAAGAGAGACGGCCAGCGCCTCGCCGTGGTTCTCGATGGCTTCGCTCCAGATGTGCGTGGCATACGCTAGAAGATCCCCAGTAGACCGGTTTCGGCGAAACCCGTATTGTCGGTCACTGAGGAGATCGTTCACTTCTAGGTATGCCAGGAGCCTGTGGTTCAGTACCCGTTCCATAGTCTTACAGAGTATGGAAGTGACTGAGATAGGCCTGTAATTGACAGGGTCTGCACGACTACCCTTTTTCGGCACGGGTTGCACGTTTGCTTGCTTCCAGGACTTAGGCACTTGACCAGTCGTCATAGACAAGCGAAAGAGGCGTGTCAAAATAGGAGCCAACTCAGGCGCACACGTCCTCAAGACTACAGCTGGTATACCGTCTGGACCACTAGCTTTGTTCACGTCTAGATTGCGCAACGCTTTGCGTACTTCAGTCTGACGAATGCGGATTTCCGACATAAACGTCCCGCAAGTCGGCAGACTAGAAGGTACAGCATTGCCAGCATCTAAACGTGAAGACTCCGCAAACAGAGTAACAAATAAATTCGCTTTCTCTTCAGCCGAGTGTGCTAGTGATCCATCGGGTTTCAGTAGTGGAGGCAGTGAGGGACGGCAGAAGTTCTCTTCGATCGACTTCGCCAGGGACCAGAACGCTTTGCTACCCGAGGGGTAAGAAGCAAGTTTGTTCCCTGTTCGGCGTATGTGATCGAAGCGAGCCTTCTTGAGAGCCTTTTTGCAGGACTTGGCGGCTAAGTTAAAGGCTTTCTTCTTTTCGCGTACATCTCTAGTCTTGCGGGTTCGAGCATCAGCCCAGGCTAAGTAAGCTTCATGTTTTGATGCTTCTGCATCTCTACATTTGGCATTAAACCATGGACGAGCTTTGCTTGACACCGGAACGTCAGAAAATGGTATGAAATACTCCATACCCTGACGTAACACTTCTGTCACAGCATCCGCGCAAGCTGAGGGATCGCTCGAAGAAAAACATACCTGCCGCCAAGGATAAGACGCGAAAAAACAACGCATCTCATCCCAATCTGCTGACCTGTATCGCCACACCCGCCGGGTGCCTTTTTGGCTGGGATCGGGCGGGGAGTAGACGGATACAGACTTCACCAGACAGTGGTCGGAGCTACCTAAGGGTGATGAAACCGACACCGAGTAGCGGTCTGGTTCTGTTGTCAGCAGAAGGTCCAAGCAATTGGCTGTATGGCCATCAACGTCCGGTATCCTTGTTGCTCCCTGGACCAACTGAGTGAGGTCTAGCGTTAAAGCAAGCTTTCGCATCTCTCGACCAGCGTGGTCAGTGCTCTGGTATGGGTATAGCCAGTCTTGATGATGGGCGTTGAAATCCCCCAGAAGCACTAATTGAGCAGAAGGATACCTCTGTTGGGCCACATCAGCCGCCTCACTGAGGTGGTTTGTGAGCCTGTTTGTCTCCTCGTCTCCGCTGTGCGAACGGTAGACACTAGCATAAAGAATTTTCTCTATGCCAGTGTCCACCAAAATCCACATGACGAAAAGTTGAGGGTCTTCAAGGTTGCGGAGACGCCGATAGCAAATGTCATCGCGGGCATACATACAAACTCCCGCCCTCGCCCTAAAGTTATGCTCTAGAACATAGCCTGGGTAGGCAAGGTACGCCGCGTCAGCTGGACATTTGATCTGCGTCTCCGTGAGGAACAGAATATGCGGTTTTTCGGTCTCAAGGTGGTGGTGGACCGAGAGGATATTGGAGTGCAAGCCTCGAATGTTTGAGAGGTGCACTTGAAGGGAGAGGACGTGCTTCCGCTGTATAACCTTTATTCTGTTTCTGCCTTTCATTTTGTGGGGAGTGAAGTTAGGTAAGGGAAACGGAAGTGGAAACGAGGCGCTAATTACCAACCCGTGATACATATTAGGTCTTTTCACCTATTGGGAACCAATCCTGGAGACCGCGGGGACGCCCGAGCCCCCCCAGAGGTGTCCATCGGGTCCTCTCGTCCGGTCGCCAACCGGCACGATGGCGCACCTCCGGGATTTTTCGCGAGATGGCGGGGCAGCCTTTCATGAGTGGCTGGCTCACTACTTGGGCCCCCAACTATTTGCGGTCGGCCAGCGGAGAACCGTGCCTCGGATCCCGCTGCTCTCCAAGATAGGCTGCCAGGTAAATTGACCTTCAATGTATCAGGACTAGCTATAGTAAGCAACGCAACTGTTTCCGACCCGTTCCCCATAATGGCTTCACCAAACATTCATGCCGTAAAGCGACCGCTTGGCGGCATGGCTTTGTCTGGTGGGTGGTAACACGCCGCGGCCTAAGCCTACCACCTGAAAAGTACTGCTCTTTTGGCGCCACCCAGGGGACACGTGTAGGACATCGAGGGCTAAATCCTACGGACGCGAGCAGTAATAGTCCCCCAAAATATAGCGAAATATCTCTATAGCTATTTCATCTATACTAATATTATAAAGAGAGAACATTTGTATTTTTGTATTTTTGTGATGATTTGGCTCAAAAACTACTGGACCGATTTAAAAATTCTGTCAGTAATATATAGAATGGACTTTCTAAATGAAAAAAGGTTATATATTATTCCGTTTAAATCAAAGGTACATTCGTGGAGACCTAATTTGCAACCTAAGTCGACAAAAAAACGGTCGAAAAAACACGTTTCTTACGAACGCTGCTCAATTGAAAACAGATGGAAGAATATTTTCTATGAAAGAGTTGTAGAACTTAATAAGACCTACAAAAAAGTCCGCGACAGCATATATCTATCTCTTAAGGTTGACTCACAGTAACCATTTTAATCTTTAATTTTTCGTTAAAAAATATTACATAACTTCCAAGGCTATTTTCAAGTATATAGTATTAATCCTTATCCAAATAATTACGTTAATTAGCTTGGCCACATATTATAGATTAAAATTGTCCTTTACAGTATATAATTCAAATGAAAACTCTAGAAGATATCACGGATTTAACACACACGCATCGCAAAATTAATAAAATATCTGCAGTGAAACCACAGATTAGGTCATAGTTACTGAGAAAATATTATTATAAGCTTAGCGTTGCTGTAGATCCCTACCAATTTTAAGTCAATATAGTAAAATAATATATTTTTACTGTATAAAATTCTATTGTATAATATAGTTATGATCTATATATTGTTACATCGCGTCGTCGAGTCGCGAAGTTTCGCCAAGCTTCTCGAACAAAAATAGTGTGGGAAACAATAGAGTAATTAGGGGCTATAAACACCCGACCCGACCGTCATAAAAGTAGCCTTCCTGGAATTCCGACCCTAGTCAATGTACCTAGTTTTGTAGTTAAGATTGAACCTTATTTTTAAGTCATTAGAGATCAAATTAGCATGTATGGTAAAGTTGTTTACATCAGATGTTCAAAGGAGCGCCGCGTTTTGTTTGTGATTTTTATTGCTTTGTTTTGACCGTCTTTTGTCTATTGTTTCGAGTCAACACTAGAAAGTTCTGTACAAATATTTTCGTCCTATATAAGACGTTGAAACCGCGGCTTGAGTCAGTCATTTTCTTTGGAAGCGACAGTGTAACTATCTAAGCGCGGATAGCGACCAAGTGATCGTTTAAGTGTTATCAGTGAACTCGTGTTGTGAACTGTGAACAGTGAAATCAGTGATTGTGAACTAACGACCTCAGTGTGTGTTCAGTGTGCTTGCACAATTATCAAAAGTCCGTTAACTTTTGATAATTGTGCAAGACGATTTGGACAACTACTGTGGAACATTGTGCTAACCTAGTGATCAGTGGAAATAAACGTTCATCTCATCGGATTGGCATTTTAATACCACCCCGCACGTAACAATATAAACCACACCGACTGATCTATGTATAATCTTTTCAATAAAAGCATTCCAATGACTCTAAACACGACATTTAAAATTTGAGCTGTAAGTTGGTGTGGATTTGAGTATTCTGTAGAGTACAGGAGATGTCCCAGCATCAGGTCAATGCTTCCATGTTCTTACAATATCGTTGAAGAAGAAGATTTTCGAATCGATCAGACCTATGAAAGTTGATTTCATAGCGCAATTAACTAGAAAAAAGCTCATAGTTTTATAACGATTGAACAAATGTTCATGAATCAAAGCTAAGAACACTCTCGATGAAGACATCTATCAAACAAAAAAAAATATCAATAATAAAATCAAAACCGGTTCATCCGGTTGAGTGCTAAGATGCTACAGACAGATACAGATACACACGTTAAACGTATAATACCCCTTCTTTGATCCCATCATTTGATTGATTTTGATTCAATGATCCCACTACCTCTGTACGAAAACCCATGATTCATGAATGCACATACAACTTTCATTGGTAGGTATATAGCTAGGATTAGAACCAGCGGATAGATGTTTGCTAATATATGGTAAATCATTAATGTATATTAAAAATAGAAGTGGCCCAAGTACACTTCCTTGAGGCACTCCTATAGAAATATTTTCCTAAGTAGATGACTTTTTTCCAATTGTTTTTTTATTTTTGTTGTAGATATCTATTACTGTTGCTTGACTTCTATCTGTTAAATAACACTAAGTAAACTTAAAGGTGTACCTCTGATACCTATTGAAACTAATTTTTTTAACAGAATATTATTGACCACGCAATCGATATGTGGTCATATCCTGCACTTTTCTTATTTTTTAATTCTCTGACAATATCAATGATTTCTTCCAGTGTTACTAGATTCAAAAATATGCTTTTACAGTTTTGGTTATGGTTGAATGTGTTGTTGATAACTGAACCTGTCTTTAGTTATGTGAGTTATATGCGATATTAACGAAATAATCATGGAGTGATGTAGCGATAGAGAGTGGTTCAGTGATTTCTTTACGTCCAATGAGTAATCGTTCAACAGTAGTTTTTATATTATTAGTCGGGGTTGTATGTTGTATAATGACGCCCCAAGTAGCTTTTGATTTGTTGGTACTGTTGTTTATGTACTTCAAATTCGTTATATTTTTTGAAGTTCTTACTGCTTTTTTAAATACTTTGCAGTATTTTTTATATACTTTAATAAATTCTTCATTATTATTATACTTTTTATATTTAAGATAATGTTCTCTTTTGGTTTTACTTGACTTCTTTATTCCCTTTGTTTTCCCATGAGCCTTTCTTCTGTAAGTTATTTTATTTTTTTGTAATGGTAATTGGTACGCATAGCGGTTATCCGTCACGTCATTCAAAACCAAAAGCCACGACTGATGGTCATGACTGATGATAAATATCGGTCAGACACCCCATTACACGTTCAGGGCTTCGAGCATTAACCAATGGAGATGTTAACGTTGTAATCCGCAAACTTTTTTTTCTGCCGATACTTACGGGGCACGAGGTAAACACGCATTGCACACACACAAATCACTCACTGTAACGATCCCGCACACTAGCTTGAAACACGCACACAGTATTAAAAATACAGCGTAGTTACGCACGCTCATATGGCCAAAAATGGCTACATGGCCAGCAAGGTACGCCTTGCGTTAATGACGGGGACGCAGCTATGTAGGCCGTATAGCTCCGTCCCCGTCATTTAGTTCATTTCGTTCTGTCGCTGATTTTCGTGATACGGGGGCAGTTATCCATCAGTCACAGCCGTGACTGACAGCAAAACCTATCGTGTAATGGAAGCCGTATAGTTTGATATATAGCACAGATTACTATATGAGTCATATCATATAGTGATCTGTGGCAAAGGTCAAGGAGAGATTCAATCGGACTAATAGACCAAAGAGTAACATAATATATCTAATATACAGTTATCTGTGGATTCAATTCAATTCACTCCGTTTGATTTTTGTTAAATTTTGAAATAAACAATAGCCAAATGCCCAATAAAATACCATAAATCTAAATTTGTCAACAACCTGTGTGATATCTGCCTTGCTAGTACTTTTCAACTTACCTAGATGTATGTAGGTACCTACTGTTACGATACGAAGTGCATTGTCAGTGTTGCGAAATTCACTGGTTTTTTGTTCTTTTACAGGAGTAACATCGACATCCAGCTAAGTAAATCATTGTCTTGGCTGCTTAGACACGGAGCAGTCAAAGAAGGCTTTCAAATTAGGTATGTGTTGGTCTGATGGTGGCAATGTGTACACATGTTTTGTTGTACATATTACAATTTGTTTGTGTACGCCTTGATACGTGTTTACTGCTAACTGCAGGCGTAGTCTATAATGCCACATCTGCAGTAAGATTCCGTCGTCACTGTAAATGTAAACAGTAGGCAAACAAAACTTGTACTTGTAGACAAATTGTAGTAGCAGATGTTCTAGACTGCAATGTAACAGTCTGCAAACTGTATTTTGGGGGACAAATCACGTTTTGTCCTCTTTGACTTTGGTAGGTTTAGTGTATTTGTGAATTTTATAATGACAGGAACTGAACCTACGAATAAATCATAAGTCAAGAACTCTAATTCAGAACAAATTCCACACAAAAAGTGGCCCTCCTTCAAACCAAAACGACGTAGATTTAAAATAAGAATCACTTTCGAAGTTACAAATGATTGGCTTAGAGATTGATTTAAATTCGGAATGAAAGTAGGGATGGGTTTTGCGCATGTGCTGCAATATCTGTTATGACAATTGAGTAAAACAAGAAAAATGTCCGACTAATGAAGCGCTGGATACGACTTTTAACCCCGCCTGCTTGGACACAACTTTTGTTGGGTCATTTTTATAATACAGTTACTTTTCCTGACTTATGATTTATTCATAGGACTGAACACACTGAGCTGTACAGTAGTAAAAAAGTAGGGCAGATTTAAACTATTTTGTAAGATTTTTGTCTACCCTCTGACATGTTATATTCATACTGAAGTTTATTGTTAGAATTGAGTACACTGAAGTGGAACATCCAGTGTTTAAAATTCAAGAAAATATACTTACGTATGTATAGATTTGTTCTATGCAGTAGAAACATTTAAATGATAAACAAAAAAAAAGTGGGTACCCGTAATATAAAGTTTTTAAAGAGCTTTCAAAATGGTTGTTTTTAATTTATTTAACAAAATTTTTGTTGTACTTGGCATTTAAAATGTCATATCGAATAGTTCAGTTGTTGAAATTAAAAAATTGGAAACTCAAAGCATATATTCAGCATATGGGCAAATAAAAAATCTGCACTTACACACATCAAATAACATTAAATAAATCATATCAATAATAATTATTCTAAATACAAAAAAACCAATGGTAACAAATTGCTTTGAATTATAAGTTATTTTTCAAAAAAAATAAAACTGACTTCATTACCACAAAAAGGCACTCAAAAGCGAAAAATAATTTACTTAAAATTATGATAAGCGTTACCCACGTCTCTATTTGAAGTCGGTGCCAGCCAAGTCTAATAGGTAGTAGATAGATAATACCTACGAGTACATGTATCTACCTACTTACTAACCTACATGTACCTACTTACTACTACTACATACATAGCATCTATCTAATATCCAATAGACTTGGCTGGCACCGACTTCAAATAGAGACGTGGGTAACGCTTATAATAATTTTAAGTAAATTATTTTTCGCTTTTGAGTGCCTTTTTGTGGTAATGAAGTCGGTTTTATTTTTTTTGAAAAATAACTTATTTTACCCTTTTTAGTACAGAAAAAGTTTTAATGAAATTACATGCATCTATTAAATTTCGTGTCTGGGCCGTTATACACTGACGGATATATACTTTTTGAAAATTTCAAGTGGGTACCTATAACGGTTAAGAAGATACAGATCTGTAAAGTGCGCACATATAGACACACGGACGGACGGACGGACGGACGGACGAACAGACAACAAAGTCTCAGAAAGTGTTCATTTGGTAGCCTTTGGGTTCGGAACCCTAAAAAAATTGACTTTAAATGCCGCGCTAAAGTGAAAATATTCACTAGTAATAATGATGTCATCAAGGTCTCATAGGACAATGTCCAAAATGGCCCTGTGCAATAAAAGCATCTGACACACGATAGTTAATTGTCTATTTTATTACAATAATTCCAAATACTTTTATAACACGGACTAGTTGTATTCCAAAATGAATATAAAAAAGTATTATTTGCGATTATTAACATTAATTGCCGCCATATGGCCAACAGGGTACTGAATCACTCTACTACGTTATAAGAGGCACTTCCCTATATTGTGGATACCCGAATTATGTAAGCACTGTGTAGCCAACCTAACAACGGAAAGTATTATTTACTTAGTAACTATTATATAATATGTGGTTTTATGCTTATAATTTTATTTTGCTGTGTTGATTGGTACAAAGTACGTTCATGATTCTGAGTTATTTAATTATGTATGCAGTGTCGCGGGACTGAAATGGCCGCCATCTTCGCCAAATGTCATGTCATGTCAAAAAATATTAGGTATGTTTAAAAAAGTTTGCACTCTAACAAGACTTTGCCCGGTAGAACATTCCTGTGAAGACAAATTATTTATATTTATACATAATTATTTATTATAATTATTAATATATAATTATTTATTGAGGGCCCGGTGGCGTAATTGGGAGAACAGTCGGCTTTGATGCCGTGGTACCGAGTTCAAACCGCCGTGCACCAATGAATTTTTCTATCGAAAAATATATGTGTGCTTCTCACAGTGGCCCTCCGGTGAAGGAAAACATCGTTAAGAAACCAATAACCCCCGCATGGTGGTAGAACATATCTAGTGTCCGCCTGGCCAGCTACCACCCTCAAGTCAGAAAATCTGTCGCCAAACATCTAATGTGTTCCGGCAGCTATCCTTGAGAGCCAGTTCCCATTCTAGTCCACTTCTCTATCTTCGACCGCATCATCACTTAGCAACAGGTGAGATAGTGGTCAAACGCTTGCCTATAAGATATTACAAAAAAAAATTCCCCACCTTTATTTCTATCTCGCTCACAGTTACCGTAAGAATATCTTATATGCAATAGCAACCTCCATTGTGTATAATCTTCTTGGGACTCTTCTACTAAAACTAGTACAATCTCCTATGTTTGGGGTATTTATCTCCATATCTCTGGTGATACTAATCAGATCTCGATAAAATTAAAATGGGACCACCTCGGAAACGTATCCTACCAATTAAAAAAAGAATCATTTGAATCCGTTCACAATTGATGGAGAAATCGCGTAACATACACACAAAAAAAAAAAAAAAAAAAAAAAAAAAAAAAAACATACAGACGAATTGAGAACCTCCTCCTTTTTTGTGAAGTCGGTTAAAAAAACAAAAGTAATAAGCCATTCAGCCTTCATCCCAATGTTTAATGTCATAGGTACTTAAAAATATTTTCAATTCCTCTGATTAATGTAGGGTTGCCAACCATACCATTACGTGCACCCCAATGCATTTTTCAGTACTTCAGACAATTTTTATCAAAAAAATTGTGGAATAATAAAATACAATAAATATATAAAACGCAAAATCACAGTACAAATAACAATTCCTAATGGGACTGATTGTCCCTCTATCAGCTGCATAATACAGTCATAATAGGCAACCCTAGATCTGCACACAAAAGAAGAAAACTGAATGACTGTGGAATCTACTGAATCAATGAAAAGGTTATCCAGACTAATATTATAAAAACGTGTGTAACAATCCCACTGTCTATGTATAACCTAATCACGCCTAAACGGACGATCCGATCTTACTGAAATTTAACAAGGAGATACTTTACGGCATGAGGATGAACATAGGCTACATTTTGTGAAAATAAAATTATAATATTTACACATACTCAAACAATTCAGATCACAAAAATGTTGATAGAGCTTTACAGTGATAAAATTCTTGGTGTGAATGAAATTAAATCTCGGGTCATTCATCGGGTCCGGTCGATCAGCTAGTGTGTGTTATAAATATTAGATTTTTTACCTTTATTCTATGAATAAAATACTTATATTTTCTTCGTAGCCTTTATTTAGTGATATAGGTCACATGACTGGATAGGGTGTCGGACTGGCGATCGAGAGGTCGTGAGTTCGATCCCCACCCCACCCATTGAACTATTGACGTGAATCCACTCCAGACACGAGCATATTTAGCTTAGTTGGAGGTTAACAAGAATACTAGTAATGTGCAACCCACATTGCGAGTAATCTTTTTTTCTTTTTTTTTTTTAAACAAAAAAAAAATAAACAAAAAATGACATACAGACAGGGAGTCAATGCGAAAATTAATAATTAAGGGATGCACTAATGTAAAAAGTAAACATTTTATTATAAACTATCATATAATGTAACTAGTTATATATACTGTCTGAATAAAGACTATTTTTATTTTATTTATTATTTGTTACGGCTACATACTAATCCTGGTAACATTAATCCTGTCCAATGACACGTTCCTCCTCCTAATTCAAACTTGCCGCGCGCCCTCTCGCCGCGCGCGCTTCAATATGGCCGATGTCGTTCGTGTGCATACACGCGCGTGTGTTTTTGTGTATAAAAGAAGAAGTCACGAAAATCCTGGTGGCAGGAGACTTAGACTCCGGCGGATATTTCTGCCTGCGGTGCTGGTGAGTCCTATCTATATTCCCGTTTCTAATCCTAGTGGTGGCCGGGGCGATTCCCTCATTACACAGTCAAATATCCGTAGCGTGTCGTCTCTAAGCAGTAGCATCAGGCTTTCTTCGCGAGTATCCAACATACATGGTGCCTCCTGTGAGGACTAAGTCCTCATCTTTGTTGATCACAAGTCTAAATCACGAGTGTTTACTTGTAATAATAATAATCGCCATATTCCCTAGTTCAAACAATCAATGCTATTTTGTTATTTAGCTACACTAAAAACATCAAATAGTCAATATTGTTTACTTTGTATTGTAACAAAACTCATAGAATCTCGTAATTTTGTTGATATCTCATCGTATTGTCGTTCGCTGTTCGAACATACCTACCTACCGGCAGCGGCCGATCGAGGCGCGGTTCACCCGGGCGAACGTTCCATCGAGTTACTTTATAATCTACCTACTATCTATTTTAATAAACTTACCGACAGACCTACTCCAGTATAAAATATAATCTAATCTGTTTCAATCCTATTGTTGTCAGACATTCTACTTCACCTATTGCGAGGAAAGCCTGATGTTGCAACTTAGTTGTCAAACAGTAGATTTAATTAATGTGTGCTCGAGTCTAGGCTAGGTAAAGATTTAATAGGTCTTAATTGTTAGGTACGTCTGATTCACTAAGAGTGTAAAGTGTTAGTTCAAACTTAAAACCATTGAATTTACTGTAATATTTACATACTACATTAATACGTAACCTGTATTTCGTATATCTTGCAGATAAATTGTAGGTAGGTAGCTACCTACCTATCCGCTACAAATATTTCTCGTATTAACTATTCTATAATTTTACTAACGCCTAGTAAATTATAATAGCTTACGCAGCTTTGTTTGTATTAAGTACCTAGTTAATTTGTTTCGTCTTTGTACTGATCTTATTATCGAAATATATTGTATTATAAAAAGATTCAATAATGACAGACAAGATGGAAGCCGAATTACAATCTCTCATTAAAAGACGTGAATATGAATTCTCGTGTATGCAAATATTGTTCGATTTGTCTAAAGTGGCTACAACCGATAAATCTAAATTATCGTCGTTTCGTAGTAGATATAAATCTGTCGAAAAAACAAAAGAAAATTTTGTCGAGGTCAACGACCGTATAAACAAGTTGGAAATAACTTTGCGACCGAAATCAATGATTGATAATGCAACGTTATTAGCGTTTGACGAGTTGTATTATGCCGTGGTCGAGTTCGCGGATTCAATGTTATCAGTGACAAGTAGCAGTTCTAATGCTAGTGTTCCAGTGCAGGAGACTCCGAGTCCTCGCGTTCAATTACCTAAACTGGAAATTCCGAAGTTTGACGGAAACATTGAAAACTGGCAAAGTTTTAAAGACAGTTATGTGTCTTTAATCCACTTCAACGCTACGCTATCCGATGCGGAAAAGTTCCATTATCTGAACTCATGCTTGTCTGGTTTCGCCTCAACTATAGCGAAAGGTTTACCTGTCACGGCCGCGAATTATAGTATAGTTTACCAGGCTTTGCTCGATAGGTACGATAATAAGCGAGTTCTGGCTACCGCGTATATTGATAAGCTAGTCAACGCTAGTAAAATAAATAAGCCGTCACTCGATAATTTAACGAGCTTATTAAATATATTATACGAAAATGTAAACGCATTGCGGTCGCTGTCGATTCACAACCTTACTGATTTTTTATTGTTTTACATCGCTTCGCGTGCACTGGACTGCGAGACTCGTCAACGGTTCGAGTTGCAGAATGCGAGCGAGATACCTACGTTTGACGATTTAATAAAATACCTGCAAAATTATATTAAAATATTAGAAGTGAGTCAAACCGCGTCTGTTTCTCCTTCTACTCCGGTAAATAGACAAATTCGCAATAATAAGAATACTAACAATAAATTCACGCAACAAGCAAAAACAACTTTAGTCGCGTCTTCGTCACAAAACGAGCGTAAACTAGTTTGCCCGTGTTGCCAATCCTCACACTCGATCTATCGATGTGCAAAATTCCAATCATTGGATGTTCAGCCGCGTCGGCAGTTAGTGATGGAATTAAAACTTTGTTTTAATTGTTTGCGAGCGGGTCACGAGGCGAACAGTTGTAACAGTAACAATAGTTGTTTGCTTTGCGCTTCTAAACACAACACGTTGTTACATATAGACAAGCAGTCTACATCTCGTTCTAATGATAAAACGGAAAATAAGATTACTAATTCAAGCACGGCGCTCACAAGCGCTGCAACCGCGCCATGCGCGGGAGACTCAAACGTTCCGAGTACTAAAATACTGGGGTCCGCGGTAGTACGCGTACGTCATGCGAATGGTTCGCTGCAGTGTGCGCGCGCCCTTATTGACAGCTGTTCGATGGATTCCTTTATAACAGTTTCGTGTGCTCGTCGACTTGGGTTACATATCCAGAAATGTAAAATGAATGTTACCGGTTTAGGTCAAAGTTCGGTACTCGATATAAAGGGTGTTACTTTTTGCTCGATTATGCCGCGTCAAAGTGATACTCCCACATTCGAGTTGTCCTTTGTGGTGTTACCTAAAATCACCACATCGATGCCTTCCTCTCCGTTACCCGCGGTGGTACACGATCAATTTTCTCATCTCGATTTAGCGGATGACAATTTTCATCGATCTAGTTCTGTGGATCTTTTGTTAGGAGTCGAGTGTTTCGATCAAATATATACCGGCGCTCGTTACTCGCCAGGTCCGGGCTTACCTTGCGCGCTTGATAGTGTGTTCGGGTGGGTTATTAGCGGTCAGCTCTTACACCACTCCTTGTCGCGGGCGGTATCCCAACCGATGACGTCACTTCTTACAGCCACGTGTGCTCTCGATGATATTGTAAAACGGTTCTGGGAGATTGAAGAACCGCCACGTCCTGCCATTTCGATTCCCGAAGATGATGTCTGCGAACAGAAATACAGAGAAAGTACTTACCGAACTCCTGAAGGTCGTTACGTTGTTCCTCTCATGTTGAAGGATGATGCTCCTTCTCTTGGTGATTCTCGTCGTTGCAGTTTAAATCGCTTTCTAAATTTAGAAAGACGTCTCGAGCGTGATTCTGATTTAAAATCTGAATACGCGGACTTCATGCGTCAGTACGAAGACCTTGGTCACATGCAACCAGCAGTCGCTTCGTCTACTGAGGCAAGGTATCTTATACCTCATCACGGTGTAGTCAGACCCGAAAGTTCTACTACACGTCTGCGCGTCGTCTTTGACGCCAGTAGCAAGACTTCCGTCAATAAGTCTTTAAATGATATAGTTCATGTCGGACCCAAACTTCAAATCGACATAATCGATTTAGTCACAAGGTTTCGACTGCATACTATTGTCTTCACTGCGGACATTTGTAAAATGTACCGGCAAATTCTCGTTCGACCTGAAGACAGGTCCTACCAACACATTCTGTGGCGTGACCAACCTAACGCACCACTCGTCGAATATGAGTTGGCCACTGTCACATACGGCGTCAGTAGCTCTCCATACTTGGCTATCCGCACTCTGCGTCAGTTAGCCGACGATCACGGGTCGGAGTATTCTTCTCGTGCCGCCGAGGTTCTTCGAGAAGATACATTTATGGATGACGTTACTACTGGCTGCGCTTCTTTAGAAGAAGCCATGCAATTAAAAAAGGATTTGACTTCTTTGTTGGCTCAAGGTCAATTCGAACTTCGGAAATGGAGTTCAAACAATTCCGAATTGTTAGCTGATATTCCTCCTGAGCATTGTCAAACTCCTAAGACCTTCGACGAAGGTGGTCAGGAATTTATCAAGATTTTAGGTATCCAGTGGGATCCTTCGAGTGACAACTTCTCGTATTCCTTTTCGGATACATTTAATATAAAATTTACCAAAAGGTCAATACTCTCGATCACTGCGAGAATCTTCGATGCTCTTGGCTGGATTTCCCCGTTGATTTTCTCTGCTAAGTTACTATTGCAGGACATGTGGAAACTGAATTTAGATTGGGACGAACCCATTCCTCATGACTTAGCCAAGCGGTGGCATGTTATAGCTGCAAATTTGCATGACATTCAACGAATCAAATTGCCACGTAGCGTGCTTCCAACAAATCCCATTCAAATTCATTTAGTCGGATTTTGTGACGGCTCCTCTAAGGGCTACGGTTGTTGTGTATATTTGTGTGCGGTGACGCCAAGCGCCACCGTCTCTCGCCTGTTGATAGGAAAGTCCAAGGTAGCACCCTTGAAACCTACGACAGTAAATAGGCTCGAGTTGTGTGCCGCAGTGTTGCTATCTCGGGTTTTGAGTCATATGTATGATTTGCTCAACGTCAAATTACGTATTGACTCAATCCGAGCATACTCAGACAGCACCACCACATTGGCCTGGTTGAAAACGCCGCCACATTTACTAAAAATGTTTGTTGCAAACCGGGTGGTTCAAATAACCGATGTATTCGACATCCACTGTTGGAGTTATGTATCCACCAAGGATAACCCGGCGGACTGCTGTAGTCGCGGTATTAGCTGTTCTGAACTCGTCGAGCATCCACTCTGGTGGTCAGGTCCTCCATGGCTTTCAAAACCGCCATCGGAATGGCCATCAAAATTACCTTCTCCGGACACTGACTTACCGGAAATGAAACCTTCCGTGGTTCAAACTCTTCTCACGGTGGTTCCGGAAGATGACTTAATAAGTCAACTACTAAATAGATATTCCTCGTTACCTAAAGTCACAAGAGTGCTCGCGTGGGTAATGCGCTTTTCCTCAAATATAAAGCGAAAGAAAGAGAATCGAACGCTTTCTTCTCTTTCAACCATCGAACTTGACTCTTCTTTGATGTTGCTTGTAAAGTACACTCAAACTAATTTCTTGCAAGACGAGCTCGAAAAGGTCGCTCATAATCAGGTTTGCTCTAAACCTATTCAAAAACTGTCTCCATTCTTAGACAGTGCAGGACTGCTGCGAGTGGGGGGACGTATCGATAACGCCAACTTGCCTGCTTGTGCGTTACATCCTCTTCTGTTGCCTAAGGCTTGTGCTTTATCACGCTTGATCGTGGAACATTTTCATATCAAGTATCTGCATTGTGGACCCAGAACTTTGCAGTCGTTGGTCCAACGGAAATTCTGGATAATAGGTTGTCGTCTACTCATTCGCACAGTATGCTCCAAATGCGTACAATGCTTCAAGGTCAAGCCGGTACCTTGTCAACCTGAGATGGGCAAACTTCCAGCCGCCAGGTTACAACCTAGTCGTTGTTTTGAAACTACCGGAATAGACTTTTGCGGTGCTTTTCTTTTGAAAGAGAGTCGTCGACGTAAGGCACCCACATTCAAGGCGTACGTGTGCTTATTTGTGTGTCTTAGCACGAAGGCCGTGCACCTAGAAGCAGTTACCGAGCTGAGCTCAGAAGCCTTCTTGGCTGCTCTAGATAGAATGGTCTCACGTCGTGGTATTTGTAAAACGATTATCAGCGATTGTGGAACTAATTTTGTTGGCGCAAATAGGCTTATGAAAAATATCCTAGCTGAATTGCAGGATCACTATCCTGATATAGCGGACGGATTTGCCACCCGCGGCATCAAGTGGGAATTTAATCCACCGAGTGCGCCTCACTTCGGAGGAATTTTTGAAAGTGGCATCAAATCTACCAAGTACCACCTCAAGCGAGTTGTAGGTACTCAAATTCTGACGTATGAAGAAATGAGCACGGTTTTAACGAAAATCGAAGCCATTCTCAATTCGCGCCCACTTTGCGCTATATCACCGGACCCTAATGAAACAGATGTATTAACACCTGGACATTTTCTTTCCAATGGTCCACTCGTGTCGATACCCGAGTCATCAATGATCGATGTTAAAACACCGCGTTCTCGTTGGCAGTTACTTCAAAAGATAACACAATCGTTTTGGCGTATCTGGCAGCGTGATTACTTACATACTCTTCAACAAAAGAACAAATGGTTCAAAGGTGTCCCTAATATCAGGGTCAATGATTTGGTTATTATTATTGAACCCACGTTACCTACGTTGTGTTGGAGGCTAGCGAAAATAGAACAATTGCACCCTGGTCGCGATAACGTAGTCCGCGTTGTGACGCTTCGCTCTGCGAATGGCAATGTTTTTCGGCGACCTGTTGTCAAGATTTGCCCTTTGCCTATTGATGCCTAAGCTATTATAGTTTAAACGTATCTTTAGGTAATTTAGAATTAAGTAATTTAATGTAGTAAGGCTACAGTTTAGTTCTGTTTTGTAATAGTCTTGAGCACATATTTTTTAGGTTTATACTGTGAAATCTTAGTAGATTTCAAGTGGGGGGAATATGTTACGGCTACATACTAATCCTGGTAACATTAATCCTGTCCAATGACACGTTCCTCCTCCTAATTCAAACTTGCCGCGCGCCCTCTCGCCGCGCGCGCTTCAATATGGCCGATGTCGTTCGTGTGCATACACGCGCGTGTGTTTTTGTGTATAAAAGAAGAAGTCACGAAAATCCTGGTGGCAGGAGACTTAGACTCCGGCGGATATTTCTGCCTGCGGTGCTGGTGAGTCCTATCTATATTCCCGTTTCTAATCCTAGTGGTGGCCGGGGCGATTCCCTCATTACACAGTCAAATATCCGTAGCGTGTCGTCTCTAAGCAGTAGCATCAGGCTTTCTTCGCGAGTATCCAACATTATTATTAGGATTTTGCTTTATGCAACAGATTTTTAAAGCAAGTGTTTTTTTAGGTAAGCTGCAAAAAAAAAAAACCTGAACAGGTATAACTCCCGGCATCAATCTAAACATCTGATCTTTTGAAAGAAAGAAAAATAATCTATTTTGCAACAAAACAAGCATCAGTACTTAACCGCTTTTGATGTGCAGAACTCAATTTTAGCTCTGTTTTGCGGGTAGAGGGTGTGATTGGTCCGCAATGAGAGTTTGCTTCCTACCCTGTCATCATGTGACCAAACAAACTAATCTACAACAATTTTCCCTCGTGCTTCTAGGCCTATGTTGGGATGTATATGTTGCAGCCAACTAGCTTTATTAGCAGTTCAAACAACAGCCTAGCCTCTTTACTAAACAGCACCGTTCAACTAGCGGCCTGAATGATATTCAGCCATTTGAAGATATTCTGTACCTTCATTTAAACGCATTGGCGTCGGTTCTGGTGAACGGGTTCTGGTCATGCAATGGTCACTGTTCTGTAGTCACTTGTGTGTTGCCTTAGTGTCAGACTAAGCCAGTTTATTAAGTGCAGTAATAAACACTACGGCTGAATACCATTCAGGCTGCTAGTTGAAAGTAAAGAGGCTAGGCTGTTGATTGAAAGGCTAATTAAGCTAGCTGGCTGTGACATATACATAACTACACAGGTCACCTGAAGATTACTAGCAGACAAACGCATGACCACTATCTCACCTGATGTTAAAAGAAGATGCAGTCTACGATGGAATTGTGCTTGTATTGAAAGACAACAGGCGCTGGACTACTGACTTTCGTTAGTTATTGTGTCACCAATTTATATTGATAAATGTTTCAGCCCGGAAGGTTACATAGAAGTAGCAAATATATTAAATCTCAAATCATTCAAAGGTAAATATGATGTAATTGACATTGAAAGAATAGTGGCAAATAATGATAAGAAGCGATTCAAACTGAGGATAAATCCGAGTACAAATCTGTTGGAAATAAAGGCAACCCAAGGGCACAGCATTGATGTAGTGACTGATGCAGAATTAATACCCATCTTAGAGGTATTACATACACATTTATGTACTTGTATAACACTTATTTATGTATCTATTATAAACAAAAATAATCAGTAGTATCTTGTAGCTTCACTTGCTTTAAAAGTATTCTTCTATGTAAACTTCTACCTTTCTGTCCGTGCAAAATGTCAGCTTAATGAAAGTATCCTATGTCCCATACTACCTTACTAGCTGTTTGTGCAAAACATATCCTATGTCCCCTATTTCTTTACTAGCTATGTATAATATCAGCTTAATAAAAGTATCCTATTCCTATGTCCCCTATTTCTTTACAAGCTATGCATAATATCAGCTTAATAAAAGTATCCTATGTCCCCTTCTATCTTACTGTCTGTGCCAAATGTCAACATAACAACATTATCCTATGCCCCCTTTTATCTTACTGAATAATACTTTAAAAAAAAATAATGTTAACTACCTACTTTTACATTTTGTATAATAATAACTAAAATTTAAATAATACTTGCTTAAAGCAAATCAAATATTTATTTCAATATTAAAGTGTAACAACAAACTGTTGTCTCTTACCTCTCGTCGTGACACGTGTATGTACGTGTCCTTTAATTTTCAATCCACTGCGTAAATCCTTATTCCTTTTGTTTTTACTTTTTTTCTCGTGCACACTTTCTCCTGTCCTTTTTCGATATCTGTCATGGCTGCCGGCCGGCACTCTGGCGCCACTATCGTTCATTATTTTGTTTTCGTATTATTTTTGTAGATATTATATGTAGCCATTGCTTGTGTTATTATTCATCATAATTAATTTCTTGATTTTAGAAAATCTCTAAATGTAATAAAGTGCTATTCGAAGATTAAACTCTATTATTACCGGATGTTAACAGTCGGCCGTCCTGTTTCCAGGAATGTCCACATTCCTACTTTCGGCCATCTTAGTTCAGTGGATGTCTCATCCGTTTCTTTAAAGTAATTTTCATATTCCTCACATAGCATTCAATTTTGTGTTCTTCATCATATCACCTCATTACTTTTCCAAATAAAATCGTACAGGATAGCACTGTGCTTTCTTTTTCTTTGTTTCATTTTGTTTATCATTACGTTAGATACAGGCGTCACCGCATGCTCTCTGAGCTTCGGTCTCATTGACGTAAATTCCATCTTTCTTTTCATCTCTAGGTTGGATACAGACGTCACCGCATGCTCTCTGAGCTTCGGTCTCATTGACGTAAGTTCCATCTTTCTTTTCATCTCTAAGTTAGATACAAACGTCACCGCATGCTCTCTGAGCTTCGGTCTCATTGACGTAAGTTCCATCTTTCTTTTCATCTCTAAGTTAGATACAGACGTCACCGCATGCTCTCTGAGCTTCGGTCTCATTGACGTAAGTTCCATCTTTCTTTTCATCTCTAAGTTATATACAGACGTCACCGCATGCTCTCTGAGCTTCGGTCTCATTGACGTAAGTTCCATCTTTCTTTTCATCTCTAAGTTAGATACAAACGTCACCGCATGCTCTCTGAGCTTCGGTCTCATTGACGTAAGTTCCATCTTTCTTTTCATCTCTAAGTTAGATACAGACGTCACCGCATGCTCTCTGAGCTTCGGTCTCATTGACGTAAGTTTCATCTTTTCTCTGCTGTAGGTTGGATTGTGGATTTGTTAAAGGGTTAGGAAAAGGATATACTATATTATAATAGGGTAAATAAGGTACAATACATAGATATTAAGGAAGGTTTACGTTAACATTTTCATTTTAAACCCAGTATATTGTTATAATCATCGCATATAATCATCAATTATTTATATCATTTGTAATTATATATCATTCAATAGTTAGCTGAGTCTAATTTTCTTTTTCATCGGATGAACAGATTTCGGTCTCACTTTCGGTTGGAGACGAGTGAAATGTAATCCATGGTTTTAAATGATCGGCTGGAAAGATATTTTTATATTTACGTGTTGCATGTCCTTCAATACTAGAGACTTCGTATCTGTCATGATTTAGTACTGCTGTGATTTTGTACGGACCTCTAAATTTGGGTGTTAGCTTATTGCTTTTTCCTTTTTCTTGGTGTAGGTTCGGAATCATAACCAAATCTCCTTCTTTGAAAAACTTTGTCGGCGCTCTGTTTTTGTCAAAACGATCTTTCATAATCTTCTGTTGCTTCGCTATTGTTTCTTGAACTTCTTTACGGATATTATTCCTGTTATTTTCAGTATTTTCCGGATTTTCTTGGATATTATCAGAAATTGATAACTCTTCAATTTGATTAGTGGATCTTTGGCCAAAAACAACTTCTGCTGGGGCTTTACATATACTCCTATTCTTGGTGTTGTTTAAGCTCCATTGTAGTTTCGATAGATTTAGGTCCCAATCAGTCTCATTTAGATTATGATTCATCGCAGCGAGCGAAGCTAAGATTGTTCTATTATACCGTTCTATCTGTCCATTGGCGCGTGGTGTCGCTACCGCATTGAGGACGTGTTTAGTGCCTATTGACTTTACATAAGTTTTAAACTCAGCTGATGTAAAACTTGTTCCTTGATCAGATATAATAATCTTTGGATATCCGACTGTTGAAAATATGTCTTCAAGAGCCCTAATGGTCGTCTTTGACTTAGTATCCCGTACACCCTTGATAAATATAAATTTACTAAAACTGTCAATTACACCGAGAATATACATGTTTCCTCTCTTACTTTTGACAAATGGCCCCAAGTGATCCAAATGCATTGTGTAAAATATAACGTCAGGTTTTGGAATCGGATGTAGATATCCGGTTTCTTTTCCAGCTGGTTTTTTATTGTAGGCGCAATTCATACATGACGCTACATACTTCTTAATGAATCGTTTCATTTTCGGAAACCAGTATTCCTTAGATATTTTCTCGTACGTTTTATCAAATCCGAAGTGCCCCGATTCGTCGTGACCTATTTGACAGATTCGCCATTTGGCTCCACTAGGTACCACCCACCCACCTTAAGTTTTTGCCCACGCGTCGATAAATTTTATCCTCTTTGAGCAAGTAATTATTGGTGATATCCTTTATGTCAGCTTCTTTAGTATTCAGAATATCTTTAACATGTTTTAATTTGGGGTCAGTCATCTGTACTGTATGTAGCCAGTCTTCAGTTCTAATATTCATATTCTCCATCTCGTTTGAGTTCTCAGATGGTAATGGGTTTCGACTTAAAGCATCCGCGTGTTTCATTGCCTGTCCTGGACGATATTCTACGTCGAAATCATACTCTTGCAGTTGTAGCCACCATCTGGCAATTCTCGGTATTAAGTCTCGTTTATTTAAAGTCGCTCTTAACGCATTGCAATCCGTCAATACTTTGAAATGTAAGCCTATTAAATAGATGCGAAATTTTTTTAAACTGGCTACGACTGCCATGGTTTCAAGTTCATAGGAATGCCAAAATTCTTCTTCTTTTGTAGTTTGACGACTATAATATGCAATTGGTCTCAACGGAGACTTGTTATCTGGCTTTTGAAGTAAGATGCCCCCCATTCCATGTTTGCTAGCATCACAGTGTACCTCTGTTATATGTTCTGGGTTATATAAGCCTAATACAGGTCGGGATGTAAGACGCGACTTTATTTCTGCGAACGCTTTTTTCTGTTCAAGGCCCCATGTCCAGGGCACATCATTTTTTGTGAGTACTGTGAGAGGTCTCGCAATGCCAGCAAAGCCGCATACGAATCTTCGAAAAAAGCTTGCAAGTCCCACAAACTGGCGAACTTGATGCACGTTGGTAGGAGTCGGAAAATCTGCTACTGCTTTGGTCTTGTTAGTTCCGGGTCTAAGACCATCTCTACTGATTTCATATCCCAGGTATTCAATAGATGGTTGTAAGAAATGGCATTTGTTTATGTTCAAAGTCAAATTAGCTTCGCGCAGCAGAATAAGGAGAGATTCTAGTTTTGTTAACGACTCAGCAACTGTGGGAGCGGCTGTCAAGATATCATCTAAGTAAGGAATAGCCAACTCAAATCTCTTTGGACCAAGGGCTTTATTTATCATTTGTTGAAATACCGCTGGGGCATTAACTAATCCGAATGGCATTCTTGTGTATTCGTAGTGCCCGTCCGGTGTAATAAATGCTGTCAGATGTTGTGACTCTTCTGCAACTGGAATTTGATGGTACCCTGACGCCAGGTCAAGGCTGCAGAAGTATTTATTTCCGTGTAATCTATCAAGTTGATCGTCAATGACTGGCATTGGATATTTATCCTTTACAGTCTTTTTATTCAGCGCTCTGTAGTCAACGCATAGGCGGTATTCTTTATTTTTCTTTTTAACTAATACTATTGGGCTTGCGTACTCAGACTGTGATTCTTTAATTACGTCGTTTTTTAATAAGTCTTCTATCATGTTCTGCACTATCCTTCGTTCAGTAAACGGCAGTCGATAAGGCTTATACGATATAGGGGTATCATCGCTCAATTTTATGTGCATTTCCGAAACATTGGTAATACCCAGTTCTTGTGGAGACAGTGCAAAGCAGTCTCTATATTTGTTTAACAAATTGATTAATTTAGTTTTATCAGCTTCTTCTAAGTCTTCTCCAACATTGAGCATTCCTATAGTAATGTCAGTACCTTTTTCATCAACTTCAGCTAAGTTCTCGCTCACAATTACTTTTTGAATTATCTTCGTCTCTATCGGTTTTGGCTTGAAATTACTTATATCCGGCAACGCAAGAGCCCGAGTTATAAGTTTGTCTTTCTTAATTTCTATGTTATTTCCTGATACGTTAACAATCATCAACTGTCCGGATCCTTCTTTGATTGGGTAAACCCCTTGCAAAATTATATATTCGACATTTTCTTTCATACATATACAACCCGGCACATATATTTCCCCGTTACACATGTTCGTTGTTAAACTGATACAGTTTGAGCATCCAAAATTTTTGTGTCGGTTTTCATAAAAAGTTCAACTTTATCTAGCGATGTCTCGTTTGTGTACATATACAAATCTGTATCAGTTTTATATACTCTCACAGCAGGTAATTCTGTCAATGTTTGGCCTACTAGCAAATCTGTTTTTAGTATCTCGTCGCTAACTACATACAGCTTGATATCTGCAGATACGCCATCTACTGTAATGTTTGCTTCGCAACTTCCAATAGGCAGAGTAGTATTAGTAGATCCAAAACCTTTCAGCACTGGGAGGTCGTCAGTTATTATTTCAAGGCCTATCTGTTTGGCAACACTCTTTTTGATGACAGAACATTCACTGCCGAAATCAATATATGCAGAGTGAGCAGTTTCATTAACCTTAACATCTTTAATATATTTGTCATGCACATCCTTGTCTGATTCCGAAATCTTTAAAATCTTCTGTGTTGTTGCTGGTATTCGAGTATTGCTATTATCAGGTCTGTTTGCCATTTGGTATGGTTTTTTTGTTGAGATAGGATGTTCTTCTTGGGTATGTCCAACTCTTCCACATATAGAGCATTTCTTTATTGGTTTTGGGCAGAATAAAGCTACATGACCCACGTCCTGACAGTTGAAACATCTACGTTCATATGGTTTATTTTCCTTATTCGGTTGTTTATTTGTAAATTCTGTTGATAAACGGGATTTATTATTGGGCTGCATTCTTCTGTTTGAATCATTGTTTCTGTTCGACACGCTCCTTAAAAAGTTAAGCAATGTAATTGGTTCTTTGAAGTTCGACCCCTGGGCATTGAGTCTTATATTGTTGTCGAAGATTCCATGAATAATACAATCAACAGCATTTTTTCCTTCAATGCCGCATGCATTTATCAAACTAATCTTCTCATAGTAATATTCTTCCAAAGTCTCCCCTCGTCTACTTCTACGTTCTAGCATTTCTGATAACTTGTCACCATAGTTTTGATTATCCGGAAATGTCTCTAATATTCGAATTTGCCATTCGTTCCACGTTAAATCTACTGATTTCAGACCATCGTACCATTTCTTTGCCAGGCCTGAAAGCTTTGGGAGAGCGTGATATATGATCTGCTTTTCCTGCCAATTGTAAATGGATGCTGTTTCGTTTACTTTATTTAACCAATTGGTTGCTGACTGGAGTTTAGAATTTGGATCAAATAAAGGGATAACATTCTGTGCCCCTGAGAATGAATTAGTCATACAACGATCACCCAATATACCGAGAAACTTGTTAAGAAAATCTTCAGAATTATCTTTTTTTTTATCAGATAACGGGTCTGTATTCATTCGATATTTCTTTGATCTTGAATGAATTTTATTTCCTGAACTTGATGAACTTGAGTCTGATGTTGTGCTAGTATATCGTTTGCGGTGTCTTGTTCTCTTCTTATCCCGGAGATGTTTACTTGATTTCAGTTGTCTTTTTGATACACTTTTCTTATGAGACTTATGAGAATAGTATCTGTGTTTCTTGCTTTTATTATGTCTTTTATTATTTTCAATGGAAGACCTAGACGAACTAGTGCTCAGGTCATATTTTCCTAAATAAGGTTCAGATTGATGATCCTTTTTGGAATAGACTGGAGGCGTGTGGCCTCGGCTTGTATCACTCATTTCGAACCGAAAGTTTTGAGAAATCCTATTATTATTTTCATAAAATGTAATTATTGTAAAACACATATCATTATTATTTGAGAAGGACAGATAGGGTGTGGGGAAAAGGAAAAACAAAACATTAGTAAGTAAAATATCACATAAAATAACACCCTGTACAAATACTGTGAAAACATACATAGCATTTTTATATGGACTCACTCTATTTAATTCAATAATTAAAATAATTGGTTATGACAACATATACTTCATCATCATCACCACCATCTCTGTCCCCAGCTGGACATATACTTAACATTTGTAAAATATTATATAGTGGCAAGTCATCGAGTGAGACCTATAGTAATACCTATAGTAATGCCTATTAATTCTGATTTGACCTTTATATAATATAGGTATATATTATAATAACACACATGTAAAACATACCTATTATCTCTTATGCATGAATATGAACCCATACTTTAAGAGCGTCAACGTCAATTGCAACATCAACAATTTTGGTAATTCACAACCCCCCGAGTACATCATTAATTGATATTGTATGATATGCATAGGAACACCATTAGTTTCATAGTAAGTACCTACAATACAGCAAAATAATATGCAGTAGGTTCTTATAGTTATTATGTATAATTACTTCTCGTATAACGTATTTATGGTATTAAAATATTAAGTAAGATCCCCAATTATGTCATTTCACTTTGTTATATAATTTACTCCACAAGTAGGTAGTCACTTTAGCTGTAGAATTCTATAAGTACTATGTAAATAGGTAATTGAATTACCATTCTTGAAATGTATGATGCTGTAGTTAGGTATATTTATTAATTTGAATTGAAATTAAAATTAATAAATACATACTTCATATATAAGTCACTACTATCATACCTGTCTAGACAGGCCACATAATAATTAAATCTCAATGTCCACAGAATTGCTCTAGGGGTACAGATTACCATATTGTATTCACTCACAAGTCACTCTACCGCAGTAATAAAAAGTCACAAAGGTTGTATAGCTGTTTGCAAGCACACCATTTGATTGTGGTCTCATCTTATCACCATCACCTCAACCTCAAAGCCAGGTAGGTACCTCTGTATATTCTAGTAGGTACCTACTTACCCAACTAAGAACCCTAACCCTTTCTAAATCATGAATACAACTTTGGCAATTCCAATGAATGCTTCGGTGGGTAGCATATAGCATAAATACAATTAAACTTGTAACGTATCTTTGTCTACATCCAGGCACTTAAGTAAGTACTAGGTAGTTAGGTCTTAGATAATATATGTAGACTTAATAACATAGTAGGTTACAAACTTGCTACTTCTACTAGAAAATTTGTTCAAAGCAATAAGTTAACGTGTAGGCAGGTCGTGAGGGGACGAGTTAATGAATACTATGGTCACACACAATCAATCCACTGCTTGCTAAGTCCTAGGCTGAACACTTCATTGTAGGTACTATCGATATTTATACGTATTTACAACGTAAACATTTATTTTATAATGACATAATTATGGAATAAGTATGTCGTATACGTAATCTTAGCGATGCAGTGATTTTCAAGTAGATTCTCGTTAAATTTCAAATTACTCAGTTGTAAATTTTAATGGAAAAGAACACATACCTTAGATATCGGCGTTTTCAGGTACTTTTGCCACTTCTGACTGTGGTCTCTTACCTCTCGTCGTGACACGTGTATGTACGTGTCCTTTAATTTTCAATCCACTGCGTAAATCCTTATTCCTTTTGTTTTTACTTTTTTTCTCGTGCACACTTTCTCCTGTCCTTTTTCGATATCTGTCATGGCTGCCGGCCGGCACTCTGGCGCCACTATCGTTCATTATTTTGTTTTCGTATTATTTTTGTAGATATTATATGTAGCCATTGCTTGTGTTATTATTCATCATAATTAATTTCTTGATTTTAGAAAATCTCTAAATGTAATAAAGTGCTATTCGAAGATTAAACTCTATTATTACCGGATGTTAACAAAACCTATTACAATAATATAATAATATACATTTCTATACAATTTCAGCCAAAATATAGTACAGTTATCCACGGAACTTATCTGAAATGTTGGCCGCAGATTAAAGTGCAGGGCCTTAGTCGTATGAAAAGGCAACATATCCACTTAGCCAGGGGGTTACTTGGCGATAAAACTGTCATAAGTGGCCTGAGGCAGAATGCTCAAGTATACATTTATGTAGACTTGGCGCGTGCTCTCAAAGACAGGCTTAAGTTCTATGAGTCGGAAAATGGAGTAATTCTAACAAGCGGCAATGAAAAAGGATATTTAGAGTCGAAATACTTCTCTAAAGTTGTCAAAGTTAGCACTGGTAGGTGTTTATTTGAATTTTACCTTGCTGTAACTATTCAACTTTTCATTGCAAGACCATTGTCATCATTTTAATAAAACTCATATTAACATTACTTCAAATAAATGATTTTTTAAATTTTCATTGCTAGAGTATTGTCATCGTTTTATTAAAACTAATATAAACATTACTTTAAATAATCATTTAAAATTTAAATGTCATGTCATTTCATGTAATTAGTGTGCTACAATCATAGAACATAAATATCTATACAGGATATCATTTATATTTTTATCACTACATATTTTTTAATATAAGTGATATATAAATTATTTGTATATTTCTAAAACTACACAGTACACACCATATGTGATACCTGATAAATAAACTCATTTAATTAATAATGTTATACATTATTATCTGAATGCGGAGTTGCTTGACTATAAATAACAGACTGTGTAATCATATTAATTTGCCTTGTTATTAAATATTCTCAAGTTACCATGCTATAAAATGTTTCCAAGAACAAATGTAATTTAAAATTCTGGCAACACTGACTTCTGGGAATGCCCTGATGTTATATTAGTATACACAATGAGCCTAACGCAGGGCTGCGTTCACGACCTACGCTCGGAGTGCACCCAAACGATCTAACCCCGTTCACGACCTCAGAGCGTCACATTCGCTAAACGAGTTAGAGAGAGAGGTTAGAGAGTTCGGTTGCACAGGTTGCACTCCGAGCGTAGGTCGTGAACGGAGCCCAGTAAATTAGCATAGCAGGTAAGAAGTATTGCATTTAGACCCTTGCGAATTTATTTTTAGCCTGCACTCTGGCTTGGTGAGTGCTTTGAACACAACAGTCGTGTCGTACTAAATAAGTTGTTTTAATTTGTAGTGCAATTGTGATAATTTTATCAAGTGTCAATGTTCATGCAGTAATAGTGTGAGTGACCGTAGATTAATGTCTAATTAATAATGCTGTTTACAATGTGACTATTGATAAAAACATTTTATAACGAATACTGTGGAATATATTATTAGTGTATGCTAGTGATATTTAAAATATATTTTAATGTTAAAGAATCAAAGCATTTATTCAGTATGTAGGCAGTATTAATATACGCACATATACACGTCAAAATCATAAATAATAAAATAAATCATAATTATCACGTAAACATAGCAAAAGCAGAATTTTAACGCATCGAATTAAAAAAAAAACAAATGTAATGAACCATTCAGCTGTCATCCAATCGTTTACGTCAGACTATTAAAATTTATTATTTTTTTATTTTTAAATTTTATTTTAAAAATTAAACGGCCTTACTAATAAAGTTTTTTTCACTCTGTGTACACGTTGTATACCACAAAAGCTGACCAATAAAAATATTTTTGACGTAGGCGTTGGATAAAGTTGGTATACAGATGTGCCATTATCAAAGGAGGCTAATCATTTCTTAAACAGCCTGGGACCCTAGTTTAGCGAGTGTGTAAAGGATTAAAATGGCGGATTTCTCTATTATCAGCTGATCAAATTCATGTCTAGACTTAGTAACTATTATTGAATCTGTGTCTAGTATTCTGTGAATAAACGTTTTGATTCTTCAAACTTCAAAAAGTATGTTGTTATTTGAGGATCGTTTGTATGTGTTAGATTTGTTCTCATTGAAATGGATTACATAAATTATTTCGACATATTTGACCATTGGGAGATAGAGGAGGCAAATAAAAAAAACGAAAACATTATGAAGACCGTGCAGATCCATTTGTTTGAACAATTCAGATTTTCCATTTGAAATAAAAATTACAGGTTTACGAAAAGCTATGTGGAACAAACTAAACGCAGTGATTACATTATCTTTGGAAATTGACAATTTATTAAAAGATGGCTACAATCATGTTTATATTGTATCCATGGAGACCGCTAGTCTCCATGGATACAATGTCAACAGCGTAGACAGAGGACAACAGTCAATTTGAATGTTTCGTTCTAAAATTTGTTTTAAGTCTTTTACTCCTACTAAAAGAAAATATTTCCATTATTTCAACAAAAAGTTCTAAAAACAACGTAGTTTGATCAATATTGCATTCCTAAAACAAAATTTCATGACTAATATTAATAATTAGTAAACTTTATGAAAAATAATTTACGGAACTATTTAAGACGAAAACAGTTTCGAAACGAATTGACTAATAGTTGCCAGATGAAAAAGAAAAAAGTGTTAAATGTCTATGTAGATACCCACCGCCTATTCAACGTTTATTAGTCAAACTATGGATTGACGCGTGTTTAGCGCTCATTCACTGTGCAACTGTACAACCGTTTAACAGATGTATAGGCAAATTTTTATTAGTAAGGCCGAAAGTCTTTCAACAATATTGAGTGAAAGTACAATACAATCTCATCATCATAACCAGCTGGTGTCAGTCCACTGCTGGACTTAAGCCTCTCTCAAGACGCTCCACTGAGCCCGATCTTCGGCTCTATTATTACCATTTAATTGTTTAAAAATGTGTAGGTAGGTATATTTTTTAATTATTTTATCAAGTTTTCATCTGGATGGATATGGTGACAGCGTCTGATGTCTCTTCTTTTGTAAAGTTTTTAAACGATATTACCTATGACATTTGTCTTTATTTGCGGCAACTCTCACGCAGTCCTATTATACATAGTACAATAAAACTTAATAGCAGACAAAGAAATTTACCCTTATTATGAACTTACAACTGTCTTTCGACGAAGCTAGAAAAATAATTTGTTGATCAATATATTGACACAGCATGGTGTTTATTTCTCCTTAAAAACCTATAGGTTACATTCAACCAATTTATTTTAATTTTTACCTGTACATAATTAACTCAATTTTAATGTTTATTCACTATCATTATGAATTTTGTAAATTATAGTTCTACTCGTATTTTAGTGCATGCAGTCTTCGTCTATAATTATAATAACATTTATCACTTTTTCTCAGAAAAATAATTTGTAACAATGTATAATATGTTGACGATCAATGAATAAAATAAAATTAATAATATCGTTTAAAAACTAAAAAAGAACCGACTTCAATGCCGCGCTATTCATTTTCAGTACCAATTTTGAAATGTTTATCTCAATATCTCTGGAGATACTTATCATACCTCGATAAAATTACCATGGTACCACACTTGGGATATCTCCTTTCGAACAAAAAAAGAATAATCGAAATCGGTTCATAAACGACGAAGGTATCCGCGAACAAACATAAAAAAAATTGTAAAAAAATATATATTGTCGAATTGAGAAACCTCCTCCTTTTTTTGAAGTCGGTTAAAAATAGTTGGTAGTGGTATCGAAATCGCCCAACAAAGTCATTAGCTATTGCAAGGAAAGAAACTGGTTATCTGAACATTATATAATTACTTTACTAACGATCCATTAACTATTCTGCTTGTTTTTTCATTATACTATAATTTAATTAAGTACTATAAGTACGCACCTAGAGCTACATAAATTGGTGTTATATAAAGTAACGGAAGGATGCTTTTTTTGCTTGTATTGTTATTATAAGAGTCGATTGTGCTGCCTTAGGTGCTATTACTTTTAAACTTATGAGTATTTTGTTAATTTTTTTTAGGGTTCCGTACTTTATTATAAAAACGCACGTTCATTTTAAACTTATAGATTTAAGACGGGAATTTAACGTGACTTACGCGATGTCGATATAACGATCGACATATGTTTCGGCCTCATCCGGAGGCCTTCTTCAGGATCTTGAGTGTGAGGCTGAACGCGTCGGCGAGCGTCCCGCACTCAAGACCCTGAAGAAGGCCTCCGGATGAGGCCGAAACATATGTCGATCGCTATATCGACAAAGCGTAAGTCACGTTAAATTCCCGTCTTAAATCTATAAGGTTCCGTACTTATAAAGTAAAAAAGAAACCCCTTTAAGATCACTATCTTGTCTGTCTGTCTGTCCGTGCGTCACAACCGATTTTCTCAGGAACGGGTGGACCTAGCAAGTTGAAATGTATACCAGAAACTGTAGTCTATAGTCCCTATTAGGTGTATAAAATTCAAGGTCCTGAGTCAACACGATATAAAAATATAGGCAAATTTAGATTTTCGCGAATAATTGTAAGTACCAAAATTTACTTTAATTTTCAACTTTTTTCATTTTTCGGATTTTTTCCTGTACTTGAGTTTGTCCTGTAAGACCTTGCTTTTAACCAAAATTGACATCTCTTGGTTAACCGGAAGTATCCTATAGGTTTTGGATCGATAACCTATAGGGTACTTCCCGTTGACCTAGAATCATGAAATTTGGCTGAAAACCGTAAATATGTAGTTTAATATAAAAAAAGGTAAATTTACTGTTAGGTACAAACTTATTATTTTAGTTGGTGCAATACATTTTCTATGGATCGAACTACAAAGTTAAGTTTGTCCTTTAACCCGTTTGAGAAGTTGGTACGGAAGCCTCGCTGGCCGAGTCCAACTCGACTTGGGCGGTTTTAATAAAGAGTGTATTGTTATTTATTGTAAGTAGATCTGCTTGCTAATTGTGTTATTTACATTGTTGCAGGCGAGCGGCTATACCCGTAGGGTATGGAGGCGCCGATAGCTGCTCCATTGCCTCCGCAACCTCTGCCAGCACAACCCTCGCCCAACGCCAGCCAGCCACCACATTCTTCGTCAGTGAAGACAACCCAACCAACGAACAGATTTCCTATGCAAAGAATAGTACCAGAATTCCAGACCACATCGCTTCAGTCATCGAAGAATTTAGTACAGGACACTTGGCTGAGAGCGCAAGCTAGCGTCCCGCCGGCGCCGACCACGCTCCCGGTCGTTCAGAACTTCCTGCAGAAAGCGTTTGAAACGGTGCAGAAGTCGCACGCCCTGCCGATGGCGAGCCGAGACGGCCGAACGCCCGCCGTGCCGCTATCCTCGCCTAAGATCGGCACAGTACTCCTCCAATCTCCAGACCGTCGGATCGGTGCTGTTCTCTCACCGCAGATATCTTCGAGCATTCCCTTCCAATCGTCACCGGCCGCGAGCTACAACGCCCAAAACGTCACCACCGTCCCGGAACGCTTCGGGAACCCCCGCGCGATGACGCCGGACAAAACCGCTCAAACGGAGTCGAGGACTCGAACGCAAACACATTTCTCTAATCAGTACGGGTCCAAATATAACTCGTATCCCACGGGTTCTAGGGTCGGGCACACGGAATATACTACGACGTACTACAACAGATCGTTTCAAGGGAACGCGAGGCCGAAACCGAGCACGGAACCGCCTCAGACACGACACATTTTGGTGGCGAAACGAAGACAGAGTCCGACCGCGCCTCGGTCGGCCGAGCCGAGAGAAGAAAAGGCGGTCGACACGCCGCAGTCTCAGCCGCACGCCACAGAAAATACGACGCAATCTTCTTCGCGTTCGAAAGCGCACAACACTGATAAGCCGTCGAGCGCACCGCCTCGAACTCCCACTAAAAGTACTCCGCTGGGGAGTCCCTCGAAATCGGCGAAAGAGCTGAAATCTCAGGGACAGTCTCGCACGGCACAAACGCACAACACGCACTTGACACAGAGGGGTATGTCGAGCCCTAAATCTAACCCTCAGTCGCCTAAAAGGAACGGTGCTCAGAACAAGGCGGATGCGGGCGGGGCCCGGGCCAACGGCGACTGGCGGCAGGCGGCGCGACAGGTCGAACAGACGGATCCGAAGCGACGAGTCTTGGTCTCAGGTAATTCATACTATTCTAAACGTCACTGGTTTATTTAACCTCGCGGTTTTACCCGCGTAGACATCCCGTGGGAATTTTGGGATAAAAAGTACTGAAAATAAAGTTTAATTCCAAAGTCTAGGCTATCTACATACCAAATTTCAGCTCAACCGGTCCAGTAGTTTTAGCGTGAAGAAGTAACAAACATACACACATACTTTCGCCTTTATAATATTATAGTAGGAAGTAGGATTGCACTTAGAAAACCCGCTAACCTTTAGAAATCGCAGTAATCACTTATGGCCTTTTTCCATGCAATTTTGAGAAGTATTTAATTAAATATTTCATCCAAATATCAAGTTCCTACATCCAGCGGTGTGCATCCCATTAGTCACTGACTTACTAAATACCGCTGACTCACATACTATTAGTAAACCGTTTTGAAGTTTATCTATATCTTAATTTGAAGATAATCATTACGAAGCTATCCCTGAGATAGCGAGTATAATCGTAGACCACCACTGCTTTTGTGTGTAACTTATATAATAAAACCAGCTGTGCCCCGCGGCCTTGCCTGCATCTAATCCTGGTTATAAACCATCCTCTTCAATCACTCTATCTATTGATAAAGCGTACAGACGGCGGGAGCGACGTTTATACTATGTAAAGACAATAGGGAATTACGCCAATATTTGAAAAGTGTCTCAATTAGATACTATAAGAGCTAACTAAAAAATTCACAAAACTTTTATGCAATCGTTAAGTGCCATGAAAATGCATTTAAATTTTGCATTTTCAAATTTCGCGCGTAATTTGACGAAAACACTAGACGCAGTGGACGCCATTTTGCCCTGTGGTCATGACGTCAGTTGGCTGTGTATATGTATATGTAAGTTTACATTAGTGTTATGAAACCATAGAGAAAGTATATAATATCACAGAATAATGAATAGTTCAAGATAAATATGTAGAGAGAACATTACCGTATGCGAATGAAATAGCTATAGAGATATAACCCGACTAAAACAATGAACACGTGATACATATGCCAGCTATAAGATAAATGAACACTACTTAATTAGGTCGGGTCATACAAAAAATTTTAAAGCTAAAGCTAACTTTATTAAATTTCTAATAGTTACTGCTATGAAATACATACCAGAAGACTATATAGCAACAATATTTACTACATTTATAAAGATATAATTGCATCAACACGCTTACTTACCGGTGAAAGGTTATTCTTTCATCGTAACGGTCAGGACTGTTTTTACACTCTTTTACACAGCAACGCCCCATGAATAACCGTAATATTTCTACACAAATGCAACTTTACCAGAAAAATAGCGTTTTATCACAGAAAACTTCCCATAAACGCAGTCAAAACACTATTAAGACTATAACCTCTCACACAGTGACAGCTGTTTGTTTGGAAACATTTGAAATGTATCCAAACAAAAAGATCGAATATGCAAGAGAAGGATAAACAATTGTTATCCGTCTCGTTCTCTCATACTAATGATTGTATAGTTTTATCCTTCTCATATTATTATTATTATTTAAATGCCATATCCGCTTAATATTTAATCCATGTATGAAATGAAACGGATTAAAAAAGGTGAAACCTTTGAAATGAATTTAAAAATGTAGTTTCCTCTTTTATGAACTAATACTAACGTTTTCCGACTGCTTTTTAACAAACTTCTCAATTCGACCGTATATGTTTTTTTTTTTTTTTAATGTTTGTTCGCGGATAACTTCGTCGTTTATGAACCGATTCTGATTATTCTTTTTTTGTTAGAAAGGAGATATCCCAAGTGAGGTACCATGGTAATTTTATCGAGGTCTGATGAGTATCTCCAGAGATATGGACATAAACACCTCAAAATTGGTACTGAAAATTAATAGCGCGGCATTGAAGTCTGTTGTTTTTAGTTTTATAAACGATCTTATAGCTTAACCTATCTCAATAATATATTTTTAGATTTTTTCTCATATAGAGTAAAATACCCTACTATTGTTTCATAACAGGTTTCCCTCCATACACTCAGCAGCAAGACCTGTATCGAGTTCTATCTACATTCGGGGAGTGTACAGTGGGCAGATGCAGGAACAGGCTGGCCGAGGTCTCGTTCGAGAGCGCGGGGGCTGCCCGCAGGGCCATCCGAGCCTCCGAAGAGATCTGCATCTACGGGGACTTTGTGGAGATTGTACCTTATACCAACGACAGGCATGTCGAGGAATTGTTCAGACAGTATAAGAAAGTTATATTTAATCAGAAAGGTAAGATGTGAAAAGTCATATACATACATATTTGTTAATTTTAATTTTTAAATTTTATATTATTATTTTAATATTATTTACATTATTTTTAATGATATACTAGTTTATTTTAAGTTTATAATTTTTCGATTCATCATCATTATCAGCCGGTATCAGTCCACTGCTGGACGTAGGCCTCCCCCAAGACACGCCACTGAGCCCGATCTTCGGCTCTTTGTTTCCAGTCACTGCCCACCGCTTTGCGACTGTCGTCGCTCCACCTGGTCACAGGGCGTCCTACTCTACGTTTGACGATTCGCGGTCTCCACTCTAGAACCAGTCTGCCCCAACGGTTATCGGTCCTTTTTTTTATTAATTTTTTTTTTGCCTTAGGAAAATCCTTTATGGATACCTCTTGCCCGGGGGAGCGAGATAGTTATGTGGGACTCGCTGCCTGAAAGGCAGGACACCGCACTAAAAACCTGGGGTGAGCCGGTTAAACGGTTATCGGTCCTACGGCAGATATGACCAGCCCACTGCCACTTCAGTTTGCTGATCCGCTGAGCTATGTCGTATATTTTTCTATTAGTTTGTAGTTTTATGGGTATAGTGGCCTGAAATAAAGACATTTTATTTATAATTTATACATACACTGACGGACTAATAAACTGCTTCAAAGTTCAGGATTACTTTCGAAGTAATTTAATTGTCCTTTCCAGTAAACAAACATGCACTTAAGAATATGATACTATGATGTTATGACGTTCAATTCAATTCAATTGAATTCATTTATTCATCTCTAGGCATGTTTTATGCACTTAGATAAGTCATTTTACATTATTTAATATTATATGATCCGACAAATACAAATGAGTAATTAACATTATAGCAAAACAAGACAATATGTATCTGCAAAAGCATCGTCAGTATTGATAAAATATGTCAATAAAGGAAACTTCAATATAAATAGTTTAATTCAATTTGTATCAGTTCCAACATCGTCAAAGTAATCTATACTAATATTATAAAGAGAGAACATTTGTATTTTTGTATGTTTGTAATGATTTGGCTCAAAAACTACTGGACCGATTTAAAAAATTCTTTCACTAATATATAGAATGGACTTTCGGAATGAAAATAGGCTATATATTATCCCGTTTAAATTAAAAGTACATTCGTGGAGACTTAATTTGCAACCTAAGTCGACAAAAAAACAGTCGAAATAAAACGTTTCTTACGAACGCTGCTCAATTGAAAACAGATTGAAGAATATTTTCTATGGAAGAGTTGTACAACCTAATAAGACCTACGAAAAAGTCCGCGACAACATATGTCTATCTCTTAAGGTTGACTCACAGTAACCATTTTAATCTTTAATTTTTTGTTAAATATATTACATAACTTCCAGGGCTATTTTCAAGTATATAGTATTAATCCTTATCCAAATAATTACGTTAATTAGCTTGGCCACATATTATAGATTAAAATTGTCCTTTACAGTATATAATTCAAATGAAAACTCTAGAAGATATCACGGATTTCACATACACGCATCGCAAAATTAATAAAATATTTGCAGTGAAACCACTGAATAAGTCATAGTTACTACAAACATATTATTATAGCTTAGCTTTTCTGTAGATCCGCACCGATCACAATCAATTTGAAGTCAATATAGTATAATAATATGATCTATTGTATAAAATAATAATGATCTATATATATAATATAATATTTTAAACCACCCCGACTGATCTATGTATAATCTTTTCATTAAAAGCATTCCAATGACTCTAAACACGACAATTAAAATCTGAGCTGTAAGTTGGTGAGGATTTGAGTATTCTGTAGAGTCCAGGAGATGTCCCAGCATCAGGTCAATGCTTCCATGTTCTTACAATATCGTTGAAGAAGAAGATTTTCAAATTGATCAGACCTATGAAAGTTGATTAAAGCTCATAGTTTTATAACGATTGAACGAATTTTCATGAATCAAAGCTAAGAACACTCTCGATGAAGACATCTATAAAAAAAAACTATCAATAATAAAATCAAAATCGGTTCATCCGGTTGGGTGCTAAGATGCTACAGACAGACACACAGATACACACGTTAAACGTATAATACCCCTACTTTTTGCGTCGGGGAAAGCCGTAAGGTTACGGCGACAGATGTTCTTCTTGGACCACCAAGAAGCTACTTTTCAACCGACCTCCAAAAAGAAGGAAGTTCTCAATTCGTCTGTATGTCTCTTTTTTCTTTATTTTTTTGTGTGTCTATGTGTGTATTTTTGTAATCGGTAGGGTACGTTTCCGAGGTGGTCCCATTGTAATTTCATTGAGATGTGATAAGTATCTTCAGAGATATGACGATAAACGTCTCAAACTTGCTACTGAAATTGACTCGCGGGGCATTATAGTCAGTTGTTTTTGTTTTTAAACTATCTTAATTATTGGTAGATTTAATGATCCCACGAAAACCCATGATTCATGAATGCACATAAAACTTTCATTGGTAGGTATATAGCTAGGATTAGAACCAACGACCCTCGGGTCAGAATCAGGGTAACTATCCTTTACGCCAAAGGGCCGTCCAATATCACTACGTAAGTATTATAAAACAATGTCCATCACTGCGTCAGTCTGGCTGTTCGCAATAATCTCAATAGCTGCTGAACGGATTATCATGCGGTTTTCACCAATAGCCAGAGTGTTTATAAGGAAGGTTTAGGTCTTAGGTGCATAATTCGTTAAGGTTTTGTGTAAATTGGTTGACATATGACGATGATTGTTAAATATGTTAATATTTTATATTCGATGCAACAAACTGATGCAAATTTTGTAGGCATATATGTTCTACCCGTGCGAAGCCGGGGCGGGCTGCTAGTAAGTAATAATTTTGCATTTAATAAGTTAATCATTATAAAAATTATAACATTCAATCAATGAATATTGTTTTATCTTCCAAAGCGTCATTTATTTTATAGTAGGTTCTTTATGTTCTTTAAGAAAGTGATAAGTCATTATTACTCATATCCCTAACGAATGTTGGAATTTTATTATAGAGTTTTATGCCATGGCAGTAGAAACTCTTTGAAATTTTTGCTAATCTTGTTTTGGGGCCGATTATTTTATCTTTATGTCTAGTGTTGTAGTTGTGAATGTTACGTTACGTTAGCCAAACTATTGGTTTCAATTTAAATTTATACAAAAAGTTTGAATACTCGGATAAATGTTTATTCGTCTTGAACATTGATGCAGTTTTTGAGTCCGTCAGTGTAAGATAGTTTCAAAACTAAAACAAATGACTTCCATGCCGCGCCAGTCAGTTTCAGTAGCAAGTTTAAGAAGTTTATCGTCATATCTTTGAAGATACTTATCAGATCTCGATGAAATTTCAATGGGCCGACTTGGTAATGTACCCTACCAACTAAAATAAACTGGCCAAGTGCAAGTCGGACTCGCACTAGTTGGGTTCCGTACCACACTACAGTATTTTATAAGATCGAGCAAAAAATACCACTATCATTTTTCGCCAGCAAAAAATATTAATTAATAAATATTTTATTTCTTATAATGCCATCTAACGTGTAACAAAGGAGTTAGGGATCGACATTTCAATATAACGCCATCTATGGGACGTTTACCTAACTAAGCGTTCATAGATGGCGTGAAATGCCGAAAAAAACACGTTTCTTGTATGCGGATTTTCTATTATTTTTAACTTTATTCTGTTTTTAGTATTTGTTGTTATAACGGCAACAGAAATACATCATCTGTGAAAATTTCAATTTTTCTAACTATCACGGTTCATGAGATACAGCCTGGTGACAGACGGACAGACAGGCAGACAGACAGACGGACAGCGGAGTCTTAGTAATAGGGTCTCGTTTTACCCTTTGGGTACGGAACCCTAAAAAGAATCATTCGAATCGATTCACAATTGACGGAGTAATCGCGTAACATACATACAAACAGATACAAACATACAGATAAATTGAAACCTCCTCCTTTTTGGAAGACGGTTGAAAATAACGCCTTATTCACGTTGTGGTAGGTAGAGACTACTTTCCATATGCTACGATTCTGACATATCTCTTTTGCTTCTTCCACTTTCATGGGTGCTTTCATACATCCTCGCCGGTTGTAGGTACTGTTAACTTGGCCTTTCTTTAAAACGTCTCCGATCTGGTCGTGATACGTTCGCCGAGGTCGGCCTCTACCGGCTGCCCCATTCACACTCGTCTCATAAAGATTATTTTTATCAGACTTGAAAAAGGGTTATATTTTTCGCGCGTATCTTGTATGCTCTTTTCTAATATTTATTTTATAAACGTTTTGATTCTAATTGGAGATGGGGGCGATAAGACCTGCAATGACGCCCCGCTTGGGTTGTATTGTGCATTTCCCCCTGTCAGAGATCACCCAATCCACCCCAGCTCCTTAATGAAGCGTAGCATGGCTTTGGGTCGCTGGTATAACGCTTCCAGTGGTGAGGGTGTTATTCGTAATGGTGAAAATGATGATGGATGCTGTGGATTTAGTAGTTCATGTGAAAATAATAAAGTCACTCTAAAAACTCTTTTACACAGGTGGTAGCTTTATATCGATGTTCCGCCTGCCTGACTTGCTACAAAAAAGTAGCTTACCACCACCAGGCAGGAATGTAATCAGCACGCAGCCCTTGAGAGTTGGAACATTCTAGGCCTAGCATCTTCAAACATATCATCGCTTTCTACCAGTTGATATAGTGGCAAACGCTAGCCTATCTGTTCTTCGCTTTTAAAGAGCTGGAATATTTTGGGCAGTTGATTTTAGGATAATATGTATAAGTAAATGTAGAGTAAGACGAAGATCGAATTCGAAATGAAGTCATCGACAGAGAACCAATCAATTGAAATGATTGAATTCAATTAATTAAAACCAATTAAAAATTATCATTGAAAAAAATTGAATGTCATGAGATTTGAATTTTTTTCAATAGGGTGCATTCGAGTAACTCAAAAAATCGGGAAATTCTAATAATTAAAATTTCCAATCGACAGGGTAATATTTCATGCTCTGGCAACATTCACCTAGCGGCCATTTTAATACGCATCCGCCCGCAAGTCACCTCAGGCTGCTACGTGATACCGCGCGTCATCAACTGTCATGTTTAGGAACCCTTAAAAGAACACTTTCTTGTCTGTCTGTCTGTCCGTCTGTCTGTCCGTGTGTCACCACTGATATTCTTAGGAACGGGTGGACCTAGCAACTTGAAATTTAAACCTGACAATGAGGTCTATATTGGTCTATATTGGTATTGGAACATAATAAAAAGATATGGGCAGATTTTCGTGAAAACTTGTTAGTACCAAAATGTACCTTAATTTTCAACTTTAATTTTTCGGAATTTTTCCTTTACTTGTGCTCTAAGACCTTGCTTATGACCAAAATTGTAATTTGAAATAATGATGAAATTTGGCAAGAAGCAAGGTCTTACAGCACAAATTGAGGAAAAATTCCAAAAAATAGAAAAAGTTGAAAATTAAAGGGTGTCCCCATACTTACATAGTTAGCCAGTTAGCGCCAGTTAAGGTAGACCTCTGAGTTATATGAGCGCTGATACAATTTAGAGGTCTAGCTTAATTGGTTGGTACGGAAGCCTCGGTGGGCGAGTTCAACTCGACTTAGCCGGTTTTTATTCTAAGCAACGGCGATTTCGCGGGTTTTTTGATGTTATTGGATTTGCCCGAACATCCATAATTACAAAACCTGTTAAGATATTCAACTTTTATTTTCTTTATTCCCTAGATAACCTAACGTTTTTTTGCAATTCTGTGTAGGCTTATAACTATCTAGCTCAAGTTTTTTTCCACTTTTCAGATTTAGCCGAATAGGGCAATTCCGAATTTGTCAATGCCTTCTAAGACTTTGAGTACCATAGGCTACTTGTTGGGTAATTCCGAAATGAAAGTAGCACTCATGTATTGTTTTGGTGGCCCTTTCAGTGGCCGAACCGCTAGAAAGATTTCTTGTTTGGCGCCGACTCAAAATTACTTAAGTATCTTCGATCAAGGTTACCTACAAAATCAAAGCCAAATTCTGTCCAAAGTGTATACAGACTAATAAACAGACACAAAAGTTATAAAACCGTTTTATGATCAACATCTTTACGACCATAATACCTTAAAATAAAGTCGCAATTCTGTAAAACATCATCTTATACTTACGGCTATTCGTCACAAAAGTATTTGTGTTCGACGAACAAAATAAGAGGACATTCTTTTTGCGTCGACCTTATATCTATAGATTCTTGATCGTAGTTAGGTATACAAACTTACATTAGTTTAAGAACTTAGTTATTATGTTTAGTTCCAAACTCAAAACAATTATAAAATATATACTTAGGTATACTAACAGTATTTTAAGAACTTCGTTATTAAGGTTAAATAAAAAAGTTTTTGCTTTTCAGTTTTTTCGGCGGTTTAATTTTTTTGTTAAAAAGTTTTATTTTATAATTTTTTGTGACCATAATCTACTATGTTAAAAGCAGGCGTCATTGCTTACCCCTGGCCTAGACAAACGTTATATAGAACATTTATGCTCTATAATAATTTTTATAAAAAGTTTTTTCCAGTGGTTGTTGACATTCATCAAAATAATGATACTTTTTTCCATTATTTTTGTTGATTTATTCAAAACGGCTCGACCGATTTCGTTAAAATTTAAATGGGACCCCCTTGGGGGTATACCCTTTCCAATAAAAAAAGAATTATCGAAATCAGACTACTCTGTAAAAAGTTATGCGTGGTCATACATAATATATATATATATATATATATATATATATATATATATATATACGCGTCGACTTGATAACCTCCTCCGTTTTTTCGTCGGTTAAAAACTTAAATAATTTTAATACTTGGCACTGGCTAAAAATACACTGCTTTTGTGGAGCCATAATAAACTAAGAAAAAAAGGTTACTGGTTGTTAATGTTTATGATGATGTATAAATATGCTCCAAGAGGGATTGTAACTGTTTTACCATAGACGTAATATAAAAGGATGGTGCACTGCAGATGTTTTGACAAATTCAATTTAATCCGTACGCTCTAACAATAAGGTTGTTATTGCTTTGTAGAACAGAACGGCCCAATCGAAACGCACCAGGGTGGGAGTGTGTCCTTGTCTAACAACCTGCTAGTGCTATACACTAGCAGGTTGTTAGACAAGTTGCATGTTCTATACCAAATGTATAGTATTGTTACGTGCGGGGTGGTATTAAAATGCCAATCCGATGAGATGAACGTTTATTTCCACTGATCACTAGGTTAGCACAATGTTCCACAGTAGTTGTCCAAATCGTCTTGCACAATTATCAAAAGTCCGTTAACACACACTGAGGTCGTTGGTTATCACAATCACTGATTTCACTGTTCACAGTTCACAACACTAGTTCACTGATAACACTTAACGATCACTTGGTCGCTATCCGCGCTTAGATAGTTAAGCTTCCAGAGAAAGACTGACTCAAGCCGCAGTTTCAACGTCTTATATAGGACGAGAATATTTCTACAGAACTTTCCAGTATTGACTCGAAACAATAGACAAAAGACGTTCAAAACAAAGCAATAACAATCACAAACAAAAGGGGCGGCTTTCCTTTGAGCATCTGACGTAAACAACTTTACCATACATGCTAATTTGATCTCTAACTACTTATGAATAAGGTTCAATCTTGACTACAAAACTAGGTACATTGACTAGGGTCTGAATTCCCGGAAGGTTAACTTTTATGACGGTCGGGTCGGGTGTTTATAGCCCCTAATTAGTCTATTCTTTCCCACGGTATTTTTGTTCGAGAAGCTTGGCGAAACATCGCGACTCGACGACGCGATGTAACATTATCCCCTTCTTAGTTATGATCGTCCCGATCATCATTTGTTCCATGGTATCGTGTAAGTCGATCGATGTGTACTACCCTCGGCTTTCCTCTCTGGCCTCGTTTAATGCGGTAGGTAACGTCGTTTATCTTCGTGATAATCTGGTATGGTCCTTCCCAATGAGCCTGCAGCTTCGGACTTTTTCCTTTCCTTCGTAGTGGGTTGTGCAACCAGACGAGAGTTCCTTCTTCGAAACCCATCGTATTCGCTCTACGATCGTACCGGGTCTTCATTTTTTCACCAGTTTTTAAACTATTCTCTCGAACTATCCTGTGCACTTCGTCCAGCTGACTACGAAGATCACTGACATAGTCGGTTACAGGCTTCGGAGCATCTGGCGGGGAACCAGTGATGGCGTCGATAGGAAGTCTTAGTTCGTGTCCAAAATTTACATTTGCAGGAGTCATACCAGTGCTGTCATGGGTAGCGGAACGGTATGACAACAAGAACAGAGGTATGTACTGATCCCAGTCACGTTGATGTGCGTCCACGACTTTAGCCAGGTGATTCTCCAACGTCTGGTTAAACCTCTCAACCATTCCGTCTGACTGTGGATGAGCTGCCGTTGTCCGCGTCTTTTGGATCCCGAGGAGGGTGCACATTTCCTGAAATAGGGCAGACTCGAAGTTCCTTCCTTGATCGGAATACAGTTCCATCGGTACACCAAATCGACAGATCACTTCTTGCACCAACTTCTTTGCAACTGTCTTTGCTTCCTGGTTTGGTGTCGCGAAAACTTCGGGCCATTTGCTGAAGTGATCTTGCACTACGATGATGTACTTGTTGCCTTCTTCAGTCTCGGGAAATGGCCCGGCAACATCCACGGCAATGCGCTCCCATGGTGCCCCAACATTGTACAATTTTAGTTGTCCTTTACTTCTTGTCTTCGGTCCTTTTACTGACGCGCAAGCGGTGCACTTCCTGCACCAATCTTCTACATCCTCGCGGCTGTGTACCCAGTAGAATCGTTGACGAACCTTCACAAGAGTTTTCTTGACTCCTAGATGTCCACCAGAAACTCCATCATGAATGTGTCGTAGTAGAGATGCCACTTTGCTCCGGGGAACAACGACCGATCCATTGCTGCTTTCCCATTTTCGGTACAAGATTCCTTGTTCCAGAGTCAGGCTGTCCCACTGAGCCCAGTAACTTTTTGTGATTGGGCTGCATGCTGACACGTCGCTCCACTGGGGCTTGTTTCCAGACTTTATCCAATCCAGTACAGGTCGTAAATCTCTGTCCTCCAATTGTGCTTGTCTCATATTTTCGCCGTTCCATTCGTCATCTGTTCTGTCCATCCTGATGACTCTGACTTCTTCTCGAGACTCGTCCTTTTTGTAGTGTTTGCAATCTTCTTCACTAGGTCTTCTTGATAGGGCATCGGTGTTGCTATGACCCTTTCCACTGCGTTTTACTGTCACGAAGTAGAACTCTTCCACTTGGGTTTCGCCATCTTTGACTCGTTTCTTTGTTTTCAGACAATCAATCTGAATATGCCCTTTCTCACCACACCTGTAACATGTCGGTGCATACCGGGGCTTCCTGGATTCAGTTACCAACTCTCGAGCCATATATGGTTTAGTGTCCCTTCGCACTGCTTCCATTTCTACTTGGTTCTGGATATCTGTGGCCCGCCTTTTCGTTTTCAGGCAATCAACTTGAATATGCCCTTTTTCTCCACACCCGTAACATGTCGGTTCATAACGGGGCTTCCTGGGTTCAGTCACCAGCTCCCGAAGTCTGTATGGTTTGGTGTCCCGTCGCACTGCTTCCACTTCTAAAGCATGAACCAGGGCGTTCTTCAGTGTCTGATGATGTCCCAATCGTACCGCAGCGCGTACCTCGCCATCCCTGATTCCATCCACAAAGTGCCGCAGCGATGTAACCTCGATGACTGATGGTGTCGACACGTAGGCTCGTCGGACCAACCTCTCAATTTCATCTGCCCACTGTTGCAATGTCTCTGTGGGCTTCTGGGTGCGCTCACGTAGTTGTGCCCTGTACGCATGCTCCATGTGCTTGTCTCCATAGCGCGTTTCGAGGGCTTCCAGCAGGGTCTTCAGGGTCCTTTCCTCTTCAGGTATGCGTTCCAGGATAAGCTGAGCGTCTCCTTTCAGCGCTAATGTGAGCGCTGTATTTGCGTGCTCGTCTGTCCAGCCGCAACTTTTGGACAGCGTTGTGAATTGGAATTTGTAGGCTGCCCACGAAGATGTTCCGTCGAAGTGCGGCAAATCTAGCTTGAAGGGCGAGGTCATAGTGGGACCCTGGCTGCTATGTCCAATTCCTCTTAACTTCAGTTTCTGAAATTCGTTGGCCAAGTCATTCACGGTCTGCTCATGTATGTCAAGCCGCCCTTCTACTTCCTTGATACTGGTTTCCACCATTTTGATCTTCTCTCCCATGCCGGCAAGCCCGCTCTGCAACTGACGTCCAATTGTTTCTTCCAGTTTGCGGCTAGCTTCTTGTTGGGCCATCTGTACAGCCTGTAGTGCGGCCTGTTGTTCCTCACGTACAGCTTGTAGTGCAGCCTTTTGTTCCTGGCGTGCAGTTTCTTGTCCAGCTAGGATAGCGGCTAGCATGGCCTCCAGGCCTCCATCCGTAGTTCGACTCGCCGGCGGTGGTGTAGGTGGCGCTGCCATTGGTGTTGCTGCTGGCTCTTCCAATGTGGATGTTCCTCCTCCCGATGCTTCAAGCTCCTTCTGCCGGGTTGCATCCATCTCCGCCTGTCGCCTGGTGCGTGGAGTACGCGTATCTTCCCTCGGAGTGATTGGCATTCCGCTTCTGACACCAATTGTTACGTGCGGGGTGGTATTAAAATGCCAATCCGATGAGATGAACGTTTATTTCCACTGATCACTAGGTTAGCACAATGTTCCACAGTAGTTGTCCAAATCGTCTTGCACAATTATCAAAAGTCCGTTAACACACACTGAGGTCGTTGGTTATCACAATCACTGATTTCACTGTTCACAGTTCACAACACTAGTTCACTGATAACACTTAACGATCACTTGGTCGCTATCCGCGCTTAGATAGTTAAGCTTCCAGAGAAAGACTGACTCAAGCCGCAGTTTCAACGTCTTATATAGGACGAGAATATTTCTACAGAACTTTCCAGTATTGACTCGAAACAATAGACAAAAGACGTTCAAAACAAAGCAATAACAATCACAAACAAAAGGGGCGGCTTTCCTTTGAGCATCTGACGTAAACAACTTTACCATACATGCTAATTTGATCTCTAACTACTTATGAATAAGGTTCAATCTTGACTACAAAACTAGGTACATTGACTAGGGTCTGAATTCCCGGAAGGTTAACTTTTATGACGGTCGGGTCGGGTGTTTATAGCCCCTAATTAGTCTATTCTTTCCCACGGTATTTTTGTTCGAGAAGCTTGGCGAAACATCGCGACTCGACGACGCGATGTAACAGTATATATATAAGTCATTCAAACAAAAGAAAGGGACAAACTCCGTTCATTTCAACTCAAGGTTGGTCTCATCGGGGCCGTTTTGCGCAGTCGATTTATATTACGTCTACGGTTTTACCACAATCTCTGACTAGATAAATGATCATTGCTATTGTTAACGTTTCCAGGTGATGACATAATCCAGCCCAGCAAGATAGAGCTGAGTGGTGACTGCAACCAACAGCTGGAGAACATCCTGAACGCTGTCCGGCTGACCAGGGAGGAGGTACAGGGCATCACCAACCTTTACCGAGATCTGGAGATGGTGCTACGGGAGGAGTGGCCAGGTATACACTTGTTTTGTTATCATGTTCTAGCATGTTTTAACTTTATTTATGGCTCCGCACGGGCGAAATTTATATCAAAAGTATTTTGGATGTAGAATGTAGAGACAGGCCTGTCGCACTTCGCGCTGTAGCCAAGAAAATATTAGTACATACGCGGCAGCCGGCTACAAGTTCAGTCAGTGGTGTCACGCGCGCTCTCGATCGGACGCGTGCCTTTACTTTACTATTCAATCTGTTTTCTCACAACACTCAACCTTACAGTAAGAGACAGTTGACGGCCCGCGAGCTGACCGTGTGATAGAGACTCGCCGCGCGGACTTACGGTGCATTTTACGGTGCGCAACAGCGGTTCTAAGTTACTATTAGTTTATTCTGTGACGCAAAATCAAGGTGGGCGCTTTCGAGGCGTGTAGCGTATTTTGAAGGTTATCGACGTTGTTACTAGGTTTAATCTCGCATTTTTGCTTGCAGGGAGTGAATCTTCTGTACTTGCACTATCCATTATTCTGTGGTAGAGGATAGATGATAGGTAGAGATCTTCTACGATAACATGACCCGCCCCATAAAATTCAGAAACGTTTCCGTGCATACATAATTAAATAATTTGTACCAACCTACACTGCAACAAAAGTTTCTATGAAATTTGTTAGCAATACTTTCCGTTAAGGTGGTTCGATTTCCATACAAAAGTATATGCACAAATACGAGTAAATGGACCAAAAAATTGCAATGAAATCACATTCAATTATTCAATCTATTGGTCTTTATACAACTCTTTACTGCTGCTTCTCAATTCGATCGTATTTTTTTTTATGTTTGTTCGCGGATAACTTTGTCGCTTATGAACCGATTTTGATGATTATTTTTTTGTTGGAAAGGAGACATGATGTATGATAAGTATCTCCAGTATATGGAGATAATCACCTCAAACTTGGTATTGAAAATTAATAGCGCGGCATTTGTCGGTTCTTTTAGTTGGGACCACCTGGGAAGGGCCTTTGAAACAAAAAAAGAATTTTCCAAAGGATTGAGGCATCTTCGAGTAATCGGTGAACATCTTTGAGTATTCTGGCTGAATACTCAAAGGTGAGCACACATAAAATAAAGATTCCGACGAATTGAGAACCTCCTCCTTTTTTGTGTTAGCCAACACGAGTCGATGTTTTATGGTGAGCGATCCTGTCGGATTCGATCGGATCGGATCGGATTATCTATGAATGAAAGGCTGATGTTGGTTTTAAATAAAAAAAAAGAGAAAAGGAAAGGAACTCGGCCTCTAAAATATCACCATCTCACCCATAGCTACCCACTGAGCTCGATCTTCAGCTCTTTGTTTTCAACCGCTGCCAGCCAGCTTGAATATGTCTTTGCTCCATATAGCTGGAGGGCCCCCTACACTATTACGAATAAGATACTTTTAGTGCGTTTATCGAGCCGTGGTCTCCAATCTAAAACACGTCTACCTCAACGGTTATCGGTTCTACGACAGTTGTGAACAGCCGACTGCCACTTCAGCTAGCTAATCCTTTGAGATATGTCGATAACTTTGGTTCTCTGACGGATGACTTCATTTCGAATTTGATTCTTCAGACAGACTCCGAACATAGCCCACTCCATAGCTCGCTGAGCGATTTTAAATTGGTGAACCAGTCGCACCGTCAGTGTCCACGTCTCGGCTCCGTAAGTACAACAGGCAAGACGCACTCGTTAAACACTTCCGTATTCAGGCTTTGGGATAAGGGCGATGAAAAGACCTGCAGTCGGTGAATACGACGGTGTCCCCCCTCTAACTTTTAAAATAAGGGAGTACAAAATCTAAAAAAATATATATGCTGTAGATTTCAATAAACACTTTCAACGAAAATTGGTTTGAACTAGATATAGTCGGCAGTTTTTGAGATACAGCAACCGCAAACATAACTTGGTTTTTCATACAAACTCTATGAAAAACAAAGTACATTTTTTGGTGACGAAAAATCATAGTTATAAAATACTCTACCGTGTTACGGAACCTTACGAGTGCGAGTCCTACTTGCACTTGGCCAGTTTTTGGTCATATAATAGGGGTTTTGCCACGTTCACTTACGCCAAAGGTTCTTTCTGTAAGAAAAAGCCCCTCAATCTAGAGGAAGTTGACGAGCATTTGCTCTCTAAATTTACTTCCAAGTCCGTGTGGTCTTACTACCGATCGTGTGGACGTGTAATCCGGGGGGTGCGGGTTCGAGTCCCGTCGGTACGATGAAATTTTGGATTGTGTTTAACAATTCTACAAAAATATAAAGTGTGAGACACTTCAAAGAAACATAATATTTGATATACGCAGTGCAACATCTCTCGTCGGATTTGAAAACTGTAATGATTTCTTCCGAATGATTAACTTACGTAATAAGTAGTCATAGATGGCGCCACCAATGCATAATTGGGTTAACAGAATGCAATTCACTAATTTCGTCGTATCGATGTATCGAACCGTGGCTTAATTGGCAGAGCACCTGGACGTGTAATCCGGGGGGGTGCGGGTGCGAGTCCCGTCGGTACGATGAAATTTTGGATTGTGTTTAACAATTCTACAAAAATATAAAGTGTGAGACACTTCAAAGAAACATAATATTTACTACCGATCGTTTAGATCCCCCATGACAACATTGAAGTGGGCCTTTTGGGTAGTGTACAAGGCCTTAGAAATGTCCTCGTACATTTCCTCCATTTTATCATTCGAGAGTGCCGAAGTCTGTGCGTATATTTAGATTACCTGGAAGCTATACCTCTCGGTGAGTTTGATCACAAGATGCCCTACCCTTGTCGACACACTGGAGATTTCTAAGACATTGTCAGAGAGGACCTTGTGTACTAAAAACCCGACGCCGCCTCGGGATGGTTGGTCTCCCTCTGTGAAGTACATAAGATAGCCAGATTCTAGGGTTACGGTATCCTCCTCTTCGGATGATCCCAGAATCCCAGAATGTGCTATCTTATGTTCCGTATGCGTGTAACGCCAGATGTTCGTCGAGCCGTAACGTGCGTCCGTTATACGTAGCCAGAATCAATCAGTGATAGCGGCCTACCGTAGCCCGAAGATATCAAAAAAGAAGTATTGCTATTTTTAACCGGCTTAACAAAAAAGGAGGAGGATCTCAATTCGACGGTATTTTTTCTTCATTTATAGATTTAAAAACGGGAATTTAACGTGACTTACGCGATGTCGATATAGCGATCGACATATGTTTCGGCCTCATCCGGAGGCCTTCTTCAGGATCTTGAGTGCGGGACGCTCGCCGACGCGTTCAACCTCGCACTGCGGGCCGCTGCTCGTGCAGCGCGGGCGGACGGAGCGGGCGGCGGCGGCGGCGGTGGTGGTGTTGGTGGGGGGTGATGATGCGGTGTACATATTGGAGGCGCGGGATTAGGTTGGAGGGCTTCGTCTTCATCACTGCTGTTTACTTCAGACGAAACCTCATCCAACCGGCAGACGGAACTCAAGGTGTCCTCCTCACTGTTGCCACTGGTGACGTGCTTTCCATGAAGAACGGTTTTCCACGTATTTGACAGGTACCACCCTCTGTCTCTGTTGAAGTTACGACGACGACTGATCTCAATGGCTTCTCGGATTTTGCGGGGTACAAAGTACTTTTCACGCGCCAAAATCCGTGCCTTGTCAAATCTGATGTAGTGCGTCGTCCCAGATGTGAGAGCGTGCTCTGTAACCGCCGAGCTACCGCTGTCCACGTTCTTCATGGAAGCAATGTGTTCTTTGAGTCTTGTGGACACGTTTCTTCTGGTCTCGCCTACGTAGCTTGCACCACAGTCGCAAGGAACGACGTAGACCCCAGGAGCTCCTAGGGGATCCTTATCCTTTGGAGAGCGCAACAATTGCCTGACACGTGAGGGGGGGCGGAATATCGTCTTGATGCTATATCTTCGGCGTAACAAGTGTCCAATTTTGTCCGTGACCCCCTTGACGTATGGTAGGTACGTTGCTGCTCTCTCAACCGATGTTATTCGGCACTTTGTGGAGTTGTTCGCAATCCGATTACTCTGCTTCCAGCTGTATCCGTTTGCCTCTAACACCGCCTTCACATGCGCGAGTTCCGTGTCTACATGTTGTGGGTCACATAATCTCAGCGCTCTGTTGATAAGTGTCCGAGGCAACGACGCTAGATGGGCGGGATGGTGATGGGAGTCAGCTCTCAAGTACCGGTCTGTATGGGTACTCTTGCGGTACACTGTGTGTGAGAGATGTCCATTCTGTTGTCGCTTGAGTAACACGTCAAGAAACGGCAACGCGCCCTCTATTTCTCGTTCGACAGTGAAAGTGATCGTCGGATGTTTACTATTTAGATGTTCTAATAAGGGTGTTACATGGTCCTTATGTAAAATAGCAAACACGTCATCCACATATCGCCACCAGTATCTCGGTCTAAAGGATATGTCGTGTAGTGCCGATGTCTCGAACCACTCCATAAAAATATTCGCAACTACTGGAGCTATAGGAGAACCCATGGCCACACCTTCCGTCTGAATATAAAATTCACCGCGCCACTTAAAATACCCACTTGTCAGTATGTACTTTATTATGTTCATGTACTCGATAGGTATAAGAGCTCTCTGGAATAAATCCGTTATAATTTTGAGTGTGTCCTCTATCGGTACGTTCGTGAACAATGACGTGACGTCGAAGCTCACCATCAGTTCGTCTTCACCTAATGTTACTTCATCTAGGAGCTGTATAAAGTGTCGCGAGTCCCTCACAAAACTTGTGGTGTTTCCTGTTAATGGAAGTAGCATGTCAGCCATGTATCGAGCTGTTTTATAAGTGGGTGAGTCGATTTGACTGACTATAGGTCTCAAAGGCCACGATGGCTTGTGAATTTTAGGTAGGCCATAAATTCTCGGTGCAGTTGGGTTCAAAGGGCGTAATCTACTGTACAGATCTTCATTTAATGCACGCAGTAGTGTACTCAGTTTGGTAGTTACTCGAGATGTAGGGTCGTATGTTACACGTTTGTAAGTATTACCGTCACTGAGGAGCTGGTTTATTTTCTGTTCGTACTGTGCTGTGTCCACGACTACTGTTGCATTCCCCTTATCTGCGGGTAAAACTAAAAGCTCTGTGTTGTTACGTAAACTACGTAGTGCAAACATTTCCGAGTTCGAGATGTTGGATTTAGGTACCTTGGATTTTCGCAATGTCAATGCTACTTCTTGTCGTAAACATTCAGCGTCATGAATCGGTATGTTATTCCGGGAGATCGTTTCCTCGATGCCGGTGATGATCACCTCGACGGGTATCTTCCGCGGTGTGGGTGCAAAGTTAAGACCTTTTGATAATACCAATTTTTCATTATCAGTGAGTACCTGCGACGATAAATTTACAACCGCCTGATTCTCCACCACTGAACGGTTGACGTCGGAAGGACGTTGCTCTGAGGTTTTTGTCAGGTGTTTTAATTTTCTATCATGACTTTTAGACGAATTGTTTAAAGTGTATTGCGCTCTGCTATAAGTCATTGAATCCAAAGTATCCCATAAATCTTGACGTAATAGACGAGACAACTGTAGGTGTATTTCCATCAATTCCATTGATACACTCGCGATGTTTCGAAAGTAATCTCGTATTACCCTCTTCACCAATTTATCATTCACATCACTGAAGAACTTTGTGTAATCTCGAATACATTTCACTGGTTTAATGCGCAAGAACTTCGGCAATACTCCACTATTTCGGCACTTTTGTACAAACACTAAACCACATTCGAGTTTGTTACGTTTATTCCTCAGCGATGCAAATCTCCGCACATTTTTAAGGCATACCTCCCCGTAGAGGTTTACAATTTTATTATAAAAACTCACGTTCATTCTAAACTTATAGATTTAAAAACGGGAATTTAACGTGACTTACGCGATGTCGATATAGCGATCGACATATGTTTCGGCCTCATCCGGAGGCCTTCTTCAGGATCTTGAGTGCGGGACGCTCGCCGACGCGTTCAACCTCGCACTGCGGGCCGCTGCTCGTGCAGCGCGGGCGGACGGAGCGGGCGGCGGCGGCGGCGGTGGTGGTGTTGGTGGGGGGTGATGATGCGGTGTACATATTGGAGGCGCGGGATTAGGTTGGAGGGCTTCGTCTTCATCACTGCTGTTTACTTCAGACGAAACCTCATCCAACCGGCAGACGGAACTCAAGGTGTCCTCCTCACTGTTTTTCTGTGTTTTTCTTCATTTTTGTAACCTCAGAACTCCGTCAAATCTTATCCGATTTCAAAATCATTTTTTTGTTTGAGAGATTATGCCTCCCGTTTTGTCCCATTCAAATTTTATTGAGATCTGATAATCATCTCCGGAGATATGGAGATAAACAATGTAAACAAATTTGTATACCTTGATGACATGTTTATGGCAACTGGCTATTTTAACTATCGCGGCATGTGAAGTCGGTTTTTTTTAGTTTTGTACGATCATAAATTATGTTGGCTGTATTACCGAAAGACACATGACGTCACCATTATCAAAATTTAACGTGACGAAAATTTAATAACAAACATATTACCAAAATTGGCGACATTTTATAAAAATTGTGTTTTACCAGAAATTGTACTGTGGAGAGTACGACACAATCTTAATTGTTTACTAAATTATTTTATTTGTGGTAGGACCAAAGAAGTAGTATCAGGCATATAGTTTACTCATGTCCGGATTAGCAAACTGAAATGGCAGTGGCCTGGTCATATCTGCCGTATAGGAGCGATAACCGTTGGGGCAGACTGGTTCTAGTGTGGAGACTGCAAATTGGCAAACGTAGCGTAGGACTTCCTGTGACCATCCCCCCTAAACAAAATCCAATTTCTGTTGCCATTCACGCTAACGCAAGTTCAAAATGTATGGAATGACATTTATGTTCCCGCAACAAAGTTGTCATTCCCATACACTTTAAAAAGTCGCGTTAGCGTGAATGAAAACAGAAATTGGATTTTGTCTAGGGGCCCAGGTGGAGCGACGATACCTACCAGTTTACCAGGGACTGGTACCGGCTGATCGTGATGATGATGATACCAGCGCCAGTTCTCGAAAATGATCTTGCATTACTATATTAGGACCGCTCCATTATCATTTACGGACAGGACTATTAGCGAATAGCCTCTCGCTAGAAGTTTGGTCAAGGTTTAGACACAGTAGAGGCCCGGTTTTGAGGGCCCGGTGGCGTAATCGGGAGAACGGTCGCATTTGATGCCAGAGGTACCGAGTTCAAATCAAACCTCGAGTGCACCAATGGATTTTTCTATCGAAAAATGTATGTGCATGTTTCACAGTGAACCCCTCACCTTCACCCTCCGGTGAAGGAAAAACATAGTTAGGAATTTAAGAAACTGATAACCCCCGCATGGTGGTGGCGCCTAGCCAGCTACCACCCTCAAGTTAGAAAATCTGTCGCCAAACATCTAATGTGTTCCGGCAGCTATCCTTGAGAGCCAGTTTCCATTCTAGGCCTAGCGTGCCGCATCGTCACTTAACAACTTAATATACTTGACATATGACTTACTGTTTTTTTATTTTGTTTGTAATTTATAATCAGCAAATGCCTTCTACTAGCTCTCGTAGTCACATGACAAGAGTAGTCTGATTTATTATCCGACTCACATAGGCTACATTTCATCGCAAATAGCAGTTCTGTTAGATTGTGGGTAAAACCGCAAAGCACAACTAGTACGCCAACTGCTTTAATTTGGGTCCTTAGTACTCTGTGCTTTGGGATCTAGACTCCAGCAACGAAATGTCCGTTGAACCTCGTGGACTCAAAACCACCCAACAGCGTTAGTAAGAGTACTACAGTTCACATTAAAAAGTGGTACAAATCTATATGATATTTCGTATTTTGTTATTAGCGAGAGTAATGTAGACAGTAAATTAATAACAAAAAATAAAAAGGTAATGTTTAGAATGGAAAACGAAAAAAAAGATAGGAAGGGTTCGATCCCGGTCCCCGTTGCGCTTAATCCAATCGGCTACGTTACTCATTTGCAATTTGACAAAATTTGCAAATGCTTTCGTAAACGTCAAAAACACTATTAAATAATCTGTGATACAAAAATACTTTCGCGTGTGTGCGTGATCAGTTCTGACGCCACGCTTGTGCATAAATAAAAGTATACAGAGAGTATATTATATACTTCAGATATAGCTCGATAAATTAAAAATGATATGCTTTACACGGAAAATCATTTTTTTTTAATTTACCAAACACTATTTCAGTCATAAAAAAATAAAAAACCTCAAATTAATGTATCAGCGCCATCTATTGGCACTGTTGTGGTTAGCTGACGATGACCAACCACATTAAGTTAGGCTACAAAGTACGTTTATAATTCGGGTATCAACAATGTAGGGAAGTGCCGACTCTTATAACGTAGTACAACATAATTCCAACTACATACAAACTCTTTCGTAAGTATGTGACTACACACATTAAAACAGTAATTTGGATGGCCATGTTATTGTAGAAGATCTATACTGGGGAATAATATTCGTTTCGCAGCGCTGTAAAACCTTCATAGTTATCATCTCATTCTTCATTGACTTATCTCTGTCCACTGCTGGTCATAGGCCTCACCTATAGCACGCCACTGTAAAACCAATATTAAAATGATTCCTTGCAAAACCTCTCTATAAAAATGTTTTAATAATATATTTTTTTGAAATGGCTCGAATTTTTTATTTTTGTAAATTGTTAAACACAATCCAAAATTTCATCGTACCGACGGTACGATGAAATTTTGGATTGTGTTTAACAATTTACAAAAATATAAAGTGTGAAACACTTCAAAGAAACATAATATTTTTATTTTTGGTTCTACAACTAAAAGTTTCAGGACTAAAGTTGTAGAGAATTTTATTTGCAACAGGAAATGTTTTACACATATTCATTGCGATCAATAGTTTGCCAGATACCATAAAAACTATCTGCATCCTTTTTTCCAAAATGGCGGCTGCGGGATAAGGATTGCGACCCTACAACCTTGGAATTGGCTTACACTTACTAGTTTCTCTTTTTTTTTGAAGAAATTGTCCAAATTTCGGATAAACTGGTGGTCTGTTGGAACAAGGTCCGGGGAGTATGGTGGGTGTCGGAGACATTCTATTCAGAGCTCCTTTAATTGACCACACACTGAATAATCGGCCGCTAAATTACAGGAGCTAGAATAGAATGGACCAGTAGAGCAATGTACCAGTCTCGGTTAGCTTTTCCATCATGGTATGCAATTGTCGACATTTCATATATGCCGTAATCGTCTGGCTTATAATATAATATGGTTACCTTAATAAATTGCAGTACAGAAAAGTTTTGAATATATTATAGTAATTCGCCGCTTATTCAGCGAACTATGGTCCTGACCGTTCTCTCGAAGATCACATTCCCATACGGTGTAACCTAGTAACACTAAACAGAGGTCGCGTACAGATAACTGGGGACTTCACCGTCGGCTATGATTGCAGGTTGCGTGGCGGTCCCGTTCGGGTCGATCCCCACTGGGCTCGGCATCAAGTCCAGCGACGCGGACTGCTACGTGGAGCTCCCCGCAGAGTTCCGCACGCGGAACACGGCCACCACGTTCGTGCACCGCGCGCGGAAGACCCTGGCGCTGTACCCCGGTGTGTTCGCGCAGCTGGTGTCCATCCCGCGCGCCAACACGCCCATCCTCAAGTTCCTGCACGTGCCGTCCGGCGTGCACTGCGACGTCAGCTCCAAGACTCCGCTGGGCGCGCGCAACTCGCGCCTCATCAAGCTGCTGCTGGAGCACGACCCGCGCCTGCCGCCGCTCGCGCTCACCGTCAAGTACTGGGCGCGCGTGCACGCGCTCTCCGGCACCGGCCGCCTCACCAACTACGCGCTCACCATGATGCTGGTCTTCTACCTGCAGAACAAGGTGCGGCTGCTGCCCTCCGTGGAGCGGCTGCAGGGGGACCGCGTGTACCTGGTGGACCACTGGAACGCGGGCTTCGCGGAGCGCCCGCTGCCGCCAGACGCGCCTGGGGACGCCTCCGTGCCGGAGCTGCTCGCCGGCTTCTTCGAGTTCTACGCCGCGTTCGACTTCGACGCGCTCGTGGTGTGCCCCTACCTCGGCGAGCCGGTGAAGAAGGCGCAGTTCGACGCGCCGGACACGCTGCCGCCGCAGTTCGGCCGGTACCTTGCCAACGTGCGCGAGAACCGCGCGAGCCCCATCCGGCACGGGGCGCCCTTCTGCGTGCAGGACCCCTTCGAGCAGAGCCACAACGTGGCCTCCGCCGTCACCGCCCGGCTGGCGCGGGACGCGCGCGCCTACTTCAAGTACGGGGCGGAGGCGTTCGCGAGCGACGAGACGGCGGGCCGCGAGAACTTCCTGCGCACCGTGCTGCTGTCGCGGCCGAAGCTCGGCCGGGAGCGCCGCCAGCCGCCCGCCAGCAGGGTCGTGCTGCTGCCGCGCATCCACGCAGACATCCCCGAGCCGGACTGGCGGCGCCGCGTCCGCGACATCGTCGTCGGGGTCATATTCCGGAAGATCCTCAAGCTTCCGCTCGAGAGGGATCCGGACACGGTGGAGGCGGAGGAGAAGTCGAAGACGGAGGCCCCGAAGAAGGAGGAGAAGCGGAGGAGCGAGGAGGCGGGGGGCGAGCGGGCGGCCGGCGGGGAGGAGAGGGGCGCGCCGCTGGACAGGGAGCGGTACTCGGCCTCGGCCATCAAGGCGGTGTGGCGCCGCAAGAAGAACTACACGGTGGCGTCCGCGGAGTCGAGCGCGTCGCTGGTGGCGCGCCAGCTGCACGCCACCGAGCTGATCCTGGCGGCGGCCGGCGAGCTAGCGCTGCGCTTCCAGCTGGAGCTGGGCTTCCGGGAACAGCCGCGCTTCTTCTGCGTCGACCTCAAGTTCGTGGACGGGGACCTGGACTCGTTCCGCGGGCTGGTCTCCTTCATGCACACGGCCATGTTCGACTGGTTCCGCATGATCCTGCGCTCGGACCTGGAGCCGGCCCGGGAGCCCGCCCCGGGGGACGCCCGCCGAGCGCCGGCTGACCAGCTCACCGCGGCCCTGTGCGCCGTCACCTTGTCTGACCCGCCCGCGGACTCCTTGACCCCCGAGGACTTCCCGGGGCCGAGAACTGAAGACCCCCCAAAGCCGAAAACGGAGGACCCACCTACCCCTGACTCTGAAAACCTCGCTGCCTCCGCGTCGACTCTCTGAAAGTATTAGACCGATGAATCGTAATCTCGCTCCGTTTAAAAAATTATTCAGGAAGGTGACATTTTTACTGTATTTTATCTTACAGATAGACTTAGGATAATGTATGATAGGCGAAGACGCGCACGGTTTATAGATCGTGGTTAGTAATCTCGTGACTCGACGGTATTGTCTACTAGAATGAGTTTCGAAATACGATGTATTTTTTAAGTAAGTGACGTCAATCAATAAAATTTATTTTTTTGTAGTTACTTTGTATTTTATTATTTCCCCACCACAATAATGGTTGCCGTACTGACGTAACTACTATTCTTCTATGACAACATTACTCTTACGAGAAGACCCGGTACGTTTAGTATATGGCATTATATTTCTGTATGCATTCCATGAAGCATTTGAAGCAAAAATTGATATTATTTATCTCTAAAACATATTAATATGCATTTTGCGGTTCTCTATCTTCTTAAATCTCCTCCTTCCTTTTAAAATCCTTAAATATCCGCCGCGTGTAAAGTTCTTTATTGTTTCACTGTAACTGTATAGATACATACATACAAGATGGCCTTAACCCTTAATCAAACAAAATTTTTTTTTTAAGAAAATTTGAAACTGTTCAGGATTTTTAGTTAAGTGGGTTATGGAGATTCCGAAAAAAAGACTCCTTTTTCTATAAAGAGGGGGGAAATGGGGGTTTTGCGGTGGGAAATTATTTCCCATTATCCGGTATTTCAAAGCAAAATATAATTAAGTGGGAAATTATTTCCCATTATCCGGAACAGCTCTCAACTATTAATACATTTTTACTACAAATTCTATACATGTTAGTTGCTCCTGCTTTGCTTGTTTTTTTATTAGATAATTTATTAGATAACATAAAATAAACATTTCCCTGCTTTGAATTGACATATAAACTCAAATATGCCAACTTGTATACTCAAAGCATATAAAAATAAAAAAAATACTATGGGCTTGTTTCACCCGTTCCTAATAATGCGTTGGATATAGATAAAGTTGTCAAAAATCTGAGATTTCTTCATATTAGCGCTTTCAAGAACAGGTGAAACTGGCCCTAAAAGGTACAAATAATTATAGTTACCTAATAAATAACTCAGTAAATACTTCTAAGTGTTGAGATCAAAGTATTATTTTAAATTATTAAAATACGTGAGATGTCAACCAGTTTGAATTAATAAGCGTTACTTTACGTGTGCGTTTATCTATAAGCAGCAAGCTGATACATTAGGGGACCAATAAATATTTCTATAATAAATAAATTATTTTATTAATGTGTTTCACAAGATACAGCACTGTGACAGACGGACGGACAGCGCAGTCTCAGTAATAGCTTTTCATTACTCATATGGTAATAGGGTCCTGTTGGCACACTGCGTACGTGTGAAATCGCAGTAGCAAGTTTGAGATGATTATCGCCGTATAACTAGAGATATTTATTAGATTTTGATAGAATTTTAATGGGCCCACCTCGGAGATGAACCCTACTAATAAAAAAAAGGATTATTCGAATTGGTCCACGATTGGCGGAGTTATCGCGTTACAAACATACCAAAAAAACAGACGAATTGAGAACCTCCTTCTTTTTAGAAGTCGGTTGAAAACCTTCGAGCAATTACCAATAGAGATGTTAATGCAAGGCGTACCCCTCTGCTGGCCATATAGCCATTATTGGCCATATGAGCGTGCGTAACTACGCTGTATTTTAAATACTGTGGGCGTGTTTCAAGCTAGTGTGCGGGATCGTTAAAGAGTGATTTGTGTGTGTGCAATGCGTGTTTACCGCGTCCCCCGTAAGTATCGGCAGAAAAAAATGTTTGCGGATTACAACGTTAACATCTCCATTGGTAAATGCTCGAAGTCCAATACAGACGTAGTTTACGTGGGAACGTAAAAAAGTGTTGGCTCTTAATGAATGTTTTCCTAAAATGTGTATTCTTCCGCGGGTTAATTATTTATTTAAATGTGGATTATTAACATTTTTATGCCGGTGAATGTGCTAGTGTACGAAAACAGCATAATGTTGATAACATTATGCTGTTTACGTACACTAGTCGACACGTACGTGGTACGTACGTCGTACACTTTCGAGTCTGTGCAAAAAGAGAACCGTCGTGGCGTTACGATTATCTAATATTCTTAGGTAAGGAAGGAAAGGTACATACCTACCTAGTAGCACACGATAATGATAAGAGTATGTACCTACCAAGTATCAAACATTTTTAGTGGTACTAGTAATGACAGCAGTGCCATAAAAAAGATTATAATACTACGTATAGAATGGACACTCTGTTCCCCCCACCAATCCGGGCTACCTCACCTCGCCATCGATTCTGGAGCTGTCGAGGAGCTAGTGTAAGCATGGACGCCATACGCGCACAACTACAGAACAATACTACCTCACAAGGAGAAGAACATCAACTTCATATAGGTATGAATATAAAACAGAAATATTAATAATAAGTATTATGGAATATTTCTGTGGGACTAGGTAGACACAGGAGGTTCAAATTTACGTAGTTTCTATATAATATATATACTAATACACTTATATTTGTGTACCTAAATATATATTCGTATTTTAGAATTCATTTTCATAATTAAAACAACGATATACTCGTGCGTAGATAAACCTTAGTTTTTAAATTATTGAATAAAAACTTTCTTAATAATTTATTTATCTTTGTCGCTTTTTCAAATCAAGTACCGAAATGTTAAGTATATGAAATGTCTTTACCTAACTCTACACTATTCAAATAACGTAATCAAATATTTAGAAGATTTTAGTTTGTAAAAACTTTCGCAACTGTTTCACTCGCACGCGTATCGGTCTTCGTTCGCAGACAAGTGTCTTAGTTATGGCGTATCGCGTTGAGTAAATGAGAATAATTTTATTATCTATGTGCTTTTGAAACCATAGCGAAGTACTGGCTAGCAAGTCTAAACCGACTTCAAAATGAAGTACGTTCTTACGGTGACATCCTTAGACTTCACGCACACAATTGCGCCTGTAGAAAAACGACATGTGTGTAGTGTCTGTGTCGGTGTCACAGTGTCGGTCGTTAAAACGCTAGTTTGTATGGAGATTTAGTCGAGTGTCCGGGGTGTGGCAGTGCTGTCAATGCCACAAAAACAGTAAATTAAAACGACCGACGTGACCTCAATTTCTACGACGGTTCTCTTTTTGCACAGACTCTTAACGTGTATATAACGTTTACACCAAAATTCCACTGAAAGCCTTAATTGTTTATTAAGCCTGTAAAGTCCACCTCTTTACTGAGTATATTATTTGAACTCTATTATGATTAAAACTTGACTTGAATGTGATTGATTTTATGACTTGATTCTGCGAAAACGAAACGAAAAACCATTCTAATACATTGAAACTGGCTTAATACACTAATTGTGTAGAGCTACAACGAAACGTAAAAAAATCTAACAATGACAACTGTCAAGTCATGGTTATGTCAATTGTCAAAGTAAGGAAGAGCCGAAGAGGTCGCTTTCTTCGCTTTTTCTCTAATCTATTCTCTCGAAACAATGACTAGCATGGAAGCCGGGCTAAAATAAGAAATGAAATACGTATGTTTACTTTTTTTTACTTACGATGTTAATAGTGCGTAGGAAAGAGACGTATAATGCCGTTCTGTTTCGTTATCATGCAGGTTGTCACAAGTTAATTTTTGGCTAGTGATGGGCTTATCATCGACATTATCGTGTCGATGTCAGTCATCAAAGCAAATATGTATTTAATTTTATTAAAAATTCCAAATACAAGACTGTTCATTATATGAGTTGTGTATGTCGTAGGTATTATTGATAAAACGTTTTTTGCAAAAAATAGTAGGATTTTGGGAACACACGAAAAATTAGACAATGGCTATGATATCAATTAATCAATCTTAATGAAAAAAGTTAGTTCCGATTAGGTTTTTAAATTATAAAAAACCTAGTTATGTAGCGAAAATTTAGTTCACGAAATTTTCCTTTAAAATCTTCTCTTCTTCACTCAGTATAATTCGCACTACCCATGGAAAAATGGCGTAAGATGAAAACACCAACTTTTCAGGAGCGTCAAAAAACTGATTTGTAAAGAACTGAGAAGTCCTAGACAATTAGTGTCTTCAGCAACATGGTAGCAAACATTTTCATACAGATACCTATATACTTCATTTTTTTAAATAAACTCTGGATTTTGCAAAAATCTAAAATTAGGTGGTTACTCCATTAATATATGGAATAATAATATGAAATTGAGAAACATCTAAAGTTACCGCTTTGTTGCTATGGAAATTAGGCGAACTTCGTAGTTTTATTTCGAGTTACGCCTTTATTCCAGCCCGCTTTTAAAGAACATTTGTAGGTAAACAATTATATTGTTTTCTTCCATGAGAGAAAATTAAGAAAAATTATAGTAACTTGCGAAGTGCTGTTATTAAGTGGGATAAAAATAACAAAAAAAGTTGTATCACTTATTACTTACTTATTCTGTGGCTAAAACTTTACTTTGAAAGACGTATGTGGTAAATACGTAAAAAAAACTGTGTATATTAAATAACATAACTGAAGATACCCTATATGCTATATCCACCTATATCCACTTGTGTGGATATAAAAAAAATCTGTGTGCAGTTTGTGTTAATTAAATAGTTAGCCAGGGTGGCTATCTCTATTCCAATTTCATTCAAATTCGTTATTTCTTATGCATAATACGTTTATGACAAACACACCAAACAGTTTGCAAATTAACGTTTGCGTGTACATGATGGGTATCTGCTGTCAACGTCTCCAAAACCATAAAGACTCTCGCAATCTATGTTTCAAATATTGATAGATACAGGCTTAGAAAAACTTCTCTGCGCCTATGTCTTTTCGCCGCACAATGGGGATCAGGAGACGGACATAGCCAATTGCTTGGACCTTCTGCTGGCAACTGATCCAAACCGCTACTCAGTTTCAGTATCGTCACCGCTAGATTGTTCCTACCACTATCGGATGAAGTCTACTCTCCGCCCAACCTTAGCTTAAGCGGTACTCGACGTGAGGCAATAACAGGCAGCAGATTGGGATGAGTAGCGGTCGTTCCTCGCATTTAACCTTAAGCGGCTCGTATGCTTTTTTTTCAATGACATTATGGTTTGTGTGGACCCTGTGACAAATTTGCTGCTTCAGGGAATAGAAAACTATATTTCATTTTCATTTGTGATATAAAGCAAAGCAGTTGTCATATAAAGCAAAGCTAAGCCTTGGTTCGGGGTTAAGTGTGGCCGTACTGCAGCGCCGCAGCATGCAGTTAACTTGGACTGGATTGACACTCCAAACCGCAAAGCCAAAAATGTGTCAGCAAGGAATGAAACCTTTAACAAAGCTGCTACCTAATTCTGCAAGAATGCTTTACTGATGGCTCGATTTGACCACATAGCTTTGATTTATAAGTTGACTCAATCTTTAGTCGGCCCTCATTTCTTCCACTGCTGACACTCGATGGGGCGCTGGCTCATACCACCAAAGAGAAAGCGAATTTGTTTGCTTCTCTGTTCACGGAGTCTTTACTTCTTGACACTGCCCGTGAGACCCTTCCTTGTCTCCTTGGACGCGTGAAACAAATGTCTGATATACCTATCCGTCAGGCCAAGGTTGAAAATCCACTGCAAATAATTGTGAACAAAGCCAGTAGCCCGGATGGTATTCCATCCAAAATCCTGAGGACCTGTATGCCTGATCTCGCTTTTGTATTAATATGTTTGTTTCACCTTTCTATGACTAGTGTCAAAAACTTGGAAGCTTGCCAAAGTGCAACCTGTGCCCAAAAAGGCAGTCTTGCTGACCCTGCCAATTTTTAGACACGTTAATACTCTGCAAGGCTATAAAAAACCTTTAGTGAACAACTGGCTCCTTGCATACATAGAACTTTGTCAGTGACCGAAAATTTGGGTTTCAACGAAAGTGGGGGGATCCTATAAGCAAGTCCATCCATCCATCCTACGGACTGCCACTTCTTTGTGTGTCTGAGTTTTGTATTTTCTTTTGAGTGACCTGTCGTTCAGAGTAATCATTGATGGCTGCTCTTCTGACCAATTGGTGTCTTTCAGGGATCATTGCTTTCTGCCACTCTTATCCTGCTGCATATTAACGACTTGCTAATGCTCGGTATGATTAGAAATGCAGACGATAGCACCGTTGTAGAGAGCTATACGTCCAGTGCACAGTCTAGTGTGGCACAAATTCAATTTTATATAGTCAAGCGCATAAACTTGTCCTTACATTGGGCTGTCTTCGATTGGGGCGATACCAATCTGGTCAAGTTCAATGCAACTAAGTTACTAGTTACTACTACTAAGTAACTAGTTCTAGGTTCTAGTTCAATTTTCTGCCAAGCTAAAAAACTATTTGAAATGTTTCCGTACAGATGGCAGACCACCTGACCTTCTTGGAATTTTACTGACGCCATCTCTCAACTTTGGCTCTTACATGACAGGTGGTAAGAGCATATTATATCGATGTTCCGATTGACTTGCTATCAAAAGTGGCTTACTACCATCTAAGAGAATATTCGCCGCCATAACCTTACAGTGTTCCGACAACACACAGCCCTTTAGAGTAGTTAAGAGTCTTCTAGGCGTAGCGTGAGCACCATCTTTTCTTCAGTGATCAAACGCTTGCCTATATGATGAAAAAAAAACGAGTCCACACAGTCCAATTACCGTAGAAAAAGCTTAGTTTTATGGCCAAGCTGAGGCAGTAGTTTTAAGGGCCCGGTTTATCGGGAGAACGGTCGGCTTTGATGCCAGAGGTACCGAGTTCGATCCGCGCCGTGCACCAGCAGATTTTTGTATGGATAAATGTATGTTTTCTATATAAAAACATCGTTAACAAACCAACAACCCCCTATGGTAGAACTTGTAGCATACAGCATGGTGCGCTTGATTTAAAATAAAACAAAATTAAAACAATAAAAGGATCCATGTTTCCTATCGGGTGCATTTCGGAGCGTACCTACGCCATCCGATTACGCAAAGTAATACCACCCTGCCTCTTCTTCGACCAGACCGTTATGCGTTATGCTTCATCTTTTATCATAGGTACTACCAATAAATGCAATTCTTTGCCAGTGTCTGTGTCTCCCGATAAGTATAATCTAGGAGTCTTCAAGTCGTGAATAGAACGTGCCGCAAAGCCAATGCGTTACGTAGTCGCGTGTACGAGTATGTCCCGCTCTCGTGTGTGGAAGAGTGTGTTCGGAGAATAGAACAGCTCTCGCTACACTTACTATGCTATGGATCTTCGTTACATATAGATGACTTATATTGACAAAGTTATCGGAAGGGAAATGAAATATTTTGCATCATATATATTTTATACTGCTAACCAAGCATAGAAAAAGTAAGTATATTATGTTACTTGCAAAAAATGTTATATTTTTATCACACTTAATCATAGTTATGCTAAAAAAGATTCCTGTGCTTGCCTGGAAGAAATCAGTTATTTCATTTACGAATAAAAGACAAGAAAATACTGCAAAGAATAACTGCTTAATCATGCTTACTGTTCTTCTAAAAGTACCGTGAAAAAAAGGCGTAACTATATATACGCACATAAAGCTGGCACACAAGCACACACAAGCACACTTTTTAGGAAGACGTATAATAATAACGTAAGATTAATTAAGCTAATACTACAAGGAATTTTACTAGGGAATTTATTAAAAAAATAGTTTCGTATTAATTTTTTAAATTCAAATTGCTCCGTAATTTAATGAAATATAAATTTGAAAAAAATTGAGTATGTGTTAGTCTTTCCTCTATCCAATGGTGAAATAAAAAATATTTGACGAAAGTGTGTTTGCACCATTCGTCCATGGGTAGTGCGAATTATAAAAAAGCGTTGCATCGTAATGTAGAAATAGTATGATAATGGTGCGTAAATCCGTAATACACCCTTCAACAACACAAGCCATCTTGTCCAAAGCACTGTACACCTCACGTAAGTATATACTTTCTGGTCACGTTCTCAGACAGAAATTAATAATTATATCGCTTTTTTCACTCAGTCAATTCGTCAAACCCGCGACAAGTATCGACAAAACATAAAACTGCAAAACTAAGTTGATAGCTGACATATAGTATTTTGACGTCTTGGATAGAACTTTTGTATTTGTTAGCATTATAAGATGACCAAAGGTGAAACCATTTGACATTTCCCATTTAAGCTTTGTGACATCTTTAAAAATAATAAAAACAAACAGCCATGTTTTGTTTCTTTCACTCATTATGACATGCTAATTGACATCAATGAATAAAATATAGCTTACTCGATTTTTATTTTAGCCCGGCTTCCATGCTAGTCATTGTTCCAAGTCTATTCTATTCTCTTCTGACTTCTCTTCTCTTGCACAGATTACTATATGTGTTTTCTTGCTTTTTTTTCGCTGTGTAGTGTGTACTGTGTAGTGTGATTTGTCGCCGTTCATTGTTTGTATATAAAAGTACTCTGTGGTTCATTGTTAACGTAGTATTATATTCTCTTTGTTTGTTGTTTGTTATTTATTAAATGTATACATGTTCTCACTCAAATAAATCTGTAAATTTGGTTTCAATAAATCTATCTAAGAATTTCAAGATTGTAAATGAGTAAACAAACATGGAGCCTCCAGGTTTGGCATATTTATTTTTGTAACCAAATCGTATGTATAATTTTTCAACATCAGCTTTTTACCAACATAGGCCATATAGAATAACGGGCTTTATTTGCTAGCGCCTAGTTTGTTGTAAAAATTATGAAACCTAAAAGAAAAATGGGGTTGGATCTTATATCGAGTCGCCTGAATTTGAGTAAACTGTGAATGTGGGGGGGTCAAGGGAGTTCTTACTAAGCGCCCTGGAGCAAAACTTGCTGTCGGAGATGCGATAAAATATGGCCCTAAAGTGAAGGTTAGGTTATGTTAGAACAGTGACCACACATCGCGCGAGCGTAGCGAGCGTGCCGCGGCAGCGGCTGGCGAAGCGCTAGAAAGTAAAATGATACAAATATCTGATGAAAATTTTTAAATTTCAATTTCAATTTCAAAAAATCTACGCCTCTCCGGCTGGGAAAAATAAGTGGGGGGACTCCTCTCAACTCCCTCTACCTCCCCGACTATTCCTATCTTCCTATGAAGGCGACTTGATTCAAGATCTTTACCGAAAAATGATCTAATGCATATTGAGAAGAAACAAAAGGCCATGAACCACATTTCTACATGCATTTTCACTACTAATTACTACGCCTTATAGTACATTTCATCATTTCAAGGAATTCTAGTGCATAGAAATCAATCAATCATACATTTCTAATGCCTTTTTGGTACTGAATGTTATTAGTATTTTAACTATTTTAGGAACTAGTATTGCCCTGTTGCCTCGCCCGGGTTGAACATATCTATCATTCTCATGTGCAAAAGTTGAGAAATAAATTGATTGAATTTGGAAGTTTTACTTCTAAAGTGTAGCTTTCTATGCACCCTCTTTTTTATCCTGACATATTAATGCCATACACTGGGCTGTGTTCACGACCTACGCTCAGAGTGCAACCAAACGCTCTAACCCCGTTCACGACCTCAGAGCGTCACATTCACTAAACGAGTTAGAGAGAGAGGTTAGAGCGTTTGGTTGCACTCCGAGCGTAGGTCGTGAACGGAGCCCTGCTGTACCTATCACGTAAAATATTTCTCCATTAGAAGGTAGTTTGGAAGGGATTGCTTTTAGCGATTAGACCGCCTATTATTACAAATATATTGTATTAATATTGTAATGTAAGCATTGGGTTTGTCACGTTTAAGGTTGAGCAATTTACGGGAGTATCTCGGGTTTAGTTCCGGGAATGCCTCCTTCGATTGCCTACATTCCTTTATACCTGCCCAGTAGTCTTGATGTTGTTTCCTGATGTTTTCTCCGATCCAGGCTTTGATTTGGCTGAACGGTATAGGTATCATTGGTTCTACTCCTGCAGGGTGCAGGTTAGAACCTCTCCTTGCCAGTTCGTCTGCCGCGTCATTACGTCTGGATCCACTGTGGCCTTTTATCTATTGAAGAATGATAAGGTTGTGTTTACCAACCTCTTGCAGAAGATGATGGCACTGCACGATCAGCCCCGTCGAGAAGTCATACCTTTGCAGGGCTCAAAACACAGCTGCGCTATCGGAGAGTATTCTTATAGTTTGATCTTATACCTTCCTTTGTAGCACTGCTGAGGCCGCCTGGATTATCCTTACACATTCCGCTTGGGATATGGAGTTGTGTGCGCCCAGGGGTGTTGATATGTGGATTTTGAGGTCGTCTGAAAATGCCCATGACCTGATCCTGTGTTCATTTTTGATCCGTCTGTGTATATCCTCTGTGTATATCATAAATAGACTTCATCATAGTATTAGATGTGGCGATGTCGTTTATTATGTGTGTGTGGGTTGCTTGGTTATTTCGTTCCCAGAGATTTAATGCTTTTAGCCTGTAGGCAGACGCGGCTGCCTCTTGTTGAATGTGTAGGTGCAACGGGGCTAGACCCATCAAAACCTCAAGAGCTGCTGTCGGAGTGGTTCTCATACAACCTGTAACCGCTACACAAGCTAATCTCTGCAATTTTAATAGTTTGTTTATGCAGGTGTTTAACTTAGTTCTAGGCCACCATACCAGGGCTCCGTAGGAGACAGACAGTCTTATTACTGTATTGTATAGCCATAGGGTTATCTTTGGGCTTAGTCCCCATGTCTTGCCCATCATTCTTCTACATTGCCAGAATGATATGGTGGCCTTATTTATTTTGTTATCAATATGTTTCGCCCAATTTAGTTTGCTATCGAGGGTGACGCCCAGGTACCGCACCTCATCTGACAGTTTTAGTTCGGTGTCGAAGAGGTGCGGCAACGCGTAGCCGCCCAGATTTCTTTTATTCGTGAACATAACCAGTTCAGTTTTTGCAGGATTCACGTTTAGCCCGTAGTCTATACACCATTTTTCTACGATCTTAAGTGCATTGTTCATTAGATTGCATGTAACGCTAGCAAAATGACCCGGTATTAGTATAGCTAGGTCATCTGCGTATCCTATTGTGAGAAAGCGTTGTTTGTTTAGTTTAGTGATGAGGTCGTTTGCAACTATGTTCAATAAGAGCGGTGATAGGACGCCTCCTTGCGGGCAGCCTTTAGAGACTAACCCTCTGGTGGTGCCTGTTGTCTCTACTTGCACCGCTCTCAGTTGAAGCATGTTGATGACCCATTCTACTAGTGTTTCCTCCACCCTGTGTTTGTCTAGGGCTGCTTTGATACTACTGAAGTTAGTCTTGTCAAAAGCTCCTTCTATATCAATGAAAGCGCCTAGACAAAGGTTTTTGTTAATAATGTTGCTTTCTATAGTTTTTACCACTTGGTGCAAAGCAGACTCAGTTGATTTACCCGAACTGTAGGCGTGCTGGTTTGTATGAAGTGGAACTGTGTTTAAGTAGTTGTCTCTGATGTACCGGTCACACAACCTTTCCAGCGTCTTGAGAAGGAAGGATGTGAGACTGATCGGCCTATATGATTTTGGATTAGTGTAGTCGCTTTTGCCTGGTTTGGGTATGAATAAGACTCTGACTTAGCGCCATCCTTTGGGTATATATCTATGAGCAATACAAGCCCTAAAGATGCTTGCCAGTGTACTTATTATAAGTTCAGCTCCCCATTGGAGAAGTCCGGGGAAGATCCCATCTAGGCCAGCAGTTTTATAAGGTTGGAATGTGTTGATTGCCCACCCAATTCTGTCTTCCGTTACGACCCGCTTCGCTACGCTCCAATTGTCGTCGTGGGGGTCTGTCCGGTTTGTGGTTTCCCATGTAACATCCCATGTCTGTGATGAAACAGCCCGTAAAATGGGTTTCCAGCAGTAGGGTGTTAGTTTCAGTTTCTGTCTTGGTGTTGTCATTGCGTTTGAGTGTCCCTATGCTGCGTTTTGCATCTAAGGATAGGATTTTCCTGACTGTATTTGCTTGTGTATTGTTTTCTATGTTTGTGCAGTAGTTTCTGAACGACCTACGACTTTTACGACGTATGCGTTTCTTATATTCAGACTGTGCTTTTTTGTAGTTGTCCCAGTCTTCATCCTCGTAGGTGTTCATTGCTCTGTTGAGGAGTTTTCTCACCGTAGACCTGGACAGACTACTGTCCAGGTCTCTTGTCCAGCCTTGATTCCCTGTGATGGGCTTAGGCGTGGTCAGCGGACATGCGTCTTCAAAGCTTTTGGTTAGACTGCTAGTTAAGTGTGTTACTGTTTGTTCTATCTCTTCCGTGTTTGTTGTGTGTGTGTACCTTGTGTGTGCCGAGTGAGGTTGTGTTCCAAGGAAGATTTGATAATATCGTTTAAAAACTAAAAAACAACCGACTTCAATGCCGCGCTATTCATTTTCAGTACCAATTTTGAGATGTTTATCTCAATATCTCTGGAGATACTTATCATACCTCGATAAAATTACCATGGTACCACACTTGGGATATCTCCTTTCGAACAAAAAAAGAATAATCGAAATCGGTTCATAAACGACGAAGTTATCCGCGAACAAACATAAAAATATATATATATATATATATATATATATATATATATATATATATTTTTTATGTTTGTTCGCCTATATATATACGGTCGAATTGAGAAACCTCCTCCTTTTTTTGAAGTCGGTTAAAAATTACCTTGTCGGTCTTACGGGGGTTACGTCTGGGTACTGTTGGCGTGTTGTTTATTTTTAGTTCGAATCTGATCCATCTATGGTCCGAGCACGATGATTCCTTTGACACCCTCCAATTGTTGATGATGTCGTGAGCATTGCTTGTTACCAGAGTTAGATCTATGATGGTACTACACCTTTTTGTCATAAAAGTGGGTTCTGCACCGATGTTTGCTAGAGTGAGATTTGTAGTAAAAAGATAGTTTACCAGTTCTTCTCCTCTGTTGTTTGCTGCCGGCATTCCCCATAGGGGATGATGAGCGTTGGAGTCAGTTGCTAGGATGAGTTTAAATTTGTTTAGTTCGCAGTATCTTACCAGGTCGGTGACGTTTTTCGGTGGGATGTCCTCGTCAGCGGGCATGTAGGCTGACGCCACGATCACCTCCTTGTCCTCCTTACCAGTGTTCCCCAGGAGTCTGACGGTGGCCAGATCCCTAGAAAGGTACTCAGTGAGGGGCAGTGCTGTTATATTCCTGGGAATGTAAATGCAAGCTCTGTGGTTAGTGCAGTTTGAATCTAAAACCAACTTACCGCCTAAGCTATTGAGACCACACACACGCCCTGCCCTAATCCACGGCTCCTGAATTAGGGCGACGGTCTCGTTTTTGTTGGTTACCCCCAGTACTCTGCGCAGGTTAGCCGTAGCAGTGAGGTTGTGCTGGAGGTTGCTTTGGATGACGTTACAGTAAGTGGAGGGTGTCTGGGTCGCCATCATTTAGGTTCCCCTCATCCTCGTCCTCGTCAGTCTCTCCTAGCACATCCTCATCCTTCCTCCAAGTGTCCGTCCTGGGTACAGCGTCGACAGTCATGTCTTCGTCTGTTTCCCTAGAGCTGGAAGGTTTAGGAGAGGAGTGTGCCGGAGCGGCTGCTTTTGCTTTGCCTCCGTCATCTTGTTTTTGGTCCGAATCTGGTTTGGTGCTCGGTCCTGGCTGGTCTTCCTTTGCAATGTCTTTATTAGTCGACGGCGGCTCATCTTGCAGCGACCCATCTGCCGCATAGAACCGCACGTAGACATTTCCGAGGTTATGTCCCAGTCGGCGCTCGTTGTCTAGAAGAATGGGAACAACAGTCTCCGGGATCCCCAGGGTTAAGAAGAGGCTCCCATCTTCTTGTGCAGTGTAGCTGTACACCGTCCAGGTAGGTATCATTGCCCACTTATTCTGCTTGTTGAGGACTAAGCTAGTGTGCCCAACAGTGGCTTTACAGTCTGGCAGGAATAAAGCTGCTCTGACCCTCCTGGTTAGTTCGCTCTGCTTTTTGACAACCAGCTTAGGGCCTGTCGTCTCCGGTATTCGGCTTAGGGCCGTTCGTAGCCACTCCAGTGAGGCAGCGTTCTCGCACCACAACTTCAGAGCCCCATCCCCTATGATTATGATTTCTAGACTAAGTGGTCTGCTGTCCGCCCGCGTGACCGCCACACAGAGTTCGTTCGAGACGATCTCCGAGTAGCTGATCGCGGTCCGGCGGGAGCTGTCCAGCTTAGGTTTCTTACGTTCCCTCGGTGACACCGTGTCGTCCAGTCGCGTCCACTTGCTTGGCTCATTATGAGCCGGAGCCTCCGCTGAGCGTGCGATCGCGATGTCTGCTCGCTTTTTGCGGTTGTAACGGTTGTCACGTTTGTGTCTGTACTTATACCCTTTGCCTGTATGTACTCCTTCAGCTGCTACGTCGGATATTTCCGACGAGCTCGCTTGGGGGGCGACAGGTTTGGGGGCTTCGTTCTGTTGCTGGGATCTACGCTCCTTGTATCGACCCACGGATCCGGCTACTGCCACGGACTGGTCCGCGGAGTTTGCCAGCGGGGCAACCAACTTTGGAGCAGTATCCCTGCTGTTTTGTCTGTTTTTATAGAAGAAGCTGGGTCCTGGCGTGTTCCTCTTAGGTCCCTCTGCCACTGGCATCGGTTCCTTGAGTTTCGCCTCCCTTGCTGCCTCCCGTTTACGTTTCTGTTTAAGTCGTAGTTTCTGACTCTTTGTTAGTTTTCCTCCCGAGACTTGAGCAGCCTGAGAAGCGGCGACTCCTGAGTTTGAGGCTTCAGCTGTAGGCTGTTTCCTCTCCTTCCGGGGTCCCTTGTTGTTTTTACCCTTCGGCCTAACGACCCTCCAGGCAGCAGTGTTTTCCTCCTCTACGGCAAAAGCCGCAGCAAGGTTTTCCACCGCCTCCCCAATTGGGGGTAAACATAATGTCGCGGGTGCGTTTGTTTGGTTATTTTCTGACTCGGCAAGATCCATGTTTAGTTTAGTACGATTCATCTTCTCGGCTCCCCACCCTCCACGGAGCCCGCACCTTTGGGGATGTTGTAGCAACACCAGGGCTACCGAGAAAGATATAGAAGTGGTGACCGCGTTACCTACGAGCCTAACGACACTAACCAATCCGACGCCAAACCCGCCAGAAACAGCGAGCATCGCCGGCTGCAGGCCCCATCGGTCCCCCCCTCTAGCCAGGCAAAGGTGAAGGCTGTCGCCCGTACTGAATAGGCAAAGTCGGCTATCCTTTGCCCTCCCGTTTTGGAAGGAATCCGCACCGAAGAGGAGTGTTGCTAAGGGTGCGGTACCAACCCTGACCAGTCCCCGCTCAGCCACCAGGTTAGCTTCATCCTTCCATACGGGGCACCACGTACAGTACAAAATACGTGGGTGATCACCCCCCGCTTGTTATCACTCAATTGGGGATAACAGGCCCACGGAAACAGACCACATTGTTCCCGTAGCGGACTTGTTGGGATGTTTGGTGGGAAGGTAGGATGGGAAGGATTATGGATGGGTGGGAGTTTCAAGAATTGCGCCTCGTAGTTTTTGTTACATCTGTTCCTTAGGGGACCAGATCAAGAACAGGGCGGCACCACGTGAAGGAAAAATACTTAGACTTGCTATGGATGTCTACACGACCTGCTTTCCTTTCCATAACCATACACCGAACCTGCTCACCGGACAGGTGGCCAGGTTAGGGTTAGTTCTAAAGCAAATAATGACCTAACCCCCCCCAAAGCCGCCCCTGCAAGTCTATTACTATTATTATTATTATTTCTGTTTCTATTATTAACGTTTCAGATGACATTCTGGATACCAGTAAATTTACATTTGCTGGCGACTTTGATGAACAATTTTTGGAAGTACTGAGTCATGTGAGGCTCACTCGGACAGAGGTGGAGAACCTCCAACATTTGCTGGATGATGTGGAAGAAGCACTGTCATATGTTTGGCCAGGTAGTTATAAATCTGTATCATCATCAGTAACAGCCAGTATTTGTCTACTGGTGGACATAGACCTCTCCTATGGCACGCCACTGAGCTCAATTTCCAGCTCTTTGTTTCCAAAGCTTTAAAAATATCTGTATAGTACAAGAGTTTATATATAAAGACTTTTTTTTTTACCACTATCTCGGACAGCTCTGAGAACACACCATTAGATATTTGGCGACAGATTTTCCAAGTTTAGAGTGGTTGTTAATTAGCTAGGCGGACAATAGTCACTGCCCTACCTTCACGCAAGACATTAATATGTTTATACATGTTTGTGTGGCACTCCTATCCTGCGAGTTTACTAAGCCAGTTATTTTGTCATAATGTTCTCCTTCACTGGAGGGCAATTGACTGTGCACATAAATCCATATCCATTGGGTTCTCAAGACACCAAGTAAATAGGTTTCTTCTATGTAATGGAGCTGAATAATCGATTGATGAGCTAATGTTATGTGAAGATTTATATACGACTGATTTGGCTCAGATTTTGGATAGGGTTGGACAGGGATAGCCAGTATTGTGGATACCCTAAGGTATAGGGTACTTTTAGCGCGGGCGAAGCCGTGCGGCGTAGCTACTAGATAATAAACTAACATCAATCAAGTAGCTTTTGATATATCATACAGTTTTGTCCGACATCTATTATTACTATTGCGTGAAGCGATTAAAAGAATGCATAACGCCGTTGCTTATCAACAAAATATTGCGAAACTATACATTTCTTATTTATAGTAGGTACCTAATACCACGGTACATTAAATTGTACCTATAATGTACTGTGCTATTACAGAACACATATTCTCCTGAGATGATATTGTATCTTTCGTTTACTACGTACTACCTGCACCCCGCACCTTTTACACTTCAATTTTATTTTTCTGTTTCTTTCAATTTTGTTTCGCGCTCTATTTTTTTTTTGTTCTAAAATATAAGAACCCCATGTTACTCCTTATATAATGTACGTACCATATGTACTTTCATATGCATTTAGTGAGCGTGAGAAAGATATTAATTTGAAATTACAAAATACAAACAGACACTTCAATTTGATTAGTTTGTATAGATGTATAGATAAAGAAATCATCTAATTCATATAATTTATTTAATTTCAGGTTGTCGAGTTCATCCCTTCGGCTCAGTAGTCACCGGTCTCGGGATTAAAACGAGCGACATAGATTGCTTCATAGACATACCTCCCAACCCGTACAGAAGTTCCTCTAGGGATAGGCAAAAGGGCTCCCAAGTTATAATCGCCAGAAATTGTTTACGCAAGGATAGACGGTTCACAAATTTGTTCGCGATTGCAGCAGCTAAAGTGCCTATAGTTAAATTCGTTCACCTGCCAACCGGCTTCAACTGTGATGTTAATTTCACCAGCTTCAGTGGAGTCAGGAACAGCAAACTGATAGCGTTCATGCTGAGCTTAGATCGGAGGGCGTTGCCCTTGTCGATTATAATCAAATACTGGTCGAAGGTTTACAATTTCACGGGAACTAATCTCATGCCGAACTATGCCCTGACTATGATGGTGATATTCTACTTACAAGTGAAGAGGATTCTGCCGTCCGTGGTGGAGCTGCAGCGCGATGTGGACTGCCACATGGTGGAAGGCTGGAACACTGCCTTCGACTGCACTATCACGTCCCGCACGAATAATCAGGAGGATCTGTACGAGTTACTGGGAGGATTCCTGAAATACTACAAACAGTTTGACTACGAGCGTCTGGTAATCTCACCTTACTTGGGCTATCCCATCCGGAAGGAACTACTCGCCGATATGAACATTATACCGAGTGAGTTTCATCTGTACAAAGCGAACGTGTCCGCAGGGGTATGTAAGGTGATCAGGATGGACTCCGCTCTGTGCGTGCAGGACCCCTTCGAGCACTGCAGGAATTGTTCCATCGGGGTCTTCGGCAAGCTATTCCTAAAAATTCAAAAATATTTTGAAGTGTCGGTCAAAATATTCAACGAGAAGGATCGGGTCGTTTTCCTCGCGTCTCTTCTGACCATGGCTCCTCTGGCAGGCCTCGAGATCACTCCGCGTCTCAACACACAACAAGCCAAGTTCAGAAACGACAACAAAGTGATGAAACACAAGGGGTACAAACACCAGCGGTACGTAAACCAAGGGAATAAAAATAAGATGAATAAAAATAATAGACATCCCCAGCGGCCTCCAGCCTCCCTGAATCAGAGGTTTATTAGATGGCTCAAGGAAAACAAATTTAACAACGGTGCCAGTTAATTAAAGTGGTTACAATATCAGACAATTGAATTGCCATTTTAGAACTCTGTTATGACATAGTAAAAGTAAGCAGTTGTTGTTGATAGTGGTTTACCTATTTAATTTATATCAAACATGTTAACCTCTTTTCTCTTATGTTAATTAAACAACGCTACACGCTGTTGTGTCGATATGTTGTTGATGACAATTATTATGCAACAAACGATTCAACTGTAAATGTACTGATTAGTTAATTTCCTGTTTATCAGGGGAATTCAGTCTTGATTATTATTAATCAAGACTGCTAATAAAATGCTGCTAAATTTGTTAAGGTAATTTTTTGTGAAACTTTATTTAAGAGTTAATAAAGTATTTTCATGTACAATTTATATTATTTATTGAAGAATAACACCTATTTTTTAATGTGTAGATAGGTAATATGTCACGTTGGTAATGGGATGATATTGTTGATATCCTGTTTCACAGCATGAACTGTGCACCCCGTATAACTAATCAATTTTAGTTAAATTGAAATCCAATTTCACCTAATTAATGGTGTTAACCGTTCTGTCAACTTTTCACTAACGGGAATAGGTGTGCATCTGGACTGAGGGATCACACCCTTAAATCCAAGAGAAAGAAAAAGGCAGATTTTTTTTTTTAAATCAATTTATTATCATGTAATTATAATTTTATCTACACTTATATTGTAAAGCTCAGATCATGAATTTAAAAAAAATGTGATAAATATATAATGAAAGACTTTATGCATGTACAATTGTGATAAATATATAATGACAGACTTTATGCATGTACAATTGTGATAAATATATAATGACAGACTTTATGCATGTACAATTGTGATAAATATATAATGACAGACTTTATGCATATACAATTGTGATAAATATATAATGACAGACTTTATGCATGTACAATTGTGATAAATATATAATGACAGACTTTATGCATGTACAATTGTGATAAATATATAATGACAGACTTTATGCATGTACAATTGTGATAAATATATAATGACAGACTTTATGCATGTACAATTGTGATAAATATATAATGACAGACTTTATGCATGTACAATTGTGATAAATATATAATGACAGACTTTATGCATGTACAATTGTGATAAATATATAATGACAGACTTTATGCATGTACAATTGTGATAAATATATAATGACAGACTTTATGCATGTACAATTGTGATAAATATATAATGACAGACTTTATGCATGTACAATTGTGATAAATATATAATGACAGACTTTATGCATATACAATTGTGATAAATATATAATGACAGACTTTATGCATGTACAATTGTGATAAATATATAATGACAGACTTTATGCATGTACAATTGTGATAAATATATAATGACAGACTTTATGCATGTACAATTGTGATAAATATATAATGACAGACTTTATGCATGTACAATTGTGATAAATATATAATGACAGACTTTATGCATGTACAATTGTGATAAATATATAATGACAGACTTTATGCATGTACAATTGTGATAAATATATAATGACAGACTTTATGCATGTACAATTGTGATAAATATATAATGACAGACTTTATGCATGTACAATTGTGATAAATATATAATGACAGACTTTATGCATGTACAATTGTGATAAATATATAATGACAGACTTTATGCATGTACAATTGAATTGAGATTAAAAAGTTTTATTATGATTCAGATATCTTAACAAAATAAAGCTCTAAAATAACTTGTGGTTTAGTGGAAGAATGGTCTGCTTTGACGCTAGAGGTACTGAATTCAATCCCCGCCGTGCACCAATGGATTTTTCTATCGAAAAATGTATGTGCGTTTTTCACAGTGACTGTCCAGTGATTTTCCAAAATTCACCACTGAAGGGGCTGAAACGGGGGTTCAAAGTTTGTATGGAGAAACAAAATTAGATAGTATTTTCTATTCGAAACTTCACACTTGTATGAAGTTTCGAAGTTTCTCCAGTAAAAAAATAAATAAATACGTATTTTTAGACTTTTTAAAAATTCCACCCCAAAGGGTGAAATGGGGTAAAAACGTCTGAAAATTAATATTGTTTCGGATTGAGCTGAAATTTAGAATGCAGATAGTTATTATGAAGTAGGTATCCGCGCAGAAAGTATTTTCTAAAAAATCCTCCTGGATTGGGACCGGGGATTCAAAGTTTGTATGGCGAAACAAGATGAGATAGTCTGTTTTATTCGAAACTTTACACAAAAGTACTTCTGTAAGTAAAGTACGTGTTGTAGGATTTTTCGAAATGGGGTAGGTAACAAAGTCTGAAAATTTGGGTTTTTCGGGTTTTATAAGTATGAATCTCGATTTGCCTTAGTCACGCGATAACATGGAAACGGGTGAACCGAGTTGGCGAATTCCTATTTGATGTCTTTAATGATAGAATCGTTTTTACAAATGAACAGTTTTAAGCAATTAAAAGTAGTAAAAGTAAATAAATAAATAAAAAATAATAAAAAGGGCAGAGGCGTACGTTACGAAGTAACTATTATATATATAATCATATTATATATATAATTATATTATAACTCGCTCCCCGCACGGCTAGGCAGTTACGTGCCGAATCCTGTCGCGCGGTAGGCCTGACTCCTGTGAAAAAGGACATCAAAAATGTCCGAAACGTGTCGGAGTAATTTCGACATCTTAACCCGTGAGTGTAAAGCCGTTTTAAATAATTATATGTGTTATTCTCACGATAATTTTCATAAACAAACTATTATATAATCTGTGGCAGAGGTAAGTACCTGACCTTACGGTCCTATCTCAAAAAACCACCCTGTGTAAGCCGCATCTCGTGCTACACTGCGAACGTCGCCCGCTCGGTCGCAATAAATTAAGAGACAGATCAAGGTACTGACTTTATTTATGACACTTCGATGCGTCCGTATATTTATTTATATGAAGGTACCTGATAAAACATTTCTGTGCTGATAGCATAGAGTAACTTTTTAAACTGGGCTGATAGGCCGCAGTTATTTTCCTGATGGAAAATTGTTGATCGTAAGAACACATTAATTTTATATTAACATAGTAACTTTGAAAAATACGGGACATCAACAGGTCATTATTTAACCATTAATTATTTATTAAAAAAATGACCGCATTTCTTACTAAAACATTAGGCTTGTATCTATTTTTTTTATAATATAGAGTGGCTAATAAGCTGGCGGCACACATGATGGTAAGTACTTACCGTCGAGTCGACTATAACTACTTTCATACCATGTTGATAGCTTATGATATACCTATACTATACCACAGAATAATGAATAGTACACTATACCTACTTGTCGGTTAGTGTACTGAGTACTTTATCTGGATGCAGTATATCTATCTAGCTCATAGTGCCGTGCGGCTTCGCCTGCGTTAAATAGTATTCTGCCTATATCTACTATTGGTCATCTACCTGCATGTAAAATGTCAGCCATATCGATCGAGCATCTTCTTCGTGAAGAGGTAACAGTTACCAACAAATATTTTACAGTACCTTTTTAGGGTTCCGTAGCCAAATGGAAAAAAACAGAACCCTTATAGATTCGTTATGTCTGTCTGTCTGTCCGTCCGTATGTCACAGCCATTTTATTCCGAAACTGTTAGGACTACAGAATTGAAACTTGGTCGGTAGATGTATTCTGTGAACCGCTTTCCGATTTTTATACAAAAATAAAAAAATATAAAAGTTCAAGGGCAAAGGTTCAAAGGGCATCCCATAGATGGAACTGAAACAAAAAAAAATTTTTCTTCAAACCTATACGTGTATGGATAGGTCTTCAAAAATGACATTAAGGTTCCTAAAATCATTTTTTCTCAAAGTCAATGATTTGAAAGATAGGTGCGTCTAAAGTGGTAAAATGTGTGTCCCCCCCCTCTAACTTTTAAAGTATGGGAGTGAAAAATCTAAAAAAAATATATGCTGTAGATCGCAATTCAAACTAACAACGAAAATTGGTTTGAACGAGATACAGTCAGCAGTTTTAGAGATATGGCGACCGCAAAGATATATTTGTTTTTCATACAAACACGCTAGGCCTAGAATACTCTCAACGACTCTCAAGGGCTGTGTGCCGGAACTCCGTACGATTATGGCGGCAGATTTTCTCTTTGACGGTGGTAAGCTACTTTTTAACCGATTTCAAAAAAAGGAGGAGGTTTCTCAATTCGACTGTATATATATATATATTTTTTTATTTTTATGTTTGTTCGCGGATAACTTCGTCGTTTATGAACCGATTTCGATTATTCTTTTTTTGTTCGAAAGGAGATATCCCAAGTGTTGTACCATGGTAATTTTATCGAGGTATGATAAGTATCTCCAGAGATATTGAGATAACATCTCAAAATTGGTACTGAAAATGAATAGCGCGGCATTGAAGTCGGTTGTTTTTTAGTTTTTAAACGATATTATTTGGTAGCAAGTCAGGCGGAATATCCATATAATGCCTACCACCTGTGGACGTACACCTGTGCTAGGAGTTGAACCAGTGACCTTTATGATATCAGTGTCGTTAGTAGGTCATAATATGGATGACAAAGTACAAATAATATTACTTTTATACTTACTATGGTCTCATAGGTATTTATGTTTTCCTTATGAATAGAATATGTATAATAATATAAGGTATGTATTATTATAGTAATTTAATCTATTAATTGCAACATAACTAAGACTATGTTGTGATTCAGAAAATAGATTAAATTCTATCATTTTTAGAATTTTCCTGCTAAAGCCGGTGTCCGTTAACCAAGAATTTAAACATATATAATAACACTATATCTACTTAGATATTAAAACAAAAACTGAGTTGTGTAAATAGAGGTAATATATCATACCTTTTGTAGGAATTAATGCTGAATAGGCAAGCGGTTGACCAATATCTCACATGATATGTGGTCCGAGATATATTCCATTTCATTTACAGCTTTCAAACCTTTCATATTGCTATGAGTTAGGTACGTACTTAACTTTAAATATATTAATTAGGTTTGGTTCTAGGTTTGTTCAACATACCTACGTATCGATCTACCTGCAGCAGGAAATGTACTCCATTGCCCGAATATGTGATTTTCCGATAAGTTTGTATACAACGGCCTAGGAATGTTTATGTCGTGAGTGAAAAGTTTTGCTCTAGGCAAAGTGTGCTGCATTTTGGACCGCAGCGAAATCGAAACCTGCTCTGAAGAAAATGTATATATCATCATTATGTAACTAAAAAGAAGTAGGTCTTGAATATCAAATACATACTGATTAATTCGGGCTTGAAATAAAACGTAGGTAAGTAGGTATAATATTTACTAAAGTAAGACCTTGCACCTACCCTACCCGTGTACTTACTTCACAGTTTATGCAATAAATAAAATTCCTATACTTGTTCTTATGAAAACATATTAGGCCAACTCAGTCGAAAATTCTAAAAACATTACGATATAATAAAATCGAGCAAATAAATGACGGTTCCATAGATGCACAGTAAAACCTTCCACCACCCCAATCATAATTTGATCCATTATTGGTAAAGCGACCTCTTGTAAGTACCTCCTTTTAATGAAAATCACGCCTATTTGTACAAAAAAAGTTTGTTCTGCAGGCAGATAGTGTATAACTGAGTGTGTCTCAGACTTAACTGCAGGTCGCGCAGGTTCGAAGAACACTACAACTTCTTATCTCAGTATAGTGAGTCGATAGATGCCCGAGTTAAGACGCACGTTAAACTCGCTAGACAAAGTATATATCGAAGCTGGAGGCAGTGCACTATGGATATTTTAAAATGTAAGAACATTATAATTTACACTGACGGACTAATAAACTGCATTAAGTTCAGGATTACTTTGGAATTAATTGAATGGTCCTTTCTAGTAAACAAACATTTAAGGATATGATACTGCGCTGTTATGAAGTTTACGAACCAAACTATTGGTTATTTAAATTTGTATAATTTATAATAATAAGTTATAGTTATTAGTATTAATATTTGTATTTTATTTCAAAAGCGTCTGGAACATTGGTGCAGTTTATTAGTCCGTGAGTTTATTATATCTACTTATATTATACCTATCATCGACTTCAGTTCTGATTATCGTCTTTCAGTTTGGGTATTTTAGGGTTGTGATGTGCCTAGTGTATTAATTTTGTGTTAACAAAAAAAACCTACGGTCTTAGGTAATTAAACTTGTATGTTTTTTAACATCGGAAACAGCCCATCTGATGTGATGATGTGGTTTTAAATGGAATTATAATTACTTGGAAGTGCAAAACGGCAGTAAGTATAGTACCTACATATAGGTTATATACCTAGGTATCAATATCCAAAAACCGTAGATATACCTAATGAAAAGATAGATATATTTATATATATATATATAGTATATTTGGAGATACCCACCTTCTATGGAGTTATAGCAATAAACCCTCAATAGCCAAAGAGTAAATCAACATTAATAGTAGTCGGATATTTTAGATTGTTTTAACGGACATTTTTGCATTAACCTTACCGTAACATAAAAACACTTCATCATCATCATCAGCAGCAGTCTGTGTTAGTCCACTGCTGGACATAAGCCTCTTCTAAGGGTCTCAACTGAGCCCGATCTTCGGCTCTTCGCATCCAACGACTGCCAGCTACCTTGCGCAGATCGTCGCTGCATCTCGCCGGAAGGCGTCCGACCCTACACTACGTTTTCCTAAACAAGGTCTCCACTCCAGAACACGTTTACCACATCTGTTATCGGTGTTTCGACTAATTGACCGGCCCACTGCTACCATGGGCCAAAATCAACCATTCACAACGGCTGGTTTTAACCTATGAGCACATAACCACAGAAAATATTGAAACATAGTGTTTTACCACGAACTTGCATAAAAACTCGGTGAACTAACTAAAACATACAAAGATCTACTTTACTCGGGCAAGAAGAGCCACTGGGGCGCTAAGGACAGCGTTTCCTGTTCCGCGACATTTTCCTAGTTTTTTCACCATGACGCGGAATTGAGATGAGATAAAGTGATTAAACAAACTCGGCTCAGTTCAATTATAACTTGCCTGCATTATTGACATTTATTGAAGACAGACTAACATACTCTTTAGGCACTAAGCTATATCACCGGATGATAAGTGAGGATGCCGTTGAAAATGGAATGATTGTTCTTGTCCAGAAGTCTCACTGCCGTATTCCATTTGATGGAGAGGAGAGCTGTGGCACTAGACAACAAAGTTTAGTGTAACAAGTAACAACCCTATTTGGGTTGTTAAGAAAAACAGTTTACGTTGACCCCTATTTGACATTCTGTCCCAGTACTGGTGGTGATCTTAAGCGCATTGCTGTGTGCGTCGCATGCGCAGGATTCTTTCGAGGTGCGTGCGGCGCGTGTGCTGCGTGCCGTGCGGCTGCCACACGACCGGCTGCGGGCCGTCGCAGACCTCCTGCGCGACCTAGCTCGAGCCATGGACGAGCGCTGGCCTGGTAGGTAACACATTCTTTATATTTTCGGCATGCTCTATAACTATCAGCACAGAACAGATAATAATATGACAAGAGATAAACAAGCAATATTTTAAACAACCTTTTTAAACACAAGCTTTTACATAACCTAGGACCAGAGTAAGTCAAGACAAATCCAACGAGCCCAAACACGACGGGTATAACATGTGTAGTTTAGGAGTTCCTTTGGCCACCTTCCAGCTCCATCATCGGATCAGCACCATTTCATCATAATATTGCATTGTCACGCGATTTACACATGTATGCAAAATTTCAGCTAAATCGGTAGCTGAAATTATAATACCGGGAAGTTGATCAAATTTAATTTGCCAGAATAGAATAGAATGTTCTTTATTGCAGTAACTGTGTAAAGTAAGTACATGGGTACAAACAAGGTCTTATGTTAGATGCGTTTCAACAGTTTTTCCCATTTCGGGCGTTTTGATGATGATGACAAACATCGGGGCAGGTGAAACTAAATAACAAACTGTCTTTACTGAGACAGTAGAATCGAACTTTGTGGTGCGTTTTTGCTATCACGTCTGATGAAAAAGTAAAGGAATCATTATCAGATATACAAATTTACGCGTGGACCGACTCAATTGTGGTTCTTGGTTGGCTATATGGGGACACCAATAGATGGAAATCATTTGTAGCTAACACAGTTCGTACGATACTCGACGTCATACCATCATCATCATGGCACCATGTTCATTATGAAAATAACGCAGCAGACTGTGCTACAAGAGAATTGACATCGCACCAATTGTCAGAACATCTTTTGTGGTGGCAAGGCCCGCAGTGGTTGGCCACATTTAAGCACAAAACCTTAGAACGTAATACATACCAACCACCGGTCATAGAAGTAAAAAATGCTAACTGTGAGCGTAGCCTTCGCTTATAAAAATGAATTCATTAATAAACTATTCAAAGAATATAAGCTCGACAAGGCGCTTAACGATAAAAAATTGCCGGCTATTGCGTTTCACCAAGTGGATGCGGAATAAACAAACGCCTCAACATAAATACCTATCGGCATCAGAATTACAACATGCTTTAAATCTGACAAATAAAACTGTGCAAGCTATTGAATTTCAAAACGAACTACAACCATTTGACAAAAAAATCTAATTAAACAAGCAACCCTTACATCGACTCGAATGATGGATTGATGAAAGTTGGCGGAAGGTTAAATAATTCTTTGCTCAGTCCAGCTGCAAACACCCTATAGTTCTACCCCCTCACCACAATAAACTTACCGAGCTTATCATACGCTAAAGCTAGGCTCATCACGTCACACTTCATGGTGGACCAAGCCTCACGCCACAGATTATATAATAGTTACTACGTAACTCACGCTAGCCTACATCCGAGAAAAGTACTGGATACTTACAGCGTTTCAGCGTTTGTCTACAGCAACGGCACCGGGACGTCACCGGCAACAAAATGCCGGCGCCGAATTAGCGGTACATATGTAGGTATGTATGGCAGCTTGTCCACAGCATGATCGGCACCGGGCGACGTCATCTCGGTCGCCGATATTTCGAGTAGATCCGCGCGACCGCTAGAAACCGGCCAGAGATTTTGACAGGCCGATGTGCCGGCATTGGCTCGCAATACAAAACACGTTTGATCTTGTCCACACACTGCCGGCGCCCGGCGCCGTTCGATAGGTTATTGTTTTTTTATCTGAGGCTGTTTGTTTTATTTCGATGGAACCGCATCTGCCACGCATGACAGCTAGAAGAAACAGAACCACCGGAATCGGTGGCGGTGGACAAACGATCGCCGGCACATCATTTTCAAACCGGCCCGAAAAAATGTCGGTGCCGGTGACGTCCCGGTGCCGTTGCTGTGGACAAACGCTCTTAGCGGGTACTAGCCAAGGTACTATTAGGTAGTGAACATTTGGAAATTGCTCTCAAAATTTAACTTTTAAATTTTACAGTTTTTTAGCATTAGGTAGTGAACATTTGGAAATTGCTCTCAAAATTTAACTTTTCAATTTTACAGTTTTTTAGCAGTTTTGAGGGCCCGGTGGCGTAATCGGGAGAACGTTCGGCTTTGATGCCGTGGTACCGAGTTCAAACCGCCGTGCACCAAGGGATTTTTCTATCAAAAAATTTATGTGCGCTTCTCACAGTGGCCCTCCGGTGAAGGAAAAACATCGTTAAGAAACCAACAAAAACCCCCGCATGGTGGTAGGACACTATCTAGTGTCCGCCTGGCCAGCTACCACCCTCAAGTTAGAAAATCTGTCACCAAACATCTAATGTGTTCCGGCAGCTATCCTTGAGAGCCAGTTCCCATTCTAGGTCTAGCGTGCTTACCATCTTCGACCGCATCATCACTTACCAACAGGTGAGATAGTGGTCAAACGCTAGCCTATAACGTATAAAAAAAAAAAAAAAAGTAAGTTTCCGTTGTTCTGCAGGGTTATTCTCAATCATTCGAAAGCAAATTCGGATTCGACAACTGCCTCTCCTTTTACTCGGATCTTTGCAATTCACAATGCTCCGATCGGTTACTTTTGACATTTCAATTCGAAAAAAGCAATATTTTAAAATGGAAAGGTTTTCGCGACAAAATAGCTCACGGATTCATCAATATTCAAAATAAAAATTACGCTTCCAAATCCGAATATGTTTTCGAGATTGAGAATCAGGCTGGACTGCAATATTTCGAAAGTTAAAAGCGTTTACGATGAAAACTTGTACTAGGGGTACAGTCGCCAACCCAAGCCAATAGTAGCGCCACTTCGAACTCGTCCCTGACAGCCAGTATTTCAACTTGCAGGCAGCAGAGTGTCACCCTTCGGCTCAGTAATATCAGGTCTGGGTCTGCGGGACAGTGACGTGGACTGTCTCGTCACGGTGCCGGGCGGGGCCCGTCCTTGGGCCGTGCACGAGGCCCGCGCGGTGCTGGCGCGGTATCCTCGCCTGTTCCTGCGACCGACAGCAGTGGTGGACGCCAAGGTTCCTCACGTGAGAGTGCTCCACGCGCCGACAAGCTTGCAGTGCGACCTGAGCTTCCATAGCAGTTCTGCAGTCCGCAACACCGCACTCCTCAAATACCTCCTCCACCTCGACACGCGAGCGTTGAACCTCGCCACCATCATCAAGTACTGGGCGAAGGTCCACAAGCCTCCAGGAGAGAGACGGATCATGTCTAACTACGCGATGACGCTGCTCGTCGTCTTCTACCTGCAGCAAGTAGACATCCTACCTTCCATCGCGTCCCTCCAGCGGCCGCCTCGCCTGCTCGCGGACGACTGGCCGGCCGGCTTCCAAGAAACCGCCTTCTACTCCTCCAATAACAGTACTCTGTACGACTTGCTCGGAGGATTCTTCAAGTATTACGACGGGTTTCAATTTGAGAGTAAAGTCGTGTCCGTTTTCGCCGGAACTGCGTTCAGCAGAAGTGCTTTTGATGATGCAGCCGCGGTGCCGGAAATATTTCCTCTGTACAAGAACAGGATATCAGATGGGAGACAGCACCTGAATACGAGCACCGGCATTTGCATACAGGAACCGTTCATGCACGAGTCCAATGTGGCGGCGGATGTCACTCCGACAGCGTTTGCCAAGTTGAAGAGTGAAGTGAGATTCGCAGCGGCCGTGTTTGAGAGAGGTGGACATGATCTGTTGGATGTTGTTGTGGGGGAGAGTGGACGTTGTGGAACGTTCCCGAACGTGTATGATAGCCGAGGGGATAGCTGGTCGAACTTAACTGGTCCTAGATGAGCTATACATGAGCGGTGTCCGTGGATGGCTGTGATCTGTCACGCTGCGGGCGTCTATGTACATAAGTATATTATATAGTGATATGTACTGTAAAGGGAATCCATTGGCGTATCCTAATTCCTTAATAGTCTGTGCCATTAGCGAACCAACAAGCCAACGATTTAAACCCTTGGCTCGCCGGCTCGTTGGCTTTCGTCGGTGATCCATTGGAGAGCAAACAATCATCAACAATCTACTATCATTGTTGGCGGTTTTTTGCACCGCGGACTTAGAATTTCAAGCATGAACAAAGAGCCAGCGCGCGAAGCCGCCGGTTTATAAGTCCGCAGTCTTTTAAGTGCTCCATTGGTTAGAACTTTGGCTCGAGAGTTTTACTCGCCAATGATCAGCCTCTTTAATTACACTTGATAAGTTAATGTAGTTACTTACCTATGTACTTGGTATATATTTTGCTAGCTGTGCCCCGCGGCATTACCCACGTAAAGATCTATCCTGTGAGCATATCGGGATATAAAGTACCTGTGTTATTCCAGGGTCTAGGCTATCTACATACAAAATTTCAGCTCAATCGTTGGAAAAGTTTTAGCGTGACGAAGTAACACACATGCTTACACACACACACCAATTTTCGCTTTATGATATTAGTAGGATTTCTTGTCAGGCTACATTGTAGAAAACTACTATTAACACGTTCGCTGCTGAAAACACACACCGTGCGTTTTTTCGATTTTTGGTATCGGAAGTAAAATTTAAAAAAATAATAATACATGTTTATTTTAAATTATTTTTTTTACAAGGGGTGCGTGTGACCTTCTGCTGTTAGATTTTAGATTTTATTTGATGCCACACCTACGAAAATAAAAAAAATAATGAAAAATGCAAATTATGCGAAAAAGTGCCGCAGTCAAAGTGTTAATTTCATTATTTCGTAATTTGTAAAGCCTGGAGTTATCTGTGAATTATGTTATTAATTTGTGATGTATAAAGTAAGTAGTAAGTTTAATTATATATTAATATTTGTATGCATATTTTAAGAATAAATTAATTTTGTATAGATTTGTGATAATACGTAATAATAACGTAACATGGACATAATATATATATATATATATATATATATATATATATACATATATATATATATATATATATATATATATATAAATACATATATATATATATGAAAGGCGGCAATAGCCCAATGGATAGGGTGTCGGACTGGCAATCAAGAGGTCGTGAGTTCGAATCCCACCCCACCCATTGCACTATTGACGTGAACCCACTCCAGACACAAGCATATTTAGCTTAGTTGGAGGAGTTAACAAGAATACTAGTAATGTGCAACCCACGTTGCGAGTAATCTTAAAAAAAAAAAAAAACTTATATATATATATAATATATGTATATAAAATATATATAATAGAATATATACATATATATATTATGTGTGGACGGCAATGGACGGAAATTGGCTGAATAATAATTATGACATGGACTTAGTACGATAGAACAAAGATTTGTTGTGTTTTTTACATGTACAGAAGCTTATATCGTAATGTGTTCCGGCAGCTTCCCTTGAGAGCCAGTTCCCATTCTAGGCCTACCGTGCTACCATCTTCGACCGCATCATCACTTACCAACAGTGAGATAGTGGTCAAACGCTAGCCTATAAGGCTTAAAAAAAACATAATATGATTGTTATAATTCGGCAATCTACCATTATCAACAAAACTCCTGTAATTTGTAATTCGCTTTATTTGTTAAATATGTTTAGATGTAAAATATGTTTAGATGTAAAATCATTGCATTGGTTTTAAATACTTGCAAACTTAGTATTACATGTTTATTACTTTTAAGTTTAATAATAATTCAGTTACCTTACTGTATCTTACTTAATAACTAACATATAATTACACATATTTTTTAATCAATAGGAACAGTAGGGTCTGTCCTTGAGAGCCAGTCCCGTTTCTAGGCCTACGTGCTTACATATCAGCCTATACTAAAGAAACAGACAATTACATAATAAAAAAGGTTTATAGTACAAACTATATGGAAACTATTAAAATGTTATTATTTCATCTACATCCTCAACCGCATCATCACTTAGCATCAGGTGAGATATTGGTGAAGCGCTAACATATATAGTATAAAAAAATCTCAGTTGTGTATGTACTAATGTTTGTTCTATAAGTAAAATCGTGGTTTATCTTTAATCAGCCAGAATGAGTCGATGGCCTCTCCAGCTTCATCCACAGATATCTGCAACAAGAAACATGAGAAAAATATAATTAAATATAAAAACCGGCCAAGTGCGTGTCGTGCGACGCGCTGTGTAGGGTTTCGTAGTAGTATAAAATTTAAAATAATTAATTTTTTAAATTATCCAACACCCAAGTTCAATGACTATTACTGCTAACTGATAAAGTTATCTTAACCGCTATAACTTTCCGCTAAAGTTCATGAAATGCACTAAGTATTATCATGAATTTTTCCAGAATTTTCAAGCTAGCTGTTTAGCTTATAAAGGGGGGGGGGGGACAAAATTACACCTTTCTAGTACTAACGGTCTCTTAGCAAAACCAGACAGACATGACGAAACTATAAGGGTTCCTTGTCAGGACTTTATTTAAGATTGTTTGAAAAACTAAAAGAACCGACTTCAAACGTCGCGCTACTCGCTAGTCATTTTCAATAGGTACCAAGTTTGAGGTGTTTATCTCCATATCTTTGGAAATACTGAACATATATCGATGGAAATTAAATGAGACCACCTGGAAAGTATACCCTTTTAAACCAAAAAAATATAATTTGCCAAATCGGTTCAGGCGTCTACGACTGATTGAAAAACTCCTCTTTTTTTTGTAAAGTCGTTTAAAAAAAGTTGAAAGAATCTTGACAGATTGCTAGAGATGTAAAATGACTGAATCTAACCAGTCACAATCGTCGTAAACCTTAGTGACCGGTCATTTAAGTACTATTACAGTGCGGCCCTAGCTATTAAACTAGGTGTTTAAACGTGTGACCAGACTAGAGCGAGCACAACAGCCGCGTAACTATCGGCGGGCTAGACGGGGCAGTGCCTCGGGGCCCCCAAGCTCAGGAGGGCCCTCGGACTCTGACGTACAAACTATAAATTGATCTCGAAAATTTCTCCCACATTCGGAATATAAATAAACCAGATTCTAGGAACGCGACTTTAATAATGGAAATTTATTTTAAAAAGTACAAGGGAATTCCCAACAAGTCTCGAACGTCTTTGTTTGAAACTTGCGGGAAACTAGCCCCCTGTATTCTTAGGCTGGTGTCACAGTCGCACCGTCGAACAGCGCGTTTCAACAGCACGCGCTTGACCCAGGGCGGAACTATGAAAAACGCGGCGCACTTTAACAGCTTGACTATAAAACGCTACTAGTGAATTAACAAGCGCGCGAGTCTAGTGAATTCGCGCGAGTCATATTCTGGTCTCCGACCGACCAGAAAACCGACCAGAATACCAAATGTGGAGAACCACCACCCCTCCTTGCTCGAACTCATGCTGACCTCAAATCCAGACAATTATCAGGTATCTGTTGATCCACTCCTCGGTTCCTCAGATCACTGCCTGGTGAGATCAGTCGTGCCAACTCTTAATCGCGCTAGACCTTCTCCAGCTGGGAACGCACAGTTTGGTACTATGAGTCAGCAGACTGAGATGGCCTTCGCGAGTTCTATGCGTTGTATCGTATCCCTGGGGGCAACTCTGTTTTTCTACGGAGGATGTTGATATGTGTACTGACGCCATCACTAACATCGTGCTTCAGGGCATGGAATGTTACATTCCAAATTCGGTGGTTCGTGTCGGAGGGCGCTGTCACCCCAGGTTTAATAAGTCTTGTGCGGTTGCATCAAAGTGCAAACTTAATGCATTTAAGGCTTGAACCACAGCTGACAGCGCGCGCGTGATCCTAACACCGCTTTCTTTAAAAATAAATTAAACGCTGCCTCCAGGTCGAGCAAGAAGGTGGCTGCCAAGGCCAGAGATCAGCATATAACGAGGATTAAGGACCAACTCGCCAGTTTTCCGTCGGGAAGCAGAGTTTTGATCGCTTGCCAAAGCAGCCAAGGGTAACATTTGCCAATTCCTCCCTATCAGCCCTACGAAATCTGGATACCAGCCTGGCCCACACTGCTAAAGTAAAAGCCGATCTTCTTGGTGGTCTTTTTACATCTAACTCGACCCTCAACGATGAGGATGTATCGCTGCCGGTTATCCCGAGGTGTAAGAGTTCCATGCCACAAGTACTCATCTCCTAGATAGTACGGAAGGAACTCTTTTCCCTTGATGTGCGAAAATCGAGTGGGCCAGACTGCATTCAAGCAATCGTCCTAAAGAAAGAGCTCCCGAGTTGACTCCAGTGTTAACGCGCTTGTTTCTACTCTCCTATACCTCAGGATACAAGCTCCGTTTTTGGAAAGTTGCCCAAGTCCACCCATAACCAAAAAATGTGATCGCCGACCCGTTCAATCCAACTATAGGCCTAAAGCAATTACTTCTCTACTCTGCAAAGTTATGGAGCGTGCTGTCAATACGCTGCTCCTCCGGTACCTCAAGGTACCGGAGCTGCGAGCTGCGAGGTCACTTATCAGCTGATGCTCTTCGAAAGAGCTGATAAGTGAACGTCAATATGGTTTTCGACACGGTCGCTCAGCTGGTGATCTTCTAGTGTATCTAACACACTGATGATCTGAAGCTGTAGTGAGTATGGTTTTCGACACGGTCGCTCAACTGGTGATCTTCTAGTGCATCTAACACACTGATGGCAGCTGATAGATGAACAGCTGTAGTGAGTAGAGGGGAGGCACTTGCTGTAAGCTTAGGCATTGCGAAAGCCTTTGACCGGGTCTGGCACAAGGCGCTTTTTTCCAAGCTTCCATTTTACGGCCTACGGAGAACGTCTCCAAATGGGGTGAATGTAATTTGGTCCGATTTAACCCTACGAAGACACATGTTTGCGCTTTCACTGTCCTTTTTCGTAGCTCTCCGATTTCAGGGCGTTCTCCTTACAAAATCCAACAGTCTTGGGATCCTAAGCATCGACATGTGAGGTCCAATTAAAGATTCAGTGGGAAGCCAAAGCAAAACTATGCATCCAGGACCATCTAAAAAAGCTGAAACCTTTGAATTGAATTTTAAAATGTAGTTTGCAATTGTATGAACTAAAACTAACGTTTTCCAACTGCTTTTTGCCTGAGCTATCAAAAAAATATAATTTTAAAATGTTTCACATATAGATTAAATACCCTTTTCTGGAACGGCGATCCGAGCTACCATCTTTAGCCTCTTGACTCTTTACAGCGAAGAGCCACTAGAATTGTCGACGATCCCGAGCTCTTTCAAAAATTGGAACCACTAAGCCTCCATAGAGATGTCGGTGCGCTGACCATCTTTTACCGTCTCTATAATGTGGAATGCTCTAAGAGCTTTTGGACCTGATTCCACCATCGCCATTCTTTTCTTGTACTGCTTGTCACCGTCAAAAAGCTCACCCTCACATCTTAAAGACTTGGACATAAAGGGCAAGCGGTTTGGCGATCGCAGGACGTAGCTCCTCGCACTGGTGACGCTGCTGCCCGTCACCGGCCTATAGTATTTAGCTACGCCATAATTTGAAATGGTTATACCACCATTTGTCGCTCGCCAGAGCCTCGCTAGTTGGTCAGCATAATGCACCACGGGCAGGTGAGGTTGGCTGGCAGCACTGAGTTGGTATTTGTGCTCCCTTACATCCCTAAACTTCAAACGCTTGCTTATCTATAATAAAAAAATTACAAGCGCGCGCCTCTGGACGGTTAATAGTTATATTTAGTAAAATAGATTAGTTGGGGCCCTAGTTTATTTTTTGCCCCAGGGCCTTTAGTTACCTAGCTACGCCACTGGAGCACAAAGAGCTGTATTGAAGGTGATGCTGCACAAACCTTTCAGATTCTCCACGAGAGCTCTGTACCTACCAAGAAGTCTAAGTTTTGACTGTCAAATCTTCGGCTTCTCAAAATTATACTGTGCGGCAATTATTTATTAATAAAGCAGTCAGTGAAACCACAAAAAAGTTCGGAGCTCGATTACCTGGGAAGAGCTCATTAAAAGACGCGTGTTTGGCTGCCCTGCCTGTACATTCATTTCATACTAGGCATGTGCCTGTGAAGTCTAAACGGAAACTCGATTTTTAGGGTTCCGTGCCCAAAGGGTAAAACGGGACCCTATTATTAAGACTCCGCTGTCCGTCTGTCTGTCTGTCTGTCTGTCTGTCTGTCTGTCCGTCTGTCACCAGGCTGTATCTCATGAACCGTTATAGTTAGACAGTTGAAATTTTCACAGATGATGTATTTCTGTTGCCGCTATAACAACAAATACTAAAAACAGAATAAAGTTAAAAATAATAGAGGGTCCCCATACAAGAAACGTGTTTTTTTCGGCATTTCACGCCATCTATGAACGCTTAGTTAGGTAAACGTCCCATAGATGGCGTTATATTGAAATGTCGATCCCGAAATGAAATACTAAATAAGAATGAAATACTGTAGTGTGTTACGGAACCCTACTAGTGCGAGTCCGACTTGCACTTGGCCAGTTTATTTTATTGTATCCTACTTACCACTATTTGAAAGGTTTTAAAATCGTTTATAAGGTCAAGAATTTTCCAGATTTACGCCGTGTATATGACGTGTATACCTGACTTATAAATAATCCATGTAATAACTATAAGTACGCAATAATTGCGTTGAAATGTTCAATAAATAAACTGGCCAATTGCGAGTCGGACTCGTACACGTAGGGTTCCGATTGAACAAAATTTGCCGGAAAAAACAAGTTTTTTTTGTATGGAGTCAGTCCCCATTTACTTTTAATTTAATTTTGTTTTTATTACGTTATGTTACTACAATGCTATAGCAAACATTGTAATAGACACTATGAGCAAATTTCAAGTGTCTATCTGTTACAGTTTGTAAGATGCCTGTAAAACGCCTGAATAACTTGGAGATCCCCTTTTACTTTTAACTTATTCTGTTTTTAGTATTTGTTGTTATAGCAGCCGTAGTTATACATAATTTGTAAAGATTTCAAGTCTCTATCTATTATGATTCATAAGTTAAAGCAAAAAACGCCGAATAAACACGTGTCTTGTATTTATGATATTTAATGTTATATTGCTTTTAGTATTTGTTGTTAAATCCGAATACATACTTCGTGAAAATTTCAAATGTGTACCTTTCACGGTTAAAGAGATAGAGCCCTGTAAAGTTCGGACGGACGGACGGACGGACAGCGAAGTCTCAGTAATAGTTAATTAGTTCCGTCGGTTAGGTACGGAACCCTAAAAATGAAGAAAAGTACCATGTTGTCCTGTTACTAACCTGCTCCATATAGATGTGTGTATTGTTGTACGCCTTGAACTTTGTGTAGCCGTAGTCTTGTGAGTGGAACGCAGACCACGGGAACGGATTACCTGGTAAGTTAACTTTATTTCATTCACCAGCTGTGCCCCGCGGCTTCACTTGCGTTACAAGTTATCCTATAGCACATTTATACAATCCATAATTGTAAAATTGTGCCTATAGCTTAACCCATAGTTATATATAGCTTAACCCGTTTGACCGTGGAGAAGTCCCAAACAAACAAGTATACAAACTGACTTTCGCATTTATAATATTGTTGTTGATAACGTCGTTTGTTGTTGTCAACTGGTCATGAACGCAGAAAAAAGTTTTTTAAAACATAACCGTTTAAAACAAGATACTTCAAATGACGCGCTAAATGCAAAATTTACAATGGGAACACCTCAGTCAATCTATTTCGAATTAAAAAAAAACTTCATAAGATCGTTTAAAAAACTAAAAATAACCGACTTCAATGCCGTGCTATTAATTTTCAGTACGAATTTTGAGGTGTTTATCTCCATATCTCTGGAGATACTTATCAAACCTCGATAAAATTACTATGGTACCACACTTGGGATATCTCCTTTCCATCAAAAAAAAGAATAATCAAAATCGGTTCATAAACGACGAATTTATCCGCGAATAAACATAAAAAATATATAAATACTTACGGTCGAATTGAGAAACCTCGTTTTTTTGAAGTCGGTTAAAAATTGTTTACTATTGACAGAAAAATATGTGAACATAATACATAAAAAAATACATATAGACGAATTGAGAGCCTCCTCCTTTTTGATGGCGGTAAAACACAAAATGCCGTCACTAGAGGCTGATACGTGGCACAATTTTCTTCTATACACAGTATAATACAAAATTGCTCCCGCTGTCTGAACGCTTTAGATCTTTTAAACTACGCAACGTATTTTAAAAGTATGTATGAAGGCGCTCATGAAAATGGAAGAAGCGAAATTGTAACAGGATTGTAGCATGTGGAAATAAATAGTATCTGCCTACCCCAACGGGATAATGGCGTGATTTATGTATGTATTTGAATGCGGTATTCATCAATAGATAGAGTGGTTCAAAAGGATGGTTTATAACTAGGAATAAACGCAGGTAAAGCCATGGGGGGCAGCTAGTATGATATAAAGAAGGCTTACGTTTGAATTGGTCTCGGCCTTCCTTGCAGCCCGCCGAACCAGTTATTATATGTACCGGGGCTCTGAAACGTACACATAGTCGCATACATACTTAGCGGCAGTTATTTTACAGTATTTTAATGGCCGGTTTCTGAGTACATTTATAGAGAGTTTATTAAGGGCCAGTTTCACCGGTTTCTGTTAGCCCTATTAGGCACTTATCTGACAGATTTTTGACAACTTGTGTATGGCGTCAACTGTCAGATAACTATCTGAAGCTATATCATGAACCGGTGAAACTGGGCCTGATGTAGATAAACACTCAATAAATGTACCTCAAAAACCGGCATTAAGGTAGCTTTGCTTTCACTAGTTCCTGATAAAGCCTATAAGCATTTTATCTGACGTTTTTTTTTAATATCTGATAGACTAGCGTTTGTCCACTATCTCGCCTGGTGGTAACTGGCAAGCGATGATGTGTTCGTAGATGGTGAACACGCTAAGCCTATTATATTCTGTTTTTTTTTATTGTATTTATTTCGGTTAGCTAAGTTGTGTACAATTTTCTTTATTAAAATTCATGCATTAAACTCAAATTTAAAACTAAAACTAAATAGGTGCATGCATAGAATAATATGAATGTTTGTAGGTCGACAGACTTGTAACGCATGATGTACGTTAACGACCGGACAAGTATCCACCCACAACAAAACAACACCCGGGGACAAACTGTATCCCGGATGTTACCATCTTTTGTTCTAATTAGGATTAATGTTTATTATAAGAATACATTAAATTCATGATTTCTTATAATATAGGCCATAGACTTTCATATACATATGAAAACTTTTGTGTTGGATAACTTTTTGATACTTTATCTGGTGGAACTGGTGAAACTCGTTCTAAATCTAATTAAAACTGCCCACAATTTCCTGAAAGGTCAGCAACGGCCAACGGTGTTACAGATGTTCATTGGCGACGGTAATTACTTACCATTGGGCGGCATGCTTGACAGCTGCTACCTCACCTGTTGGTAAGTGATGATGTGGTCGACGATGGTAGCACACCGGCCCTCCAGACAAAATCCAAGATAAAATATCCAAATTCATCCACGCGCTAACGCAACTTCAAAATGTGTGGTAGTGCCATTGTGAAATTACTTTGTTACAGAAATAGTTCTTTATGATACTAGTGCTGTATGATGGTTTAAAGTTAGTTTTTTGTAATTACCGATTCCGCACGTGTGTCATACAACGTTTTTCAACATATTTGCGAGAAAACAGTACAATTGGTAATAAAACAAACGTAATTATCAGTCGCAAAGTCGAAACAATCTTTGACGTTTCTAATATGAAAATGGCGCGAATTTCTAAATGGCGCCACGTGTAGTAATATTAGGAACTACCTTCTGACGTTTTATTTACTCCTTAGTATTAAAGTAAGACAAACGTATTAAGTAAAAGCGCTTCCAAGTAGGTTCTTATCTAACATTCAGCTTATTTACTCTCGCAATATGAAATTTTGTGGTTGAATTTAAAAAAAAGCCGTAATGGATACGCACGGTGCCATAAAACGGAGCGTGCGGTAAAGCAGGTACTTAGGTGAGAGTACCTATTTTACCGCACGCTCCATTGTGTGGTGCGTAATTTTTTATCTTTCGAACAATGTATACAGGCATCGTAATGCATTTTTTGAGCAAATGTGTTGTAAAATATATGTCATCCCCGTACATTTTGAAGTTGCGTTAGCCTGAACGAAAACTGAAATTGGATTTTGTCTAATGGAGCAGGCGTTGTAACTGGCTCTCAATGATGGCTGCCGGAACACCGCTGGGTGTTCAGCGTTTGTTTTTATTATACCTAGAAGCACTTGACAAGAATTAGGTAGGACTTATCAACAATAGTTGGAAAACATGTTTTCATCATATAATATAGTCATTACATATTCCAAAAATTTGGTCACGCACATATGCGAAAATTATGTAAAACTGATCGTAAGATTATAGTAAGGACTGTACCGAGCTTTTGCTGAATAGCACTTTTTTACACAGTTTTACTAATAACAAAAACACATTAGTAAGTTGATAAATATTTATTAATCTTTATATTCAAGAGAAAAACATATAATAACTAAGTATAACAAAACAAATATTTCCTATAGACCAAGTATAATATGCAAAAGTTATACAAAGTCAACATTATTAAAACACTTTGTAGACACGACGGTAGGCAACATTACCTTAAAATATAATATGGATGATAGCTTTTTTATGATATAAAATAACAGGACAAGCTCGACGCTCGCCTGATGGTAAACGATGACGTCTATCTGATTGTAGACCGCACTGAACAATTTGATTACTACATTAATTTTCGTAATAGTAAATACATACATACATACATACAATCACGCCTTTTTCCCGTTGCGGCAGGCAGAGACTACTTCTTTCCACATGCTACGATCCTGACATACCTCCTTCGCTTCTTCCACTTTCATGAGCGCCTTCATACATGCTCGCTAATATAGTTTTAAAATTGGTAAAAAATGTTTTTTATCGAAGTGATACGAGTTTTTTTATTATGAGATGTAACAAACGCTCGTCTGAAAGAACGAGATGTCGCCTATAACAGATACTGTGGCATGCAACACTCACTATAGTTATATGATGAGTTTGAGTGCAAAATTAAGATATATCAACCACAATTTTAGCTAATTAATACATTTCTAGCTTATGATGATAAATCACGTCAGCCTCTTATAATAAAATTATATAAATTCAATAAAATCACTTACAGTAAATTACGTAAAAGTTTTATTACTTAACTTGAGCACATTTACCACCAAAGTGAGAGATTCCTTTTTGATTACAGGAATGGTATTTACTATCATAATAGGTAATTATTTATGTCAAAAATATAACTTTATAATATAACTAAGATTAAGAAAAAATCCTTTAAAATATCCTAGTATTAAGTTTTTTGATATGATAGTTTGTAATAACAGATCCATTTTAACAAAATTTTATTTATTTGGTAACTTAAAATTTGAAAGAAATTGATAATAAGAGATTTAATATGGCAAATTGCCAAATATTTGACAAAACAATTTTAAAAAGCTTACTAGTAATGTAGGTTACACATTAATAGTATTTTTGTTAACCCCTCCAACTAAGATAAATATGCGTGTGTCTGGAGTGGGTTCACGTCAATAGTGCAATAGGTGGGGATCGAACTCGCGATCTCTCGATCGCCGGGCCGACGCCGTAGCCATTGGGCTATTGCCGCTTATATATCACAATGGGCGTAGGTAAGATTCAAAGACAGTTTGTGGTACCAATGACATCGTCAGCTTTTCTTATTATCTTTTTTATTATAAAAACTCACGTTCGTTTTACACTTTAGATTTAAGTTCGGGAATTTAACGTGACTTACGCGATGTATAATGTCAGACAAGCACTCGACCACTCAGGTAACGTGTCTAAGTGCATAATATTATGTCTATGGATAAATAAATGAATTGAATCTCATTTGATGTTAAGTGACGATGCGGTCTAAGATAAAATCGTGTTTGCTTGGCGGTAGAAGATGGCACTGAGACGAAGAGCTGGTCAGCTGACTTTAGTCCAATCCACTGAGAGTAACTGTCCGAACCCGTCTTCTATATGTTGTGTATGGGGGTGCTTTAAATATGATACGGCTAGTGTTTATCCTTGACCACCCAGAACGAGTCGATCACAGATCCTTTCTTGTCCACGTCCACCTGAAACATTATAATTATACTATAGTAGCTGATACCACGGACACCAAGAATGTAGTAGCCTATGTTCATCCTTATGCTATAAAGCAGTGTTTTTCAACCTTTTTCATGACGCAACCCCCTTAGTATAAAAAAAATATTTCACGCACTGCACTGTTTATAATCTGTATTTTATTATATTACTAGCTTCCGACTTACGGGAAACAAATTACATATTTTTCTTCAGAAACAAATATTATTTGCGCTCTCACTCCCTCTCAATAGGGATTATGCATGAAGCTCAGATTTATTGGAAATAATGTTTTTTCGATTCTTTGTTGTCCTGGAGTTATATGTAAAACCTTTTTTTATTTAATTCCATTTTATTTGCTTAAAATAATAAATTAAAAATGCAATTTAAGCGAGGGAAATTTAAGTTTGTAAAACAGATCACCATTGGTCGAATCGAAAGTTGACATCATTATGCACTACTCCACGTGATAGAAACATTGAGCGCGGGAACATAAAAATAAATGTATGGTGTGGTCTTATTGTATTTATTTCCAAATATTGTGTTTGCCGCGTATTATTGTGCAAAAATGTATATTACTAACCATTTAATATAGATGAAATCGATGATGAGTGATGAGTACGAGATTAGAGAAACTGTATAATTTAATTAAAACATGCCATTGGCTAAATACAATAATCGCGCGGAGTCTTAGTTAAAGAAAAAAAAGCTAGTTTGCTTCAAGCGGCGTGTGTCTGACGTAAGTGCGTGACGTCACAATGCACTACCAAAGAGCCCGGGAAATGACGGCGTTTAAACTGCTCAAATTTATTTGTATATTTAAATGTTATTTAAAAAATAATTAGACTAATTTCAGCAGTATTTTATTTTGTTATTATGTTATATGGATGTAATGAGTGAAATAAAAATATTTAAAAAAACATGCATATTCCCTATTACAATACCTACAAAAGCTCTTTGTTATATATTTTCCTAATAAAAGTATTTTTTTAAACTGTTTATTTTTCAATAACTGAGGCTTCGCGACCCCCCAGCAGGTCGCGACCCACACGTTGAAAAACACTGCTATAAAGTATCTCCTTGTTAAATTTTAGCAAGATCGGATGGACGATCCCATTTAGGCGTGATTAGGTAACAAACAAACAGAGTGACAGAGTTACAAACGTTTTTATAATATTAGTATGGGTTTTTTTGAAGTTATACTTTTTAAGGCGATTTATAGGTTGGTGATGATAATATAGGCCTGATGGGGAAAAAATGAAGAGAATCAATTCTTAGAATGCGCGCGCACAGCGAAGTAATCTCAACGCGTCGAGACATGACGCATGAGTAGAGCCATTCAACACGCCCGTAGCTAACGGAGGAGAACTAACAGGGTGAAGATGATAATATCTATATATCTATATTGCCACTGGTCTCGATGACAGCTGTCAAGCTGTACATTTTTACAATTATACGTCATAATTCATGTTATGTCAATGTCAGTTTGGGATAAATCCTTAACTAAAATTGACATTTCGCAGACCTTGGACTAGCGCCTCTATCGGAAAATTCTCACGCGATAGTCCCCATCGGAATCGTGCTTGTTTGGAAGATGGCGGTGAGATGAGGCGCTGGACAACTGACTTTAGTCCAATCTACTGAGCGCAACTATACCGAGCAGTAAGATAGGCTAGCGTTTGACCACTATCTCGCCTGGTGGTAAGCGATGATGTGGCCAAAGATGGTGAACACGATTGGCCTAGAATAGAATACTCTGACTCTCAAGGGCTGTGTGCTGCCGGAACACCGTAAGGCTATGGCGGCAGATTTTCTCCTTGATGGTGGTAAGTTTAGAATCTAGCGGAACATCGATCTACTACTCCTACCTACCACTTATGAATCTTATGTCTAACTACCTGTGAGTATATGGGTATATGCATAAAGTATATGGGTATTGTACCTGTTCGAAGTATATGTGAGTTTGGTTGTACGCCTTGAACCTCGTGTACCCGTAGTCACTAGATCTGAACGCTGACCAGTCCGGGGTGTCCGCTGTAATGTTAACATCATGTTCAGTACATGACACATCATGTACGAGTGCATGGTATATTGTACTAGCGACCCGCCCCGGCCTCGCACGGTGGGCATGCCTGTATTTTGGCATCAGTTCTTTGCGTCGAGTACTTATTGAGGCCATGAGAGCCAAAGTGGCCTAACAATAGAAACAAACAAGTTTTTGGTTAATCTATGCTGGCCAAATCTTATAGATATTATAGTTAAATATAGATATTATAGATATGTAATAAACTTTATGTTGAAACGATTAAAATTAGGGCTAGATATTATAATTATATGTTTATTTTCAGATAGGCCACTCCGGCATTTAGGGTTTTCGATATTTATTAAAGAGTTGGCAGTTAGGCCACTTTGGCTTTTATGACCTCAATTAACGTCTTCAAAAATCATCGTCATATTTCAACCTATTCACACAAAACTTTAACGAACTGTAAGCATAAACCTTCTTTATGAATCACTCTGCCTATTGGTAAAAACCGCATGAAAATCAGTTCAGTAGTTTTAAGTTTATACGAACGTTATTGTTTCATAAGTTATTTTAATCGGTGTACAATAAAGTATTTTGTATTAGCCATGTGCAAACCATATCCGTAAAGAGAAAAGATAGATACGTATCATTTTGAACAAAAGATATATATATATATCTTTTATATAGAGATATAAAAGTATCCCTAATAACTCTGTGACGCTACGCTCCCTTTCCATCACATAGATTGTTATATGTTTACATCTCCCTTATTCTAACTCCGTGACGCTCTCTTTTTAACGCATATAGAGTTATATACATCTCGCTTACTCTAACTCCTTTACCCTCTCTTTTTAACGCATGGTATGTTATATGGTTACATCCCGCTTACTCTAACTCCGCGAAATGAGTTATTGCGTTGAAGATATAAAAGAGTTAAAGAGATGGTGGTGAAATGTAAGATATACGGATATAATCTTTGACTTAAGGAGATATTTAATAACTCTTTTTAGTTAATCACTCCTGAGTTACACACGTCTATTTTGTATTAATTTATATCATGGTGGCACTTCAGGATCACAAATATACGGGCTTGGTGATACTACGTCACTTTATGGTCGTAATTATATTATGTTCATGTGTACCATTTGATTTATAAACTCATGAATTAAAACAGTACCAAGATGTAGTAAAGAATAAAGCTACTCACGTCTGAATTTATCAGTGTCTTCCTTGCAGCCAGCGGAGCCCGTGATCACGTGGATTGGAGCCCTAAAACACACGCAAACAATCAATCACATTATTTTAAATAAACCTAAATTTTAGTAAAAGAAGTAGCTATTGTTTTAAAGACTCAGTAGAGTTTTAATTTGATTTAAAATATGTATAGATATAATATTAGTTGCAAGCTTAGATATTTCAAAGGCGTTATTAATAATCGACCAACGCAGATTTTACCGTCTAGAGATTGAGAATTCCACATCTGGTTTAACCGAGATATAGAAGATATAGAGAGATAGAAATCTGGATTGATACATTATTATTATAAAACATATATATATGTACAATAGATAACGCAAATGCGTGTACTTCCCGTGTCCGAACCCCGACCAAGCGTCAAGGTTGGCCGCCTTTACTTACAGTCCGCGCGCGTCTTTTGCAGCCGGACGATCGCGAATACTTTTTTTTTTTTTTAGATTACTCGCAATGTGTGTTACACATTACTAGTATTCTAGTAAACCCCTCCAACTAAGCTAAATATGCTTTTGTCTGAAGGGGTTCACGTCAATAGTGCAATGGGTGTAATGGGGATCGAACTCACGACCTCTCGATCGCCAGTCCGACACCCTATCCATTGGGCTATTGCCGCCTTGTAATACTATAAAATAGTGGTGGGCGTTATTTAACGTAAGCGGTTTTAGAAACTGCTTACGAGGCTAATAACTGTATACGTACTTTCGCGGATCCAAAGTAAGCAGTTATTTTAACCGACTTCAAAAATAGGAGGAGGTTTCTCAATTCGACCGTATATCTTTTTTTTTTTATGTTTGCTCGCGGATAACTTCGTCGTTTATGAACCGATTTTGATTATTCTTTTTTTGTTCGAAAGGAGATATTCCAAGTGTGGTACCATGGTAATTTTATCGGGGTCTGATAAGTATCTCCAGAGATATTGAGATAAACATCTCAAAATTGGTACTGAAAATGAATAGCGCGGCATTGAAGTCGGTTCTTTTTTAGTTTTTAAACGATATTATGATAAGAAACGTTCCTTTTCTCAATAATGTAATGGAAAATGGTTATTAGATTATGCGTACGCAGTTTTGTGCGGCGTGTGCTGTGACTTACTGTGCACAAGCTAATAACATGATTCACGAAATAGTGACTAAAATCAAAATAATGTATAACCGAAATAATGCGAAGCTTTCTTATCTTTATAACGTGATATTTAACAACATACATTTTAGTACGCGTGCAAAACTGTTTTGTATAGTAGCTCTGTGTGTGTACTGTGTAGAAATAACCGGTTACTAAAATAAGCGTTTTTAAAACTGCTTACGCGCAATCATAAAACTACGTATAACTAGTTACGCGAAAAACCGATTACGACCCACCTCTACTATGAAAATCCCTCGTAGCGTGATAATTAACTGCAATAGCCCAAAAATCTCGAGCCCTTAAAGGCTAGGACATATTTTCTATTACTTTTTTCGTCACTAAATAAATTTCGGCTGTGCCGTCACAGAATGTATTAAAAGCCGGCACGCTTAGCTTCAATACAAATCGTGATACTTGCGTTATCTATTGTACATATAACTGTGATTAAAAACGACTGTAATAGTCACGGTAGATAGATATTTCAATGCTGTACTACTGTAATGTGTACTGTAGAGTGTACAAACCTCACTGTTCAATAATACTACGAACACTAAATGCACTAAAAATGTTGAGTGTTTTCCCAACTACTGATGTAACTAATGTATAAAAATACTAGCTGACCCGGCAAACGTTGTTTTGCCATATAAATAAATGGCTATTAAAAAATAAGGGTTGATCGTAGAAGGGTGAAAATTGAGGATTGTATGTATTTTTGTATGTTGTATCATAAAAAAATAGAAATTAAAAATGTTGTCTAAAAAATAAAATAAAAAATTTAGGGGTGGACTACCCCTAACATTTAGGGGGATGAAAAATAGATGTTGGCCGATTCTCATAGATACCGGATAAGCACAAAAAATTTTATTCAAAATCGGTCAAGCCGTTTCGGAGGAGTATGGCAACGAAAACTGTGACACGAGAATTTTATATATTAAATATTACGTTTAATTTGGGATAGATAATTATTATCGTCAAAGGTATTCGTCGATTGGATTATCTAAATATTTTTAGAGTCTGTGCAAAAAGAGAACCGTCGTGGCGTTACGATGAACTAACATTCAAAGGTATGGAAGTAAGGTACATACCTACCTAGCTATCTACCAAGTATTAGTAATTTTTAGTCGTACTAGTAATGACAGCAGTGCTGTCAATGCAACAAAAACAGTAAATTAAAACGACCGACGCGACCCCAATTTCTACGACGGTTCTCTTTTTGCACAGACTATAATAATTTAAGTTTTTTTTTGTTGGTAATCAATAAAGTGGGCTTACTCGCAATGTGGGTTACACATTACTAGTAATCTATTAACTCCTCTAACTCTGTAACTCCTCTAAATATGCTTGTATCTGGTTCACGGCAATAGTGCAATGGGTGCGAATCGAACTCACAACCTCTCGATCGCCAGTCCGACGCCTTACCTATAGGGTTATTGCCGCGTTAAGCATTGTAACAATACAATACCTAACGCGGCAATAGCCAAATGGCTAATGGGTCTTCAATCACTTTGCTACTTTATACAATCAAATAGCAGAGTATAGAGACTGAGCCGAGACAAAAGTCAGTCCCCAGAGTCAATCCCGCGACATTGCGTACATAAGAATTACGAACGTACTTTGTACCAACCAACACAAAAAAAAATCTATTAAATTTATAAGCATAATACCACAGATTATATAATAGTTACTACCTAAATAATACTTTCCGTTGTTAGGTAGGCTATGGCTACACAGTGCTTTCATAATTCGGGTATCAACAATGTAGGGAAGTGCCAACTCTTATAACGTAGTAGAGTGATTCAGTACTCTGAGCCCAGACAGAGTGGCTCCACTTACCCAGGGTTGAGGTACGGCGCCGCAGTCCCGTTATAGACCTTGTTGTCGTAGAGCGGCCAGGTGCGCTCGTACGAGTGCTCGTGGGCCCAGATCACCACGTCAACTCCGTATTCTTTCAGCAGCGGTTCTAGACCTGGGTACACTCATATCTTGAACACCTTCTCTTGTGCTACTTGTCACATATCTCTCGGAAACCAGCTCAGTCACAAATCATTGTATGAAATTAAGTCATTTGTTCTCCATAAATAGAGTACATAAAGAGAGTAATTCAACACATTTGCGAGTACAATTACAATTGGTATAGTCCGGCAATCTCGTGCGCGACCGTCCCGCGGGGTGTCACACGGTGGCGAGATGTCAGCGGGTAGCGGGTGGTGTAGCGGGGAAGGGGAGCGTGTGTAGCCGTGTCACAGATTATATAATAGTTATTGCGTAGCCGTGTGCTAGAATGACCGCTACCTCGTCCCCGCCACCGTCTGTCACCCCGCAGGACGGTCGCGCACGAGGTTGCCGGTCTATAATTAAACAAACATACTCATAAATCAAATAATCAAAAAGTGTGAAACACTTTTGACGTTTCTAATATGACAATGGCGCAAATTTGCAAATGACACCACGTGTAGTTAACATTAGAACAACATCTTTAGTCTCATTTACTCTTTAGTATTTTAGTGAGACAAACGTATTAAGCAAAAGCGCGTTCAATTCAAGGAGGTTGTAAGTTAGAACTTCTAACATTCAGCTTATTTATTCTCGCAATGTGAAACTCTTAGACGGAATTCTTATTAAGGTTTTACTATAATAAAAGCACCATCTAGTGTGCATACTATGTAACACACTCCAACCATTGTATGGATTTATGCATGTTACCATTTACGAACAGTAGATGGTGCTTTTTAATTTCCACGCAAATCTGCGAGAAACTCACACTAGACACTCTGAAAACCGGCGGACGTCGCATTAGGAACGCCGTTCATTTGACTAAGCCTTTACTTTTACTTCATGTATCACAGTTTAAAAGCAAATACGCTATACAACTGATTTGTGAACTGGTTTATCCGAGATATATTCAATATATATTTTCACCGTGCGTACCTGCCAATATAGCCGTGTTAACGTAAACCCCAGGCAGACATTCCAAGCACCACAATATTAATACACGAAACACTCAGGTTAAACACAAACAATTCATTTAAAACCAAAATGACTTGTAAAATTCACAATTACCGTATCTCAAACAAATGATGAGACTTAACGCACATTTTATTATTTATAATGGCCTCCCTAAACAGAACGCGTACTGACAGAGCGTACTGACTTGTACATTTTCTTGACGTAAGACAACGCTGCGTCATGAAATATGTACGTACTGCACGCTCTAACGACGTCGCAATGCGATAGGTACGCTTTCTGTTTTGCAAAGCCTAAAAAAAGATTGACGCAACGTTTTATCACACATATTTAGAAACACCGACAACACACATAATACATTTATGAACGTTTGACAAATATTAATATATCTATATACGGACAATATAAACGATATACACCAACATCCTTACATAATATTATAGAATCAAGAAGAAGAATCAAGAATCAAAGCATTTATTCAGTATGTAGGCAGTATTAATATACGCACATATACACGTCAAAATCATAAATCATAACCAATTATCAAGTAAACATAGCAAAAGCAGAATTTAACGCTTTGAATTAGAAAAAAAAAAGTAATGAACCATTCAGCTGTCATGCAATCGTTTACGTCAAAATATTTAAAAAAAATTAAGTACGTTAAAACCAACCATACATGTAACTGTGTGTTTCAGAACTTCAGACAATTTTTATATATAAATAGTAAATTGTAAACTTTCGCGATTTACACACATAATTATATTGTACCAAAGGAACTTAACGCGCTAAAACAGTCTTCTCGTGACCACGGTCAATGCAACTTGATCGAAACGTCGAGGTAAATAAAATAATGTTTTTAGCGCGATAAGTCCCGTATTACAATATAATTATATAATATTATAAACGCGAAGTATGTATGGATGTTTGCTACTCTTTCACGTTTGGTATGTAGATAGCCTAGACCCTGGAATAACACATAGGGTACTTTTTATTTCGATATTCCCACTGGAACGAGGTCAACCCTGGTAAAACCGCAGGGCAGTAGTAAAAGCGAAAACACGATGATAATATAAATCAAAAGAGGGTATTAAAACATTTTTTCAAGAGATCTCTAAGATATCTCTAAATTGAAGACACCATTCAAAAACCTCTTAGTACTACCCAATTAGGTTCTAACACCTAAATCCCTCTGTGTGTGTGTATGTGTATGAACTTACTGAAGACACCGAAGATGCCACGTCTGGTGTATTCAAACGCGCAGTCGACTGAATCGTCCGAGTTACTGCAGTACATCGGCCTGTGACCGTATAATATTATCCACGGACGCTTTGCCCTGTAACGCGTTAAATGTCCGCCTTGTAATACCGAACCATAGAACTTAACCCATTTTACTGTGAACAGTTATAAAATAATTAAGATAGTTTAAAAACTAAAACAACCGACTTCCATACCCCGCGAGTCAGTTTCAGTAGCAAGTTTGAGACGTTTATCGTCATATCTCTGGAGATACTTACTGGAGCATTTACTATACAATTTTTAACAGGTCACGGGATAAGCGAAAGATTGGCCTGATGGCAATATAATATCGTTTAAAAACTAAAAAACAACCGACTTCAATGCCGCGCTATACATTTTCAGTGCCAATTTATATTTATTATTTACAGAAGTTATATTCCACGGATGAATACCAGACAAGCAATAGTACTGCCCAAGGCGGACTAGCTGGAGTGTTACTACTTCAGATAACACTTTAAAAAATATAATAAATGTAATGATGCTTTCATTAGGACACGCAGAACGTCTCCGCTTACTATCAGGCGAGCAGCGTGTTTACTGTCTATCATGTTACCGTACCGTATCATGTTACCGTACCGTATCATGTTACCGTACGCAAAAACAAATACTGATCATAATTACACGATATATTGAATAATCAGAAGTGAATAAGGTGCCTGTCATTTAATACTTTTATTTTTAATGATTGCGAAAATACAAGACGATACCGAAATCCGAATACACATTAGCCTCGAGATCGCAAATAAACATAACCATATATTAACCGAATATATTATATTATAATATCGTTTAAAAACTAAAAAAGAACCGACTTCAATGCCGCGCTATTAATTTTCAGTACCAATTTTGAGATGTTTATCTCAACATCTCTGGAGATACTTATTATACCTCGATAAAATTACCATGGTACCACACTTGGGATATCTCCTTTCGAACAAAAAAAGAATAATCAAAATCGGTTCATAAACGACGAAGTTATCCGCGAACAAACATAAAAAAAAATATATATATATATACGGTCGAATTGAGAAACCTCCTCCTTTTTTTGAAGTCGGTTAATAAGTGATTTAAGAGAGGGGTAAAAAGAGTTATCTATGCGAAAGGTAGGCAAAGCACGTGCATTGCTACTTGTGTTGCAGGTGTTTATAGGCGGCGGTGACCACTTTCGATCAGGTGGGCCGCTTGCTTGTTAGTCAACTTTGACATAATAAAATAATAAAAATTGGAAAATATATGTTTTCCATATATAACATTTTTTTCATTTTTTATTTCGTCGGATGAATATTCACGAATAATATTATAATTTTGTATTCATTTTGGCTTCAAGTTCTTCAAGTTTTTTTTATATGACAAACAAATCACCATGCAAACCAAAAATATTTAGATCACCTATAACTATAACTAAATCACCATCCCAATAACAAAAACTAAAAGCGTGCTGTTATTATAAGGTTCATGTAAGGGATGTTAAATTCAACCTCGTCACAGATTACCCCCACATGATAGACAAATCAGGTTAACTCACAAAGAACAAAGAAAACAAACACATCACACATTAGTACAAATGGGCATTATGGTCATATCGCTGTTTTGTAACACATCGCTGCATCGCAAACTAAAATGCTTGCAACGGACGGCAAGCAGATGTGGTAAAACTGACCACTGATCTGTCGTAGAACCGACAATGATTGGGGTACACATATCCTAGAGTGGAGACCACGGCTCGGTAAACGTAGAGTAGGACGCCCTCCAGCTAGGCGGAGCGATGATATACGCAAGCTGACTGCCAGCGAAAAAGAAGATCCGAAGATCGAGCTGAGTCGCGTGCCATAGAAGAGGCCTATGTCCAGGGGCCTTATTCAGTATGAACATTTTAAAGTCTTACCGTGCCGTGTTACGTTATCTCCGCGTTATGGTATTCTATGCCTATGCCAATTAAAACGCGGTAGGGTAAGGTTATGAGCGCGTTTTGAGCTGTCAAAATATCGTGACATATGAGGACGTGTAACGCGCGCGTTTTGTATAATTTACCTATCGTGTGGCATACAGAATACAATTTTCAATAACGTGACGTGGCGCGTTAAGGAACACGTTATCTCATTAGTCATACTGAATAAGGCCCCAGTAGTGGAATTAAACTTGCTGAACACGACATTGTATCACATTGCAAAAAATAACCCAAAACCGCATGCATACATAATATTGATTATACAAATACCCAAAGCCCCAACTATGCCCGTCCGTGCATTTCAAGAGCCCCGCAAAGACTTTCTATCAGCCGATAGTTTGGTCGGTGTCTTAACGAATGTGAAGATACAGGTCCGCACAATGTAACACTTAGATATCATCCGATATCTAAACGGTTTTCATACTGATTAAGAAACCGACTAAACCATCTATAGTCTGCGGGAATTTAAGGCCCGGCGCAAATATGGCGAAGCGCAGCGCTGAGTACTTTTCACCGGCAACTTTAATCAGCATTGAAATAAAATCTCAAACCAATTAACACAACAGATATTCTCCTAGAGAGGTAGGGCATCGAATCGGATACAAGAGAAACTGATTTTAGATTTTATTTAGACGTAAACAGTGTTGATAATAGTTTGACAGTGAATCATGAAGTTAGTTTAAAAACTAAAACAACCGACTTCCACGCCCCGCGCGTCAGTTTCAGTAGCAAGCTTGAGACGTTTATCGTCATATCTCTGGAGATACTTATCAGATCTCGATGAAATTGCAATGGGATCACCTCGGAAATGTACCTTACCGATTAAGAAAATAATCGTTCGAATCGGTAGACAATTGACGGAGTAATGGCGTAACATACATACAAAAAAAAGAAGTAAACACATACAGACGTATTGAAGACCTCCTCCTTTTTGGATGTCGGTTGAAAATGCTCTGCGCCGCGGTTCGCCATAGTGAGATATAGCCCTAGAGACCAGCTCACTTACCGAAGGCACCCAATATGCCTCGTCTAGTAAGCTCCAGGACACAGTCCGGGTCGTGCACGTCCGAGCAGTACATGGGACGGTGCCCATAGACCACTATCCATGGACGGACAGCTCTGTAAGGCGGGTTTATTTATAAACATACATAACATCGTTTAAAAAACTATAAGAACCGACTTCAAGTGCCGCGCTATTAATTTTCAGTACAAGTTTGAGGTGTTTATCTACATATCTCTGGAGATACTTATCTGATTTCTATTGTTCTAGGTACTACGCTTAGAATATTTCCTTTCCAACAAAAAAAAATCTTCAAAATCGGTTCATAAACGACAAAGTTATCCGCAAACACCTTCGAGCATTTACTAATGGAGATGTTAACGCAAGGCGTACCCCTCTGCTGGCCATATAGCCATTATTGGCCATATGAGCGTGCGTAAGTACGCTGTATTTTTAATACTGTGTGCGTGTTTCAAGCTAGTGTGCGGGATCGTTAAAGTGAGTGATTTGTGTGTGTGCAATGCGTGTTTACCTCGTCCCCCGTAAGTATCGGCAGAAAAGAATGTTTGCGGATTACAACGTTAACATCTCCATTGGTAAATGCTCGAAGGCAAACACACATACTATACGGTCGGATTCAGAAATCTCCTTTTTTTTTTTAAGTCGGTTTAAAAATATATACTTTACTTTATTTGGCATCAAAATTGAAAACCACCCCCGACCGATCTATGTGTGATATGTTCATTGAGACTATTCCGATGGCCCAAACACGCCCTCTCTGCTGTAAGTTGTCTGAAAATATGTTTCCGGAAAGACCATCTGGAGGTCTTCAATCCGCGAGTGAACAGGTATCTTCTAAGCAAGCGTGCTACATCGTCGACCACATCGTCACTTAACACCAGTACCCTTAGTACGAGTTTTCATACCAAACTCGATATCGTATATCGAGCAAATTTTGTATGAAAAACAGTACAGCGCCTCTAGTGGTTACTACAATTAACTAAATTTAGGGTCAATTCACACGTACCACAACCACACCACAGCCACAACCACACTACAACGACGCCATGTGGTCGGGCGTATATTTTGTATTGAAAATGAATATTACAATTTACACGTACCACATTTTGCTGTTGTTATCGACCACCTGTGTAATACGATCACATCGCAATCGCGGCGGCACCGCGGCCACATTGCCACGACATGACGTCATCAACAGCGCGCGCCTAGCTGGCGCCTGCGCTCCCCCCTTTCATTCTGCGTTGTACTGTTGTTGACAACGCAACCACATCGACATTTTGTCGGTACCACAACGTAACTGCAAAAAGCCGCTGAAACACTATTCACACGTAACCACAGCTTGACCACATTTTGTCGCTGCGACGTGGTGTGGTTGTGGTACGTGTGAATTGACCCTTAGACCAATCAGAGAGCCAGAATTAGTCGAAAACTATGTGAGATCTGTCAAAAGCGTTTACGATAGTAACTCGTACTAAGGGCACAGATTATATAATAGTTACTACGTAACAGATACTTCACTCCCCTACATAAACACAATACCAACGTTTATTACAGACAATACAAGCAAAAATGTGTCTAAGGCGCTTGACCTAACGTTGTTATTACTTCGTTCGGCGCGCGCCGGTACATCGCGCGCCTTATACAGTAAAGGGTTGACTCAATGAAAGACTCAAATCGAGAAAGTGAATTTTACGCCGTTTTGTCATTTTAGTATCGGTAGCATAAAAAAATGAAATATATTGTGCTTGTTTTTTGTCAAACCCGCACAATGACTATGAAAAACTTAAATCGTTTCTAATACAGAATACGAATGCGCAGTTATCCCGTCATTTGAATAATAATATACGTTGCGCGCGCGTGAGCAGTGACAACCGACTGGCAGATAGTACCGCCGGCGCTGGTCGAAGTTTAGGTATAAAGCGCAGTAGCTATGGGCGAGTGAGGGAGGCCTGCTAAGGGTAGTGGTGAGATAGTGGTCAAATGCTTGACAAACTTGATATGTAAATTGTTAAAACACAATCCAAAATTTCATCGTACCGACGGGACTCGAACCCGCACCCCCCGGATTACACGTCCAGGTGCTCTGCCAATTAAGCCACGGTTCGATACATCGATACAACGAAACTAGTGGATTGCATTTTTGTTAACCCAATTATGCATTGGTGGCGCCATCTATGACTACTTATTACGTAAGTTAATCATTCGGAAGAAATCATTACAGTTTTCAAATCCGACGAGAGATGTTGCACTGCGTGCACAAGTGTGAGACACTTCAAAGAAACATAATATTAAACTTGATATGTATATACATGTTTAATTTAATTTTTGTTTAGGAGTGTTCTAGAGTGGTGAATATCCTGACTGCAGCATCAGACCGAGAATTCCATAATCCTGTATAGTCATTTAGCATATATGGCAGTTTCAAATTTTAGGTTACTCATGTTTGATAGAAACTTAAACACCTATTATAAGTCTAAGATCCCTACCGCAGCTAACAAAAGAGCTAATGGCCTTGAAACGACTGAACGTATTTTGATAACAATCAAAATCGGTTCATCCGTTTGGGCGCAACGATGCCACAGACAGACACACACATACACACGTTAAACTTATAACACCCCGTCCGTTTGAATCGGGTTAAAAATAATTAGCTAAAGATTTTATACCATCTTCGGGGCTATTGTTTTGCAGAAATAATAAATCAATAAAAAAAACATCACCATTCCAAAGTTTCGAATTACAATAATAAAGAAAAATAACAATGAAATGATTTATTTGGTATTTTAACAAATGGCAATAAATAATGTGTTGGCATGCACCTCAGTCATTTCTGATGTCATCGTGGAGATAACATTTTATACAATTACTTTTTTTTAGTAAAATAGCAGCGAATAGTGCGCAATATAAGGACATACCTACAAGATTACATGATCAGATTGCATGGCATTATTAAATAATTAAGATAGTTTAAAAACTAAAACAATCGACTTCCATGCCCAGCGAGTCCATTTTGAGAGTTTATCGTCATATCTCTGGAGATACTTATCAGATATAGATGAAATTACAATGGGACCACCTCGGAAACGTAGCCTACCGATTAAAAAAAGAACCATTCGAATCGGTTCACAATTGACGGAGTAATCGCGTAACACATATACAAAAAAAACTACAGACGAATTGAGAACCTCCTTATTTCTGGGAAGTCGGTTGAAAAAAACCAGCCAATTCGAGTTGGACTCGCCCACCGAGGCTGCCGTACCAACTTCTCAAACTAGGTTAAAGGAGAAACTTAACTTTGCAGTTCGATCCATAGAAAATGTATTGCACCAACCGCAAATAATAATAAATATTAATATAATAGTAAATTCACTTTTTTTTAAATTATTTAACTACATATTTAGCAGATTTATTCCTATATTAGTGGTTCAAGACCTTGCTTCTTGCCAATTTTCATGATTCTATGTCAACGGGAAGTACGCGATAGGTTTTGATTCCCTTGTGAAATAACAAAATATGCAAAAATATGCGAACAAACAGTCATATTTTTTGATCGCGATGACTTAAAAGTTTAATTTTATTCACAGCCAAAAGATACCGTAGACTCGAGTATTTGATACTTCAACTTGATATCTCTTCGTGTTTCTGAGAAAAAGGGTCTTCACAGACGGACAGCAAAGTGATCTCTATAAGGGCTCCTATTTTCCTTTTAAGGTACGGAACCCTAAAAATAAGAATTTTAAATGAACTATTCTTCATAACGACGATTACAAAACAAAAGGGGACTAAATAAAACTGGCCAAGTGCGAGTCAGACTTTTTCCCGCACACGGAGGGTTCCGAACGCCATCTATCGAATTTCTAACGAACTTCTAACACCAACTAAGTAAACGTTAACACAAAGGTAGAATAGTATTATATAGTAGTAATAGTAATTGTAGTAATTAATATTATTATATATCTGGTTGACCGAGCTTTGCTCGGTATTTTTTGCCGCTTAAACAGACAAATATGACTCTTCCCAACATCTATTGACGAATAATAATACTATTTTTTTAAATTGAGAGCAACTAACTGCTTTACTGATACAGTACTTCTACTCGCCAATAGATGTCGGGAAGAGTCATATTTTAAGTTGATTATCAATATAGTTGATTATTGAAAACACGAATAAAACAACATTTTCTGAAAATGACTCCTAGCTAGATCGATTTATCGCCCCCGAAATCCCCTGTAGGTATACTAAATTTTATTTAATCGTTGGAGCCGCTTCCGAGATTCAGATTAAGGTAAAGATGGTAGCGCCATCTTAGCAACTAGATAGGTGGCGCTGCGCTATCGTAAAAAACTTTTCTTTAATTTTTAATTTTGTTCTGTTCTTAGTATTTGTTGTTATAGCGGCAACAGAAATACATCATCTGTGAAAATTTCAACCGTCTAACTATCACGGTTCATGAGATACAGCCTGGTGACAGACGGACAGACAGACAGACAGACAGACAGACAGACAGACAGACAGACAGACGGACAGCGGAGTCTCAGTAATAGGGTTCCGTTGGTACCCTTTGGGTTCGGAACCCTAAAAATGAGCGCACTGAAATTATAGAGCTGTCTCCGTTCGTAGCTATCCACTGAATTATTCAAGGACATGATATATTCTCTTTTACAAAATTAAAATGTAACCCAAATGTTTTTTTTTTAAATGTTATAAGGTAACAAGACCGGAGCGACGCTTGCCTGGTGGCGATAGTAAGCGATGACGTCTACCTATTACAGATACAGCGAAATGCAACATTCTGGATTTCCAGAATTTAGAATGTCACCCGCACTGCGCCTGTTACCTTGAGACATAAAAATTTTAAGTCTCACATGTTCTGTAATTTCACTTTACCATTTCAACCGAAAAACATTCCTAATTCGCGGCTGAATTAATTGTCAAAGTGGTGGTACCGCCCCAGGCGGCCAAACAGAAGTCCTACCTACTACTGTAATGACTGACAACTTGAGTGTAAGTATAAATAAAGTGAAACCTGTTTTCTGGCAGATTGGCTTTCATCAAATCTTCCTGAAGCCACTCGTACTGGGCGACGATTAACTTGGCGCCGTACTTTATAAAGTAGTACACCTGTCATTATCAAAAACAATATATTTATAAATTGTTACACATCATCCAACATTTCATCGTACCGACGGGACTCGAACCCGTACCGCCCGGATTACATGTCCAGCAAAGGGCTAGCATGGCAAGGGGATTATTTTGTCTTTCCACCTATCCATGTTTTGTTTGGTGGAGAAGGCAAATTATAAGTAAAGTTTTTCGACAATTATAAACGCCCGCTGACTTTTAATCAATTATTTTTTAAACTTTTTAATCCGAAACAAAATCAAAACTCCGGGTTAAACTTCACCAAACGTTTAAATTGTTGTGTTGATCTCCTGTCAGTGGCGAAAAACAGGGAAATAATTTTGTCTTTCCCCGGGGATAAGGCCATGCTAGCCCTGCAGGTGCTCTGCCAATTAAGCCACGGTCCGATACTATCGATACGACAAAATTAGTGCAACAAATAAAAAAAATATAAAAAAAACACAACATACAGACAATTGAGTACCTCCTCTTTTTGGAAGTCGGCTGATAAAAACAATTCCTTTGTGATTCAAACGGTTCATATTTGTGATCACAGATGAAGTAAATATCAGATTTTATTACGTTGAAAAGCTATCAGTATGGTCGTGGGAATGTGGTCCTTACCTCAGTGGAAATAGAGACGAAGTGCACCGGGCCGAGGTCGAAGCTGTAGAAGAGGCTCGAGTCAGGCCCCGGCATTGAGAAGCGAGCCGCGTAGTTACTGAAGTTGCTGCAATGTTCACGATATTAAGTTACTTATATCTTCTTATATTTATCTTATATATGGTATCTTCTTGCAGGCCTGTCGCACTCCGCGCTGTAGCTATGAAAATGCTAGTACTTCCACGATACCTCGCGAGTGACAAGTTCAGTCAGTACTCAGTAGTGTCACCCGCGCGCCTTTACTTACTATTCAATTTTGTTTTCTCACAACACTCAACCTTACAGTAAGAGACAGCTGACGGCCCGCGAGCTGACCGAGTGATAGACTCTCGTAGCGCGGACTTAAGGTGCATTTTACGGTGCGCAACACGCGGTTTTAGTTACTATTAGTTTATTCTGTGCCGCAAATTCAAGGTCGCATCCGAGGCGTGTAGCGCATTTTGAACGTTACCGACGTTGTAACTAGGTTTGATCTCGCAATTTTGCTATCAGTGAGTGCATCTTCTGTACTTTGACAATTCATTATTCTGTGCTTCTGGGTTAGCGCGCTCCGTTATCGATCGCATCATCACTTAACATCAGGTGAGATAGTAGTCAAGCGCCACCCAGTTCGGTGTAAAAAAAACTTTATTTATCTACATGTTTTAAACTTATATTAGGTTTTTGCCAAGAAGATGTACTTGCGGGCGCCATTATACAATTACTAAGGTTCACCATCAGTTTTACTGGTGCCTGTTCAGATAGTAATCTGACTTAGGGCCATTTTGACCGGTGCATGACAAAGTGACATATAGTTATCTAACCGATGACGCCATAAAAATAAAGTCATCAAAAATCTGTCAGATAAGACACAAATAGGACTGTCAGGATCCAGTGAAACTGGCCCTTATAAAGTAGTAGTATATCTGGTAGATAAGTTCACAATAGGCTATCATGGAGTCTATCAGGAAACGGTGAAACTGGTACTGAGTAAGGACTTCCAATCCCGCTATCCCGTGCTATTTTCCACTCCCGCGTCCCGCGTGTTGCCAAATTACGGGTGCGAGTTTTTCGGGACTGAATGGAAGACATGTACACAATAATCGCTGGAGTGTCCAGTATATTATATTAATCTTTGCAGACACAACGACATACAAAACTCTGGATAGCCGGAACTTTGTATGTCACTAATAGAATAGAAAATGTACCTGTTCACTCGCGACTTGATAGCTGAGGCTTGAAAGCCATTTGAAAATCTGTCGCTAAACATGTGTTCCGGCAGCAATCCTTGAGAGGCAGTTCCCAGAGAATGGGCACTGCCTCTCAAGGCAGGCCTATGCCTAGCGTGCTACCATCCTCGACCGCATCATCACTTACCTACAGGTGAGATTGTGGTCAAACGCTAGCCGTAAGATATTTAAAAAAAATAAAACTGGCCTAGTGCGAGTCAGACTTTTGTCCCGCACACGGAGGATCCCGAACGCCATCTAACGAACTTCTAACACCAACTAAGTGAACGTTAACACAACGGTGTTAGTAATTAATATTATTAATAAGGTAAACAATCGTGCATAGATGGCGCTATAGTAAAAAACACGTTTTTGTAATTAATTTAATTTATAACTTTGTTCTGTTCCTTAGTATTTGTTGTTATAGCTGCAACAGAAATACATCATCTGTGAAAACTTCAACCGTCTAACTATCACGGTTCATGAGATACAGCCTGGCGACAGACGGACAGACAGACAGACAGACGGACAGCGGAGTCTCAGTAATAGGGTTCCGTTGGTAGCCTTTTAGGTTCGGAACCCTAAAAAAGATGACGGTAGGTATACGTACTACTTCTCCTCGTGGTTCCCCGGGCAGGTCATGTAAGGCACCGTGGCGGCCAGCGGCTGTATCTGCCGCATGAACTCGTCACCCACCCTGGCTTCATCCGAGTCCATGTCGTATGCGAAGTCTCCCACGTGGAGGATCACGTCGAAGTGATCACGCTGGGCCTCGTCTTGTAAGTATGCCATTGACTGGAATCATAGACGTAATATAAATGGATGATGAACTGCAGATGTTTTGACAAATTCAATTTAATCCGCATACTTTAGCAATAAGGTTTTAATTGCTTTGTAGAACAAAACGGCCCAATTGAGAGACTTCAGGGTGGGAGTGTGTCCTTGTCTAACAACCTGCTACTGCCTGCTAGTGCTATATACGTTCTCGACTATATCTATAGTATATATATATAAGTTGTTCATACAAAAGAAAGGGACAAACTCCGTTCAAGTCGGTCTCATGGGGGCCGGTGTACGCGATCAAGTTTAATATGTAGCAGGTCTGTGACTGGAATAGCTTATTTATTAGAAACTTTTTTTATGTCAAAGTTGACAAACAAGCAAGCGGTCCACCTGATCGAAAGTGGTCACCGCCGCCTATAAACACTTGCAACACACGAAGAGTGCTTTGCCTACCTTTTGCATAGAGGATTCCTTTTACCTCTCTCTTAAATCCGTCCTTAAATTGTTTGCCTATTCAGCATAAAAATCATACAAAGAAACACATTTATTTAACAAAATAATAATTATCCTTTATCATTTTTCTGTAGAAATTCTTTAGTGGCGAGAAGAAAGGAAAGAAGTAGTCTCTGTCTACCCCAACGGGAAAAAGGCGTGATTTTATGTAGGTACTCTAGCCTAGTCCAAACTCCTGATGTTCAAACATAAACTATGTACTGCTGTAATCAAAATTTTAAATTTGTTAATAAATTACAAACAAAGTCACTGTTGGGCACAGTGATGGAAGAGGGATGCAGTAAATGTTTATATTTTTTAGAACATTTACAATTTAAATAGTTCTAGAAGTAGGTGGTAGTATCAAAGTGGCTCGGCCAGGTAACTTTGAGCTCGCTTTACTTTGGATTAGATTAGAAGTGGCATAAAAGTGAACAAACTAACTTACATGTGCGTTTTCACTGCCCATGTCCCCGTAGATGGCGGCACGTACGACCCACTTTTCCCCAGCGGGTGGTGTGTGGAACGAGAACATGTCCGACCAGCCGTACTCTGATCCACAGTGGTACACTGCAATTTTTATATCTATTTAGCTGAATACTCTCGTTGACTGACAATAAATATATGCTATAGAGGAAGAGGAAGACCGAAGAAAGTGTGGATGGACTGTGTGATAGAAGATATGAATGTGAAAGGAGTGGATGCGGAAATGACTGCGGATAGAAGACTCCAATGGAAGAGAATGACAAGTTGCACCGACCCCACTTAAGTGGAATAAGGGTAGGAAGATGATGACTCTCGTTGACTGACGCATAGCCTACGTTGCTGGGATAGACTATACGTACCGCTGATTTAGTCGGTAATGCTAACATTTTGAATGATCTAGTGGTCGTCATCGGTACAAATATTAAACGCGACCTACCTTTTACCGAGCCGTGGTCTCCACTCTAGAACACACCTACCCCAACGGTTATCGGTTCTACGACAGATGTGACCAGCCCACTCACCACTGCCACTTCAACTTGCTAATCCTTTGACCTATGTCGATAACTTTGGTTTTTTAACGGATGACTTCTTTTCGATTTCGATCATTCAGAGAGATTCCAAGCATAGTCCTCTCCGTGGCTCGCTGAGCTAATTTGAATAGGTGAACTAATCGTACTGTCAGATACGACGATACGCAACTAGTATAGAATAAAAAACAACTTACCATACTTAGTATCAGGTTCCAGATCTCTCAAGACAACATTGTGTATCCACTGCTGCCGCTTCTCTTTGCCTCCATCAACGAACAGTTTGGCGGAACCCTCAGCTTCCTTGTCCATGATAGTCTTGCCATACTGGACTCGGGACGATAGGGAGTCGTTGAATGTAGACCATGTCACCACTATGTCGGTGGTCTTCTCTGAGAACAAATAACTTAAAAGTTATGATTCAAATCATCAGCATATCTACATCTAGAATATAGTGCTCTGGCTATAGCTAGCGTGTGAGATATTACTTCTATCTCGCCTTGTGGTAAGCAATGATGTGGTCGAAGATGGTGAACACGCTAGGCCTAGAATACTGTGACTCTTAAGGGCTATGTGCTGCCGGAACACCGTCAAATTTTTTCCTTGATGGTGGTAAGCTACTTTTTGATAGCAAGTCAGGCGGAACATCGCTATAATATGCTCCTACGACCTGTGAGAAACTTTTGATGTTTTATGTATGTTTACTGACTCACAGGCTCCTATTCAGAATCAATCTTTTTTTTAAATTTTTATAAAAGCTTCATGTGGGTTGCACATTACTAGTACTCTTGTTAACCTCCAACTAAGCTAAATATGCTCGTGTCTGGAGTGGATTCACGTCAATAGTGCAATGGGTGGGGTGGGGATCGAACTCACGACCTCTCCATCGCCAGTCCGACACCTTATCCATTGGGCTTTTGCCGCTTTTTAATAATCTACCCTGGCAGTTATTGGTCTTACCTCAGATATTAAATACCAGCTGTGCCCCGCGGCTTCTCCCGCGTGAAAATGTATCCTATAGCCTAATCCACTATACCGGCTATAATATCCTTGTGCAAAATTTCAGGTAAATCGGTCTAGCCGTTTGACCATGAGTCCCAAACAAACAAATATAGAAACTAACTCTCGCATTTATTATATTGCTGTTGATAAATAAATATAATTAAGATAAGTTTAAAAACTAAACAAACCGACTTCAATGACCCGCGAGTCAATTTCAGTAGTAAGTTTGAGACGTTTATCGTCAAATCTCTGGAGATACTTATCAGATCTCAATGTAATTACAATGGGACCACCTTGGCAACGTACCCTACCGATTACAAAAAATCATTCGAATCAGTTCAGAATAGACGGAGTAATCGCGTAAAATACACAAAAAAAAAAACAGACGAATTGTGAACCTCCTCCTTTTTTGTGAAGTCGGTTATTTATTAATTATCACTGCTAGTATTAAAAATCACTGCCAATATAATTATTAATCAATTTATTAACCCGAGAGCGTAAGGATGTTTTAAACGTGCTATTCTCAAGATAATTTACATAAAGAAATCACTATCAATATTATTAATGTTATTAACTAAAGTTTATTTTTTACCCTGCTAATGGGTCAATCGTTTCCGCTGATTTGTTGCAAAGGTATAGCTAATATTCTAAAAGATACATAGGATACGTTTAAACGCGATAATGATATCTGTGGGTAGCAACTAGTTATAATTAAACGTAGTTATCATTAACGCGTGTTCCAGACGGATGTAATCCAACGTCCCAACAGAGGTGACCTTAGTGGGAACTTAGTTTCCATCTGCAGATTGTGTTTCGGCTACACAGATCTCATCGACGGGCCAACACGCTAGCGGATGGGAACACGCGCCCGTACTCCAAGGATTTTTGGATTACATCTGCAGGCTAGATGGATGGTAACAATCAAGGTCACCTCTGTTGTGACGCTGGATTACATCCGTCTGGAACACGCTTGTCAGCTCTGCAACAATAATGTATAGCTAGAGATAACATTGGTAATTTAAGTCGCAACTCGCGAGTGAATAGGTATCTTTTGGGTAAGAGCTCTACATTATCGACCGCCTTATCACTTGACATTAGGTGAGATAGTGGTCAATCGCTACCCATTTTCGCATAAAAAAAACATTAGCATGTCTCTGGCACATTCAACCTTTTGGGATTATAGTGTATGGTAATTAATATCCTAGCCTAGAAGCAATATTTCTAATGTGTTGTGTTCATACTTGATCATATTTCAGTTCATAAAAATATACTATCTATAGAGCTAGCAAACTTAGTCACAGAGACATTTAACGACCAAGTTTTCCTATCATTCATTATATATTTTAGTTGTATGCGCAATAGACAAAAGAATGTTCACTATCTCATGCAATGATAAGTGACAATGTCATGTAGTGTTGCAGAATAATTAATAATACCTACAAGTAGCAGTGGTGGCATACTTGCTTTGACCACAGAATAAATAATAGTATATGTTTGACCTAGAACATACTTACCTATTAAAATCATAACTTGGGTTTAGAAAGAAAGAAAATATATTTATTTTTTATTTTTCAATTAAAAAAATTATAGGTATACCCCACAAGCTTGTTAATACATAAGGAAAGCAGGCATCAGGAAAATAACAGTAGATAATAAACCAGCCAAGTGCGAGTCGCCTCGCACTCGTAAGGTTCCGTGCCACCGTACAATATGATAAATGATAGAACAAAACAAATGCCGAAATAAACTTTTCTTGCATAGAGACCCCCTTTTAATCAGGGCGAGCGAAGCGAGCCCTAACACTATCCCACAACCTGAGCACTTTTGTGGTACACTTTACTGAAAAACTATCACGCCTATTGATTTGTGCTTTAATATAGCAATTTAAATTCACATGTAGATGTGTTATCAGTAAAAAAAATATCATTTCTTTCGTATCAAAATTTTGCCTTTACATCGTGCTGATTTTTTTGTTTGTGGTTGTAATAAGACGAATAAACTTGTATTGTGTTCTGAAATGTGTCCGTATTCTAAATAAAACATTAATTAACACATATCCCGTTAAAAAAAATAGTTCTGAGCTTTCAAAGACGTTAATCTGTTTGACTGTTTTAAAAAGTGAATTTCTTAATTTAAAACTTGCGCATGACCCCCTCAACCCTCCAAAAAATTTTGTCGTTCAATCCACCATCATCATCATCATCATTATCAGCCAATTTCCATCCACTGCTGGACATAGGCCTCTCCCATGGCACACCACTGAGCTCGATCTTCAGCTATTCGTTTCCAACCGCTGCCAGCCAGCTTGCGTATACCATCGTTCCGTCTAGTTGGAGGGCGTCCTACACTACGTTTGCCAAGCCGTGGTCTCCACTCTAGAACTCATTTACCCCAAAGGTTATCGGTTCTGCAACAGATGTGACCAGCCCACTGCCATTTCACCTAGCTAATCCTCTCAGCTATGTCGATTACTTTGGTTCTCTGACGGATGACTTCATTTAGAATTCGATCTTTCAGAGAAACTCCGAGCATAGCCCTCTCTATAGCTCGCTGAGTGACTTTGAATTGGTGAACTAGTCGCACTGTCAGTGTCCACGTCTCGGCTCCGTAAGTAATAACAGGTAGGACGCACTCGTTAAAGACTTTCGTCTTCAGGCTTTGTGGTATAGGCGATGTAAAGACTCGACGAAGTTTACCGAATGCTGCCCATCCAAGCTGTATCCTTCTGCGAGCTTCCATCTTGAAGTTGTTTCTGCCCAATTGCAAGATTTGCCCAAGGTAGACATATTCGTGAACTTCGAGAGGAACTCAGTTTAAGGCAATTGGTTCCGGAATAACATGTTCGTTGAACATGCTCTGGGTCTTATCCAAGTTCATCCTGAGACCGATGCGTGCAGAAGAATCAGCGAGGGTGGTCAGCATGTATTGCAGGTCCTGCACGGTTTCAGCCATGATGTCGATGTTATCCGCAAATCTCAAGTGTGAGAGGTAATTGCCATTGCCATTTATGCCCCGTCCTTTCCCTTTCAGCGTTTTATCTTTTTTATTTTATTTATCCACCAAACCCCCTGTATTATAGTGGCCATAGTAATACATATTCTGTCCAAATTTCCAGTGTCTACCTATTATGGTTTAGAAGATAGATCTATGACTCTGACAGTTAGATAGACGGACAGCAAGTCTCAGTAATAGGGTTCTATTGGTACCCTTCAGGTACAGAACCCTGAAAAGCTAAGTTCCAATTAAAATAAAATAGGCACAGTGACCGTTGTAGCGTGACACTGTTTTCAAGATTTATCACAATGGTTATTATTAGTGAACTTTACTTAAACACAACGTAACTAGGACGATGACTGCAAATTAACATTATCATTTGTAAACATGTAACTTAATTAACTAGATAAGTGTTATGTTTTAACATTTTACAGTAAAATAGTAATTTATTATATTGTATCTGAATCAGGCATTTGCATCATAAAATCAAATCATAAAACTAAGATAGAGAAAATTAAGATATAAGATGTATCAAATTAATAAAATGTTCAGGAAATAAAGGCTTTATTATTATTTGTATTGTATTGTATTGCATTCATTTATTCATCTTTAGGTGCAACTATACACACTAACACTACATGCGGTTTTGCATGGGAATCAGAACCTAAATAGTACCTGTTGAATCATGAAATTTGGCAAGCAAGGTCTTACAGCACTTATAAAGGAAAAAATCTGAAAGCCGTTAACATAAATAAATAGCAAATTTACACACATATTAATTGCAGTTGGTCCATAAACCGTATCTAGGCTTTGATCTAGGAATCAAACTGCAAAGTTAAGTTTGTCCTTTAACCCAGTTCGAAAAGTTTATACCAAACCCTCAGAGTGCGAGTCCAACTCACACTTGACAATTATTTAAAGCTAACTTTACACTACCAACAAAGGCAAATATTTAGAACCACAATCTTTCATTCATCTGGAAACTAAAATAGAGTGGCCAAGTGCGAGTCGGACTCGGACACGTAGGGTTCTGAATGAACAAAATTTGCCAGAAAAATTTGAATGGGGATCGACCCCTTTTGATATTGATTTAATTTAGTTTATATTATTTGATGTTATAATAGCAACCAGTGTATTTTACACTGTGACCAAATTTCAAGTCTCTATCTATTACGGATTGTAAGATTGAGCATAAAACGCCTAAAAACCTGTTTCTGGTATGGGGACTTTGAACCGATTTCAAAAAAGGAGGTTGCCCAATTCGACCTTACAAATATTTTTTTCTGTTTTGGTATTTGTTGTTATTGCGGTTATAGTAATACATACTTTGTGAAGATATTTTTTCCCTTTAATATTGAAATTTATTGTGTATTTGTTTTAATCCCCCATAGTAATACATATTTCGTGTAAATTTCAAGTCTCTACCTATTACGGTTACGGAGATACAGCCCTGTAAAGTTAGGACGAGCAGACAGACCAGACCTTTGGTACGGAACCCTAAAAACGGCGGTCGCGGTGATAAGCCTTTGAGCACACAGAAATGCGGCATTGCACACAAGAAAGACAAGTGGTGGAACAAAGAACTCTCAAAGTGGAGAAAGAAAACAAGACACTGTTTCAACAGAGCAATGAACACAGATCAGGACACTGACTGGAAGGACTACAGAAAAACCAGACACAGGTGAAAAGTAGAAATTAACAAGAGTCGAAAATGCTCTTGGAAGAAGTACAGCAACTCCATACAATCAGAGAGTGGGACTGCAAGACTGAGAAAAATTCTAACAAACGATGCTCATGTGAAATTAGGTTCACTAAAAAAGGCTGACGGCACCTACACAGTGTCTGAGCAAGAGCAATTTGAGCTCCTGCTTCAAACGCACTTTCCGGAATGCTGTATAGACAACGATGTCACTGAATGGGACACACAAACACTTCATGAACCGGATCCGGAAGACTGGGCCTTTGCGGACAGAATAATCACTGAAGAGGCACTTATCTGGGCTGTGAGTACTTTCAGACCCTACAAGGCAGCTGGGACAGATGAAATCTTACCCGCCATGCTTCAGTGGAGCTTGACCAAAATAAAACACCATTTATTGGGTATATTTAGATCATGTCTTGCTTGGAAATATATACCTAAATCCTGGAGGCAAGTAAAGGTTGTGTTCCTCCCAAAGCCGGGCAAAACAGATTACACAAATCCTAAATCATTCAGACCTATAAGCTTAAGCTCATTTCTGTTAAAAACCATGGAGCACTTATGCGACAAATACATAAAGAGTGGACCGCTAGCAGAATATCCAGTTCACAACAATCAACACGCCTATCAATCTGGCAAATCGACGGAGACTGCCCTGCACCATGTGGTGCATAAGATCGAATCGGCACTGGAAAGTAAACAGTCATGTCTGGCGACCTTTATAGACATTGAAGGGGCTTTTGATAAGACGACCTTTTCCAGTATCGAAAATGGATTAACAGCACGAGGTGTTGACGAAGGAATAAACAAATGGGTTACAAACATGCTAACAAGCAGAGTAGCTTGTATAGAAGGAACAAAAGAAACACGCTGTCTCGTAACACGAGGTTGCCCACAAGGAGGAGTTCTTTCGCCACTCCTCTGGGTAGTGGTGGTAAACGAGCTAATCGAACTTTGATGGGTCTATGCAGACCATCATCGATGGAAGTCAGAGACCTACTACGCCGTCACACAGAAACCGAACAACAAAGGTTGTGGAACAACATGACGAGTTGCAAACACACAAAAGCCGCTCTGCCAACATTAGACAGGAAAATTACCAACAAATTGCTACAATTGCAAAGACCGGACCTTCGCCTAATAGTAGGCCTCATCACGGGACACTGTAATCTTAACTATCATCTTTATAAAATTGGAGCCACAGACAGTCCTCTTTGTCGAGGATGCATGTCAGAAGATGAAACCGTGGAACATGTGATAATACATTGTCCCGTCTTAAACGAAATAAGAACCACAGCTGGGTTGCATGAGCGTGACCCGGATGCAGAGTACCAGTCGCAGCACCAACAACATTTACAATCATCATCATCATCACCATCTGCTTTAGCACTATCACCACATCCAAGTTCACAAACAAGCAGGCATACACACATACATTTGACAGCATCATCTTTACTATCCGATACATCATCACCATCACCATTGGAAGCGTTATGCCAGCAACCTAAAGCCGTGCTCCGCTTCGTCAAGGAGCTGGGATGGCTTGGGTGAATGCTGGCAGGGGGAAATGCACAATACACCCCAAGTGGGACGTCAGTGCAGGTCTTATCGCCCCCATTACCAATTAGAATTAGAATTAGAAGCCTTTGAGCTGAATAGAATAGAACTTAGAGAACTTTTATTCCGGTACAAGAAGGGTGCACTGCACTGCATTGTACTACTCACCTCCAAATGCAATGTGGACTTGTTCTGGCTGGCAGTAGGCACAATCATAGTGATGACCAGGCCCTTTTAATTCGAAACACGTTGATGCTGATATTCCTATCATCAGCAAAATACAGAGAAACTTCATTTTCTCCAGATAATTATTGCAATGCTCAATGAGTAAGTACTATTTTTTACACAGCTAGCTACCGCAGTTACCGCACGACTAATCTCACGAGTGGGCACTGGGCAGCGGATACGTGGATTCGTAATAATTTACGTTAATTAAACGTATTTATTATCCTTTGTTTTGATTAAAATATGTAAACATAAAACATCGCCTCCAAAATCACAGATAACTATAATATATATCAAAGAGAATATAATACTAGATATATATGGATCATAGAGAAAGAAAGTATATATTATGTAGAGAACATTAGCGTATGCAAATGAAATAGCTATAGAGATATAACCCGACTAAAATGATGAACACGTGATACATATGCCAACTATAAGATAAAATGAACAACGTAATTTGGTCGGGTCATACATGACAGCGGGTGAGCGCCAATGGGTGCACTAGAACTTGGTTCCATACAGTTATCCTTCTCATATTATTATTGTTATATGCCAAAATGCCACATCCACTTAATACTCCATCCACGATATGGATGGTATTATTGTATAAGAATACCACAGATATGGGGGTATCCGTATACTTCCGAAATCAGTGAATAAACGAAATGAACTAAATGACGGGGACGGAGCTATACACTCGGAACCTAGGATGATGGATTATAATGGATGGAGCCATGTCAGCCATGTGACGTTGTCACATCGACTTTCATTCTATCAACACATTGTCCTACCCTTTCTATTACAGGGATCGCGAGATAAGAGTAAACGAGAAAGCTAATATCAAATTGACAACCTCGCGCATGGGTGATCGTGTCCATTTTTGACCGGCTAACAGGCCATAATATCGCGACGCATCATACTTATAAATTAAAAATTAAATAGAAACATAGCTTTAAAGACTGAAACCCTGTTACATGGTTAAATTATGTCGTGTTGTGCTGTGTTTTATCCATCAAGAACAACCAAAGGAGGCGTAAAATATCAAGAATTATCATTTCACACGTAAGTCTTTGTGGGCATTTATTCTCATATATAACCACATTTTGAATCAAAATATTTATTTTGCTTACATTATATACATCTTTTTCGTCATATAACTACCGAGGTGGTAAATGGTTATCATTTGAAAGCTTTAATTTATGTAAATAACAAACATTATTTTACGCCGCCCGGCTAGTGATGTACGAGAACCCTCCAAAACTTTGTCGATAAATATAGTCTATACCCTTATAAAAAGGAATATATAAATTCCTTTAAGTGTAATATTATAATATTACACTTAAAACTTCAAATACCTATATAAATAGTTTATATACATTTTACACTAAATCTATACATATAAAAAAATTGAAGTGTCTGTTTGTAATTCCAAATTAAAAGCTTTTCACTAAATGCATATGAAAGAATATACGGTACTTAGATAAAAAACAAAATTTTAAATGTTTGTCTGTCTGTCTGTTTGTTCCGGTTTATCTCTGAAATGACAGGACCAATTTAACGGGACTTTCACTAGCAGAATGCTGATGTTAAAATATTAACTACCAAGTAACTTGGCTACTTTTACTTTAGAATAAAATAAAGTTCCGCGAAATCAAAATTGAAGCTAATGAAATAGGGAACAATATCTGATACAAATAGGGAAGGTTAATGTGCAAATTAAGCAGTGTTTTCTACCGCGCACAGCCCACGCGCATGTTGCCGCTGTCATTAAACGCGGACAAAGCCGCGGGACCCAGCTAGTTGATTTATAATATGAAGATTTTTTTTAAGGATGGAACGGTTAGCTTATGGCCTTGCTTAGAACGAAATTTGAATATTTTTAACCGACTTCACAATAAAAAGATGAGGTTCTCAGTTCGCCATTTTTATGTTTGTTATCTCATAACTCCGTAAGTTCTTAACCGGATTGGACATTTTTTTTCGAGAGTTTATTCTGCCCGTTTGGTCCCATTGTACATTTTTTGAAATCTGATAAGTATCTCCAGAGATATGGACATAAACACCTCCAACTTTAACTTTATACTGAAAATGGATAGCGTGGCATTTGAAGTTTTTTTTTCGTTTTGTAAACGATCTTAAAATATTATAAAAAGTGATCAAAGTAATGTCGCGCAAAATTAGTAGTAACTAGGTACCTAATTATACTTACTCGTATTCAATCTATTATTACTTATGATAATGCTATTATATATATTTTTATGAAGAATGTGTGACAGTTTACCACATTAATATATTATATCATTTTGATGTAGGTTTCCAAAATGTCCGAAAATCCAATCAAGTGGATAAAGGCAGTAAGGCGTGAAAATTAGGATCCAACGAAACACTTCAGACTTTGTTCTAAAAATTTTGATAAATCAATTTTGTACCTACTAGATTATCAATCAAGCTGGAACTGACACCGAGGAAACGGAAAAGAATATAAGCTATTTTGATTTTAAAATTATCGTGAATTTGTAACATTATTATTGTTATATACCGGCTGTAATTCACGTACCTTTAGTCGAATTTACTGGTGAACATCGCGATCTCACCGCGTGATCTCACTCCCGAGGAAGAGCGACTGACTCGCTCGAAACCTAGGTCGAGAAAATTCGACTAATGGTACGTGAATTACAGCCGGTATATAACAATAAGAATAGAAGCTAGTGGAGTCAAGATAGAAAATCTTCCTGTAAGTCTTCCTATAATCTTCCTCTGCGAGCAATGAAGGATGATGAAACTGTTTTGAAAGTGTTTTAATCGAAAGTGTTATTAGCTCTGATTCATGAAAATCTGTTTAGCCGTTGTAAAACAATGAGCATTTTTCTAGTTGATGGCGCTATGAAATCAACTTTCATAGTGATTAATTCGAAATTCGGTATCCTTTTCAACGACAAAGGACACTGAAGCATTGACATGATGCTGGGACATCTTCTGGAATCTGCTGAATACTCAACTCCTCGCCAACATACAGGTGAGATGTCGTATTCAGACTCATTGGAATGTTTTTATTTTCATTATAGATTATATATAGATCAGTCGGGGTGATTTCAAATTTTGAGTTTTGGAGAGTGGAGAGCGACGGCATACACAATGCGGTGGGCAGTGATTTGAAAAAAAGATCTGAAAATCGGGCTCAGTGGCGCATCTTGGGAGAGGCCTACAGTCCAGCAGTGGACTGACACTGGCTGATGATGATGATGATGATGATGATACAATAGATCATACTATATTGACATCATATTACTTTATATCGGTAGCATTTACAAAAAAATGAGCTAATTTTTCTGTAGTGGTAGGACTTCTGCTAGTCTACCTGGGCCGACCACTTTGCCAATTAATTTTCATAGGAATGTTTTTCGGTTGAAATGGCAAGGTGTCCAGTGAAAATACGGGGCATGTGAAACTTAACATCTTTATGTCTCAAGGTAACAGGCGCAGTGGAGTGACATGCAAAATTCTGGACTGCCAGAATTTTCCTGTATCGTATCTGTAATAGGTAGACGTCATCGCTTACCATCAAGTGAGAGTCATGCTTGTCCTAGTACCTTTTACAATTAAAAATCTGATTATTGTTTACAAAGTAAGTATGGCCTAATTTGTGGTTTCACTGGATTTTTTTTATTATTTGCGATGCGCGTAATTTTATATGATAATTTATCTAATACTATAAGAATCTTTGTCCTGACATACTGACTGCCTGACAGACAACGCACAGCCTAAACCGCTGGTCGTAGAGACTTGAAATTTAAAGAGTATATTTGTCTTAGTACGCAAGGGTGTACAAAGAAAGGATTTTTCAAAATTCACCCCGTTAGGGGGTGAAATGGAGGTTTAAAGTTTGTACGGATAAACAAGATTAGATAGTCTTTTCTATTCGAAACTTCATACAAGTGCTTCAGTAAAAAAATATGTAAATACGTGTTTCAGGCTTTTTCAAAATTCCACCCCTAAAAGAGTGAAATGAGGTAACAAAGTCTGAAAACCAATATTGTTTCGGGTTGCGCTTAAATTTGGCATCCAGTTGTTTTAACATAAGTATCCGTTAAGAAAAGATTTTTCAAAATTCATTCTTTAAGGGGATGAAACGGGGTTCAAAGTTTGGATAGTCATTTTATTCGACCTTCACGCAAACCGAACTTCTGTAAATAAATAAGTAAATACGAGTTTCAGGCTTTTTCAAAATGCCACCCTAAGAGGGTGAAGTGGGGTAACAAAGTCTGAAAATCAATATTGTTTCGGATTGCGCTGAAATTTAAAATGCAGATAGTTGTTATGACGTAGGTTTCCGCTGAGAAAGTATTTTGTAAAAATTCCCCACGGATATTACTTATAATTTATAATGAAAAATATATATATATATAAAAACTTATAGATTTACGTAAGTTTTTCTATAAATAAATAAGTAAATACGTGTTGCAAGATTTTTGCAAGGGGTTGGTAAAAAAGTCTGACAGTCAATATGGTTTTTTGGGTTTTATAAATATGAATCCCTATTTCCCTTAGTCACGCAATAACTTGAAAACGGGTGAACCGATTTGGCTTTTACTTCTTTGATGTCTTTTATGATAGAAAGGTTTCACAAAATAAAAGTTTTAAGTAAATAAAAGAAGTCTTTAACGCGACCGAACCCGCAGGGCACTTCTAGTATTTTCATGTAAATTATATACTATAAAGGACAATTTTAATCTATGATATTGGGCCAAGATAATTAGCGTAATTATTAAAATAAGGATTAATACTGTATAGAAGAAAATAGCCTTGAAAGTTCTGTAACATTTTTTATTAAAAAATAAAGATTAAAATAGTTACTGTGAGTCTGTGCGATAGACATATGTTATCGCGGACTTTTTTGTAGGTCTTATTAAGTTGTACTACTCTTCGATACATACTTTCTTACATCTATTTCAGATTAATCATCTTTCGTAAAAAACGTGTTTTCTCGACCGTTTTATTGGCGACTTAAGTTGCAAAATAGGTCTTCACGAATATACCTATCTTTTAAACAGGATAATATATAGCCTATGTTCATTCTAAAAGACCATAAATATATTTATATATGAGAGAAAAAAATAATCGTCCTGTAGAATCAAAGCATTTATTCAGTATGTAGGCAGTATAAATATACGCACATATACACGTCAAAATCATAAATCATAAAATAAATCATAACCAATTATCAAGTAAACATAGCAAAAGCAGAATTTAACGCTTTGAATTAGAAAAAAAAAGTAATGAACCATTCAGCTGTCATCCAATCGTTTACGTCAGAATATTTAAAAAAATTAAAGTTGGTTAAAACCAACCATACATGTAAGTGTGTGTTTCAGTACTTCAGACAATTTTTATATAAAAAAAATAAAAAAGTGAAATAGTGAAACACAACATAGAGAAACGCATACCGATCACAGTACATATCATGATCCAAATGGAACTGATAGTCCGTCTGTCAGCTGCATAATATTGTTTAAATAAAAATAAAAATGGCAAGCCTAGAAAGAAAATCTGCGGACAAAAGGGGAAAACTGAATGGCTGTTGAATCTACCGGTGTTTCGGAAATACTCCCATCAGAGAAGAAACACCAAGAAACTCTATGGGGCTTGTCTTGTCATTTTATCTTTTTTTTTTTAAATTAATTGTACATGTCAGCTTTAATATTTTAACAATATATTATTAATTATAATACAATTTATATTTGTTCTTGGAACTTGGGGCATTCAGGCCATGCATTTTTGTCATCCATATAGTCACCTATTGTATAGTATGATTTTTTCATCAAATTGGATTTTACATAGATTTTAAATTTGCTCATAGGCAATTGATCAATATCTTTAGGTAGCTTATTGTAAAAGCGTACACAGTTCCCCATGAATGAACCACTAACTTTCTGCAGTCTGAAATTAGGTATAATTAATCTATTTTTATGTCTTGTATTAAAATTATGTACATCAGACCTTTTCTTATAATCATTTATATTCTTGCGTATGAACAAAATATTTTCATAAATGTATTGACATGCCACTGTTAGAATTTTAATTTCCTTAAATTTTTCACGAAGTGAATCTCGCGACCTCATACTATATATAGAGCGAATAGCTCGTTTCTGCAAAACAAATATTGATTGGATTTCAGCGGCTTTCCCCCACAATAAAATGCCATAAGACATTATACTGTGGAAGTAGCTGAAATAGACCAATCTTGCAGTGGCTTCGTCCGTTAAAAATCTAATTTTACGTACTGCGTATGCAGCGGAGCTTAACCTACCTGCTAGAACCGATATTTGAGAACCCCATTGAAGCTTTGAATCCAGGGTGATGCCCAAGAATGTTGTGGATTCAACAAGTTCTAATGGTTCATCATTTATTAATATACTTCTATTTAGGATACCCTTTTTTACATTTGGTAGAGAGAAATTAATACATTTAGTTTTTTTTGCGTTTAACAATAAGTTATTGGTTGTAAACCAATTCAGAACCTGTGTTATTGATTTGTTTACATCGTCAAAGTTAGGTGTAGTCCTATCTATTTTGAATATCAAGGAAGTATCATCTGCGAACAAAACAATATCACATAGGTTCTGTACGAATGACGGTAAATCATTGATATAAACTAGAAATAAAAAAGGTCCTAGGATCGATCCCTGCGGGACTCCCATTTTTATGAGGGATCCAGATGACCTGACGCCATTGACTTCAACCATCTGTGTTCTGTTACAGAGGTATGATGATACCAGATCAAGTGCCTTACCTTCAACACCGTAGTATTTTAATTTGTAAATTAGTGTTTCATGACAGACACAATCAAATGCTTTTGATAGGTCACAGAACACGCCAATAGCATCTTGTGCTTTCTCCCATGCATCAAATATATGTTTAAGAAGACCTATTCCTGCATCAGTAGTAGAACGCCCTTTAGTAAATCCAAATTGTTTGCTATTTAAAAGATCATTCATGTTAAAATGTGTTAAAAGCTGGTCTAATATTACTTTTTCAAAAATTTTACTCAATGCCGGTAGTATAGAGATTGGTCTATAGTTAGATGGATCATTTTTGTTTACTGATTTGAATAAAGGAATCAATTTACTTTTTTTCATCAAATCCGGGAAGACACCTTGATCAACGCATCTGTTAAAAATAAAAGCTAAGTATGGGCTAATAACAGTAATAATGTAACTGAGAACTGTGGTTGACATTCCCCACAGGTCCTCGGTTTTCTTTTGTTTGAGCATTTTAAATGTTTTCACAATTGAGTCTGCAGTTACGTGTTTGAACTGGAACAAGGTATCACATTTATTTACACACTTTGATAATATAGAATAAGCATCAGCGGGACTAGAATTTATGGACTGAGTGGTAGTAATGGGTACTTGAGAGAAGAACTCATCAAATGTATTGGCAACCTCATTACTATCCATGATTAATTTATTGTTAATTTTTAAGATGATCTTACTGTCTCTTTGTTTTATTTTTCCAGTTTCAGTATTGATGATTTTCCATGTTGTTTTTATTTTATCATCAGCATGCTTAATTTTTCTACTAAAATGCAAAGATTTTGCTGTCTGACAAACCACTTTAAAAGTTTTGGAATATAGTTTTAAGTGATTTATGAATTTAGTATTGTGTAAATTAATTTGTTTTTGTGAGTATAAGTTGTACAAATTATTTCTACTTTTGTTAATACCAGGAGTAGCCCAGTCATCGAACCGAATTTTCCCAGCTCTTGTAATAGTTTTAAATTTAAAAATATTATTGAACTCTGCACTCAATATTTGAGATAAAGTGCTGCATAGGTCATCGGGATCCTCAGAAAATATTAGGTTCATTAGTTGCTTGTCAATTATATCCACAAACTGTTCAACCCGATTGGTTGTAATGGGCCTGTATGTGTATTCTTGACCTTTGGTGGATGTTTTACATGAAAATGTGGCACTCTGTCCCAGATGGTCGGAGCCAAGTTTATCAAAGATTGCAATTTTCTCAGGTTCACAGTTGCAAAACACATTGTCCAAGCAGGTTGCTGATGAGCTAGTGATTCTAGTCGGCTGGTTAAAAAGATGCTTTAAATTGAAGCTAAGAAATATTTTTTTTAGCTTATCACTGAGCGGTGACTGCTCAATTAAATTAACATTAAAGTCACCGCAAACTATCAAAGATTTCGGGGTGTTGTAGACTTTCATCATGACTTCTTCCATAATTGTCTCAAACATTTTATAATCAGCCGATGGAGGTCTGTATACACAGATGACTATATGTTGCCCCAGCTCTATACAAGATAATTCAATACATCGTTCAACAGACAAAGCTACAATGTCTTTACGCTCCTTAAAATGACAATTTTCAGATACATATATAAGTGAGCCACCGCGAATTGCCTTCTGTCTAATAAATGTGCTTGCAATTGTATAATTTCTGATTATTGGTAACAAAGTACCTTTCACAAACCAGTGTTCAGTAATACACATTATATCAACTTTATAAAAGTCGAGAAATAATTCTAATTCTAAGGCTTTGCTGGAGAGGCCTTGTATATTTTGATGGAAAATGTTGATTAAGTCTGGCCTCCCCATTGTCCTAAGCGTTAGTTTAAACTAACTTTGTCAACTACACTACAATTACCCCGCATAGTAACACCACTACATTGGAGCTTGTCTGTGTGATCCGCTACAACATGTAAAACTGGATCATATATATTGAATGCTAATAACTTAGCAATGGTCGAGATGTCAGTCTTTTTGAGATACAAAGTATCCTTTGTCAATAAAAGCTTACTCATAAATGTATTACATTCGAAATACAAAAAGTCGCTCAGGCGACATGTCTGATTATATAATGTCAAATTTAATTTATGTATATGATTATTGATATTGACAGTACTACTCCTGTGTTTTAAGTATGGAAATGAGCACACTATTATTTTACTGATACCTTTGCTGGCAATGTCTGATAAAAGTTCAATTAGGTTATTAATATCAGTTTTTTTTTACATTTGTGCTGTTGCCTAGCTGCACTATAATTGTACAATTTTTATGATACTGGTGGCTGGTAATTTTCGTACATAGATCTTTTATTGGTAAATTAGGACAGCAATTATTATGTACATTTTGGCTTAATCTTGTTCTTAATAAGCTACCCATACCTATGCCAATCTCATCGCTGTACACAATGGTCTCTCTAGCAGGCTCCGGCAGTTGTAAAGGACTGCCCGAGTCCACCCCAGAGGCCCCAGTGCACTGCAATGATAACGCTACCTCCTGCCTAACCAAGTCAGTCTGTAGATGTAAACTCGCAGTATTTACTGTACTTGGTAGACTGTTATGACCTTGGTAGCATTCACTCTGCAAGTTAGCGATGGGAGCCCCAATTACATCTTTTGAGGTAAGCAGTTCTTGTTTGAGTGAATCAGCCTTCTTCTTAAATTCTAATAGATCACTGTTACACCTTTCAAGCAACTCTATGCAATTTTGTAATTCATGACTTAAATCTATGTTTTTTTTACAAGCCTTTAAATTATCCTGTTTAATTTGATTATATTTTTTTAATTTATAAGTAGTTTTCCTAATAATGTTATTATACTTAATATATTTTTTGATCTTGTTAGAACCCTTAATACAGACACTACTAGAACCTGAAGGGATGAGCTCTGTATATAAATCCACAGTGTTAGCTTTATTAGACTCATTTTGTAACGCATGAGAAGTTTCCATTTCTTCAAGTTTATTCTTAGTACACAAAAGCTCCTGCTCCAGGTCCCGGATATAGGTCAGAGTTTGTTCAAAAAGTTCTTGGTTTTGAGTGTGTACATCCACTGTCGCTAGGAGCCTGTCACGCTGGTCTCTCATGTCTTCCATAGCGATATCATACTCAGCTAGTTGATTTTTAAGTTCTGCATTCTTCTTCAACATCTCTGCCATGTCAGATTCGTGATCTTGAAGTTCTTGCAGCAATCCTTTGTTGGAGTTCTTACTTGTTTTCAATTCCAGTAGAGCCACTTTTAATTTAGCCTCAACATCCATTCTTCGAGTAGTCATTGTGGAGGCTGTTACGTCTGGAAACCGGAAAGAAGTACCTTACTTTCAAGCTATGCCAATAAAGTTTATGATGACTAACTGTGAGAGTTGATTGTGATAATGGTTTTGATTTCAAGTTATTAGTGTAAGTCCAGTTTAATAATAAACAGTAACTTCATAAATTACTTAACAATTTATATATTTATTGAGTCAATTCTTATAAAACAACACAAAGGCCTATGTTATGTATTTAAAGTACCTACTTTCTATTATGAAGTTTTAATTCGTTTGTTATGCATTGATTTGGGGGAACGTAAAAATATATTACAACTGCTAATTTAATATTTGTATTGCACGTAACATGAGATTCGAAATTTGGAAGTGATAATAACTGAGACAACCGAAAACATAAAACGAAGAATAAGTAAAAGTTACGTGAATAAGTAAAAAAAACCGTTCAGTCGGCAGTATCAATCGTCTAATGTTGGTTATTAAAAGAAGGCATATACTAGGGGGGGGGGCTGTGAGGTAATTTATGAATAGTGGTTACGAATATATATTAAGGCTATAAATCAATACTCCCCAGGTTTTGCGTTCAGAACCATCCAAAATACCAGGATTTCCACTCCACTAAAATGTCTTGATTTTGACAGCTCAAGGTTCCCGCGTCGACCGGCGACTATTACCGGTTTTGAATCTCAATAAATACGACACAGTCACAACAAATAACACTAAATGGAGTTATTTATCACTTTCCCACTTAATATTAACTAAATTTGTTAAGTTTAAATGAGTATTTTTACAATTATATAGATTTTAACTTGCACAGCTGATTTTTTAGATGTCACCGTTGGTGTTGCCACACGGCAAAAAAGTAGTGTAGTTTTTGAGCTAACTCAATACAAACATACATGTTATCTCTTTATAATATTAGTATAGAAGTATAGATGCTTTGTAGCTCAAAATTGTAATATTTAATTGACGTATTGAAAACGCAAAAACATTTAAGATTTGTGTTATAGAAAAGCTAAGAAATCTATACCGCCAGATTTAAGGTTGCCCAATTACAGTTAAGTACTGTAGCATTTTTTAACAATAACTAATTTCCATAAGTTCAGTAAAGTAACTACGTATTTTATGACATAAATTGTTTTCTTTTTACATAAGTTTTAGTTTTCTACATTTTTCACCTTTTAATCGATATGTTCTACACTAGTGATCACTTCCCTACTCACGCACACTCTAGCAGTTCTAGACACTAACACAAACAGAAAATGGACATGCTGCCAAAGTTTTGACGCCATCCATTGTAATCCATCATCCTAGCTCGGAACAATGACTAGCAATACAGCCTACCGTAGATGGGAGTATAGACCACAGATTACTATATGTGTCAGTATAGACAGCCTACATAGCTGCATCCCCGTCATTTCGTTCATTAAATGATTTTCGTGATCAGCCGGCTGTTCGAAACGTAGAGGAAAATTAAATAGAGAAGACATTAGCGTATGCGAGTGAAATAGCTATAGATATAACCCGACTAAAATGATGAACACGTGATACATATGCCAGCTATAGGATAAAAGAACAACGTAATTTGGTCGAGTCATACATGACAGCGGGTAAAAGCCAAAGGGTGCACTTTGAGCCAGGAGCTGGCTCCCAGTTCTAGGTTGGAGGAGAAATAGGGTGAAGGAGGATTGAAAATAGGTTGGAGGAGAAAAAGGAGGTTGGAGGAAAAATTATTGACTTTTAATTACCTTTTTATTAGACGGACAGTTTGCAGATAAGGATTCTGTACCTTCATTTAAACGCCATAGCATCGGTTATGGTGACGCGCGGACGCTGCCGCGGCTTACCTCCTCGCTGCACTCGTCGGGGCACGTCGCGCGTTGGTCACTGTTCTCTAGTGTGTTGCCTTAGTGTCAGACTAAGACTTTACCTATTGTTTACGTATTATTTCACGCACTTGCAAGTTATTCACGCGAATTGACATACAGACAAATATTAATTTAAAATATTTTTGCATTTCCGGCAGCTGAAATCGAATTGGGAGGATCCAGACAAACCCCCTTGACCCTCTCACAGCACTAGAATCCACAAATTCAGGCATTGCGTTTTAAGATCCCACCCTCCCTAGTGAAATGTCTTTGTTACTACGCGCTACGCATATTTCGTAGACGGAGTAGGTTCCATTATCATCATCAGCCGGTGTCAGTCCACTGCTGGACGTAGGCCTCTCCCAAGATGCGCCACTGAGCCCGATCTTCGGCTCTTCTTCTCCAGTCACTGCCCACCGCTTTGCGTATGTCGTCGCTCCACCTATTTACTGGAAGTCCTACGCTACGTTTGCCGATTCGCGGTCTCCACTCTAGGACAAGTCTACCCCAACGGTTATCAGTCTTGCGGCAGATATATTTCACTGCCACTTCAGTTTACTAATCCGTTGAGTTATGTCGAACTTTAGTTTTCTTACGAATTCCTTCGTTCCGGATTTGAACCCGCAGAAAAATACCGAGCAAAGCTCTCTCCATAGCTCGCTGAGCAACTTTAAATTGGTGGACCAGTCGGACTGTGAGTGTTAGCACTGGTTAAACTGACTTTTGTCTTTAGATACTGCGGTATAGGCGTCGAAAAGACTCGACGGAGTTTTCCGAATGCTGCCCAGCCCAGCTATATTATTCTCTGGATTTCCTTCTCGAAGTTGTGTTTGCCTAGTTGGAGTGTCTGCCCTAGGTAAACATAATTTCGTTAGAATTTCGATTGGGATTCCATCTACGGCAATCGGTTCCGGAACAACGTGAGAGATGTACTTGCCGTTGACTTTCCAGTCCAGCGTCTTAAACATATCCTCCAAGGCGTGAGTGAACAATTTCGGGGATATGACGTCCCCCTGTCTCACTCCTCAACGCAGGTGGACATGTGTATTTCGCTGGTTCTGTACTTGTACAGACATCTTTGCGGCATTATACAGACATCTCATCACTTCGATATATCGCCAGTCGACTTGACAACGCTTCCAGAACTCCAGACCGGACCAGGGCCCCTAGACAAAATCCAATTATATATTATATTATATGGGAATGACATCTTTGTTGCGGAAAGATATATGTCATTCCATACATTTTGACCTTGCGTTAGCGTGATTTTTGATCTTGTCTAGGGGCCCAGGTTTCGATTGAGTCGTTTTCTCATAGTCCACAAATGCTAAACACAGGGGCCGATTGTACTCTTCGGTCTTCCGTATAATCTGCCGCACCGTGTGGATGTGGTCTATGGTGCCGTAACAGCTTCGAAACCCGGCCTGCACCCGTATCACGAAAACCATTGAATGAACGAAATGAACTAAATGACGAGGACGGAGCTATACATCCTACATAGCTGCGTCCCCGTCATTTCGTTCATGCAATGGTTTTCGTGATCAGCCCCCCGCCCCCGTATCACGAAAACAATTGATGGAACGAAATAAACTAAATGACGGGGACGGAGCTATACAGCCTACATAGCTGCGTTCCGAAAGTTGGAACTCGTCGAGTCTTTGCGCAACACGGTCCGTGATGACCCTTGAAGCTGTTCAAGGGTCATCACATATACACATTATAGACATGGCTCAGAAGCGAAATCGGGCGGTAGTTTTTCAAGAGGGTTTTGTCTTAGTCGAGTAGTTTCCGATGTCTAATTTTTTCTTTCGAAAGGACAGGCTCAAGCATCTCACGGCCATACCGCAAAATGCAAAGGTTTAGAATATTTCGTGAAAAAGTGTTTGCTCTTAATGTATTTTTTTTTCTAAAACTTGTGTTCTTCCGCAAGATAATGTGTGATAAATGTTGATTATTAACCATTACGTGCTAGCGAATGTGTGCGAATGTAGGGAAGCAGCACAATGTTGGAAAACGTGTCATTTTACGTTCACACCAAAATTCCACTGAAAGCCCTCAGCAAAATCCACATCTTTACTGTATGTATGATTTGGGCTAAACTTGACTCGAATACGACTTGAATCTACGAAAGCTAGAACTCTTTTTATACTTTGGAACTGGCTAAATACACTAATCGTGTGGAGCCATAACGAAAATTAATTAAAAACTCCATAGCATTTTTTTGGCGGGAACATGAAAGTGTGTGCGCTGAGTTTTGGCGGGAACATGAAAAGTGCGCTCTCATTGAATTTTTTCCTAAAGCTTCCATCTTCCGCGAGTAAATGTGTAAAAAATTTGATTATTAAAAATTCAGTGGCGGTGAAAGAGTGCGAGTGTAGAAAAACAGCACAATGAATAAAACATGATTTGCGTTCTCACCAAAATTCCACTGAAAAACCTTCAGTAAAATCCACTTTACTGAGGGTATGACTTGGACTAAACTATGACTACAGCTTGACCTGATATGTGACTTTGATTCAAATTTGTTGTGACTTGAATTTAGGAAAACTTAACAATTTTAATACTTGACACTAGCCAAATACACAATTCGTGTGGAGCCATAATAAAAAAATTGCGTTTGATCACTATTTCACCTTTTGAAGTGACCCAGTGACGATGTTAATACAGAGTATTAACCCATCGTGTTCCGAGATTAACCCTTAATAACCTAGAGTTTCAATTTTGATACCAATCTTTTAAACCGAATGTTCACATTACTATTAGTTTTTTTAATAGGTTGGCTGTACGTATTTTACTGTTGTATAATATTCTTACCAACGAAATTTAAAAAAAAATACCTTCATCTAGACCCTCAAGCAAACACAGTAATATTAAAAATAAATCACTTTCGTGAGATTAACCCTTAATAACCTAGAGTTTCAATTTTGATACCAATCTTTTAAACCGAATGTTCACATTACTATTCGTTTTTTTTATAGGTTGGCTGTACGTATTTTACTGTTGTATAATATTCTTACCAACGAAATTTAAAAAAAAATCCCTTCATCTAGACCCTCAAGCAAACACAGTAATATTAAAAATAAATCACTTTCGTGAGATTAACCCTTAATAACCTAGAGTTTCAATTTTGATACCAATCTTTTAAACCGAATGTTCACATTACTATTCGTTTTTTTTATAGGTTGGCTGTACGTATTTTACTGTTGTATAATATTCTTTCCAACGAAATTTAAAAAAAAATCCCTTCATCTAGACCCTCAAGCAAACACAGTAATATTAAAAATAAATCACTTTCGTGAGATTAACCCTCAATAACCTAGAGTTTCAATTTTGATACCAATCTTTTAAACCGAATGTTCACATTACTATTAGTTTTTTTTATAGGTTGGCTGTACGTATTTTACTGTTGTATAATATTCTTTCCAACGAAATTAAAAAAAAAAAATCCCTTCATCTAGACCCTCAAGCAAACACAGTAATATTAAAAATAAATCACTTTCGTAAATCAGGCTATTAAGGGTTAAATTACTGTGTCTACCGTAGTGTCTACCACGGAGAAGGAGAATAGAGGTGTCTACCTAGGACGATTTATTGATGATAGTACACAACATCCTAGGTGTCTACGCAATGATCCTTCAAACCATGCTTCAAAACACGGCTTTAAACCTAGTCTCTATGCTTCAAAGACTATTACAACAGCACAATCCACTAAGGAGATGATAATACGTTTCACCAGCAGTCAGTGTATAAGACCTAAAACCTAAAAGGCTTGCTGCTTTGTTAATAGTATCGTCACTATCGTCTTATATTCATTTGTATTGTAACTTCTACTAACACTAAGCATTATGTAACAGTACTAACTTACTAACTTAGATTCTTCATACATCCTCATATTCACCGGTATTAATAGATGGGTTATCTACTAAATTAAACAAAACGACTCCGATAACAACTGTTTATTCGGTATCATTGCGAAAACTTAACTTAACACATAATTATAATAAAATAACACAACTAAAATGGTTGTGATGATGGCATAGTAAAAAAAATACAAATATATTTTATACAGGCAACTAACAAATATGTGTTTATACCTACTTATATTAAACTTAACTAAATTGCGATGCGATAACATTTTGTACTTGAGGTGAGTAAACAACGAACATGCTTTCAACAATTTTAGGGACCAATTTTTATTTTAATTAATTAAGGCACTAAAGGAATGATAATAATTAACGAAATAATTTTTTATTTAACATGATCACAACTAGCTTCGCCGTCACTCTTAGTCGACTGTACTGCGAGTCTTCTACTTCGAACCTGACCAAAACTAACTTCTCCTTCGCTCCGCAAAGGCAAAATCCCTGCAGATTGTAAATCGAAACTATATTTTGATACTGAAGAAGATGAACTACATTCAGAAATCGAAGGAACTCTCCTCCTTAGTCTTCGTTTAACTTTCACTTCTCCTAAACTGCTAATTTCAGATGAAGATATTTCAGCTTCAACTGAAGTGGAACTGGTGACAGTTGATTTTGTAAATGTTTTATTGTGATGATCGTGTTTAGAACTTACCTTTGAATGTGTTCGGCTATGATCTCCTAAATTTGAAAATACTTCCCGAGAATTCTGCGGTAGTCGTAAGCTGAACCGCGGTGAAGATAAGTTTATTGATATATCGTCGGCTTCAACGCCGATATCAGTATTTTGTTCGTTTTCGTTCGTCACGAGTATCATTGGACTTGTCTGCTGATGAACCGGTACTGATAAATTAAAAGGTGAAGTGGTTCTTGTCTTCGTTTTTCTTGGTGATGTCATTACGCTTTTAACATGGGCTGGTGATGTTTGAGTATTTTTCTGCATTGCGGATATATTTCTTTGACTATTCTCATGCCTGATGTCCGAAGACGTAGAAGGCTTATTTATATTTTTCTCTATCAAATCTCCATATTCGTTTATGATTAATCTTTTGATGAAATCTTTCTCTAACTCAAACATTTTTTCTACTTGTTGTCGAGGATCTATAGAGGACCACAAATCGTTGTGAATAGGTTGTATGGTCGGTTTGTCGTTTTGTGGAGACGTCTGCGTTTCCTTTGGTGAAATTTTATTCGTCCCATTACTTTGAGTTGCAGTGTCTTGTGTGTCAACAGAATGTACAAATTCGAAAATATCCACAGAGTTCTTAATCGAAAGATTTGATTGAGTTTTGTGGTTAGTAACTTTCGTGAACGTTTTGTTTTTTATGTTAGGACCCGATCGAGATTCATTATCAGCTCGACTTTCCTCGTTTTCAGACAAATCATCATTTTTATCTTCGAATTCTATTTTAACGGAATTTGCTACCGATTCATCATCTGTTGACAACATCAGTTTATTCGACTTTTCACTATGCTCAGATTTCTCATCCTCAAAGTCATCGGCATAACTATCATTTTCTTCCGCACCTTCACTGCTTTCACTTGACATTTTTGATGATTTTATCACTGGCTCATTTACTTTTTTCTTAGTATTTTTAGATAAGATTTCGCTAACACTTTTTTCAATATGTATGACTTCTTGCAGCAAATTTTCATCTGACGTTGTTAATATGTGTTGCTCAATTGCTTTGCTTTTTCTTGGACTATCCTTAGAAAATGAATTTTCCCCACTACTCAATATCTTATCTAGAATGGGACTCAACGGCATATTAATATCCTTAGGTATAGAAAGATTAGATATTTCTCTTTCTATATCACTTACTCTAGCCCCACCTAATGTTAATTTTGAATACGGTATATATTCCGTGTTATTCAAATTAGTGGATTTCTTTGAAAAGTTTGACGTTATAGGAGATTTTTTTGTGGCAACTTTTACTTTCTTAGCGTTACTATATCCATATACTACGTTAAGTTTTTTCTTCCATTCATCCATATTATATCGTGGTCGTTTATCTGTTTCTTTCTTGACAGGAATACTTTTTTTCATACGCTCCCGTGCTGATGATTTAGGTGAGTTCCGCATGGCGAATAATAAACGTTTTTGAGTAGTTTGTTTAGTTCGAGAATCCGAATCAACATTGTTAGTAGACCCACTGCTATCACATGTCGACATTTTTGAAATTTTTCTAACGGTATATATATTATCATTTATTTGACGATTTTTTTCAGGGTCACTCGATTTAGAAGGCACTTGTTTCAACAACGTGTCATGTTTCAACGTTACTACAGTAACATTACTTCTCGCTGTACTTATTTCTTTTGATTCTTTAAATTCAGGCAAAATATCTATCTGTAATACTTTCTGTTCCTTAAGTTCACTTCTAATGTTAACGCTTGGCATATTTTGAATTTGTAAAACTTTTTGTGAAGTATTATTTGCTTTCGGTTCAACATATTTAAAAGAAAACTCATTGTATGCTACTGCAGGCGCACTATTAATAACTTTACCATTGTTCAATTTTTCTTCCTTAATACTATTTTGATTTTCACCATTGATTTGCATTACTCTAATTCGTGATATTCCTAAGTTTCTATTAATAACTGGCCTCTTAGACACCGGTGCAGCTTTCGCTTTAACATCAGTGTTTAATATTTTAGTTGCTTGGTTTACTCCGTCAATCGTGTCATTTCGTGGCTTGGCTTTGGTTATGTCAGTTGTGTGAAGTGGCTTTTCAACAATTTTGTACCCATGAAATTTGGCATTAACCAATTCCTCAATATGTACTTTTTCGTTAAACTCCTCATCAAGCGGAGTAGGCGCCGTCTTCACCTGAACGCCAGGCTCGTGAAATTTGCAAAGTTCCCCGGAGAGCAGCTTCAGGTCATCAGCGGTCGACTTAAGCATTTCATGCAATTTTCTTAGAATAATTTCATCTTCTGGCCTTAGTACTGGCTCGGGATTCCAGATTTCGTCATCTATGATGTTGACCATTTCGAATTTATTGCTGCTCTCAACCTAAAAAATAGATTTTTAGGAGTTATTCGCTGTCAATGCCTATTTATTTATTTTGTTAAATCACAAAAAAATATGTTATGAAAAATGTACTGATAATGCGAAGGAAAAAGTTTCTTACCAAATATCGATCGACTGGGTACCGAGGAACACCTGATCTCATCTGTTCGTCAGACACAAAGGTTCCGGCATCCTCTCGGGTGCGCAGCGATCTGTAGACAAAAATAAAACTGAATTTTAACGACAAATTATTGATAGTATTTACTTAAATTATGATCACATCATTTGGAAATGCAGTGAGCATTCATTAATAACGATACTATCGATTACTATTTGTTTACGACGAAACTGCTTATCTTACTCAGACCTTATTTTAGTTACCTCTAACTGTAAGAGTAAACGATTTACAAATAGATATGATACCTAAGCCAACTCGGGGATGGTAGCAGATTTTTCTTAGGTATTCACGTATATTATGTCTTTATGACATGATAATATGTAATACCAAGTTAATTCGATAAAACAAGCTGACGGCCCGCTTAATGGTAGGCGGTCACGGACACCTGCAACACCAGCGGCGTTTCTGTGCGTTGCCTGCTCTTCAAGACTCTTTTAAACCTTCTCTTGATGAACCCCATGTTGTATCCCAGCAGGAAGACTTCAGCTGGAAGGTCATTCCACAATTTACACGTGTGTGGCAGAAAGGATCTGTTTAACCTAACTGTATGGAATGTCCACAGGTCAATAATGTAGGGATGAGTTTTGCACGATGCCGTGCAGTGCAATAGTAAAACCGTGAAGATGGGATGAAGTCGAAAAGTTTATGAGAGCATTCCCGATTATAAGTCTTGTGGAGAACACGGAGCGCACTAATATCCCGGCGAAGGCTCAATGGTTCCAGATGTTTCGTGCGTGAGCTATGAATCGTTGACAATTCTAATGGCATTTAGTCTGCAAGGTGTCGAGAGATTGAAACTGGTATTTGGGTTCACCGTTCCAGAGATGAAAGCAGAATTCCATGTGAGGTCGGGTTTGTGCTTTGTATTGTATGACGAAAAGTACGGCTTTGCTCTGTTAACAAGCTTCTTAAAAGCGAGACCATCAATGTCAATTTCTGATAAGCCTAAGCCGTATTACCTCCAATAGCGTCCATTACGTATGGACGGTCGAAATTCGAAATAATCATGAGAGCGATGTTTGTAGATGAAGTCAGATAACAATAAATTATGTATTTCGGAAACAGGTTTTCAAAATTTAAATACATTTGTAGGTTAATTTAAGGGCGAGGCGGGTAAGTAAAAGTACTCAGTTTAGAAAATCACATCAATTGTATTTCACCAACATGTACATTAACGTCTTAATCGAAGCATTTCACTTGCTGCTTACAGTAAGAAAATTATAAAGTCGTGTCGTCATCACCAACTTCTACACACAAGCCTAAGGGTAAAGGCGGACTAAAACCGTTTGATATGTTAAATGTGCGTCGACTGAGCAACATTTAGGTACAACAGCGGTCTCAGGATAGAACCCTAGGGAACACCAAACTAAATTAAATGTAGTCTTTAGAAGTTTTGACAGATTCGTTCCCTTTAAATAATATTTTAATAACTTTTAATAAAATAAGCCTAAGTTTTCGAAAAACTTATGAGCAATAAAGACAATTGCGCATACTGTTTGAAATGCTTCATTAAGTTCGAAATTTTTTTGTTTCTTTTTTCCTTACAAAAATAAATAACACGCACATTTAACATACCAAAGTAATAAAAAGTAATTTGCACACTTTGTGCTTACAAATGTTACCTTTGCCACTTTCGGCGACAATTCACTACAATATTAAAAACCCATTTTTTCGGGTGACTTCCATTGATAACGCTAATTTATCAATTTCGAATCTATCAGAATAACGACAGTAACAATTAATGATAATTGAAGTCGTTGAAAAAGCTTATTTTTAAGCGTCTAATACAAAGGATCAAGAATACATACCATACATAGAATTGAAATATATTGAAGACAAAGTATTTTCATGAAGTTCTGTTGCAATCAAAATAAATAAGACAACAATAAAATTACAACTTCTGCCTTGAATCGGGTGCAAAAAAAAAAACATAAAATTTGTCACGTTTTCATTTAAATTCATTCACCATTGAGGAAAAAATTACAGCTCACATTTTTTTATTGAATGTGAATGTAAGTAATAAAAGGGTATAGGTACCATACAAAGTTACAAGAATTAAGTCGTCAAGCGTATCGATAGAGCTGACAATACTAATACTGGATTAAAGGCCATTACATTCGTATCGGCCTCGAAACCACCATATCTAAATTATTTACAAGTCAATATAAGTATATACAAAGTACATATTATTTACATATAAATACCATCTAAAATAAATAGGTAATGGACATATCAATTTAATTGTATGCACTAATGTGAAATGTTTAAGGACAAAATTATTCGTCTCAATACAAAGAAACACTCAAATGTAACTCCATTAGATTACGATATATTCGAAATACATACATTAGTACTATTTTCATTAAAAAAACTTACTTTGAAATATTAGAATCCCACGGTCATTATTCATTATCCGACAGCAATATATACCTACCACAAAATTCTAATCAACGACAATATTAATGAAGATAATCTTACACAAAAAGTCGATCAGATCGAATTATACAGCGCAAGTCGCACACTGATAGCTTTCGAAATTGACGTAGGTACACTACGAATTTGTTTAATATTAAGCCATATATAATGATAATAATAATAATTATAATGATTACTTTTATACAAATATAGCAGCGAGTTTTAAGAGTTCCTATAACGGCCGCGTGGACGCGGTTCTGACAATTTGACATTTCACAAAATGACTAGTTACGCCCCTCGTATGCAAAGCGATCTCGCTAACAATGCCACACCGGCGCCCGCGCCGCAAACTGATTAACTGAGTCTGACCACAGGCTTACACGGATCGAAGTGGCCGCCAGTTTGAGGCGCGGACGAATCTCACCCCAGTAACGTTAACATATCCTTAAAAAATAATCAACTCAAACAAGAGCACATCCAAGATATACTTCCGTGCGACAATTTTGAATTTCCCATTGAAATTGACCGTCCATGTATTAATATCAACAAACAAAAGTATCATCACCGGGCCGAATGTGTCGTCGATCGTAGAACAGTAACGGAACTCGATCCACTCTGAATAAATCGCTTCATAGTAAAATAGTCGTCGCACGCCCCGCCCCCCGGTACACCAAGATTATAACTACCGTGTACCGGCTGGCTACCCTACCAATCTGTACACGGCGCGCTTCCATTATTCAAAAACTACGTTTTTACAATCAGTACTTTCGACTACATAATATGTCATGATCGTTTATATCGCATAATACTCGTACAGTTTAAGAATCACATAAATAAATGCCAAGTTCACAATGGTTCGGGACCTACAGGTAACTAAGAAAATGGCATCCGAAGAAATCTCCGATCTCTACCCGAGAACTACTTCAGATCTCTCCGCGAACCGTGCGGACATCAACGCAGATAAATAATCGAAAACGTTTCCAAAACAGATATGTACTATAAGAACATCGGAGCGTTTTCTAACGCCCGAAACGCCACTTCGGCATCGCCAGAATAAATAAGACTCTAACGAGTCACAGTCGCGGGCCCTCGCGAGGGCAAAAATCCGGATCGAAATCGTCGGTCGAGCTCGATGAGCCGGCTAAAGTACTATTTACAAGATATAATATACAAGTATCTCCGACGACGACGCGCGAGCGTGCGCGCCGCCTCGCCGCGGAGCCGCGCGCTGGGCGCCTGCGGCCGCATGCCGCGGCATCTACTCCTCCCGCCACGTGCGCGACGAGAGGGACAAGAGGAACATTCGAGTCGTCACCGCGCAGCTCTAGGTCTCGCGCTCCTTCTTCGGCTTGAACTCTTCACCGAGAATCGTGGCGATCTCACCCTGCATGAAAGCCCACGGGACGGTCGAATTTGCCAGGGGACATTTTTCTCCGCTCGGACAGTATACCTGAAAATAAATACATACGTCAACTCTTGGTCCTACGAAAGAGATAAAGCGACAGGAAAGGGTCTCGAGCCTAATTTATGTGCCAGTTTACCGAAATGCTCATATACGTTTGCCCTCATAGTCAATAAATAATATAAAAAAATAAAGGATCGAATAATAAGAAGGATAATTTGGTGACTATATTTATGAAACTGATCACATAAACTCACCTCTGATCCTTGCTGCCGCTTGATGGAGTCCCTCGAGCAGGGGAAGCAGAATTTGTGGTGAGGCTGGCTGGGGCACTGCACGAAGTGCGTGTCCTCGAGGCGTTCCTGGCACAGCGTGCACTTGAGAAGAGGCGCGGGCGCCGGCGCGGCCGGGTCCGCTCCCTCGCCCACTTCGGTCGACGACACCGATGTCGTCGACGACACGTGCCGGGAGCCCGACGACCGCCGCCCGCCGTTCGACCCTGTCGGACCGGAGACCAATAGTTAGCTACTGTCTGCTAAGCGATTCAAGCAGTAAATTGACCGAGGTTGATTCTAGATAAGAGGCAGCAGACTGTAGCTGGACGGTATGGGCGCAAGCGGTCGTCGGGTCGCCGTCTCGCCGGCGCCATGCGCCGGCCCTGCTATCGGACGCCCGCCCGAGTCCGACCCGTACAGCACGATATACTACGATAGCGGTGTATCATTATGCCTAGACCGTTCATATTTTCGTCTTACGTACCAAAGGACGTCTTAGAATAACAATTGTTTTAAAATATGAATAAGATTGAATAACATTTATTCTGACAAAAAAAATTACACAATTACAATACAGATGTAAATTAGCAAATTATATTATAGGTTGATAAATGAAACCAATGATCTCAATATTTAAAACGCCTCAATAGATCAAAGCTGAAAATGTATCATAGAGATTTTAACGAAAATTAGACACATAATTGTATTTGTACTGTAATATTTCAGTTCGTAAATCGTTTCCAAGGTGAATTGTAGTGAACTGCAACCGTAACAGAAGGTGAGTGCTTACCTGAGGAGTTGGGCGAATGTTGGCTAGAGCGGCTGGCGGAGCGTTGCGGCGGAGGCTGCGGTGGAGAGCCGCCTGCAGAGCGCGGCGAGCCAGGGGGCAGCGTGTCGGCTACTGACATCAGCGCAGCCATGGGGCTGGGTCCGGTACCGCTAGCACCTGTCACCGGCGGTGAGCCTGCGGTGCGCCCCAGGGGCGAACCTGCTGATCCGTTTGTAAGAGGAGCAGCACTAGCGTATCCTGAAAGAGATAAATCGTTCAAAGTAAGTATTTCTGATTGTGAGTCAATTTGAGATAACGGTGTGTGTTCTATAAAGACCATAAAGCGTTAAGTAAATATCATCTAAGGATTGTCTTAGTACAATGATGAAACCAAACGAGCAAGGAATAATAGTTTGATTGATTACTGAGTATGACTAATGCATCCTAAAAGCTGATATTAGCATACGTTGCGGAAGGCTTATCACTTATCAGTAATTAACTTTGCTCTACATTGTACATAAATATAAAGTACTTCGTAGTCTACACCTGAAATTCATTTCTTCATTGTTTCTTTTGTTATTAAAGTGTTACCTAGACTTGTTTTAAGCAGTTGCAGAACCTATGTTAATATAAACATTATACTGCCATGTAACGCATCGGAGTAAAAGTAAAATTGATTGGTGGTCAGCGACAGAAATAGATTCTGGCACGAGATACGATCCACACGTCGTTAGGACAAGTCGCTTTCGTCGGTGCGCCGCACTCTCTCGACTTCATTCCAATTTGTCCGAATAACCTCACATTCAATGTTGGATGACACATCGTTTGCGGTGGAGCGACGGATAGTAAACACACGTTCACACACGCATATAATATCTTATAAATAGCATTGTGTGTTAATACTTGCTACGTAGTGAGCAGCGATGTGTCACTGTTCGGTCACAGAACGTGGCGCTCGCCTGGCCTTTCGGTCTAACTACAACAGTAGACGGGTAGGTAAGTACAATCATTGAAGTGATACGAGCGCCACGTTCGAATGTGCATCGAGTCGTATCGCGGATTGCGGACGATCTGAATGTGCGACGTTGCCAATCCATGTGGGTCCCGTATCATTGCGGTTCGATATCTTGCTCAGTGCACCGTTGGTAACCTATGTAAAACATTTGACTGCGACATATGCAACTTAATCAATGAGTACTCTACATCTGCATTTAATCTTTAACGCCTAATGCTTAAGTATATCTTAAAATAGTGAAGTTTACTACTATAGATTTTGAGAGAGCTTATTGCCAGATAACTTTTGATTTCGCAGCACAATGCTTTGATATATTAAAACTTTTAAACATGTAATACATTTAAATTCTCCCACTTTTGAGTTATTTTATGATATTTGCTTCATTTATCCAAATAATATTTTCCAATTATCCGTTAAACCAAAACACCCGTGTCGAAATATTTATATTTAGATGATTTATAACGTATATTCATTATGTTCATTTCGATCGCTGGCACTGCAAGTACTAGTAGGACTACCATAACGTGGACAAAGATTGTTGTCAACGATACTAGCGTGCAAAGGGCACTGTTATGGTCGGGTGATTCTGTTGTTGGCGCGAAGGCACGGCCCATATGGTGGCGATGACGTCACGCACAGTGACCTTTTTGACCAACGAATAGCTTGTGGCGGCGGCCGCGGCTGCGCTCCCTGTACACACGCCAACGGAATGTGGTCGAACAACTCTGCCAAGCGTAGGCAGGCGCTATATTTTTTCGCCTACCGGCCTACCTACATACGTACGCGAGCGAAAATGTCGTCACGCGACGTTGCCACACCGTGTGTCGTGCATGCATTCACGGTGCGGTGCCGCGTTTACACTACATGTGGGTGTACGGACGTAGTGAGTGTGTGTGCGAGAGGCCACCGGCGCGGGCTCGCTTTCGAGAACGCTCAACCAGTCGTACCGGTTTCGTATTTATGGACTGAGTTAATGCACCTACTTAGATATGAATCCCGTGGCGGACGCTTGCGCAAAACAACCACGATCATCCGTCGGAGCACGTTCACGTTCATTTGCTATCGTTTATATTATGACAAAGAGCGTGACTTTTCTCAATAATAAATGCTATTGTGACGCAGGTTACAGTATGTTTAATAACTTGTAATTCCTAACGCAACGCAATATCTATTCTTTTATAAATTTCTATATTCAGAAAAATTCCATAACGAATCTTTGCGATGCGAATAGCCGAGACGAGTTGCGTATTTTACGACCGAAAAAAATAATTTAAATCTGTGCAATGTAAAAAAAAAAAGATTGTGATTTTTTATAACATTGTTTTAATCTAAATTGATTGAATTATAGCGGATATTGTCATCATCTATCATCCTTGATAATATTTTTCGTACTAATTCGCTAATTTTGTACATTCGTTAAAAAAACATTGTCCAAAATAATAGAGAACGAGAATCACACATACAATTATATAACGCAATACACTCTAATGACTTTAAAAGTTCTAGAATTAAAGTGGATAACTCAGCAGATTATGATATTACACTAACTCTGTAGAAATGTCAAAATACGTATGTACAGTAAAGTCCTTTAAACCAACCTACAGTATTCGTACCTATTAATATCAGCTTTTGATAAGTAACTTGCGCAATGAAATCAACAAAAGTAAAGAAGTTATTCTTACCGTTTGATTTGAATGATGATGCATCAAAAGACGGTGTGCGCATAGGGTGTTTCTCTTGCTTGACAAATCGATCAGGAGCAAAGGATGTTGCGAGCGAGACTGCTGGTAAGGAATCTCCGCGTGTTAGCGGTGGTCGGGCGTGATCTTCCATTAACCTTTTGGCCGGCTCGTGATGGCTTTGATGATCATCCTCATCTATAGGTCTCTTTAAAGTGAGACCTGGTGCTAATCGGGCTGCGCCATGTGTAGTGAGATGATGGGTAGGCAGATGTGACAGCCTTCTACCTTCATGCTCTTCTCGGCGTCCTCCATACTCAGCCAAAAGGCCTGCACTGGCCGTAGGTCGTTGGTGATGTAAAGTGAACCCAGTAGTCGGCGTGTGGACATGATGAGCCGGTGGAGCCGGTTGCCCTCTAGCTGAATTTTCTCCATTTTGGTGAGCTTCTAAGGGCGCTCTATGAGCACTCTTGACATGGGTTGGTCCACGACCTTCTTGGAAGCCGTGAGCGCGCTTCAACTGCCTGGCTGTGTCCAACACCACTTCGATGCGATCCGCACCTTCATAGTTGACACAGCCTCTACACACCGCTTCGGAAAACTCGTGTAACATTGCCCACGGCATACGGGGCAAGTCGCACAAGTAGCAGTGCTGGCGCTTTTGCATCACCGACATCTCGCCGCCGGGTATAGTTCGGAGAGCGAGAGATCGGCTTTCCTCGGTCCTCTTGAAAATTGTCACTGATTTCTTATACTGGTAAAGAAAAACACCGTCACCATGTTACACAAAACACTAAAAATAATATTGAATTATCACATTCGGATCCGCGAACGCTAAATGCCAAAGGTATGGTACGTGTGGGGCACTCGCTTCGTAAGCGGGTCGAAGAGAGACTGAGCTGGGTCGGCTTCGGCGGTATAACGCGGGGAGCCGGGGCGGTGGCGGCGGCCATTATCGAGCGGTGACGTCAGCGCGCGCACCACGACGACGACACGCCGTTAGCCGCGACGCGGATGCGCCGCCCGCAGCCGCTGCGACCCCGACATGCTTATCGCGCGATAACGAACTCGATTTACCAACACAATGCGCCGCTTAGCAGATGTAATTATGTTATTTACTAGACAGATGAATCCGTTTCTAGAAGAGTTCAATATTTGACCCGATAGAACATAACTACTTAGTACCTACTTACATAGGAAAACAGTGCTTGGATCCAAAGAACCAAAACGATTAAATAATGATATTATGATAATAATGGAATGATTATGATTATGGTTTTATGGTTTTATCTGAGAGATTATGATTTATTTGATTTTAATATTAAAAAGTTTTTTGTGCACATTTACGTATATATAGGTAGGTAACTTATAACATCATTAATAGGTATCTATAAAACCTTGGTAGGTAATAGCATCGATAATGTCCATATACTTAAGCAAGTTTATCAATTAGCATTGTACAGAAATCAGAGAGCATAGATAGAGATAGTCCATAAAATACCGTATGAATACTGAATAGTATAAGTAAAGCAATTCATAGAATGTTTACTTGATTAGACCATTAACGAAATGAATCACGATGTGAGCGGGCGTGCGCCACGCATGCTGCTGAGGCCCTCGATTCCGCTAACTGCTATCTATGTTATTCAACGAAAGTAAACAACTTCTGTTGTAGAATAACAATTCGTTGTAACACGTACGTATAACCGACGTGTTCAATGCATTAAATTTCAATCTATTCTCGCTCGGTTTCCTTTCTGACGGCTGCATTCTAAATTATTATTATTATTTGGTTCGGATCCGGCTGGGAGACGGGACGAGAGCCAGGGAGGGTAGCGCGGGGCGGGGAACCAGCACGACCGGTGTGGCGGCCATCTTGAGACGTGACGTCACGTGACGAGTCAGCCGAGCGTGCGGAGCGGCAACGTCGCATTGCCGCCATGATGCCGCTCATCACTTTTGTGCATAAATAATAATGAAGGCGCAATGCTTTTTGTGAGCGTTCGAGGATCGGAGAAAAAACAGTTATACGACGACCAGGTAGACGTGAGCGAACACACCGGTGAATGTGGATTACAAAGATAACAAGCACCAATTCTCGTAGTAATATTTCTAGGAAATGTGCGTAGGCGCATCTTCGTAGGCTGAAATAGTTAAAATTTTAAAGTCTTTAATTGATAAACAAGAACCTACCTACTTGCTAATTCATGGCATTGTATTAAACAAATAATAATACTTTTAAAAAACTAAATACACTCTTCAAAAGAAAACCATAATAATAAAAGTAGTAAGTAAGTAAATAATTTACATAAATTAAAAATTAAGAATAGTGTCATTATATAATTTATTAAATATGTAATCACCTTGTGACGGAAGTGGGTAATTTGTAATTTACGCGCCTGCTGCCTTCCTTGGATGCGATGGCCATATCTCAAGTTCCCTCTCCGAAAAATGGATTCAATACGAGGACTTGGCACAAAGACACTACAGGGTATAGAATATTTAAAAAATGCTAATCCTGAAGATCCTGGTAAGGATAATGGGACAAACTATTTAAATTCTTGCATAGTCATTGGTGCTTAATAAGTGTGCAAAATTTAAAATTAAACTGACGTCTTGAAGTGGGTAAAAATCACGTTCAAAGATTCTGTATCATAGATACATACGAAACTAATAAAAGCGTGTTATAAAAACAGAAATATCGAAGATAACCAATTAACAGGTGACAAAACTCGAAGATATTTAGACTGCCTCTGAACAAACTGCAATAAAAGTATGTATTAAGAACCTAAAAATTTTTCTTCATAATGCCCAACGGATGGTAAACTAGAAAAATACCACCAAATAAGTAATTGCCATTACGAACCTAGATCCATGAGTATCCATGTTGACAAATGAACACGAATCAACACCAATATTATAAATGCAAAGTCAGTTTGTATATCTGTCTGTTTAGGAATTTTTCACGATCAAACGGCTGGACCGATTCAGCTTTAATTTTACACAGGGTTAGCCAGTATGGTTAAGGCTATACGATTATTTTAAAGGCGGGCGAAGCTGCGGGGAATAACTAGTGACAGCTATTCGAGATTTGTGAACTGGCAGAAAAAAAACACTCGGCAACGTTAACAAGGGAATTTTAAGCTAATTGTCTGTTCCAAACGCGCAATCAAGTACATAATTGGATTTGTCCTCATCCAGCTCAATTTCATCACGGATAATGAAGAGGTATAAATTAGATTTCAGAACAAAGCAGTTTTCTGTCAGAAACTAATTTTAAAGTCACGTCGCTCTTTAAAACTGGTTTATTTGTTGTTTCAAATAGAATAACTATTTTTTTATTGAACATTGATGTTGAGATCAAGATGATGGACAAGCATTGAATTTTGACTACCACCTGCATTGATTACAAGTGACGCATGTAACTGAAGAAAACGTGTGGGATGTGCCAGCGGGTTTCAGGAAAGGAATGGGATGCATGAATCAGGTCTTTTCCTTACGAAGCATACTCGAAAAATGTTTGGCCAATAATCAAAAGGTCTATCGCGCATTCGTAGATTTGGAAAAGGCCTATGACACAGTGGTGAGGAATTAATTGTGGTCAACAGGTCAACATTGTAATTACTCTATGAGAGTTCCTGTGCTTGTGTAGAGCTTGCAGAACGAACAGTTTCATAAATGAATAATATTTTTTTATATAGGTGTACAAAGTAGGTAACCACTTACATAAATATAGACCTACATAGTTATTTGCGTAAAAAAAGTTACTTATCTTATCAAAATATGAAGTATGTTGTTTTTCTCGAAATCATCGGAGTACGTGAGCTATCATCAGCAATTATTAACTTTTGATGATATTGACATATTGATCATTGTTTTTAAACTTCTAGGTCAACATAACAAACGCGACTTCGTTCATTGGACACTTTTTGTATCAATTAAATGTTATTATACTCTTATTTATTATCGGTGTCATAAAATATGACATAGGTATGACTAACGAATGGTTTCGTTAAAGAAATTGAAAGCCGTATTATGGTACTAGATGATGAAGAATCTATGGAGAGCTGACGTAACGATAACAAAGACTTTGTCTACAAAGTACAATCTACAATATCAGTAATGGGAGCGTCGTATGTATGCGCACGCCTGCGCACTCGGCGGCTATCGTATTTAAAAACTATAAGACACGTGTTTACGAATGTTTATTTACATTTAGCTGTGGCGACGGACGCGCGGGATCACGAAATGTCCAAGTCGATTTTAACAAAAGACAGCATCCATTTCTTGATACATATTAACTTAATTCATTCGAGCATGAGCATATCAACAGCTGAGTCTAGTGATATTGATTTTCTAGCCTCGACTATGCGCTATAGATCTCGTCGACGTGGTGTTCGGAAGTTACTTGTAACTATACCTATCAACCGATTGCATACTTTGTATTTATGTATTTATATTGCTATTTGCAAAGCTGATGTATTAGGAGGACCACCACCAGCTTTCCACCAGTTAGCCAGGATATGTGATAGCGACGTGGCGCGGTTACAGATGAACAATGAGAGGCTTTCATTCCAACAGAAATATATTGAAGGAAAATCATACGCAAATAAATAAATAGTATCTACACGAAGTTAAAATAGGTACTAAAGTTATAAAAATTATGTTCTTGTTAGGGTAAGTATATATTCCTTATTTATAAATCTATCATACAGATTATCCAGGATAACCTTGAAATGGCGTAAAGAATAAGGACGTTAAAAAATAAATTAATCATATGAGATAAGATCAGATGATCAGGTGAGATAGTGGTCAAACGCTTGCTTGTCTCCAATCAAAAGAGAACTTATCGCAAGTATTGATAAATATACTGTGTTTTTTCTAAAATTGTATTCACCTTATCTTACATTAATGTATGGTATTGGTATAATAGCATCTAATGTAAAATATTTCAAGATTGTTCGTATTGAAAACTGATAAACTTCATTCATTTGTGGTCGCGGCATACAACAATTTAAGATAATAATTTATTTTTTCCGTAATTTTTTTTAAAGCAGACGGAGAAGTTTTTATTTAATAAGTAAGTATATTTTTAGTACGTAATAGTTTTGTAGGTACCTACGAGTATATTGTGTTCCGGCAGCACAGCTCTTGAGCGTTAGACCATTGTTGACCTAGCGTGTTTACCATCCTCTACCAAATCATCGCTTACCACCAGTTGAGACAGTGGTCAAATGCATATGCAATGCTATTATAATATATATTTCCATTTCATTCGTAATATCGAGAAACACTTAATTAAACTGTTTGCGCAGTTTGATAAACTCTACAACTGTGTCATGAAATTGATTATTAACAATTTACATGCTTCGTGCCTTTCCTTTCGTAAAATGTAGGTTTATTACTGTAAGTACAGAAGACGTAAACAACCAAGTAGTTTTTAATACTCAGCCAGCTAATCAATATAACGAGATTATTCAAATACGGGTTTAAAAGCAAACGCGGGGTGCACTTTTCCATACAAATGTATTCCCCCGTTTCCTCCTTGGAAAATGCTTCTAGAGCAAAATTTGTTTCTACAAAATATCAAAGTCTGCTGAAGCTACACCCCTATCATTTGCTATTTTTTTGACCAACCAATTGCGAAAAGAAATAGAATCCTTTTTATCTCCTCTTTAAGATTTTTAAAGGGTCATATATCTATTTACAATTGGTTGGTCAAAAAAAGCAAATGATAGGGGCAATAACTACAGCAGATCTTGATTTTTTGTAGAAACAAATTTGCTCTAGAAGCATCTTCCAGGGAACTCGGGGGAATACATTTGTATGGAAAAGTGCAACCCGCGTTCGCTCTATAAAATAAATAATAAAATTATTAAAAGCATAACACCAATACTTCAATGATATCAATAAATTAAAACTCCTTTCTAATGTGAAATAGGTACATCGATCCCTTACATACATGATTGATTAATTTTATTTTATAGTTAAATATATAAAATCCAAAGTGTGTCAGCTTCAACGCACAACTGGAGTTTAATCTCTTTCTCTCTCTCTCTCTCCCTCCCTTTTTGTAATTTTTAGCTATATAGCTTTCATACGTTACCTATATATTTCATACGTTAAAGTACGTTGGTCTTCCCATCATACCATACGTGATAGTCCGTTAGGAAGCTATATCAACAAGTCTTGTGATAACTAAAAAGTTATGAATTCATAACAGCGTTGGTGTATACCAAGTTGGTATACATTAACGCAGAAAGAATGTATAGATTAGAGTGTGTTTCTAGCACAGGGTAGGTACTCTCTGGTTTAGTGTCGAGAAGCTATGGAAGCAAGTCTTATTTTAGTGATGAATTTATAAGGGATTTAAAAAAATTGAGAGCAGTGAAGATGTATAGATCGAAATGTGTCCCCAGCTCAAGGTACGCCTAGCTCTCACGTATAGTGTGTCGGGATGCTATGGAAGCAGGTGGATCGATACCCAAGCACGAGTGAACCAGGGCGCATGCGCGACTCCGCACCCATCGCACGTGACTCTGTTTATTTACGTTCTGTGCACGTACCGACGGGATGCCGACCAATTTCAACTCTGTTACTTGAAATTCCATTAAGTTACAATTTTAACGGTTTCATTTATATTGGGAACTAATATACTTTTGATTGTCTTTTTAACCCGTTTCAGTCTGGTTTCCGACCCGGGCACAGCACAGTCACTGCTTTAGTTAAAATAACGGATGACATTCGTTCCGGTATGGAGCAAGGTAAGCTGACTGTGCTAGCCCTGCTCGATTTCAGCAACGCGTTTAATACCGTCGATCTTGACATTCTTCTCGAACTGCTACGCTCTATTAACATATCTCCCTCCGTAATTAGTTTCTTTCGTACTTACCTGTTTGGACGCCGGCAGAGGGTTCGCCTTGAAGATCCGTTCTCTTGTTGGTGTAACACTACTGCTGACGTCCCGCAGGGCGGCGTTCTCTCTCCACTTCTTTTTTCCAGTTTCATAGATACTATTTCTTCTAATCTCTGTTCTCCCTACCACCTATATGCTGACGACCTACAAATATATTCGCAAGCACCGCCAGATCAGCTGCATGACTGTGTCAAAATAGTCAATGAGGACTTAAGGCGCATAGCTGCGTGGAGCAAGGACTTTGGATTACAAGTGAATCCCATTAAAACCCAGATAATAATCGTAGGTAGTACCCGCATGTTGAGCAAGCTCGATCGAATTACACTTCCTGCAATAATTTTTGATGGTATTACGATTCCATACAGCACACAGGTTAGGAATTTGGGTCTTATAATCGACCAAAGCCTATCGTGGGGTCCACAACTAGAAGCCGTCAGGCGTAAGATTTTTGCTTCTGCGGGCGCCTTAAAACGTCTCCAAAGTTTTCTTCCTACTGCTACCAAAGTTGCGTTAGCACAATCCCTACTGCTTCCTATTCTCGATTACGCTGATGCCTGCTATCTAGATTTAACTGAGGACCAGCTGAATAAACTTGAGCGTCTCCAAAATTTCTGCATAAGGTTCATATTTGGTTTGCGCAAATATGACCACGTCTCCTATTTCAGGCACAAGCTCAAGTGGCTTCCTATACGTCTCCGCCGGAATACTCATATTCTCTCTCTTCTTTATAGCATTCTTTTTAGTCCTGCTTCCCCACCCTACCTTAAAGTAAACTTTGAGTATCTGTACTCACAGCACTCCCTAACGTTGAGGTCAACCGAAAATCTTTCTCTGCAAATCCCCACACATTCGTCTACCTTCTTCGACAAATCCTTTACCATACAGGCTGCACGCCTGTGGAACAGTATCCCAGTCGAAATAAGAAAATCCCCATCATCCCACACATTCAAAGAAAGATTAAGGAAATTCTACTTGCCTAATGATAACTGCTGATCCTGTAACATTTTTATTTATTTAAAAAAAAATTTTTTTTTTTTCTAATGTGGAATTTACTATCTGTATCATTATTTTCTTTATTGTTATAATGTATAAAATTTTGTAATTGTAAGTAATATGTAATATGGATACTGGTATATATGTATGTATATATGTATTTGTGTAGATATATATGTTTATGTAATGTATATGTATATTTGCATGTATGATTGTGTATACACGTGTATTTATGTATATTTATAACTATATAAATAAGTAACGATTAAAATAGATACACCACCGTCCGTCACAGTCTCGCTATATTACTCTCAGCTCGGTTGTCTGGAAGAAATCGCTTTAAGCGATAAGACCGCCCTTTGCATTACTTAGAATGAGGATTTTCCTCTGGTATTTTTCTGTAATTATTGGTGTGCAAATAAAGTGTTTATCTATCTATCTATCTATACTTACTTTCATAATTTACTCTTGAAACATGTACTGCATTCGATACTTCTTGTGCAGATGGTTAAATAGGTGAATCTAATTAGATAGATAGACTACTAGGCTCGGTAAACGAAGCTCAGAACAGGGATATAATTGTGAAACGAAGAGTAGGACGCCCTTCAGCTAGGTGGAGCGATGATATACGCAAGCTGGCTGGCAGCGGTTGGAAACGAATAGATGAAGATCGAGCTCAGTGGCGTGTGCCATAGGAGAGGCGGCCAACAGTGGACGAATACTGGCTGTTAATGATGATGAATGAGATAGATATACAAGTATATTAAAAACTTTAACAGGAAAACATTTGACCTTTGAAAGATTTTAGCAGTTTTATAAAAGACGTAAAGATCTTCAACAAACAGCGACAGGATGTCGCTGCCATCCAATAACATAATCAATATAAATTCCTAGTATTCATTTCAAAAGCAATCTTGCAAGCCTCAGTAGCATTGAAATTTTGATCAAATCAAATGCCAAAGACTAAATAAACGGCCTTGTCCAAGCTTGAAATGGTTTTATAATTCTAATTTGAATCACGACCCAGAACTGGCAATAACCCGACAGACAATCTAATAAAGAATTTATAAAAATATTTATTTTGAAACGTAGGTATAATAATAACCTCAATAGTGGAAAATAACTACGAAACCAGTAAATCTAATGATCGTTAAGCAAGTTATTCGTGAAACTTGTCGTATAAAAGTAATCTTACGGGTTTTTATTTTATTAAACACACAACCGATTATAACTAACATAAGGCACAGAATAAATAATAGTGATTGAGTATTTTTGTTTCTTGGTTTTATTTTTCCGTTATGAAAACGTATATATAAATAGTAACTTTATTTTTAGTGCCATTACTATTACATAATATTATTACAAACTTTATGGATATTATAAAATTCGACTTCGAATGCAACTTTAAAATCAACGAAGTGTTCAACTTAGATCTTGACAGGCTCACATTACTACAGCAAAAAGTAAAACTTATAATATAAAAACAGCTCAGTAAAAATGAGCGAGGCGAAAGGTGAACAGAAAATCTATATAAAATGTGTGCGATTAGCTAATACTAACGGAATCCACTATGACTATTGTAACTAGCATCCACCCTTGAACATGCAAGACCGTTACATGGCTCAAGAATACAACAACCCCACAAAAAACTACGTTACATCATCAGCAAGCACGAACCGACGACGAGGGGACAGAGGGGAAAGGGTATCGATTAGTGACGTCACGTTCCCAGGGTCTGCCTGTGCTGTAAGTTAAGTCGGCAACATTAGCTGCCCCGGGTTTATCGATCCTAATCGTTGGTAAGTCTCCTCTAGGGACCGCTGTCGTTAGAATTTGAATGACCGTTAATCCCTGGAATGTTAACAGTTATAGTCGTTACGTGACTGCTAGTAATTCGACAAACATGAAAGTTCGAAGGTATTTGGGCGTTCATTAGTCGCATTGATGTAGTAACCATAGGTACTTTGAGCCAGAATAGCGTAGTTAGCTTTCTCTCATTCATCAACATCAGTCAAGGTAACTTTTATTTAATAACCGGATAGCAGACAGGGTCTACGTCAGATGCTTCGTGGGATTAGAATGGAAATCATCGGAAATTCCAATTCTTAATGCGGCAGACATCATGACGTTATAAAGCTTCTTTTCGATGCTGAAATTTGGCATACTTCTGCAAGTTCGGTGACAATACGATATTATGGTTCAATCGAACTGATCTGATGATGACTAGGATGTTGGGACTAAAATCCCTGGCGGCAAATGGTAGGATAGTCGAATGTAGGCTAATATGTTTTGTAATATTTTAATTCACACACAGCTTGTTGTTTTCAAAAATAGTTTTGAGATATTTATTATGTATTTTGAACTGAGTTTGTACCGTGCGGATTTTATGTAGTCAAAATATAAATGTGAATTCAAAATTTAATAATAACGTGAAAATAGATAAGATCGTTTAAAACACTAAAAAGAACCGACTACAATGCCGCGCTATTAATTTTCAGTACCAATTTTGAGGTGTTTATCTCCATATCTCTGGAGATACTTATCAGACCTCGATAAAATTACCATGGTACCACACTTGGAGTATCTCCTTTTCAACAAAAAAAGAATAATCAAAATCGGTTTATAAACGACGAAGTTATCCGCGAACAAACATATAAAAAAAAAACATATATACGGTCGAATCGAGAAACCTCCTCCTTTTTTTGAAGTCGGTTAAAAACAATACCTCCTTATGGTGTGTTTCACTAGTTGCTGATAAAGTTTGACACATCACGCCATAAAGTTGTCAGAAATCTGTTAGATAAGTTCCTAATAAAAGGAAAATAGTATATACATGTACAGAAAAAAGGAAGTTAACGTGTTCTAATATTAACAACTCTACTATATTTACTATATAGTTACCTACAATTTTTACTATATAAACGTTCATCGTCAAAGCCACTATTACGTAAGTACTTACGTACAGAGTACTAGTAGGATCCACAAAATATCTTCTTCCGACCTTTGTTCGTATAAAACCGTTACAACGTTCAAGTTTCAATAACGCCGTTATCTGATGACGTCAATTTTATGTGTAAATAATTTGCCATCGGTCGTAATTTATCTGCGACTTATACTAATCGACCCTCATCTCGGCAATCGTATCCAGCTGTGTTACTCTGAAATTGAAATTTACCATATTTACTTTTATCATAACATCTGAAACCTTCATAATCTCTACATCTAAGCTCTTTACACACCCACACAAAATGGATTCCACCTAAATAATTCTAAATTTTATGTTGTTTAAGGTCCCTAAAATATATTCCTAATTTTCACATCGCCTGCATTCCACTCGGTTTCTGATTCATAATCCGCTGGTTTTATTGACATCTAGACCTATCATAACGTGCAGGAGTCGTTTACCCCAGACGCGGGGTGACGTGTCGGGGGATTATCGACCAGGAGAGCACAGGTGGGCATGTGCGCATGTGCGGGAACATTGATCCTGCCCACAGACCTCGAATTACTCCTGCCACGGGCGATGGGCTGCGAGGGTTGACGCTTCCACCCGCCCTCAACAACCACTCCACTCGTAATGACGGGTGGGTCCGATGTATAATGAATTACACTTTGAACACGTCTCGCCGATTTCCATCGCCGTTAAAAATATAATAAAAATCATCTCGGAGGCACGCACAGCTTGCTTATTTTTCAGCGCACGATCTAGGAGTATTATAGTTTAAAGACTGTCGTCGTCTAGAAATTATGTATCTACTGCGTGGAATTTATTGTCATGTTCATCCGCCCAATGTCTAAGGCAAGGTCAAATAGATATCCTGGAAAATGAAAGAAACGAACAGAATAGTATATATTAATCATTTGCTTTTGCTTGTTTTTGTTGCCAATCTCGGCATTTTCTTGGAACCAATTAGTTGTAGACGTTGTAGTTAATTTGTAAAAGCTCGCTACTAAGTCCCTGCTAACAGTACTTCTACGAAAATGAGAATTTAACATCAGCAAAGATTATTCCAAGTTATGTTCGTGGAAATAAGAGGGTAGAATTATTTCTGTGATACTGACTAACGCGATTTATCGGTTGAGTTATTATCTAAATATTTTAAATAGACATTGATAGATTTCATTCAAATTTCAATGTTTATTTGATTGATTTGACATTATTGTTTGAATGCCACGAAGCATTGTAATAATAATATCAAGATGGATGCAGAAAAATAATGCAAAATGTATAATTCTGACTCGTGAGAGGCTTTGAATGTCCAGTGGTCCCTATCTATACAAAGAGCAGACATATAGCTTCAGAGACATAGATACAGGCAGTAGTATAGATTCTGGGTGTGGGTGGCGCAGCGTCGGTGCAAGCGATCAATATCTGGCGGGGCAGTCGGGGGCATACGGCCACTAGCCCCCGCCTGCCAGCGCGACTCAATTATTAAACAATCTACTGTACACAATTAATGTGTCTGGCTATTCTGATGCAACATTTAACTGTAGCAATGCTGTATGTCTGGGAACCATCTGGGACCCGTGTTGTTTGGTTTTGTTGGATTGCAAGTGCTTTCATTAGTCTTTGACGTTTAAACTTTATTATTGGAATGAGGGTAGTTACAAAACTGATAATAATTATTGAGGTTTGCTCCTTAAGAATCGATTTTAATCTAAGCCCCCGGTATGGAAATTTTATATAAGAGAGAGATAGAGAGTGAACTATATGTGCGTCGGAGCTGACTGACACACCTTTATTTTAAGCACAGTCTTGCGTCACAGGTTTTGTTGCTTTGACTATTAAATTTTTTTATATAATACTATACAATTGTTTTCTTTTAAAATGACTTTATTGGTTACAAAGTATCGACTATTATACTTACTACGATCATATTTTTAAAACAAATTATTAGCCAGTTGGTAATAATTCAGTAATCTAGCTTCTGTTCTGTTTCCAGCAAAACGATGCCGACACTTTAGAATTTCATGACACTCAATTAGCTTGCTATAATAATTAGTCATTATGTGATACTAACTCAAATAAAGTAAAGCATTGCCTTCTAATAGGTAAACTGGAGCGAGCCTCCAGCTTCCATGGCAACAGCCTCCGGATCAATACAAGCTGCATCTCTCGAGGATCCTTGGCCTGGATCTGGCCTGACCCGGACTTTACCCTCGCGACCTCACCTTCAGTGTGGTGTAAGTGTTTACTCCACAGATTATTAGAGACAAGAGATCATTGATACGATAAACAAACTCATTTTGCCATAATTTAGTATCTATTATTTTAACACCAATGTACCGCCATGTATATTTAGCTAATCCTTTTCACCCCAAGGTTGCCTGGAAGAGATCACCGTAAGTGATAAAATCGCCTGTTGTAACACTGATTTTTAAAAACTATTTTTTTAATTCAATTAAGTATTTTTCTACAAGCTGTTTTCAAGGGTCATCACGAATCGTCTTGCGCGAAGACTCGACGAACTTTCAACTTTCGGAACAGTCCTGGTTTCGAAGCGATTACGGCACTATAAACCACATCCACACGGTGCGGCGGATTGTACAGTAGACCGAAGAGTACAATCGGCCCCTGTGCTTAGCGTTTGTGGACTATGAAAAGGCCTTCGACTCAGTGTAAGCCTGGTCCGTTCTGAAGTCCTTGCAGCGTTGGCATTATATCAAAGTGATAAGATGTCTCTTTCTCTATAACGTCACAACGATGATCGTACAAGTTCAGAATTAGTGAACTAAGCATATCTACTTGCGTCTAGGAGTGAGACATGGGGACGACATATTCCCCGAAACTGTACACTAAAGTTTAAGACGCTGGACTGAAAAGATTACATCATCAACATTAACGGCAAGTACTTACATATGTATCGAACTTACGATTTACAGATGACATCGTCATTATGGCAGAAAAAAAGAATATTGAATAACCTAGCTGATTCTTCTCGTCGCATTGATCTCCGGATGAATTTGGATAAAATCTAAGTCATGTACAACGAGTACGTTGTCCCGAAACCGATTCCTGTAGATGGAATCGCACTCAAAGCTGTAACGTAGTAAGTTTACTAGGGCAGACGCTCCAATTAAGCAAACACAACTATGATGCGACAAATGAGAACGACAACTAAGAAGACAATCCAGAGAAGAATGGTAGGTTCTCTGTTTTTGTGTATGTATTATTTTATGTATTATTTTATGCATATTCACCAATTTTTTAATTAGTCATAATACTTGTTATACATATTTAGCAATTAATCAGATATTCATTTTGTGATAACTGATGAGATAACAAGTGTATCACGCCGTGATAAACTTTTACACAATAATTTCCTATTAAAGTCTAATCTTTTCGTATAAAAAATATCAAGATAATTATGTATCTTTGTCAGTATTTCGCTATCGCCTGTTGTATACCGATATTGCTGACTCATTTTTTGGAACATGACCTCAACATACTAACAGTAACTGTGACTTTAGTGTGACTCACACAATGTCATTCGACAAATGATGGAATCTATTAACAAACAACGACTCTATTAATGCGTTAAACTTGTAAATACATTTCGTATCATCATTCGTCATCTGTGTCTACATCAGTATTATTATCATTCTGCCATGTTTGCAAATTTGCGGTCAAAATATCAATTTTTTAGCCTGTATTATGCTCTATATGGAATGTATCTATTAATTTATAATTTTAATTTCATTTATAGTTCATATCATCGTTTTCTTTAAGCCTTACTCAGTTTCATTATTTCTCTTGTGTATTCTCTTGTTCTGTGTATGTAGATCAATCTGCCATAGCTATAATAGTAAATAATTATTTCTTTCTCTCTATGCCAAGTGTAATGCCACTGTCCATTAATAGTATATTACGATACGTGTGACTGAAGTCGTCTATTATTGCACGGTGTGAAGTTAGCACCCAAGCGCAGCGAGGGTGCTACGCTGTGCAATACGAGTATCGTATATTATTTTATAGCTGTTGGTGTGACATAAACCCGCACTTTACGCTTGCTACGTTTTTCCTTCAAATAGAAAATTATTGCACGGCGTGAAGAAGAAACGTCGTGCAATAATCGACTATTTAAGTCACGGAAAAGCGTGCCGCGTGCTTAAAGCGCGGGTTTAGGCCACACTGTGCTATAAATAATAATACTATATAATAAAGGACTTATACGTTAATTATAATATTGCTTCATATTTAGATATCGACTTATGATGACTGACTAGTAGTTTGATTTCGTCATTTACTCATAACTGCATCATTATATCAGAAACTTGAATCACGGCGTAGGACTATTATCTTTTCTGTGGCTATGTTGGAAATGTTTGAATCAAAATAATTTTATAATTTTATAACTTAATACATAAAAAACGATTAAATAACAATATACATCAGATGAGAGGTATCGTAGTCAAACTTGTCACTAAATAAAAAAATATACAACTCTAGTTTAGATGCAACTAGTATGGTAAGCTGTGCTCTGGAGAAGTCTATAATTTCTACATTGTTGCCACCTCTTACAGTAAAATTACCTAGTTTTTCTTGTTAGTTGACTGATTCACTATTTCGTTAGATCAAGTTACGGGTGAAGTGGGAAGCCATAAGGGCGATAGGGCGAGGCTATTAACCAGAGCCAGCCCAAATTCGGTAAGATGACGAGCAAATAACCGAGCCAGCACGATATCAATGCGCTGCTGTCATTGGCTGTCAGATTACGAATGCTGTCAAAGTTGGCGAGCTAGATGAGAGTGGCTTGCTATATAGCGTTTGCTAGAATAGGGGCCCTGTTGTTGGCAGCTGTAGGCTCCAGAATCCTTGGCCCGGTGTCCTATTTCGCGGAGGCCTTTACCTGTTGCTCCAATTTTTGTTAACACACCTGTCCTACCTCCCGGGGGAAGTGAAGACGTGGGAAGTAGCGCAGGTGGTAAAAACGGGATTATAGGATGTGGGTCATGAACTGGTAATAGAATTAATTAGTTTGGGACCAGATCGTTATTGATCAGAAATAAAAACAACTGTGTTCGCAAACTTATAAGTTGGTGTCATGGAAAAGGTAGATTTATAGCTTTACTAGCTGAAACCCGCGACTTCGTTCACGTACAACAATGACGAACCAAAAATTTAGTAGCCTATGTTCATCTTCATGCTATAAAGTATCTCCTAGTTAAATTTCAGTAAGATCGGAACGTCCGTTTAGGCGTGATTATGTAAAAAGCAGACATGAGTGGCAGAGTCTAACAAAAAGAGTAACAGACGAAACGTTTTTATAATATTAGTCTGGATAATAGTTGGATAAAAAGGTTTTATTGTTATATATTCATCATCAATTATTAACCGGAGTATTTTAGAAAACAAAAGTTTAAAGAATGCTATAGTATATCTGCTTCAAATAACGAAAAACTCTTTTGCATCAAAACTGAAGACACCTGTCACAAAAGTACTCGAGTGAAGACACGTCGAGTTCGAAGTTGCAATTAGTTTGGTGCAGCATCCGGGTCGGAGATCAATAGCCGGGAGACCGAGGCCGGGTCATGAATCAATACCCGGCCGCTACATCCTTGGCCTGCTTTGCCAGATCTACAACTGAGAGGCCAGGCCAGACCCTGATAAATCTTTCGAAAAGCAGGAGGTAAGAAAGCTTCAGAGCTTAGAATTACTTAAAATACTTCAATTCTGGTAGAAGCTCTACAAAATGAGGAAGCTTTTCTTATAAAGGTTAGATAATTTCTAGGCAAACCTTTCCAGAGGTAAGGACGGAAGTGAAAGTTTAAATAATTTTTTTATGCTGGTAGGAGCATATCAAATCGATGTTCCGCCTGACTTGCTATTGCTAACAAAAAGTAGCTTACCACCATCAAGGAGAAAATCTGCCGCCCTAACCATGGTGTATCGGCTGTACACATCCCTTGAGAGTCAGGGTTTTCTAGACCCTAGCGTGATCACCACATCATCGCTTACCACCAGGCGCGATTGTGGTCAAAGGCTAGGCAATAAGATACAAAATAAAGGATTTTAACATATCATGATTTCTGTATATAAACGAGTGGTAGGTAAATTTGAATGACCAATCACAATGACATGATGCGGAAAATCATCATTAATATTAGAAAGCAATTCATCTGTACTTGGAAATCAGAATACCTTATGTAAATATCCCGACTTCAATATGGGAAAATCCAGAACATTTTGGACATGCTGGTAAATGGCAAATCATTGTTTCTTTTATTAAGCAATAATACATCCGTACTTAGAAGTCCGAATACTATATGTTGAAATTCCAACCATTTGGGACATTCCAGAACTTTTTAGAAATGCTGCTTTAAAGTACCCATTCAAAAGGTAAGTACGCAGTACACAGTATGTAAATATGTATAATGTCGCGCCGACCGCAGTTTAACGAAGTCATTGTTATAAACCTAGTGATAAGGACATTGCGGTTTGCCTGTTTTGCTTCAGCTACAGGAAAACTACGTCGTTATCCTGAACCGCTTGTAAAATTAGTGAGTAAAAGGAAAATGTATTTGGGTAATTAAACGTTATACCATAAAATATTACGCAGGACGTGCACACGGCGTTGTAGTTGTGGTTTCTGTCAGGTTTTGCAACGTTTATTTACAGTGATAGTGTCATTATTATGTTTAATGAGCTTAAACAACATTAGCCAATACTAGCCCATTAGTCCATTCTGGACGTAGGTTTCTTCAATTTCACGCCACAGGGCAAGATCTTCGGCAAGTTCGTTCTAGTTTTTGCTAGCCACTTAGCCAAGATTATTGGTATCATCGATGCCATTGCTACGACGTCGATGATTGGTATACCTACCTAGTTTAAAGGCGTTCTACGCTACGCTAACTGATCCAGGGTCCCACTCGTAAATTCGGTTGTCTCTACAACATGTTCGACTCATTCCCACTTCAGATATGATAATCCGTAGAGCTATTTCGATGAATATGGGCTCTTTGTCAGATAACCTTTCTGGATTAAATCCTTCAGAAGAACTGCCGAGTTCTGGCCTTTGGGACTCATAATAGGCAGTACTTAAAAACATACTTTGAGCCTCAATCTCAGGTAATTAGCAAACAGTGGGCAGACTAAATTATATACAGGCATATGCCTGTAAGCGATATCTGATACAAGTATTTTTACATTTTAGGCTTGACAACACACACGAGATGATATGGGGAGGTGCTAGGCCGGCACAGCAAAAATACATAAAGATATTATGGTAAAAATCATCACTTTTCTTAGTAAGAATCGAACAAAAATTACATCTGTACTAGAAAGTCAGAGCACTTTATTTAAATATACAGACTCCAAAAATTCGTAAAAATCCAGAAGTTTTTGACTAGCTGCTTTAGCAGCTGTTCCCATTTATAATAACCTCAAGCCCCTTTCAGTCGCAGCGTCTTAAACATAAAAAAAATATCCAATGCAAAAAAAGTCTTATCAGAGAAAAATCATAAATACAGAATGCGTTAAAGAAGTCATTTTGCAATCAACGAACAGAGATATCAATGATTCACACACGTTGTCCGTCTAAAATTGCAACATTGGCTATGACTGAAACATGCCATAAATCCACAATATGGTGCCATAATAATAATCTGGCTGGCGATGTTATCGCAGATATCTGGGAATATTTCCAAGGTCATGAAATTAGATATCGCAAACAAACAGTTGGTAACAGCGATAATACCGGTAACGACCAACGACGAGGCTTACGATAGACACAGTGGGGCCTTATATGGACATGGTGTATTTAACGTTAAAGTTATAAGCCACTATATAATTGTCGTCAAGATCGAGTACTTAATGATGTCATCAACTTATGTGATGTTGATTCAAGGTGTAGTGTAACAACAGTCTACATCACACAATAAAATTCATCATAATTCAAGGGCCAAGTCACCCACGTCCGTAGGGCGTCCTCGCCCGATCCTAGCCCTGGAGGCTCCCGCAGGGTATGGTGATACAAGTCGGCAGGTTGGGATTCGATGCGGTCGTTTTAAGGGTTTCGTACCTCAAAAGGTAAAAAAAAGGAACCCTTATAAGAGCACTTTCTTGTGCGTCTGTCTGTCTGTCCGTCTGTCCGTGTGTCACCAGCGATTTTCTCAGAAACGGGTGAACCTAGCAAGCTGAAATTTATACCAGATACAGAAGTCTATAGTCCCTAATAGTTGTATAAAAATCAAGGTCCTGAGTCAACATGATAAAAAGATATGGGCAAATTTAGATTTTCGCGAAAACTAGGTCTACGGGAAGTATCCTATAGGTTTTCGACCCAAAACCTATAGGGTACTTCCGGTTGACCTAGAATTGTAAATTTTGGTCAAAAAGTAAGGTCTTACAGCACAAGTAAAGGAAAAATTCCGAAAAATAAAAAAAGTTGAAAATTAAGGTAAATGTTGGAACTCACAAGTTGTCGCGAATCATCAAAATTTGCCCATATCTTTTTCATCGTTTTGACTCAGGACCTTGATTTTTATACACCTAATAGGGACTAGAGACTTCTGGTATAAATTTCAACTTGGTAGGTCCACCCGTTCCTAAGAAAATCGGTGGTGACACACGGACAGACGGACAGACAGACAGAAAGCTAAAAAACGTACTATACAATTAGGTGACTATATAGGATGAGAAAAATACATAGCCTAAGTACGCCAAGCTCCAACAAGTAATATAAATTGTATATTAATTGATTAATGATTATTCTTAATAACATTTCGAAATTGATAATAAGTAAAATAATTAAGAAACTTTAAAAACTAAAACAACCGACTTTAATGCCCCGCGAGTCAATTTCAGTAGCAAGTTTTAGATGTTTATCATCATATCTCTGGTGATACTTATCAGATCTTGATGAAATTACAATGGGACCACCTCTGAAACGTACCCTACCGATTACAATAAGAATCATTCGAATCGGTTCACAATTTACGGAGTAATCGCGTAACATACACAAGATTATGAGCTTCTTTCTAGTTGATGACGCTATGAGATCAACTTTCACAGGTCTGATCAATTCGAAATTCAATGATATTGTAAGAACATGGTAGCATTCACCTGATGCTGGGGCATCTCTTGGTATCTGCAGAATATTCTATTCCTTAAAAAACTACTAACATTTTGATAAGATCAATGTGACACAGTGAATTTTTTTTATTTTTTTTATTTTTTTTTATATCTTATAGGCTAGCGTTTGACCACTATCTCACCTGTTGGTAAGTGATGATGCGGTCGAATATGGTAAGCACGCTAGGCCTAGAATGGGAACTGGCTCTCAAGGATAGCTGCCGAAACACATTAGATGTTTTGGCGACAGATTTTCTAACTTGTGGGTGGTAGCTGGCCAGGCGGACACTAGATAGTGTCCTATCACCATGCGAGGGTTGTTGGTTTCTTAACGATGTTTTTCTTTCACCGGAGGGCCTGTGAAAAGCGCACATAAATTTTTGGAAAGAAAAATCCATTGGTGCACAGCGTTTTGAGCTCGGTACCTCTGACATCAAAGCCTTCCGATTTCAAAAGTTCTTCCGATTACGCCACAGGGCTCTCAAAATTTGGAATTCTAAATACAAATTAGTCTCTATAAACAAATTTGAAGAATACGAGTGCATCAGCATGGTAATAGGATACGTAATTATTAGTTGCGAACACAAAACATGCAATACAAAATCGATCAACAATAAGCAGCAACATTGAAGCAAGGACAAGTCTACATTGTTGCGACTCACAACTCAACATATACAGAGCTGCTTTAACCTTAATTTAAAGAAAATGCAAATATCTTGCACCAAAGCCGCTGTGTAACGCTCATTGTTGCTACACATATGCAAATACTGGTGATAAGCGATAGCGCTTGTCTGGTGATAAACACAGAGATCCTCTGTGTAGACGGAAAGTGATTGACTAACGCTTTGTGCCAACAGTGAGTCTTTGTGATGCTTCTAGCCACGAATTGCGAGTTAACAACATTGTAGTACGGTTACGTTTATCTGGTTATTTAAGTACTATTACTGGAACTACTCGTAATTGTTACACAACAGACTACAAAAAATATCGACTTTCAGCGGTCATTGCAGCCCGACTGATCGGTGAAAATGTGGTAATTGTGTAGTACAATATAATGCACAAATAAACCTTAAAGTCTGGTTTCCTAGAAGGTTTAAGTTTGAACTAACTTTATTTCGACTCGGTATTCCGAAAGTCCTTAACTGCACATACATTTGATTGCAACTTAAAGAAGTCGCATCGGGAAGCTCGTGCGGCACGCCCCGAGTCGCAGCTTTCCAAATCACACACGGATGAACATTCGAAAAAGTCGAAACCGGTCGGAGCATATCCGAAAAATAAACGCCAGTGAAGGCCGGTTGTTATAAAAAGATAACTTATAGCAAGTTTTGTGTTTCCGATGCAATGCAAACAAGACTGTACAGCTCGTAGTAAGCATAAGGTCAGGTCGAAATAATTCGTGCGAAATCTGACCTCTCACATTCCCGTGCAGGTTTGGCAGCCTGGCTTAACGCGGATACACGAAAATGATGCTGTAGACCCTGGCTTTCAGTACTATTGTGTTATTATCGACGCCACGCATCACTGCGCAACAATGAGGAAGTCTGGGAAAATATAGTCAAAATTCGACGAGGTTGACGCCTTGTATGTAGTATGCGAGACTGAAATAGCATATCTGTGAGGCTTCTAAGCTGACTACTATACAACTAGGTATAACTAGATTTGTTACATCATCAGCGTGTAAAACGGCTTTACGTACAGCGCACAGAAAACTGCATATGCATTTAATACATAATATGACATCACACAGCACAAAGTTCTCGTTCGTTTCAAAGTTAACAAATCCATTGAACTTCCTTATCTAGACAAATCAATTCCTTGTTGGGGTCAATGGTATTTAAACAACAATAGCGACAAAAGCTGGTAATGAAAAGACAACATTTCTTTACATAGCAGCTTTATACCGGGCTGACAAAGAGTACGATTGGCGACAGTGCGGCGTCAACGAACCCGGGTGGAGGTAAACAAAGCCTGAGTGATGAGTAGTGATGAGGTCACTGTGACCGCAGCCGGCTTAACGTGTGCCATCTAGGTAGGTTACATGTCAGCGTGAGTGTTTGAAACATCATTTCAAGCTTACGCATAGGATAGGTGTCACAGAAGACCTTCCAATGGGAATTTCAACCAAATCGTATGTTTCATGTACTCACGCTTCTTATAAAAGCCTGTACTTCTCGCGACTTTGCTTATCTAGAAGTATTTAATAAGCTGTATTTGAACAAGCAACGTTAGATGACTGCTCCCTTGTATGCTGCAGATAAAGCTAGGTGTTGATAACGGCACCTTTGGTTGTGTTATGTCAATTTGACTTGGCTTCAAGGTCATGATAGGGCGCGACTTTAGGTTTTATTTATGAAAAATGGTAGAAGTTTGAGATCTGAGATTAAAATCGTTGATTATGTTTCTTTGATTACATTGCACGTCTTTTATACTCAAATTATCATCTACAAGCTCCGCTTGCAGATGCTTGCTTTACAAAGTATCCTTTGTGTTAATTACGGTTATATCTTTATGCCCATCCAAATCCTTTCTGCTGTTTTTGCGTGAAAGAGTAACAAATCCCGCTGTATTCATCACAATATTCACTAACTTAACTTAATATAAAAGCCTCTAGATGGCGCTGAAGCATGTTGTGTCGTTCTCCTTGTAAATCTTGCCTCTATGTATGAGATCCTGCATCGCGTAAACGCATCGAGAAATCGTGCACGTAGTACATATACATCGATGTGCAAACGATATTTTCTGCGATGTTAGTACCAGATACACTTGCTTCGTAATCAAATCTTCCCATTCAATCTTAAAATGTATAATAGATACCAAGCCTATAGAATATTGATATTGGCTTAGCATGGTAGAATGCTCAAAGATCCTTGAGCCTAAGCAGCAACAGTATTAGCAATGGCACGTGATGCATTCGCTAAGTGTCCTTATTTGCCAAACCACACCTATTACCTACAGCACCTTTCAAGAGCATCAGCCGGCCCATCTGGCATTTCAAACACGTATCTTCTGCCAGACTGTGCAACTTTAGCTCCATGATAATATGAGCTATTTTAGCTTATCGTTTGATAGTTGGTAAGTGAGCTCATCGCGTTGCAGGCGCTGTTATGTTGTCACTAAACACGCCTTTTTCCAGAATACTGGACTATCTGTTATCGCATTTGTATTGTCATTAAAATGACAAAACAAATATACGTATTAACAAATGTAGTAAATATTTTTTCAGAGAGGAAAGTTCCCATTATTCTGTAGAGAGAGTGCAAAGTTTAGTAGATAGGTATGATGTTTGATTATCTAGATAACAATGAGCATAAGCCTCTGCCTTGAACCTGATTTTTTTTTCACAACTTCTGTATACCCTATTTCATGTGAAAATAAACTCATATTTGAATTTCCATCGCACAGCGCTAAGCAAGATCTTCAACTGCCTACCTACTCATCCTGTTCCATGGCCACAAAATTGTCCAACAATAGGTACTTACTTGTCTTACTTAACATGAATCTACAGAACAATTTACCTAGTTGAGCCAACCACACATTGAGTCGGCAATTTCCTAAAGGTATCATTCATACCACTAACTTTTATAATAGATCAACTTATTTTCCTTGTGTCAAATCAAAACATGGTTGGTATATTCCTCGTACCATTTATTCTAGTCAATCATATCCCTGTATTCTCTCGAATCGAATGGAATGTATCTCTGTCTGTGTTTGTGTATGGTACAATACAAATATGCCAAATCACAGCAATATCCATTTATATATCCGCTGAACGTTGTGTAACTGACTGCGTATCACACACGAGTATAATTCAAACAGTTGTCACTATCGACACGTCAAGCGAGCGTGGTAGATAAGCACTATCAGCGCCGCGGCCGGTCGAAGAGGAACTTTCCACTGCGGCCGTATCGCAAAGCCTACTTACACCGGTACCTACTTCGTATATGAAAAGCTAACCTTTGATGGGTTCAAGAGCGAAGATTAGCTGTAACACTACGCCTCATATAAGTTTACTAGTTACTATGTAAACTTATCTGTGGCTATGGTAGATTGGTCTTGGAGAGACCGCGAATCGGCAAACGTAGTGCAGGACGCCCTATGAACAGGGGGCTGATCACGAAAATCATTGAATGAACGAAATGAACGAAATGACGGGGACGCAGCTATGTAGGCTGTATAGCTCCGTCCCCGTTATTTAGTTCATTTCGTTCATTCACTGATTTTCGTGATACGGGGGCAGGTTGAGCGATGACTTACGCAGAGCGATGGGCAGTGATTGGAAAAGAAGAGCTTTAGATCGGGCTCAGTGGCGTGTCTTAGGAGAGGCCTGTGTCCAGCAGTGGACTGATACAGGCCGATGATGATTATGTAAGCTACTTAAACTGTACTGTGTAGGGTGATGATGATGACAGTAAAGGATTCCGTGCGCTGTATTTTGTTTCCACGTGCTGACTTTAGCCATTCAATGATATGTCCGACGTGGAAAATATCTTCAGCTAGGTACACTAGTATTAAAAAAGCACAAACACGTGAATTAATAATACTTAAATTCAAAGTATAAACTGATCTGACTTTACCCGTCCCGACTGATGGTTGTGTAATCTGTATATTGAGATATTCAAATAAGCCAAAAAACGACATCTCTGCTGTAAGTTGGTAAGGAGTAGAGTTTTTATTCCTAGCATGATATTCTTACAATATCATTGAAGTAAGAATTTCGAACTAATCAGACCTCTGACAGTTAAACTCATCGTCTTCATCTAGAAAAAAAAACTCTTAAAACGGCTGAAGAGATTTAGCTAACCCACAAATATAAGGCCACTCTTGTGCAATGCAAAGGGTTATTACTCGAAATTTCTCTGAAGGATCAAGTTTGTAACGATGTCATCCGATAGAGATGTCCTCAACACGGTCCACCGTGTTAGCAATCTGATGTGCAATGAGCCGGTCGAGTTGGAGAGGCCTATATTCAGGGAACTAGTGTATAGGCAGGCCGATGTTGTGAGGTGTTCGATTTTACATCTTTAGTGTCCGAACTCAAAACATTTGCATACAGTGTTAAAATTTCGCATCGAGCCGGATGTTTACCTTCCACAGATAACGTTAGAGTACAGATATTAGCTCGAACGCCTCGAACGAACATGCTAAATGTGATAACCAACACATAAACATAGGTACTTTTTGCGATTGTGTGGGAGGATTGATTTACACTTACAGGTTCGACGAGCGTGTATAATGAATTTGACGCTGCAGCCGCTAGCATTTTATATCTGTGCTTATTTTTTTTCTAAAGGACCGTTCAATATAATATTCCTTATGATTTTCTTCTTTGCAGTAAATTTTATCGTTAAATTACCAATACATATTAAACTTTATTCATAAGATTGTTGTCTATAACTTGATTTTTAAATCCATATAAGTACTATTTTACAACTGCTAGAACAATTAAATAACAACCGACCAGTAAATTACCCAAAGAATTATTTTGTTGAACTCTGTTAAAGCTACGATTAATTAAACTGAAATTTAAAATGTATAACCACCCCCGACTGGTCTATGTATGATCATTTGACGCCATTCCAATGTATCTGAACACGATATCTCTGCTGTTAGTTGGTAAGGAGTTGATGATTCTGCAGATTCCAGGAGATGCCACAGTATCAGGTCAAGATTACCATGTTCTCCACAGAACAGATAATACAGCACAGAAAATACTACTCTCCTTTATCTGTGCTCTTGGTCTCTCTATACAATATTACTGCCTCAAGAAAGATGAATCTTAAATCGCCTTATACGTTCAAATAGATAAAGCAGATGGCTTCAGAACATCATATAGCAACTAAAATTACCGTCGTCTTTTTAATGCCTGTCGTCATTTGAACTAGCCCAATTATAAGTTGTGCGATATCATAAACCAATTTAACAACAATACTGGCTATTTCTGTATCTCCAATTTAAACAAGGCACACACATAAACTACGTAACACATCGGTACATTACGTGGTATCAGACGGACGTGCTATATACCTACTCGTATTTACAAACTGTCGTAGTTACTGTTGACCACCGCCCTTATCATGAGGTCACCCAATTAGCCACGTCTCGTTGATATCAGTAACATCACAGATTAATAGAATAGTTACCGCGTTATTAATGCCCTCTTTATCCGCTACTGCGCATATGAAGGTACCAACATAAAAATAATAAAAATGCTATCGTATATGACCTGATATTTCTTTGCATGAGTTATACCTATATTATCTTTGAATTTATTATCTATGGAATGGATCTAATGGAACTTAAGAAAATTATTAATTAGATTAAGTATTTTGTGGCTAGTTAAGTACCTACGTACTTAACTAGCCATAAGAAGTTAGGAAATCATGGAACGAATATTTACAAATTTCACTAGTAGTAGATACTTACGACACTACTGTATATATTTACTTCAATTTTTTTTTATTTTGCAAAAGGATCACTCTCGGCCACTATCTTACCACATGGAAAGTGACGATGCAGCTAAGCAGGAAGTAAGACAAGGAGCTGGATATTCAACATTTGTCCAAGACACATTTTATTTTTAAGAAATAGCGCAACTATCTCTACTCCACCCATCCTCCCAATCCCAACTGGCTGGCAAATGACATATATCAAGATAAAATCAGTTTTGTAATCTATCAGGAACAACAACACGAACTAATAACTTCATAATAGGATCTTCTGATAAGAAATTTCAAAGTCATTTCCATATATTCGATATCAATACAAATACACGTATTATTAATATTGAATGTTTATTCAACTAAGTAAAGCCGATAAGAAGAATCTGCAAAGTTTTCAGGCCCTTTCGGGAAAAACACGACGACCTTTATATATATTTTGTCATAACTTTTCTTGTACGCATGTTTTACGCAAATAAAATATCTTATTCTTTATCCTAAAAGATTTTGCAAGTCACTCTAGCTAGTTAAGAGTCAGTTAGAGTCTAATGATTCCTACAAATAATAAGTTAGGAAGATATCGTACATTAGGCTATCCTATAAGTCACGAATATCTTTCCAGCGTTACAGTAGGGCTATTCTGTAAGCTACCTAGTTTACGCATCTCGCAAGCGGAATCCGCGGTGAGTCGTACCAAGAAACTCAAATCGTAATACTTGCGAGATGCGTAAACTAGCTTACAGAATAGTCCTACAGTTCGTGGTTGTGATTATCGTAGTCATGTGACTAATATTTTTGAACTCGTCGTTTCTACTTCATCGACATCACGAAAGCATTATGTGATCAGTCACATTAGACAATTAGGAAAGTGGTTGGCGTCACCCTTGGAAACAAAAATAGATTACTACATTAGGCTTATTGGGAGGACTATTAAACCACGTGACTTGTCACCTAGTGTTTTGATGCTGAACTTGTTTACAGGGCGAACAAAGAGGTTCTCTGGTAAGGGGATTTTTATTTGAAAACGCGATCGTCAAAATTCAATTTTATACGCTCATAATTTTCACAGAGTTCAATTTTATTTTGTTTCTGAGTCGAATTAAATCAAACACAGCACAGGTGATCACTATTATGTCACTTTAGATCTATATATTTTATTTACTCCTGGGGCTCCTCTTTTATGTGTGTATTTGGACATTTCATAGATTGAGTAAAACCACCATTCAAAGGATCTGATTCAACAGCTTCAATCTCTTGTAATATTAATTCTTGTATTTTAGATCGCAACCTCAATTTATTTTTTAGTGGTAATTCTTTCAAGTACGGCAGGAGACTTTGAAAGAAATATAAATCAGCTTCCTGTTCCCTTTCCGTCTCTTTCTGTTGAAGTTCTCTTTGTTTTTCTTGTAGTAGCTGCTCGTTGCGAAGCTGGAAATAGTTTGAAGATAATTTGATCATTTTCCGCGGCGGTGCTTGTATTTGCGGCGTTTCTGACGAGATCGGGAATAGATATTGACTTGATGAATCGTTGTCATTATGCTCATCAACTTGATGGTCATTCTCATGATAATTCGTTTCGGAGTCATCGCTCGCCGTCGGCGCATTACTAACTCGTTCCACAATACTTATATTGTCCTTTAAAAACATAAGTCGGTTGAAGAGAGGCCATGTGGTGTTAACTGTTTGTCCATTTCCGTCTGGTGTTTCCATTTTCTTTAATTCTTTGAAGAAGTAGGTTCTCATGTTTTTCCATTTTGTTTTAACAGATTTTTCTGGCGAAGAAACAATATAATCAATTATAATTTGAGTTAAGCAGTAACGTAATGTTTATTAGTACCATTATTATACCAACTAACTATAAAATACAGAGTTCAGAGACTTTCTAACCTACTGCCAAAGTTATGTAGACATCGATCGGTACGGTACGTATACGCAGACTCTAAATATTGAGCTTCAGAGGCAGTGACTCAGAGAGAGAGAGTTCAGGATCAATACATTAATCGAGGGGAATAAGTAGGTACCTGAAAGGTATTGGATGCTATCGTTTTACTTAGTAAACACCTACACGCCGCCTTATTACATTCACCTAAGATAGGATTCGTCATTAACATCACCACTTCTCATATTGTTTATGCAGGTAAAACTCGCCGATGTTGTATACCAGCAATTCTAGATGTATTATGCTCTTAATGTCAAGCAAAGTAATATCCTCTATACATAGGTACTACTTATCATATATTAAACTCTGCATTTCTACAGCTTGCCATAGTGACTAATAAATAAGTAGGACAAAACACAAACTTTGTGTTACAAAGACTTTTGTCTTTGACTTAGATACGTTGTAGCTATATATAATTCAACTCACCATCCACTTTGACTTCTTCGGCAACCTCCTGCCAGAGTCGTTTCAGTACGCCTACATTCTTATAGAAGCCGCTCAACGGATTCCAAATGGGGTCTCGCTTGTGAACCGCCGAAATGAGAACTTGTTCGATCCTGTTGTTCGTGTACTCCATTGTAGCGAGGCAGTAACACGTGAGTTCGCATCGAATCTCGCTTGGCGACTAGTCTAGTCTAGTCTACCGCTAAGCGAGGCGCCCCGCGCCCCTTGCACCGCAGCGGTCAAAACAACCCAACCCACCCCAAGCCCCGAGCCATCCCGAGCGCTGCGGTTCACGCTACGCTACGTCTCATACATTATACCTATTATTGTTAGGTAATATGACATAAACATTTATACTATGCTGCTAAGTCGTCGATTATTTGTATGCCAGGACTGGCAATAGGACTATTCCGTAAATTAAGTGATGAACGAAATGATTATACTGACTTGTTGACAACGACTTGATACGCAAGTCATTCAAAATGAATACCAATACTTGCTTGCTACATGGATATAACCCAGCCACGGGTCTTTACACGATGCAACGTCGGAAAGTAAAGTATTTTAATCACAGATGACTCTATGGCTTTACTAGATGATTTATTTACGAATAGAAAAATGTTTCTACGTATGGCATTATTATCTTTTCTATGGTATGGCGTTGGCACTGGCAGAACGGTAGATTCTTTTGAAACGGATTTTAATAAGGAATATAGTTCTCATACTTACACGGGATTATAGGTTCGCATACATAATGCTGTACGCGTATTGTTTATTTTGTTTTTTAGGGTTCCGTAGTCCTGACAAGGAACCCTTATAGTTTCGTCATGTCCGTCTGTCTGTCTGTCTGTCTGTCTGTCCGAGGTTTTTCTAAGAGACCGTTAATACTAGAATGCTGTAACTTTGTATGTATATAAATTACGCAGACAAAGTGGTGAAATAAAATTTTGAAAATAATTTAAAAATTATTATTTAAAAAAAAATTTTTTTTTTCATGAAAGTAAAATTAATGCTGTAGAAATGAGAAGTTTGAGAAGTATGATTGGAGTGACTCTGATGGATAAGGTGGAGAACAGCATGATAAGGGAATGTTGTGGTGTGATAGAAGATGTGGTGACACAGATTGAGAAAGGGATGCTTAGATGGTTTGGACATCTAGAGAGGATGGATGAAGAAAGACTGACGAAACAGAATTATGAGACGAGTGTGAATGGGGCAGCCGGCAGAGGCCGACCTAGGCGAACGTATCACGACCAGATCAGAGACGTTTTAAAGGCCAAGTCAAAAGTACTTAAAACCGGCGAGCATGTATGAAGGCGCAGGCGATGTATTTTAGGGTAGCTCCCCTACATGAGAAGTGGGGGTGAATTTTTTTTCGTCGTCTACCCCATCGTGTGGGGTATCGTTGAATAGGTCTTTTAAAATGACTTAAGGGTTGCTAATACCATTTTTCGATTAAATGCTCCATTTACGAAATATTAAACTTTAAAGTGCAAATTTTTGTTCGAGTAGGGCGCCCCCCCCCCCCCCTCTAAAAGCTAAACTGCTGGCTTGAAAAATATTCTTGATAATATAAGTCATTTCATGAACTATATATATATAATATATATATAAAGGAAAACTATAGCGGTTAAGATAACTTTATTAGTTTAGCAGTTTAACAGCAGTAATAGTCGTTGAACTTGGGTGTCGGATAATTTTCTGCCAAGTACAAAATCTTTAGAATAAATTCTTTAAAGTGACAAAGACGAAGTACCTAGTACCTAGTTGCTTGTTTATAACTTGGTAAAGACTTGCATTGAATAACGGGCTACTATGGAACCTTACACTGCGCGTGGCCCGACACGCACTTGGCCGGTTATTTTATATCTGATAGGCTAGCGTTTGACCACTATCTCACCTGTTGATATGTGATGACGCGGTCACAAATGGTAAGCACGCTAGACCTAGAATGGGAACTGGCTCTCAAGGATAGCTGCCGGAACACATTAGATGTTTGGTGACAGATTTTCTTACTTGAGGGTGGTAGCTGGCCAGGCGGACACTAGATAGTGTCCTACCACCATGCGGGGGTTGTTGGTTTCTTAACGATGTTTTCCTTCACCGGAGGGCCACTGTGAGAAGCGCACATACATTTTTCGATAGAAAAATCCATTGGTATCATCCATTGTGGAGGTTTGAACTCGGTATCACGGCATCAAAGCTGACCGTTCTCCCGATTACGCCACCGGGCCCTCAAAGTCGTTTCTTAAATCATCTCTTAAATCATTCCTCAAAAAAAAATCTCTTTTGGTGGTAAGTGATGATGTGGTAGAATTAAGGAAAACTATGAATAAAACATACTTCATCGTGATACACAAAATCTATATATAGCTTAGCTCATCGATCGCATCATCACTTAACACCAGGTGAGATAGTGGTCAAGTGCTACCCAGTTCGGTGCAAAAAGAAAACAAAACTAGTGGACGTAGCTCGAAACTTATCTCAAATACAATCGACCATTTAGTTCGACCAATTGCTGCGACCTAGATACTTATTAAAATAAGGAAGAGTAAAACTGCTTATCTACACAACCTTTTTTATTAACCGACTTCAAAAAAAGGAGGAGGTTTCTCAATTCGACCGCATATATATATATATATATTTTTTTATGTTTGTTCGCGGGTAACTTCGTCGTTTATGAACCGATTTCGATTATTCTTTTTTTGTTCGAAAGGAGATATCCCAAGTGTGGTACCATGGTAATTTTATCGAGGTATGATAAGTATCTCCAGAGATATTGAGATAAACATCTCAAAATTGGTACTGAAAATGAATAGCGCGGCATTGAAGTCGGTTGTTTTTTAGTTTTTAAACGATATTATTGTGGTTATGAAGTCGGTTTTATTTTTTTTTGAAAAAACAATTTATAACTGGGTTATTTATAAAGAGGATTAATTATAATCAGATAACGCCGCAGAGGCTTAACCTGTTATTGAATCATCCTTTTTATAAGAACGGGCAGAACTGAGTTAATTCTAAGAAAGGAAACGGCAAATCAATCAAATAACAAGGTTAATGATTAATAAATAATTATAAAGTTAAAGATTCTAAGGCAGTAATGCGAATTATTGTGATTACAGCAGACAAATCTTGGTCTACAACTCTACACTGGCAACTGAGAAACACAATTAGCAAAAGGAGGAGACCCTATTAATATCAAAACACCACAGGATTTTCAGTGTTCAGATACATTACTTATAGCCGAAAATATATTCGCTAAAATAGCACCAGTACAGTTTACCTACTTATCTAAAACGTACTTATCTGCACCAGTGTGCTCATTTAAAAAAAAACACACACACACACCTATAAACCTTAAACCCTTTATTATCAAGATAAGTAAGTATCTGCGTCAAAAGTTATCGTGATAAGTATACAATGTCCTGCTATTTTTAACCCCCGAGCCCGACGCAAAAAAGAGAGGTGTTATAAATTTGACGTGTGTATCTGTGTGGCTGTCTGTTCTGTGGCATTGTAGTGCAAAAACGCATGGTCCGATTTCGAATCAGTTTGTTTTGTTTGATAAGTGACCGAGAGTGTTCTTAGTTTTGTTTGATGAGTGACCGAGAGTGTTCTCAGTTTTGTTTGATAAGTGACCGAGAGTGTTCTTAGTTTTGTTTGGTAAGTGACCGAGAGTGTTCTTTGTTTTGTTTGATAAGTGACCGAGAGTGTTCTTAGTTTTGTTTGATGAGTGACCGAGAGTGTTCTTAGTTTTGTTTGGTAAGTGACCGAGAGTGTTCTTAGTTTTGATTCATGAAATGCTATTCAGCCGTTTCCCTTATGACTATGAGATCTGTTCTACTTGATGACGCTATGAGAGCAACTTTCATAGGTCTGATCAATTCTTAATTCGGTATCCTATCCTCCTACTTATTGTTCGAACATTGACCTGGTGCTGGGACATCTTCTGGAATCTACAAATACCCTACTTTTCACAAATTACAGCAAAGATGTCGTGTTTGGGCTTCGAAGGAATTTATGATGATGAAATGAATAAACATTATATATAGATCAGTCAGGTGTGGTTTAAATTTATGTATTAAGTATTCCGTTTTTCGTTACACAGTTAGTCTTTCTCGACCACGTTGACATGAACGCCTACTTATTGTCATCACTAGCAGCAAATTGTCCTGACATACTGACCGACTAACTGACTGACTGACAGACAACGCACAGCCTAAACCGCTGGTCGTAGAGACTTGAAATTCGGAGGGTAGGTATATTTGTCTTAGTACGTAAGGGTGTACTAAGAAAGGATTTTCCAAAATTCATCCCTTAAGGGGATGAAACGGGGGTTCAAAGTTTGTATGGAGAAACAAGATTATATAGTATTTTATATTCGAAACTTCATACAAGTGCTCTAGTAAAAAATAAGTAAATACTTGTTTCAGTTTTTTTTTAATTCCACCCCTAAGAGGGTGTGAAATGGGGTAACAAAGTGTGAAAATCAATATTGTTTCGGATTACGCTGAAATTTGGCATGCAGATAGTTATTACGATATTAGTTCCCTCTGAGAAAGGATTTTCCAAAATTCACCCTGAAGGGGATGAAACGGGGCTTCAAAGTTTGTATGGAGAAACAAGATTAGATAGTATTTTATACTCGAAACTTAACACAAGTACTTAAGTAAGTAAATACGTATTTCAGGTTCTTTCGAAATACCACCCCTAAAAGGATGAAATGGGGTAACAAAGCAAAGTCTGAAATCAATATTGTTTCGGATTTCGCTGAAATTTGGCATGCAGATAGTTATTTTGACGTAGGTATCCGCTTAGAAAGGATTTTCCAAAATTCACTCTTTAAGGGGATGAAACGGGGTTTCAAAGTTTGAACCGATTTGGCGTTTACTTTTTGATGTCTTTTATGATAGAAAGGTTTTTACAAAATAAAAGTTTTAAGTAAGTAAAAGTCTTTAACGCGGGCGAAGCCGCGGGGAACTTTTTGTTTTATTATAAGACGTAGATTAACATATCAAAAGCTAGAAAAAGAAAAACAAGATAATGAATGATAGGTTCAAACAATCGTCAATACATAATATCTGAGAACAAAATAAATCTTATCTAGACATAATGGAAACATGAACCGATATACCAATATAATTAATAACCATAGCAACAAAATATGTCGACGAAAATTAGAGATAGTCACACAACACGCATTATATAACATCTAAATCTTATACAACAACAACATTAAAGTGACGAAAGTCCAACTAATGACAAGAATAATAATCACGCAGTGCACACGCGTCTCCTAGGCGCATGATATCGTGAATTGGTAACAATATCGGCATCTCTGCAATGACAGCAGCATTATCATCGATACAGACTATAACCATACACCCTGGCCACAGATCCGATAAGATACAACTTGCGTCAATACCAGCAATCTTATCTACCTTATCTGACTGAATGAAGTCAGAGACCTTTATATAGATCGCTTGATTTACAAGAGTTATCCAACCTTTTTACACAACTTACTGTTGCTGTGAGTGGAGTAAGTTTACCCACTGTTATCAAAATAAAGGAATGCCTAATAAAGTATCAATAATTTGATTCGTTTTGTAAACGATCTTAAATTATTTTTCTGTTTATTTAGTCACTTCTTAACTAATATCAGTGGTACGTATTTAGTGTAATGGTAGTTTAATAAATAGGTAAGGTAAGGTAGTTAAATGGTAGTTTTGTAGTTTAAGAGTTGCTATTGCTAGTCTGGGGAAGAAAGTCTCAAGCCGACCACCAGTGAAGTGTAGTAAAAATTACGTTATTAAATTATAATTATTAAATTATTTACTACTTAAATATTACGTTCTTTATTGCCTTTAATTATTTCGTTTTTGAAACAACTGACTTTTCAGAGTTGACCCTTTTTATCAGACAGTTTGATAACATAGTAATTATTTTAATAATAACACCGACAGTTTCGACAGTTACGTCATCATCAAGTTGTTTTCGTTTTCTGTGTTAAGTTATTAATCATACTCTTTGTGAAATAAAACTTAAGTTGTATAAACAGTATCTGTGACTTTATCTATGTTTACGAAACTTTATACAAACATCTGGTTGTATCAACGTCGTTCGTCACATTTTATGATCACGTATCATAGTAGTCACGTAATTTCTGGAATCAAGCGATTGACGGGTTATTGCGTTGTCGATTTCATCGCTCATTTGAAAAAAAAAAACACGACGAATATAATATAAGTATAGTATATAGTAACCCTTCACACTTGCGGTCAGGAGGAAAATACAACAGTATTTTCCACTGCGAAGAATTTGAAATACGCTCGTACTGGTCATAAAATGTTGTTTCTTTTAATGTCTAGCTCGTGACATGAGTGCGGATATGTAGCAGGAGACCTATTCGCGTTGATTTAGGATCATTTAAATAAGCGATTGTAAAAATTTCAACTGATGTATGGTAGTATTTCATTCTGCGAATAGGCGTAAATCGTAATAATGCGGCACGCGTCGCAGATGAGCGGACATCGCGAAGCGACACGTTTGAGAATCAAATTCAAATGTCAAGGTGAAGGCGACTGTCGACGCGAAAGGAAACGCATGGTGACGTCACGCGGCCGCCATTTTAGCTCGCGCGCGACGCCACCAATGACACTTCACACGTTCGGATTGCGCTCGTGTACCGTCTCTAGTTTATTTAGAGCACTAGACAATAATTGATTTCGGTTCTTAATATAATCAAGTTACGGAGCAGTCGATTAACATTTAATACGTAGGTATATCTTGTCATTGAGTAGGTTGCAGAACCTGGAGGCATCGGTGCGAGGCCGGACGGAACAATTACAAAGAAAGACAATTGAGAGATGGATGCAATTATTGGAACAATTGGTATCGTCTCGGACAATTATGAAGCACGGGCAGTTGTAGAGAGCACAATTTCACGGAAGGTTAAAGGGTGTCATCCATTGAGTGAGACTCTCACAATGGCTGGATGTCATACGATCCTGCGATCTACTACGATACTATGCTAAAATGACGCTATATAACAAAAGCCGTCAACCATGAATGGATTAAGATGCTCAAATATATGTGCTTTAAAATCACTGCAACGTTTGAGATCACATAAATAATATTGAAACACTATTCCTTGTTTAATAATTATCATTTTAATGAAAATGAAATTGAGTTGACACTATAGTAAATACTAAGCTGGCGCCGGTCATAGCAAATCCTTCTGCAACTGGGCTGGGTATTTCTATTTCTAAAACGAAGGTGTCAACGATATCTTATTAGTTTAACTATTTCACAGTAGGCACCGGGTTCTTGGCAATAGCTTCTGATGTAGACGTATTCTCACGTGCAACGCCAGCGCTTGCGTGATCGAGTGTTGCGTTAATTTGATCCGCCAGCTTAGAAAAAACACAAACTTGATAGTCTTTACGAGGAACTTGCGTCTTTATTCCATTAGTAACGTGAAATGTTAATCAGTTCCCTAGACTCGAGACTAGCGCATTGTTAGACTGAATATCTTGCGCCAATTATTGTCAGACAAATTCCAACACGCTGACAATGGGTTCTCAGTCGCGCTAGTTTGCATCATAGTCTTTTTCTACATAATTAACATTTAGTTATTTTGCACTTCCTTTGTGCTAATTCGCACGTCACCTTTTTAGTCTGGGGTCATAACTAAAAATACCTTCGAGGTTTACCTACCGGTATACAACGTTTTCGTACATTTAATTACATACTTAACCCAGCACATCTTTTAAAAATGAAAGAGCACGAAAACAATTATACAGTACCTTTCTTATTAACAAGACGCTCTTACAAACATAGAAAACTTTAAAGGGAGCAAGCTGGTCCCTGATCGTCCGTGGGAAGATTCCCAGAGTTGTTCTTCTGACTCTAACCGGTCCGTGGGTACCGTAGAGGTCAAATTGATGGCCGTATATACTGTTCACTTTGTTCGATTTGGGGAAGGTGAATATCTCATCTAGAGATTGGAATTCTGTACACTCGCACATTTGCTATTTCTAGATGAATTAAATTGTAAAATTGTTGCACTTTGAATATTATAATACGTGCATTTACTTACAGTGTGCAAGTCGTTTTATAATGACTCCTTATTATTTGCCAATAAAGTGTTAGTCATTATTACTAAATTATTGTGTTGTTGTGACATAACACTCACACAAACTGTATTTATGCATGTCAAATAATCATACATCTACTCGTATGTAAGCAAGTGCAAGTATTTAAATTTCATGTTCTAGATTCTAGAATCGTCCACATTTTTTGGTAACATAGCTATTTTTGTGTTTCATATTATTGATAATGAGATGATCGCGATTCAGTTAATGTGTTTGGAGATTAGCAATCTAAATTCCACTACTATTATAAATATGAAAATTTGTATACATTTGATTTTTGAACTTATGCTGTGCGCCTCTACTAGTTTTTACAACACCGAATTCGAACCAATATAAATAACAACTGTTTGTACTGATATTGAATAATAATTCGTAGGAAACATAAACTTTGACAATTCTGTAAGTGGATGAAGGAAACTTCAATGCTGTTATCTATTATTTATCGCTCATGAGCGTAAAGCCTTTTGTGTTGTATTTTGTAACAATTCAGAGCAAGATCTGACATACCTAAATTCTTATACGATTTTTCTACAACGCCATTTGAGAAACTTAAGACTGAGAACTGAAAACAGAACTCAATACTAAAACCCATCGAGGTACATGTAAAGGAACGTAGTACATATACATCGATGCCAAAACCAGAATTAATCTACATGCACGAGTAAATACCCAAGACAAAATACGGTCTCGCACTAACTATTTTTAAATAGTCTGACTAATGCCACGATTCCTACATAATACAGTATTCAATTGTTGAGCCGGTCGGCCTTGGTATAGCCGGTTTTGGACACACCAAATATCTTATATGGCTTAGCAAAAAGAACGTGACAGACCCGGAACGTGCTCCTATTTGATCTATAGCCGCAATGTAAAAATCATTATACAATTGTGCCCAGAATTTGTTTCGCCTAGCCTTGATTAGTTATGTCATTGCGCGTGATGGCGCTTTGAGTTTTATTTTAAAATATTTTGGTTTATAGCTCTATATAGATGTAACTGGTAAATTCCACATCAGGGCGGATACAATAAGTTTTGAAAATAAGCTAAATAGAACAGGACATTCTTGAATATATAAGTCTATAAATCAAAACGTTTTCATACAATCCTACATTACAAAATTACATCTGCTAAGTCGTACGATCGGTCCATTGAAAGAAACGAGAAGCATAAATAGGTAGACCCAACCTACGAAGGGTAAGTTGAAAAGGCCGGAATTGGAGATGGGAAATACATACACATTGAAATAAACAGTATGGAATCTGTTTCCAAATTTGTACAACGATTCAAAGATATTCCATAAGGTAGTACCTTATAAGTTATACGTATAACCTTTCATGATAAAGAAGCGGCACTTATGCGTTTAGTTTTGTATACATACGTGACAAAGGCACAAATGTATTGAGGATTTGGAGGTTACGAATAATATACTGTAGAGACTGTGACCAGGGTTGAAACAATGACCTTCCTCCATCCTTCCTCCTTACCTGTAACAAAAGAGAGGGTATTATTGTCAAAGGCATTGTTCACACAAGTGTGCACCGCCGGAATACATAATGCGGAATTCGGTATTATTGGTACTTGAATGACTGTTATTTACTTTACGTTGTGTACTTATGCGATGTGTACATATATTTTGTATTTGTACTTGTTTTATGCATTTCAAGTCGATGATGGTGATAATTTTGTTTGGAACGAAACATTACTTTACCTATACTTATAACATTTTCAAGTAAAATTGGCATATATGTGGGTAGATACTCGTCGAAGGCTTAGCAATAATATTTTAAGGAGGTTAATTTACCGAGAGAAGGTATAGAGCTTATTTACTCAATTGTTTATAGCCAATTATCGTCGGATTAGACTGAATTCCAATAAACAAGTTCAAACTTTAAGCTTACTAGAGTAAGCTTCAACGCTTACTCTTAAATTATTTTACGACTTCCTGTGCGGTCTAACAAAACAATAATGCAACAATCAACTGTAAAGTACCGTACGGTAAGAGTCCAGACCAGACCAGGTAAAAAATTACGAAGAAAGTCATTGTTACGCTTCCGATAACATTGAAAGAGATCGAAGGTGTGAAGAGTAAATTCCCTTTTGTTAGCTTTTTACAAGCTTTTATTTAACTTGCCCTGCTGGTATGTATGTACGATTGTGTGGTTTAAATCTTGGAAGATAAATCACAACCACTTTCTGACGTTCGGTTAGATTCAAATCTGGTATAACACTTGCGTATTTTCGATGACTATATTTATATCTGTGGTAACACTGCATAATAATATTGTAAATGCAACGACGGATCCGGGCTGTAGAGACTGGAGCTCCGTAGTAGCAAATGGTAGGACAGACGAATTTGGGCTAAAATGTATTGTTATCATTAGTAGGTACCTACTTTTTATTACACGTGATAACGTCTTCTTTACAAAAAAAGATGTTATTTAAAATGTTTTTAACTTTTAATATATTCAGTACCTAAGTATAAAGGTTTTGTTGAGATGGACGGCGACGTCGTGGTATATAGTTTGAATGACACTAAGCATTCGCGAGCACAGTGATGCCGGGTACACAGTAAGCGAATGGTGAATGGTGAAGACGCATCCACACAGGCGTAGCTCCATCATTTATTTATTCCAAAATCCTCTATCATCTCTCATCTATCTTCCACCATCTCCCTCAATTCAGTGTTCGTTCGCGTTCTTTCGGCTCGGTGTGTGCGCCAAACAGACTTCATAGTATTGTTTGTGAATACGGCGGTAGGATATTTATACTTTTTTCTTTGATTTTGAATAATAATTATGTTATTATTATACACAATTATTGTAAAACTGTAAACACTAACTATTCCTAGTATAACAACGACAAGGAAACTATAACGAAGCAAATATAATGAGCATAGTCATGTAATACCTAATGAAATATTTTATTTCTCGGTTATAATAATGTAGGTAATCGAGTGAGCGACACAATGCCTGCCTAAAGTTGAATACGATTATCCTGTACAAACTAATCAACTTCATTAAGCTCTGACAAACGCAAGTCGTCGATTTTATAGCTTGTGTGGTTTGACAAAATTTCTTATTACATACAGTAGGCTGATAATTTGATAGTCCGAGCCCTTACAACATCGCATACTGCATATTTTGGTATTGATGGTATTCCCCATGCGTCAACCGCAGTTTTCGAGGCTTGCGGGCACGGGATCCTGGCATCCACGCGAACTGTTCACTCGTGCTAGTTTTGAAGCACGCGACGTCTCAACCGATAGCGTGCCGCACGTCACTGCCACATTTTCTGACTCGAGGGATCCGTAGGATGAAATAAAATATACATTCGGTATAGCATCGCTGCGGGTTCTACATCCTGAAAGAGTCGCCTACGCGAACACGTGATCCAGTAACGTATACGTCAGAAGCTTGGAATATTAATGTGATAGAGCGCTTTGTCAGAGCTGCCAGGAAATGAGGAGGGAATTTTTCCGTGTGGGAATTGGGGAGTTACCTAGGGCATCCATGCGAGTGCCATTCAATATTAGTAATTGACACTCATTCATGTAGTTGTGATTTTGTTGTTAGGACATTTTGTGAGGTTCTAGATTGTAGTTCGCATCTAGACTCTCAGCTAGCACTAATATTTGTACCTATAACCCTTTTTCAAGTAGATACAGAAAAAAAAGACCATTTGAATGGGACAGTTGCGCTTTGTGATATAGACAATAATAAATACAACCCAACATTTAAATAGACTCTTTAAATGGGACAGTTCAGACAGTTGCGCTTTGTGATAAAGACAAAAATAAATACAACAAAAAATGTCGTCGTCCAGCGGCACTCGAACCCGCGCCACCTGGGTAATAGGGCCAAGTAATTTAAAAATGTAAAAAAATATAAAGAAAAGACAACACTTATAAACATAATAATAGACAAATATCGATTGACCAACGCCTTGTTCTAAAACCTAAAGTCTGATGACTCATCATTTAAAAAGCGAAATAGCTTATATTGAAGAACTAGGTCCCGTGGCAAAGCCTGGAACCCTGACATAGAGATGACATGAACAAGATAGGTAGAGTACTTAATGAATTTATTTATTTGTTCATAATTAAAAATTATTGAAATAAGTTGATGGATTTATTAAATTTTATTTGTTACCTAAGCCACAAAATAATTACCTAAGCGCAAAAATATTGCAGAAATAAGTTCATTTTTATAACTGATTATACTTAATCAATATACATTAGTGTCAGATCAAATCATGTCATATCGCGTCAACAATAAAGATATAAGTATATTACACCTTTACACCGGTACGATTAGCATCGGCAGAGCATCATTAGAAGCAGCACGAAGAACGGGTGTCGTGCTCGAGTGCCATTACTGCGCGAGATAGATGGTAGGTGGTAGGTGGTAGGAGGCATCACGCGACGATGAATTACCACAAATTAGCCCTGGCACGCGAGGGCTGCTAGAAAGCTGACACGCAGCACTGTCGTACTGAACGGTGACGTGCGGCACGACCAAACTGTTTCAGCGGCAGAACGTGCTTCTAAAAGATTCAGAGTAAATCAGTCGTAAACAGTAATGAAACTCATTAAGAACTTCGACAATAATTACTAAACAACTCGAACAATTAAAAGACTATACAATTTTCTTGTAGGTTAAATTTGGTCTACAGTAGACAAAAAAACGCGAGTGAAATGTATTTTACTTTGCAGTGGGATAATACAAGCTTATGACCCTGAATAAATCAGACAATACCTTACAGGCTTAGGAACTGAATTAATAAATTTGTGAGCGCAATTAGACGAAAGAATAAATATGATGCCTAGAACAACAAAAGTAGAACAAATGGGCAAATATGGGGAAGCCTATGTATGCCGACGATAACATTGATCAATAAGACAAGGTATTATCATAGTTTTACATGACTGTAAAACTGTGGTATTATTGATCATTTCTTCAAGTATTGATTACAATCAGATTGCTATGTAATAATATAATAATACTTAAATCAAAAATTTAAAACCACCCCCGACTGATTTGTACCTATATGTATAATTTTGTTCATTGCGACCATTCCAATGAGCCTAACACGACATCTCAGACGAGGAGTTGAGAGCAATCTGCAGATTCAAGGAGATGTCTCAGCATTAGGTCAAGCTTACCATATTTTTGCATTGAGGTACACGTAATATGTTTGCAATATCATTGAAGTAACAGGATACTGAATTTCCAATTAATACATATGATTTGACTACCGTTATTAATATTTCTGTGGATTTGACCACAGAACACGGATATGATTTGACTTAACTACGCTAAACAGACGGCAGCAGTGTGACAGGTAAGTAGTGCGCAGAAGCGCCATTTTGATTTTTTTGACGTCCGCGGTCAAAGGACTACGAGTTACTATCGTAGTGTTTTTACCAAAAAGAGCTGATAATATTTAAACGGCTGAACGGATTTTCATGAAACAAATCTAAGAACACTCTCGACGATGACATCTATCAAACAAAACAAACTAAATACAAATCGGTTCATCCGTTTGGGCGCTACGATGCCACAGACAGACACACAGATACACACGCCAAACTTAGAACACCCCTTCTTTTTGCGTCGGGGGTTAAAAAATCCAGGAGTAGTATTCTGGTCTAAGGTAGGTTGAAGCTATCCATTAACCAAAACGGGTACCTTAAAACAAACTACATATGTATTTAATGTAATGGAGCTACGAGTAAGGCAATCAAAAAGTTGTCGTTTTGTGGTGGACGTGCATTTGGGCTAATGTCCATCCGCTACTCCACCACTAATGGCAGGTGATCACATGACGGTAATTACACTCGACTATAAACACAGTGTGTGTACATGAAATCTTAGAGTATTCTAGATATTTTGACTAGACTTATAAAGACTAGCGACACACATACTAACAATATATTATCATCATAATATATAGCTCAAAAACTTGCAGAGCCTACATTTGCAGGCAGGTTCTTTAAGGCGTATAGGAATCTACTAAGAAGGATTATATGAAACGGATGATTTTAAGTCAAAAGAGTGATGAAATTAGCATTATCCTCGCTTACTTAATCTGTGGGGCACAGCAAGTTTCATTTATAAACCACCTGATCTTTTGCTTGCCAGATTCTAAACTCTATTTCCAGCTCCAATGAAACTAATTCTCACAAAACAGCACTTTTTAAACGTTAAGCAGCATTTTACAAATACATGAGGTCAATTATCAATATTTTCATTTATCAGTCATCCAACGGGCAACGCAGTAACAAATGGCAAGAATTGAAGAAATATCTAAGCGGTATTTCAAAAATAGGTCCATCAATAAAACCTGCCTTAACCTGGGTTCAGACCAGGCGATTCTAGTCGTTCAACTTCCTAGGGATGTACGATACGAGTTACAAAAAATACCCAATCGATATTTTTTATCGAATAAATCACGCTTGATTAGCAAGTCAAATAGTTTTATTCGAAACCTTATTATCGCTGTATAATGCCAGCCTTAATGTTCTTCCAAAACAAATAATTGATTAAGGAAACGAGTACTTATAACCCTTGGAATCGAAAGACAAGTACATCCCTAGCCAGTTGAACGACAAGAATCGCCTGGTGTGAACTCGGTATTAGATAACTTCGATTACCCTCTTCCGCTGAACACTTTACTGAAACAGTATCACGTTAAAATGTTTCCAGCATTGACATTTCGTGTCAGCGGCGCGTTGGATCACGTGAGGGTACTCCGAAAACTCCCGAGTTACGTGACTGATATCGTCTTCTAACTTAGGCCTCCCTAGATGCTATCGTGACATGCGATGTGGTATCTTTACACGCTATTTCGAATATCTGCTCCAGTTACATTAGCAGTTTTTTTTTAATGAAAGTGTAGAAAATTATGTTCGTGGAAGGAAGCAACGTTCTCTTAGATTTGATGAGCATGAAATTGGTGTTTTAGAAAGAAAAGAACCGCTTAATTTAGGTTTAGTTTGTTAAAATAAGTGATGCATTTAACTTAACTGTACATGTACTGAATTTAACAGGCTTCAAAGTTACTATCAAGTCATGAATGATAATAACAAACGAAGGCGGCAACTTGCACTCCAATCTCCTCTAGATGGTGTGCCTATTCTAAGCCTAGCGTGCTACCGCATCATCACTTAACCGCAGGTGAGATAACGGTCAGACGCTAGCCTATATAATATTTAAAAAATCTAGTAGTGGACAGAATTAGGGACACTTCAGATACAATAATTTCTAATAAAATATGTATAATGACATTAGTACCTTTACCACTCCGTTTGAACTTTGCATTACACCCATGACTGTTGACATTAAACAGTGACATTTCGTGATCAGCCACGCTACTGACATGGAGGTCCTCGCGTGAGGAAAACACTTCCACTGTTGAAACTTTTATTGGGAGTACAGCTATTTCAAATCATTAAGGTCAACTTCACAAGTTTTATTCGGCACAATATGTTCACGGCGCGTCCAAAGGAGGGTCATCATTACGCCTTGTAACTTGTTTTTGGTCACCGACTCGTTTGACGATATCTGGTCATGTTTCATTATCATTCCACATTGATCCAGGACATGATACTTAGCTATAAGTCTCACTCAACGCATTCAATTGAGATCCGCCTTCAACTCGTCTCATATAGCCGCTAGATACTCGGTCTAAATTGGACATCGTTCGTGGCCCCATACTCTAATGCTACAGGGTGCCCTATTCGTGAACGTGAAACTCTACAGAATCTAGACAATCTGATGCAATTGGTAAGTAACACATATATGAACTAATTTTATTCCGACACCCAACTCCAATGCATAACGAGAAATGCACCGGTAAATATTAGCATGATGCAAAAATAACTTACAGCCGCCGAAGCACAAAGGAACAAGTAGCTGACTCACCGACATCTGGTGGATGCCTACATGACCTATAACCGTCGAGGATGACGTGTCGGTTGACGCGGCCTGGTGGTTAAGCAAAAAAAGCATAATAATCGCTAATTAAGTACGTGACCTCACGGACAACGACTATATAATTGCGAGTATTACGACAGGTCTATTTATATCTGACAAGTGGGTGAGATTGGTCACGTGTTATCACATGGCAATTGGAGGGCTCACTATCAGCTGATCTGCAGACGCAGAGGTCGTACTTGAAGGATGAAGCGATAGCATGTGTCGACGTGTCGATGCTAGGGCTGAAACAGTTATGAAATAAGCACACTTGCGATATACGTTTCTATTTTCTAAATGTGTGTTACCCCTATTGTTATTTGCCTATTTTATCATACATTTGATTTTTGGTTTGTGGTAAAGTGTGACCAGTGGAGACCCTATACACAATCACGGATCGACCGATCGACGATCGTCAATATGTTTCGCGGAATTTGACTTAAATGTTCGGTAAAGCCAGCAATCAGTCCAATTCATCCGGCAGCCAGTTGTGCTATGAAAATATTGTCGATTTCTTGGTCGACATAGTAATAGTTTCGTCTATAATTTATTTTGTGTCAGTGGTTAAGGTTATAGGTTCAAATACTTATCTGCCTGATGAAAATAATACATAGATTTACCGCACGAAATACCTTTTTAACCCGCGACGCAAAAAGAAGGGGTGTTATAAGTTTGACCTGTGTATCTATGGCACCTTAGCACTCAAACGGATGAACCGATTTTAATTTAGTTTTTTTTGTTTGATAGGTGCCTTGATCTTGATCTTGATCGTCAGTATTTATAAAATATGTCAATAAAGTAAATTTCAGTATAAATAATTTAATACAATTTGTATCAGTTCCAACATTGTCAAAGTAATAAATAATAATTTTGCATTTAATAAGTAAATCATATTTTTTTAAAATAAATTATAACATTCAACCAATAAATATTGTTTTATCTTCCAATGCGTCATTTATTTCATAGTAAGTTCTCTTTATCAGATGTTCTTTAAGAAAGCTTAGCTTTAATTCATGGAAATCCGTTCAGCGATATTGTAAGAACATGGTAATCGATCAATCGGTCCAGCCAAAGGTTGTCTGGTAGAGATCGCTTTAAGCGATAAGACCGCCTATTGTACTATTATAAGACTTTTCATATTGTTATTTATATATTGTGTACAATAAAGAGTTATCATTAATTCATTCATTCATGGTAGCATTGACCTGATGCTGGGACAACTCCTAGAATCTGCAGAATACTCAACGTTTTTACCAAAGTACAGCAGAGATGTCGAGTATATAGGCTTATTGGAATCGTCTCAATGAACAGATTATACAGAGATCACTTTGGGGGTGGTTTTAAATTATGAATTTAAGTACTATTATTTCGAACTTATCTATCGGTACCCGAGGTATAATATAGAATATTTTTATTTATTCTGTGATTATACTAGTATACCAGTTACTGCGTAGTGTAGGCAGAAAATATAACTACAATTAGTGTAGGTTACGAGTTGATAGGGACAATGCTAGCAACTCTAATCTACTAACAAGTAATTAATATACTCGATAATGCTTAGTGTGTACCTACAGTGTGAGAAAAAAAATTTTTTTATTAGAAAAATGCTACTGCTAATAAATAACAACATAAATAATTGCTTCTCGAGCTGTAATTTGTTGATCGTGGAAAATATTAATATTTGTAGGTATACATACATAATTAATACTGAAAAATTATAAAGGCAAACATCGAGCGTGCTAGCATCCTCGACCGCATCATTACTTACCAACAGGTGAAATAGTGGTCAAACGCTAGCATATATATATATATTTTTAAATCAACACTATGACATAATAATAATTAGATGAGGATTTCTTGTATTCTTTGTTTCTAAATTACGTCACCACATACAATACAAATTATGTTACAATGAAAATGTATGTAATTCTCATTGAAAATCCATCTTTTGTGTATACTGAATGTCAGGTTCATTTATTACGTTTTCAAAGGCGTCGTTTTGTATGGCAGTAACGTCTGTAGTCTTACTTTATTTATATTGATGACTCACTCATGTTCGCGACTGAAATATTATTATTTACTAGCTGTTACCCACAGCTCTGTCCGCATTATAAAGTATAAAATGTGTCAAGCCAGGTTATATACAATCAGTGTGCCCATACAAATCTGTTCAGCAGTTTAAGCGTGAATGATTAACAAACATCCATCCATACTCACAGACTTTCGAATTTATAACATAAGGAGAGTTGGAGGATAGGATGACAGAACATTTCAAACTGTGTTACTTATACATTGATGAGATAATTTCAGATCGTTTACAAAACGAATAATCCAACTTCAAATACCACGCTAATTACTTTCGGTACCAAATACATTTGAGGTGTTTATCGATGAGCTACTTATCAGATGAAATTACAATGGTACCAAACGGGAAGTATAATATACTCTCTTAAACAAAAAATAATTTTCCAAATCGGTTAATAAATGACGTAGTTCTGATGTAAAAAGACCTGTCGCACCTGTCTCAGTCCCCTTTGTCGTCATACCCCCGCGCCCCTGTACCGCGCAGGCGAGTACTCAGATAAACGGTGGGCCTATACCTACAGTGTTACCTTCTAGAATCCTAAAAGGTGCCGATATTGTCGATGATGATGATTGTTGTAATAACTGATCTTTTTGGTCATTTAAAATTAAGAATGAATAAAGAAGATTGTACTAAAGTTGACACATTTTCAATGTAAAAATTTAATTGATTTAGTCTTTACTGTTATTCCTGTATTTTTCTTGTATTATATTTATAAAAAGCTATACTCCATGTTTTAGTAAAATAAATCTTCTTCAGAATAAATATATGTATTCAGTTTGAATAAACAATTTCCAACAATCGTTATCAGCACGAGAAAAGGATCTGGTGAGCCGACATTATTATAAGGACGTCGTTGCTTTATTGTTCACTAAATTATACGATCCATAAGGAGATTTATTTTAAGCGATGACGATGACAGGAGCGTCCAATTTTAATGGAATTCCTCTTCTTAAGAATAAAGATGGATATCCCGTTCGGAAATTCAAAATGAGAATGCTCCTGATCCATGAGCAGCTGTGGAGAACTATAACAGGATATGATGAAAGTGACAAAAGTTCTCCAGATACCCGAAAAATCACATGAACAAAATGACATGAAGGCGTTGTCCAAAATTTGTGTAACTGTTGATGGCTCGGCAAAAACACACGTTAGAAATAGTGTTAGTGCAAAGGAAGCTTGGGATGCTCTTTGTTCAGCAAAGGAATGGGAAGAAAATTGTCACTCCAGAGGAAACTATACAGGTATTCACTATCGGATTTTGAAGACATAGAGTCTTATTTAACGACGATTACTACTACTGCTCAAGATTTGGCAGATATTGGCAAACAGATTGATGACAGTTCACTTGCAGCTATAATTTTAGGTGGATTAGCCCGCTATGAGCCCCTCATAATGGCTCTTGAGCACAGTAACATAGAGGTTACATCTGAAATTGTCAAAACAAAATTATTGAGCGAAATGAGTAGAGACACCAAGGAATCCGACAATGTAGCAGCATTACGATCTTCAAATGAAAAGAAGACTAAAAAGGAAATAATCTGCTACAGATGCAGAACACCAGGGCATAAAAAACCAAATTGTCCACTTAATAGAAATATGGCAAATAGAAATAATACCAAAAACGATGGTCTAGTGGTAACTCATACGTCATCAGAGAATGCTTTATCTGTGCCCAGTGTCCAGAATGACAAATGGATCATTGATTCCGGAGCTACAGCTCATATGTCATCAAATGCAGACTGGTTTAATACTTACCGTTCAACTGACAGTGGGACAATAACTGTGGCCAATGGCGAGAAGCTATCGGCGGTAGGAGTTGGAGATATACAGATAAGGACTAGTAGCTCTGTAGTTGATAAAATAAGGGATGTTGTTCATGTGCCAGGACTAAACTGTAATTTGCTTTCTGTTAATAAACTGGCCAAGTGCAAGTCAGACTCGCACTCGTAGGGTTCCGTAACACCGTTAAGTATTCCATAACTATGATTTTTCACAACTACAAAATTAACTTTGTTTTTCATAGTGTTTGTATGAAAAACAAAGTTATCTTTGCGGTCGCCATATCTCTAAAACTGCTAACTGTATCTCGTTCAAACCAATTTTCGTTGTTAGTTTTTATTGAGATCTACAGCATATATTTTTTTTAGATTTTTCACTCCCATACTTTAGAAGTTAGAGGGGGGGGGGGACACACTTTTTACCACTTTAGACGCGCCTATCTTTCAAATGATTGACTTTGAGGAAAAATGATTTTAGGAACCTCAACGTCATTTTTAAAGACCTATCCATAGACACCTCGCACGTATAGGTTTGAAGAAAAAAAAATGTTTTGTTTCAGTTCTATGTATGGGATGCCCCCCCCCCTTAAACTTTTATATTTTTTATTTTTATATAAAAATCGGAAAGCGGTTTACAGAATACATCTACCTACAATGTTTCAATTCTGTAGTCCTAACAGTTTCGGAATAAAATGGCTGTGACATACGGACGGACAGACAGACAGACAGACATGACGAATCTATAAGGGTTCCGTTTTTTGCCATTCAGCTACGGAACCCTAAAAAGGTTGTTGAAAAAGGATTATCAATCGTTTTTGATATCAATGGTTGTAATTTTTATAAGTCAGGTTATGTATCTATTTCTAATAACCCGCTGTTGCACGGTTCTTTTTGTGGTGGACTGTATCATTTAGACTGTACAGTTAATATACCGCGAAATGTTTCAGCATACAACGTGCACTCTGAGGTGTCGAAGTTTCAGCTTTGGCATAAACGACTTGGACATCTTTGCCGTTTTGGTATGGACCTACTCAGAAAAGGTTTAGCTGAAGGCGTGGAGTACACCGAGGTTGATAAAGAACCATGCATACCTTGTATAGAAGGTAAGCAATCAAGAAAACCATTCAAGAGGCTGAAGCAGATTAGGGCTACATCGGCGTTAGAGATAATTCACACGGACGTTTGTGGTCCAATGTCAACCACATCTTTTCAAGGTAATAAATATTTTATTATTTTTGTAGACGATTATACGCGTATGATATTTTTGTATAGTATGAATGCAAAAACGGAAGTCAAGAAATATTTTAGTGATTTCCAGTCACTTGTTGAAAGACAAACTGGTGCAAAAATACGTACTTTGCATTCAGATAACGGAACTGAGTACGTTAATAAAGAATTAGCAGACTATTTGGCGTCTCAAGGGATAAAGCATCAGATAACAACACCATACAGTCCTCAACAGAACGGTGTCAGCGAACGATGCAATCGAAGCATTGTAGAGAAAGCTCGTTCATTGTTGTCTCATAGCTCACTCCCAAGAGCTTATTGGCAGGATGCGGTAGACACTAGTGTTTATTTAAAAAACAGGACAGCACATCGCGCGCTTGATGGTAAAACACCATACGAAATGTGGCATGGTAACAAGCATGTGCATGCATGTCAGAGAAGTAAATTGGACATGAAAGCCACTGAACAAATTTTTATTGGATACTCAGACGATCCAAGAAGTTATTATTTCTGGAATGCCGAATCACCGAGGAGGTTGATAAAATCAAGAGATGTTACATTCTTTGAAACTAATTTTACAGGGCTGAAAGAGAAGTCCGAAAGATGTGTTATTGATTCTCCTGATTATTCTAATGTAATTAATGTATTGTCGCAGAATTCATCGCAGGCTTCTGCTACTTTAACAAATGAGGTACCAATAAACGAAGTACAAATGGAAGATGTTCCAATAGAAGATGTTTTATCTTCCGAAGAACAAAGTGATGATTTCACTGATGCTGATGATAATGCAGATGAATTGACGCGGTCAGATCATCAGTCGCTGATCTTTTCAAACGAATCTAGTGATTGTAGTGGCGAGAATAATGAAAGAAGATATCCAGCACGCGTCCTTTAGCCTCCAGACTATTATTCTTATAATACTATTGCTGAATATTTACTCTACGATAACCCAAAAAGTTATCATGAAGCTATAACAAGAGATGATAGAGATAAATGGCTTGCAGCAATGAATGAAGAGTACAATGCTTTAAAAGATAAAAGTACTTGGACATTGGTGGAAAAACCAGTCAATAAATCCTGTATTCCTTACAAATGGATTTATAGATTAAAACGCGATGCTGATGGAAACGTGGTCAAGTATAAAGCGCGTTTAGTTGCAAAGGGATATTCATAAGTAGAAGGCGTGGATTATGTAGAAACTTTTTCACCAGTCGTTCGTAACTCGTCTTTACGAACGTTGTTAGCCCTTGCAGTAGAGGGTGGCTACAGAGTTCGTCACATGGATGTTGACACAGCTTTTCTAAATGGTGACTTGGAAGAGGAAGTGTATATGTTACAGCCTCAAGGTTTTCTTCAAAATACGGAGAAAAGTAAGGTCTGTTTACTGAATAAATCACTATATGGTTTGAAACAGGCTCATAGAGCTTGGAACATAAAATTAGATCAAACCTTAAGTTCTTTGGGATTTGTTCAGACTCCTTCAGAATCTTGTGTTTATACAAAAAAGATTTTGAACGAAAACTCTTTGATATTGGCTGTCTACGTTGATGACATTGTCGTTCTCTATAAAGATGATGTTACATTTGACAATTTTAAAAGACAATTTGAAAGACATTTCTCTACCAAGGACCTTGGATTAATAAAATTTTTCACTGGGATGAATATTGAATACACTGAAGATGCAATAAAAATCTCACAGAAAACATATATTGAAACTTTGTTGAAGAAGTTTAATATGCAAGATTGCAAAAAGGCACAGACACCTCTTGCACAGCAAAAGTTAGAAGCTGCTGTTACGAATGAGTCGAATGTTTCGTATCAGGCTCTAATTGGATCTCTTATGTTTTTAGCAGTAAACACAAGAATAGATATTGCATATGCGGTGAGTTATTTAAGTCAGTACAATTCTAAGAACAATGCTACTCACTGGAATGCTGCTAAACGTTGTCTTCGTTACTTAAATGCAACGAAAGATGTTGGGATCACTTACAAAAAGACTAATAACAATTTGCATGGCTATAGCGACTCAGATTTCGCAAATTGCCCTGTTAGTAGACGGTCTTATACCGGTTATTATTTTGAGTTAGCAGGTGGTCCTGTTTCGTGGGAATCAAGGAAGCAACCAACAGTTGCATTATCATCTGCCGAAGCAGAATATATGGCTTTATGTTCTGCTACTAGAGTAGCATGTTTTCTGAAGTCGTTCATCAGAGAAGTTACTGGTAAGTCCGACAAAGTTGTTATTTTCACTGACAGTCAGAGTGCCACCATAATAGGACAAAGCATATTGAAACGAAATTTCACTTTATTAGACAGAAGTTGGTTGACAATACTGTAGAATTAAAGTATATGCAAAGTTGTGCATTACCTGCAGACTTGTTGACAAAGGCACTTGGACCAACTAAGTTTTGTCGTTGTTTAAAATTTATGAAAGTATATTAAGTGTAGGTGTTTAGTTTCAAGGTCAATTTAGCCAACTTTAGTAACGGAGAATGTTGTAATAACTGATCCTTTTGGTCATTTAAAATTAAGAATGAAAAAAAAAAAAATAATAATAAAGAAGATTGTACTAAAGTTGACACATTTTCAATGTAAAAATTTAAGTGATTTAGTCTTTACTGTTATTCCTGTATTTTTCTTGTATTATATTTATAAAAAGCTATACTCCATGTTTTAGTAAAATAAATCTTCTTCAGAATAAATATGTGTATTCAGTTTGAATAACCAATTTCCAACAATGATGATGATGATGATGAGGCAGTTTAAATAAGATAATAACAACGCCAAAATTCAAGAGAATTAAAGGTTTAAGCTGGTGTAAGCGAGTTGTTTTATTGGAAATGACGTGTTGGCCTTCCAGCCTGATAAAGCGAGCACTTGTTGAATATAGCTGGCAGCGATAGGTACGTAAAGCTGAAAAAGTCATCAAGTCCCTTAGGATACGTTGCGTCCAACAATGAACGTGTTGTTAATAATGACGAATGATTTAGAAGAACGGATAGTAGGTAGTATCCGTTCTTCTATATATAATATAGAAAACGCATGTTCAACACATGAGTAAACTGTAAAGTATGTTGTTCCCAAGTTATAGGTATGAATTCTAATGATTTCCGTGATTTCCCCGAGAGTATAGCCACTCGATGGCTCCTGGCCAATAGAGAAAACAAATGTTTTATATAATTCAGCGTCCATGACACTTACGAAGCTGGAAACACATACAATAACTTACTATTCCGCTCTGTTTGACGTCATTTGGCATACATAATGTTTTATAATAGTGTCTGTCACGAGTAAATGTTACTGTTTTGCGATAATATATTTTATAGGTAATTTTTTTATTAGCTCTCATATTCTTATTGCGAAAGTCGCCGATCAAAATGTTTCATTTATACATGAATAGCTATCAAATCAATAAAACCTTTTTTTAAACTAATTTAGATTGTTTTAAAATCAGCTGTTCATTTCTTTTAAGTTTGACTCGTGGAGAAATTTTAAAACATGTAAGTAGTTATCCTACAATCAGCTTACAGAAATATGTTTATTATTTTATTTTTATTTATTATGAGATTGCACACTCGACAGTGAGACGATACACAAAATTCAGAAAATTCTCAGGCACCAAATACAAGATCCGATTACAAACACATATTGAGATTCAGCGCTGGACTATCGTCCAGTCCCAAATATCTTTGAGAAAGATTAAAGAAAGAATAACGGAACTAATGAATTCGCCACTTATGTTGGGAGTTGCAATAGATCTTTGGCAGAATGGTGGGCAAATGGCCGTCAAGATGTGTTAATAACATAATATATATAGTGGGCCTCTGCTAAATGATGGAATAATACAGGCAAATAAAAAGGGCAAGGCATTTAATGGGTGCCTTATGCCCAGTAAAGAGTGGAATGAGGCTTAAGTTGACGTTCAGTGAACTATCTGAGGTAATGCATGATTCAGCCGAATAACATTTGGTAACCAATTATAGAACTCAACGTCTCTCACAATATTATAATATTTTTATAATGGCTCTGCGCTTATCGTGTAACGTATATTTGCTGCTGTTCAAGAGGTTCCATCACGATGGCCATCCCCTACGTCGTGAGCTAACCATTTTTGTCGTCTTGTCTTCTATAACCTCATCATTAAACTATCATGATTAACAAATATAACACAAATGTTTTCACAAGATATTTGAACTGGATATTCCGGTCGAGCTTCCGATATTTTGGCGCTGTTACGAACGCCATGTTCACGGAGAAACTGTCGATTGCGGGAAAAAGGATTGTTTACGAACAATCGAAGCGGTCTACCCGCTTTTGCCTTCTTTTTGCAGGTTAGGCGCCCCTACTATTTGCTTCTGCAGGAACTCGATCGCGCCACATAACACTGACAATATCTTCGCGTTTGTTATTTTTGCTCGGCTGTTTTTTCTGCATTTGTATGATCTTCAAAGATCAACCACTGGATATTTAGGCCAGTTATTTGAAAGTTTGAACCCGTCCTCACGATTGAAATTTTTATACTTTGTAATTTGTAATTTAAATCGCTTCCCTTTCCAATCTTGGTATATAGTGGCATTCAGTCGAAATTACCTGAGGGTTGTACAACTCTATCCAGTGGTTAGCTCCGGTCTTTAACAAATGTTTTGCGATGGCTGACTTTTGTGTGTTTTTGTTTTTGACCGCCCTTATGTGCTCTTTTACACTGAAGCTCATAAATAATGAAAAACATGGTAAATATCCCGTTCTTAAGTATCTTGTGAAAGTGTTAGTGACCATGAACACTAAAGAACCATGAACCATTTGCCTATCAATCATACACACCGAAAACTCTATAACATATTTTGATGCAACCTGGTATAAGATTTGCTGGTTTCTGTCTGAGACTTAGGTACCAAAACGTCGTTTTGTAAAAAAATAATATGTAATAACCTAATCATGTTTCCTTGTAGCAGCCAACAGGAACCTGTTCTTAATAAAGGAAAACATCTGGTATTTTGCACATATGTTTGTGTTAATTTTGTAACTGATCATATCATACCTACACTTACTGAACAGGGAATAGGTTTTCTGCAATGACGTAAGTAATAAAATAATGTGTATAATATAACAACTTCTATTTGCACAGCTAATTTGATCGTTAGTGTTAAATATGTATTAAATACCTTCATGTGACTTTACTTTTCATATAGGTATGTGTGTACTTAAGTAAAATAAGAAAGCAAACTCAGGAGGCTATTATTTTTAGTAGCTTACATTCGAGCAGACATATTTTAAACCTATAGGTTTAGGTATAAAGTAGTTAGTAGAGATCTAATTTATTAGCAATGCAGTTATAATTGTTTCATCATTTGCATTCCTTACCACAGAATAAATAATGGAACAAAGGTATTCTTAGTCCATTCCATCTACTGCCGGGTAGGTATAGATAGTATTATTATAACTGTTACCGGGATATTTACCATGTTTAAAATAGACCATGAAAACCTATAAACTGATATAGGTATAGACTATAGATAGGCCTCTATTCGCTTTTTAGTTACCACTTCGTGAAAGACAAACACATTTCAACATTTAAGATGCCTGAAAGAAATAATAATCAGGCATTTTAAGATTCCAAAATTCATCACTTCACCTGGCCAAATGTTTCTCAGTGCAATTTGTATTTTTAATAATCCATCCATGTGCAAGATTTTTACAAAATGTATCAATCTTGCAATTTGGATGCATGCGGGACAATGATGCAAACGGAAAAACCATAGATTTTAGTGAATTGATAAAACGTTACGTTTTCATTTCGTATGTTGTCCTGTGAGTTGCGTGTGCAAACGGTGAGAATGTCCAACATTCGTGTTACGACCGCAAGTTGCTTCAGAACCGGTCCATGTGACCTCACCATGATGCCAGAATCTGAATCAGTCGTTTGGAGGAAAAACAGTTTAAATACTCACCATCGCTAAGTTGAATACTTAGCGGTGGTGAGTATTTAAACTGTTTTTCCTCCAAACGACTGATTCAGACATTTTGCAGTAAGTAATATCGAGTGTTGGCCAGTTACATACTTAGGTATTTCGAAGTAGGTAGATTAGATAGGTAGAGCTCGTAGAGGTAGGTAGAAGTTTTTATGTTAGGTAACTGTGGCGGTTTTATATTATTTATTTTATGTAATATATTGGCAATGGTTAACATTAAGCAATTCAAATACAAGTATTGATAATCTAGAGAGCTTAGTTGGTATTACAATAAATTAATCATTAGTAAGATAAAAACAAAAATATAAATCAAATACCAACAAAAACAAATCATATACTTAGATAGTCTTAATTTTAGAGTTGCCTGTTAATCTGAAGGTATCACCAGCAGGCGCGTTTTGTCTTAGAAGACAGCTAAAGCTGAGGAAGAAACAGCAGCAAAGGCCAAGCGTATATCATACGTTGTTTTAATATACCTACGTATATAATAACGGAAAATCATCTCCAATCTCTATTAACTGAACAGTGTGTTATGAATAACCTAAAGTTGTTGATAATATGGACATTGCCTTTTATAGCTTAGATCCGAATATGGGCTAGGCATCAACGTTGCAGTGTTACTGAGAAGATAACATCCAAAACAGATCAAAAGAGTATAGAAGGTTCAACACCAATCAATAGGTAACCGTCGGTTAAAAAGCGCGATACAACTAGGAAATACGAATGTTTATGAGTTTGGCACAGAAATAGCTCGCGTTGACGTCACCATAGAACCACTGTCAAGGACGACCCACACACATACACACTCAAAACGTTAGCTCAATCTTGTACTATTCAATATTCTGTGAATATAATTCTGTCGAGTGCCGATCGATGCCTAATATTAGCTCAACATTTAATATTTTTTTGATAAGATTCGTAAGTACACCGTACATCAATATAGGTACTTCAATGTATTGTGGTAAGTGAGTAAGGTGTTTTCCAATTTGACAGGGCATGTGAGACTCAACATCTTTATGTCTCTAGGTAACAGGCGCAGTGCAGTGACATGCAAAATTCTGGACTGCCAGAATTTTGCATGCCGCTGTATCTGTAATAGGTAGACGTCATCGCTTACCACCAGGCGAGCGACATGCTTGTCCTGTTACATTTTACCATACTAAAAATAAAACTGGCCAAGTGCGAGTCAGACTTTTGTCCCGCACACGGAGGGTTCCGAACGCCATCTAGCGAATTTCTAACGAACTTCTAACACCAACTAAGTAAACGTTAACACAAAGGTAGAATAGTATTATATAGTGGTAATAGTAATTGTAGTAATTAATATTATTAAATATCTGGTTGACCGAGCTTTGCTAGGTATTTTTTGCCACTTAAACAGACAAATATGACTCTTCCCGACATCTATTGACGAATAATAATACTATTTTTTTTAATTGAGAGCAACTAACTGCTTTACCGACACAGTAACACTAAAGCTACTTCTACTCGCCAATAGATGTCGGGAAGAGTCATATTGTAAGTTGATTATTGAAAACACGAATCTAACAACATTTTCTGAAAATGACTCCTAGCTAGATCGATTTATCGCCCCCGAATTCCCCTGTATGCTAAATTTTATTTAATCGTCGGAGCCGCTTCCGAGATTCAGATTAAGTTAAAGACGATAGCGCGCCATCTTTGATGCTAGCTAGATGGCGCAGCGCTATCGTAAAAATCTTTATTTAAACTTTTCTTTAATTTTTAACTTTGTTCTGTTCTTAGTATTTGTTGTTATAGCGGCAACAGAAATACATCACCTGTGAAAATTTCAACCGTCTAACTATCACGGTTCATGAGATACAGCCTGGTGACAGACGGACGGACAGACAGACAGACAGACAGACGGACAGCGGAGTCTCAGTAATAGGGTTCCGTTGGTACCCTTTGGGTTCGGAACCGTAAAAAGGAATACATTATTTCATCGTCAAGGAGTGATCCATTCTATCTGGATTTGCCGACTGAATACTGTAATTGTAACGTCACGGGACCCTGTGAAGAAAGATCTTGAAGCTGAAAAGCATAATATATCATGTTCCATATCTGCATAGCATGCGGATGTTCCGAACTTGATGTGTCTAGTTCTTACTGATGAAGATACGAACAAACTCATACAGTTGTGTCATGTCAAATATCTGCTTCATTTTATTTGCAACTATTTCCTTAGACTCGAAGTATCAAAAAACTGTTCATTGCTCACATTTACATCACTAACCACTATTTTAGCAGACTTTTAGAGTCTTTGGACTCTTTAGAGTATCATTCATCAAATATATATACATTGAAAATTATACCCAATAAAAAAACCAAGATATTAATACTGTTAAAAAACCTTGTTGCTATCTCTTCGAGAATATCATATTTATACGGTCTTGAAATATAAATATAACATGTAGGTAGAGTAGATGACGTCATAGCCTCGTCCAGTGCCAAGGCTTCCAGTAACGTAAACAGCGTTCGATCACTCCAGCGCGGAGTAAATCAACGGATAGCGTCGTGTTTATATTTACGTGAGTAAGTAACCTGAATAATACCTGTTCTGGTATACCTGCCTACACTAGGAATTACTTAGCTTTGAAAAATAATAATACTCGAACGGAACGGAATTTGGGAAATAAGTAATTCAGTCGTATTCGAAGGTCGAATGAAATCTTTATCTAATACCAACAAATACTTCGTGTTGATACCACCCACGTAGCGGAAGAATATAGAAAAACGTGCGGTTAAAATGGATTGATATTAAATAGAGCGGCGAGCTGAACTAGAATTCGTTGAACACAATATACAAAAGTAGTTGTTTAATAAGTCAGATATGAAATGGTCAGAAAAGTAATAAATAGTACCGAAAATTAAAGCTCATTTAAATGAAATAAATTGCACAGCAATAACGGAACTCCCGTTTTCAAGCTATAGCGTTCGTTACAGTCACATCGCCCTAGTCTTGATTTAAATACTTTCCCTTTTAGACAAAGGTGCCGAAGGAAGCGCAAGAAATGTCGGCACAACCTATCAAATGAACAGACCATAAAACGATTGACTAGTGAAAGTTAAACATCCTTTATGGACAAAGGAATACCAAACGGTTCAGGAAATGGTCTAGTTTTGGACAATAGTTTATCTTTTGTTTATGAAAGGGTAGAAAGATGCAATTCTTCGTAACTACAGAGCTTTGCCCTATTGAGCATACGATACTATTTTTCTTACAACCGTTCATAGAAAATAATTGTTATTTATATATTAGAGATTCCGTTACAATGTTTACTGCCATTTTGGAGTAATTAGAACAACAGCTTGGCAAATTTATGATGGAGAATATCTAAAAATAACACTCCGATATATATCCGGTACACAATGATTTTAGGTCAGAAAGCAATGTGAGTATAATATCGTTGAAAAACTAAAAAAGAACCGACTTCAATGCCGCGCTATTCATTTTCAGTACCAATTTTGAGATGTTTATCTCAATGTCTCTGGAGATACTTATCAGACCTGATAAAATTACCATGGTACCACACTTGGGATATCTCCTTTCGAACAAAAAAAGAATAATCAAAATCGGTTAATAAACGACGAAGTTATCCGCGAAAAAACATTTAAAATATATATATATATATATATACGGTCGAATTGAGAAACCTCCTCCTTTTTTTGAAGTCAGTTTAAAATAATGACAAAACGCCAATAAAACTCAAATTAAAAATTTCAAAACTCCTTTAACCGATCTATCTATATCCTCTATTAATTAGGAACATTCCAAATCGATCAGGTCTGTAGATGTTGCTCTCATACCGACATTAACTAGAATAGAGCTTCATCAAACGGCTAAACAGATTTTTTTGAAACAAAAAAATCGAATTTGGAATCAAAATCACCCACTTGGGAGCTACAATATGTAGGTGGTTAAAAAGTTGGGGTCACACTAAAGTATAAACCAGACAAATTGTATTTCCGTACTCAAGTAGACCCTACAAGTTAGAAATAAAATCTCATGTCCATCCATAATAACTATACTCTTGTAGGGCAGTATTTAATGCAAGAAAGGCGAAGTCAACTACAATTGTTTCCATACACTTTTTCTGCACCTTTTACATTAAAAAGAAACCATCAGAACCGGTGTAAATAAACGGTTCACGGCAATTAAATCTGAGAGTTCTCAGAAAGGATAACGGAGTGGGAACGAAAGAGTTAAATTATTTTTACGACATACCTACTTTTACTTTTGGCTGTTACATCGTAACACGTTTTACTGTTGATGTTTTTAGTTATTTTAGTGATGTAATGACATTCTTCTGTAGATTAACTTGGGTTTTCATTTTGATGATTGTAGATAGATTACCAGATGTTTTAGGTTTCTTCGGGATTTTATTTAGTTCAACTGATCTGGGTGATATTGCAAATGAAGAATGCTGATAATTTTTAGGGTTTTAAGTTAACCCTAAAAAGCCTAGCCATGTCCGTCTGTATATCATCTGACCGTCCGTTTGAATTCCTAAAAACCTTGTTACTTCTAAAGTAACTGTAAGTGTCTAAAGTAAGTGTTAATTACAGTAAGAATTTGAGTTAACAGTCAGTACAATATGAATATGTAATTAATTATCGATACCTATTGACACTGCTGCTACTGCAACGAAGGTATAAGCTTTATATATATAAAAAAAACATACAGACGACTTGAGAACCTCCTCCTTTATTGTGAAGTCGGTTAAAAATGAATCCCAATTGCCCTTGGTCACAGCATCACGCGTGTTCATGCGTGGACCGATTTCGCTAATTCTTTTTTTGTTGTGTTTTTTATCGTCAGGAGATAGTTCTTATGAAAAAAAATAAAAATAAATAAAAGTTGTTTTTAACGCAGGCGAAGCCGCGGGGCACAGCTAGTAATAAGATAATAACGACGAACAATATGTCAATGTCAATAAAATGACAAAAACAAAAAAAAAATAATGCGAGTAAGTATGAGAGCCCCATTGGCGTAAAGAATAAATGGCTTGACTTGTAAGCGAGAGGTCGCCGGTTCAAATCCCAGCATGGGTGTTCGTCCACAAGTAGTAGAAGCTTAATATATAGGTGTTGCGCCTGGCTTGCTACCAAAGAGTAGCTTACCACCATCAAGGAGAAAAGCTGCCGCTATAACCTTACGGTGTTCCGGCAGCACACAGCCCTTGAGATTTAGAATATTCTAGGCCTAGAGTGTTCACAATCTTCGACCACATCATCACTATTAACCAGGCGAGGTAGTGTTAAAAAACTAGCATATACGATATAAAAAAACATACAGACGAATTGAGAACCTCCTTCTTCTTGGAAGTCGGTAGAAAAATCTTAAAAGAAAACGAGTACTGACACTACTCAAACAATAGCACGCAGAAATGAAGGAAAACCCAGACATAAGTATAAAGTACAAGTCATATCATAAGCTTTCTAAGTCTGACACATACACGAGGCTATCAAAGAGAGTATAATCGTGTGAGTCACATCACAGCTATGATCGCAGTAAGCGGAGGACAGTTGCGCAACCTAGCACCTGAGTTAACATCCTTGTTTGCGCAACTACAACGTACGAAGCTCGAGCTGGATAGCATACGGGTTTAACACTGTTTTTATCTTTGTCAAGAATGTCAAGAACTTAATTTACTTGGTGGGTAAGACTCATTAGGTAGTCAGTACAGATTCACGCACACGGTATTTTGCTGATTCATATTTTTTTTTTACTTCGAAAGTGGCACCAGTTCAGAAAAGTAAGGAAGCAATAGGCTAGCCGGGCATGGACATATTATGAGAATCAGTGAAGTCCACGTGACTGAAAAGGCAATGGACATGAAAGTTGACGGCTATAGAAGAAGAGAAAGACCGAAAAAAGTGTGGATGGACTGTGTGATAGAAGATATGGATGTAAAAGAAGTGGATGAGGAAATGGCTGCGGACAGACCGAAATGAAAGATAATGGACAAGTTGCACCGACCCCACTTAAGTGGGATAAGGGTAGGAAGATGATGATCTTTTATTTAAACTATAACTCACAAGATGTGTATTTAATGTAAAATGTGTATCTTATGAGTACGATAACCTACGAAATCAGGCAGATGTGTTGCAGTTCTTTAAAATTTATTATTTTCTTGACTCTTAAAGTACTCCATATTTAAAGCTGTAAACATCATAAGGTTTTTTTGTCTGATCGATGCATAATGGCAGGCTTTAACCTGCATTGCCAAGCCCACCATTTAAACGATAAAGTAATTAGACAGACTACACATTTCTACGGATATTGCAATTTAACAATCAGTCTTGTGATTGTACATAAATCAAATGTAATAGGGAAATAAAAATTGCAAATCACAGTATAAAACAAATTTAATCCAGTTTTTATTCCACGAACATCCATATAATGTGAAAGATAACCACCGCTTTGGAACGAAACTCATCGAATTTCAAAACTGCAAAGCTTATTCGAATTTTAGATATCAGGCTACTTTCCGCTGCCAACAATAACGAACAAAAAACTTGATCTCTGGTCTGCGAATAATTATTCTTTTAAAGGAAACAAGTTTGATCCTGGCCATGATCTTTCTCTTCATTGATTTAATTAGCAACAAGATCAACAAAAGCGAAGGCAATCATGATAATATTTAGTAAAATTTACTTTGCATTGCCTATTATGGATAGTCTTTTTTCTTTCATATGATATAGGCTAGCGTTTGGCCACTGTCTCACCTGTTGGTAAGTGATGATGCGTTAGATGATGATAATTTTTCTGTAAATGAAACATTTTTTGACCGATAATTTTAATAATTTATCAAAACACAAATAATAATGTAGGCATTTTATACAATACAATACAAAACTCTGTGAACAAAATAAATAAATGAACAATAGCTTCATTAATAGTACATACGTAATAACATGGTAAAGCAGTCTGCGGTCTTATCGCATCAAGCAATCTCTTCCAGACAACCGTTGTAAGGACTGGATTAATGCATATGTAATGGCGGAGGGCTATCTTGAGCTAAATCTATTTTGCATTGTATAAACGTACAGTATTTGTACATGGACGTAACTAAGTAAATATACCAAATATAAATTTAAATAAAGGCTCCTAAGAAATTAAAGCAAAGGTCAGACAGTAGAGAAGTCAAACGTAAGTATAAAGACGAATGTACGCACCGTCTTCTCTATTACATATGTTTTGCATCGTGAGACTTCCATACATTTTTAACAGATGTAAAAAATGAGAATGTGCTCAATTCGCCTGTATTTTTTTAGTTTGTTACCTCAGAACTTAATTTTGAAACCGATTTGAAAAAATATTTTATTCGATTGAGACAGTAAGCTTCCCGTTTGGTTACATTATAATTTCATCGAGATACTTTAGAGATATGAAAATAAACACCTCAAACTTAGTATGTACTGGAAATGATAGACGGTAGATTCAACAGCCATTCAGTTTTCCCCTTTTGTCCGCAGATTTTCTTTCTAGGCTTGCCATTTTTATTTTTATTTAAACAATATTATGCAGCTGACAGACGGACTATCAGTTCCATTTGGATCATGATATGTACTGTGATCGGTATGCGTTTCTCTATGTTGTGTTTCACTATTTCACTTTTTTATTTTTTTTTATATAAAAATTGTCTGAAGTACTGAAACACACAGTTACATGTATGGTTGGTTTTAACCTACTTAATTTTTTTTAAATATTCTGACGTAAACGATTGGATGACAGCTGAATGGTTCATTACTTTTTTTTTCTAATTCAAAGCGTTAAATTCTGCTTTTGCTATGTTTACTTGATAATTGGTTATGATTTATTTTATGATTTATGATTTTGACGTGTATATGTGCGTATATTTATACTGCCTACATACTGAATAAATGCTTTGATTCTTGATTCTTGATTGAATGACAACCGCGGCTTTCGAGGTCGGTTTTTTCTTTTTGTAAACGTTTATTTACAAATGAATTTACAAACTTTGATTATATTAGGTATATATCTAAGTTTACAAGAGATCACGTCCACTCCGCGCCCCTCCGCGTCTTTTCCATACGTGTCTTCTATCTGATTTGCGCCGAAGAAGTAAATCGAACCTGGACAGCACCATCAAGTTTGAATCGATCTATTGTGGTGGCATGTTAAGTAAATCACCCACACACGAATCTAGCATGATTGCATATCACACCAGCACACCACATCACGTCACAACTCACAACAGCTCCTTAGTAGGTCGATGACGATGCAACACCTAAAGAGTTGACTGGCCATGTCATGTTGGTATTGCGTAAACAGATACTACTGTTACGATATCCTATTACCTCGCCTTTTATATTATCTTGCAATCATCTAAATGTGGTCGGTAAAACTAGCATTCTCTTCATACAATTTTTGCACTTATTTTAATATAATAGCGCAATGTTTGCGGACTATACAAAATATGGTTAGGTACTTTTCCGACTGGAGTTTGGAGGTCAACACGGATTAATATACTTTAGTCATATCAAAACGGATATGGACATATCGCATTGACTCGTAAAACATAACGTTTAAATATACTCGTATATCATGTATATATATTTATGCGTAAAGCTCTAGGCCAACAGAACTCTAGGTCAACAATGGAACAAGTTGTTAATGTATGTATGACGCACCCATATTCTGATATGATGGCCGAAGTAATCAAATGTGTGCCTTTATCAATATAAACATAACATTTGCATTAAAACTTCGGGAAATAAGTTTTTTATTGACCGTGAGTTTTCCATATTCAAGTTCAAGTCTATATTTATTTTGTTATTATTGACATATCGGCGAACTAATCCAATATAATATACTCTTAAAGCACGTAGTTTTTATATCGTTACCTACATAACATTTCATTGAGAACTAACTATTCTCTATTTCTAGTACGTTTCACTCTAGGCCTAGCGTATTCACTATCTTCGACCACATCATCGCTTATCACCAGGCGTCCAGGCAGATGGTGGTCAAACGCTAGTAGGTCAAACGCTAGAAGCTATAAGATATAAAAGGAAAATTAAAAAAATCTTTATTTGTTGAGCGATCGGTTGATCTCATAAACCCTAGGACAAAAAGAATCTAATAAATCAGTTCATAATTAGCGAAATAATTGGGTAACAAACATAAAAAGAAAATATACAGCTGAATTGAAAACCTCATCCGTTTTGGAATTCGGTTGAAAATGCAGTGCAAAGTGCGCCTAAAAAAATGTTCATTAAAAAAATCAAATAAATTATTCATTACATAATATTTTATTATTTACATTATCACAAAAATATTATATCTATAGCAATAAAAACATCAGATACTACTTACTCATAAGACTTGCGAGGTAGTTTTATAGTAGTTTTTCTTGTTTTGTACTATTATTCGTTTCCTGCATTAAAAATACTTGACGCCCTTACTGACTATTCATGCTGTTGATGCTGAAGGCCATCTGGTGGCAGATGGTGCCAAGGTTAAGGGTTTATTGTCAGATTTCTTAGCGGAAGGGCTGAATGCTTGAATAAGACTTAATATATACATAGTTCTAGGCGCGTTGAAAGGGCACCTCTTTATAGCGACTGAATGATGCATTGAACAAAATCCCGAGTAATGAATGGTACCATCAAATAATAGAATATATTAAAATAATAGAGTAGAGGAAATTAATTTCTCGCTGGATTGAAATTCTTAACGACGATTAACAAAAACATTTAAGTAAGTACATAAAAAAATAAAAAAAGCAAAACACAAAACAAATAGAGGCTCGACTGGCAAAAAGAACTGTATATAGTTTCGCGCCAAGCCAAATCTAAGAAGAATAACTTACTGCGAACTGAAATAGTTGAAGAGTGATTTTTATGGAATCCTGCATACTGAATAGGCGACATAACAACAAACTTATTTTTTTTACATTTTTTGTTCAGTCTTTTTAAATACTGTACAGTGGTATGGAAGCCTCTGATTCGCACTGGGCCAGTTTATTTATTCTGGATAAGCACCTAATCACTATCTCACTTGATGCAGAATCGTGCTTGTCTATAAATGTAAAACGACAGCAACGGCAGTGAGATGAAGTACATATATAGTGTAACTATCCTATCCCATCTTCTAAGCCTCGATTCCAGGAAGCATAATATCAGTTGGCGAAGTCGGGAGTGCGTCAGTGATCAGTGATCACGATAACGCGGCATGCAGACAACATGAGTAAAGAAACTTTACTCATGTGATGCACTGTCTGGAGAATTGATTGCAATCATCTATACTACGCACAGTGACATTGAAATCACACTGAATAGGATTCGATTGTTTTAAATTCGAATCACTTGGTTTTGTTGTTACAAGCATGTTTTATCATTCACGCGCTTGCGTCAAGCAACTGTTGACCGGAACTATGGTGTAAACTGTACATGATTAGTAGGTTTTGTTACAGTTAAAATCTATTAATGTTTTTAGGAATTTACTTCACTGGTCATGGCTTGGTGATATACCAGTTGAGGTAAAGACGGTGATATACTAGTTGTGGTGGGATAGTTGCGAGTATTGGATAAATATCGGTCGTACAGTGACTCATCTCGCCTTCTTTCAATTCCAGACTAGCAGCATACGCATCATAACTTAACATCAGTATAAATAAAATAAAAAAAATTCAACGCAAAATACCCTGACTGAATATCCGTTTCTACAATAAACCGTACAGCTCAAATGGAGCGTCCCTAATCTTCAATCAGGCAAGCTCCACCGCACATTTTCCGATTACGAGGAAAAATTCAATCCACACAAAGAGCATAGAACAATAAATCCATCGACATCGCATTACGAGGCATTGGGCATTCCTTGCACGAGTTGCCAAGGACCAATGCGGGGGGATCGGCAGGCCGGTCACGTGCGGCCAAGGACCGATGTAGGCAGTTCCACATCACCACTCGGCATTCACTGGGAATCGCTGTAGCATCAGTATTCCAACGGTGAGAGGTTTTGGCATTCGCGAAACGTACCGACACTACGTCATGCTTTGCCCAAGGTGTGTAGATCTGTGCTCAAGCTCAGAGATGCAATTAGGAATTAGAAGTCTAAATATGCATTGAATGCTTTTATCCTTATTTTTATTGCCTGCTTTGTAGCTTGTGCCACTAACCTGTACAACCTTGCACATAATACTGTCTATTGATTGTTGGGACCAGGTGCAAGAACATATTTTATACAATTCATTTAATTTCTGTGGGACTCACTATGTAGATATGGCTGTAGTTTGGTCCACAGATCGTCCGACATGTGGTATACATATCCGTTCCAGTTCCATAATGTTGCGGAGTATCCCTTTTACAACATATTAATAATTAACTATTAATAGTGCACTTGGTAGAGCTATAGCAACAAGATTTAGGTACATAGTATATTAATTAACCGACTTCACAAAAAGGAGGAGGTTATCAATTTGTCTGTATGTTTTTTTTGTGTGTATGTTACGCGAATACTCCGTCAATTCAGAACCGATTCGAACGATTATTTTTGTAATCGGTAGGGTACGTTTCCGAGGTGGTCCCATTTTAATTTCATCGAGATCTGATTAGTATTTTCCAGAGATATGGAGATAAATACCTCAAACATAGGAGAATGTAATGGTTTTAAAAGAAGAGTCCCAAGAAGATTGTACACAAAGGAGGTTGCTATTGCATATGCTTAAAGACTAAAAAATATGACCTTAAAAAAATGATTTTACATCTTTCTTCTCGTTGATTTTGGTTTATGACAGATATTCTTACGGTAACTGTGAGCGAGATAGAAACAAAGGTGAGGAGAAATAATTTTTCTTCACAGGAATGTTCTACAGGGCAAACTCTAGTTAGGGTGCAATGTTTTTAGCATACCTAATATTTTTGACATGACATGATGTTTCGCGAAGATGGCGGCCATATGGCGGCGATTAACGCCGCCATAGTACTAGAGTTTGCCCTGTAGAACATTCCTGTGAAGAAAAATTATTTCTCCTCACCTTTGTTTTTTTTCTATATCTATACTAATATTATAAAGAGAGAACATTTGTATTTTTGTATTTTTGTATGTTTGTAATAAGTAAGCTCAAAAACTACTGAACCGATTAAAAAAATTGACTAATACATAGAATGAGTTTCGGAATGAAAATAGGCTATATATTATCCCGTTTAAATCAAAGGTACATTCGTGGAGACCTAATTTACAACCTAAGTCGGCAAATAAACGGTCGAAAAAACACGTTTCTGACGAACGCTGCTTAATTGAAAATAGATAAAAGAATATTTTCTATGCAAGAGTTGTACAACTTAATAAGACCTACAAAAAAGTCCGCGACAGCATATGTCTATCTCTTAAGGTTGACTCACAGTAACCATTTTAATCTAAAAATTTTTGTTAAAAAATATTACATAACATCCAAGGCTATTTTCAAGTAGTTCATTTATAGTATTAATCCTTATCCAAATAATTACTTTAATTAGCTTGGCCACATATTATAAATTAAAATTGTCCTTTACAGTATATAATTCAAATGAAAACTCTAGAAGATATCACGAATTTCACAAACACGCATCGCAAAATTAATAAAATATTTGCAGTGAATCCACAGATTAGGTCCTAGTTACTACGAAAATATTATTATAAGCTTAGCTATGCTGTAGATCCCCACCGATCACAATCAATTTGAAGTCAATATAGTATAATAATATGATCTATTGTATAAAATAATATTCATCTATATATATAATAATATAATATAATATTTTCAACCACCCCGACTGATCTATGTATAATAGCTTTTTCCAATGACTCTAAACACGACATTTAAAATCTGAGCTGTAAGTTGGTGAGGATTTGAGTATTCTGTAGAGTCCAGGAGGCTTCCATGTTCTTACAATATCGTTGAAGAAGAAGATTTTCGAATTGATCAGACCTATGAAAGTTGATTTCATAGCGCAATTAACTAGAAAAAAGCTCATAATTTTATAACGATTGAACGAATTTTCATGAATCAAAGCTAAGAAAACTCTCGATGAAGACATCTATCAAACAAAAAAAAACTATCAATAATAAAAACAAAATCGGTTCATCCGGTTAGGTGCTAAGATGCTACAGACAGACACACAGATACACACGTTAAACGTATATTACCCCTACATTTTGCGTCGGGGAACGCCGTAAGGTTACGGCGGCAGATGTACTCCTTGGTGGTAAGCTACTTTTGGTAGATTTAATGATTCCACTACCACTGTACGAAAACTCATGATTCATGAATGCACATAAAACTTTCATTGGTAGGTATATAGCTAGGATTAGAACCAACGACTGTCGGGTCAGAATCAGGGTAACTATCCTTTACGCCAAAGGGCCGTCCAATATCAATACGTAAGTATTATAAAACAAAGTTCATCACTGCGTCTGTCTGTCTGTTCGCAATAATCTAAATAGCTACTGAACGGATTATCATGCGGTTTTCACCAATAGCCAGAGTGTTTATGAGGAAGGTTTAGGTGCATAATTCGTTAAGGTTTTGTGTAAATTGGATGAAATATGACGATGGTTGTTAAATATGTTCATATTTTATATTCGATGCAACAAACTGATGCAAATTTTGTAGGCATATATGTTCTACCCGTGCGAAGCCGGGGCGGGCTGCTAGTAGTATATATAGTAATTCTGAGACATCTCCTTGGAATGGTCTCAATGTACAAAGTTATACATATGCTTTGATTATGAACTCGGATTACATATACAAATCAGTCGGGGGTGGTTTTAATTTTTTGAATTATTTACATATATCTACCTACTTACTACTACTACTACTACATACATTGTATCTATCTACTACCTATTAGACTTGGCTGGCACAGACTTCAAATAGATAAGTGGGTAGTGCTTATAATAATTATATTAAGTCATTTATTTTTCGCTTTTGAGTGCCTGTTTGTGGTTATGAAGTCGGTTTTATTTTTTTTGAAAAATAATGTATGTTGTACAATAACGACATAGAGTTGGAGTTGGAGCGTCGACATTCGCAAAGTGGTAGGCAGTGACTGTGAAAAGAAAAGTCTAAAAGAAGAGCCGAAGATCGAGCTCAGTGGCGTATCTTGTGAGAGGTCGATGACCAGAAGTGGACTGATACCGACTGATAATGATGATGATGAATGTCATCAATATTTATAAATTAAAATTATGTAATAATGAGATCATATCGCTATGCCCACAGGCATGGGTATTTGATAAGCCATGTTTGTACTATTATATATTCTGTGGCCATGTATGGACATAACTAAGTAGAGGATGCGGTTTCTATTTTCCTGTCCAGAACGTGTCTGATAAGCTCGTAGTAACCTGGAAATTACAAAATGAATAACACTAACACTAGTCACGTGAGTTCCTAATCAGCTTGAAGATAAGGAACACGTTTCGCAAAAAACTGCTAATTATAATCGAATGCATTTGCTGTTGAACGGAAAAATAACAAAATCGTGATCTTGCTCTTAATAATTTACACGTGTTTCAGTATGAGTAAGTATAACAATGCGATCGACGCAAAAATTTGGTTCTTGTTATATGTTAGGCTGGTTGGCGTAACAGTGCTAAAAACTGTTCACACAACCATTGACGCAAGAGCTCCTTGTCACATGGAGGTGATTTCATAGCATCGCCTTCATGTCACGTTATCTTTGGTCCTTGCCCCTTCTTAGAAGAATTTCCGTAAACATTATAATATTAATAACAAACTCACTGAGAAGATAGATCTGCAATAGTGCTTTTGTTTACGAAATCTTCATAGTACACAATTAAACATGTTGTATCGTTTTAGGTTACCTAAGTTAATTCTAACAGAGATTGTTCTGCAGGTGTTTGATGTACACACACACATTTGAGGTAAACAGAGGAACAGTCATTAGGAATTTCATCACTGAATGGGAACGAATTGGACGATCATTCATTTCAGGAAGTGAGAACGATTGAGGCAACACATATTATCAGACTGACGGATGATGAGCACCCATTGTGGTAAGAATTCACTACTGCTTATACACGATTAACATGTGCAGCCTCTTTTAGAGAAAAGAACACCTTCGAAAGCTTGTTTCATATTTTGTAGACAGTTTGACCTATTTACTAGACTAACTACGCGTAGTTAACGCGTCTAAGACGTTTGGGGCGATGATGATGCATTGAAATGAATATGTTGGGCAAGGTATTTAACTGCAAAGTACTCTTCAGAACATTATTTAATACCATTCATTTGTTGGTAACGCAAGGGCGAAAACTTTCACAGATGGTCGGTGATACAAGGATGGTTGACAAGTCTTCACTGAAGGAAGTCGCATGGTACAATCAATACAGGATTGCAATAAAAGTTGTAGCCTTATGTATTATATAATTCTTCTGATTTGGTTGTGATGCAACATTTATAAGAAGAACAGGAGCGGCTCAGGTTTAGTCATCGTAAGCAAAATTATGCTCAATCACTGATCGTAGACACGAAAACCATCAAGTGTGACGAAGAAAGCTTAAGAACAAGACTAAATAAATGAAGATAAAAGTGAGTTGTATCGATGTAGAAGTAGACCTCTGCAAAGATTTAAAAAAGTATAATCTAGACTACGACTCCTAATTATCTAGCTATGACCGACTTCGCCCGCGTTAAAAAGTATCCTATGGCCTAATCTATAATACTGGCTATCCCTGAGCAAAATTTCAGGTAAATCGGTCCAGCCGTTTGACCGAGAAGAAGTCCCAAACAAATATTCAAACTGACTTTCGCATTTATAATATTGGTGTTAATTACTTCAAGCAACAGATTCCAAAATTAGACCCAAATTAAGCAAAAAAACAATGAACGGAAAAATAACGGACTGAGCAAACCGGACATGAATAAGCATCGAACACCGGCAGAAAAACTAATTAAAAGTGTTAATTATCCTCGAACCGATCGACGGAAGTGCGTAGGCAGATAAAGTTATTTTAGGAACTGTTTCAATCTAAAATCGACAAGCAAGACTGAAATTACATTTATTTTGCAGTAAAATTACTACTGTATAAACAAATAAACTTCAAGGCGCCTTTCAGTATGCAATGAAGTGATGAGACATTTTGGTCAATGCTGAGGGATATTAAGTATACCTACAATATGATTGTGATCCAAAATGACGTATAAACAATTTTAAGTTGTTGTTAAAATTGTTATTCACTCACACACATTATAAAATATATTTCAAGCCTTGGCTTGACAGTGCTTAGTGCTAGTTAGTTAATCTTATAATATCCTTATTAAGTTTGTTTTAAAAGCAGCAAGTGTTGTCTAAATAAATTGTGCATTTAGCAAGAATTGTAGACCTAGTATTAGAATAAGTAATAAAATAAAATAAAAGACAGTTGTTCCTACTATAATTACAAGCTTTTATTTAACTTATCGTGTTAGTATGTATGTATGTTTTTATATTCTTGTTGTTTGTGTGGATCAAATCATGGAAGCTATAATTTATCTAACTACATATTTTTTGACTTTCAATTGGACTCAAATTTGGAGTGCTTCCGTATCTTCCGTTATATCTAAAATGCAATAATATGGTACCATCGAGCTGACCTTATGATGAAGCCGGGCTGTAAGGACTAGAACACCGATATGGCAAGTGGTAGGACAGTGGAATTTAAGCTGGTATGTATCGTTATCATTAGTACACACAATAACGTCTTTACAAAAAGCTTGTTTTATAACTTTATTAATAGGCCAAAGTTTATATAAGTTGATTTATTTTAGAGCTATGGACATTATGGAGGGCGTGTGGGTGAATGTGCGTCATCACTAAGGCTAGAGATTAAATCTATGGATTTGTGAGATCGATAATCATAACATGTGCCAGTTGTGCCCTTCAGTAAAACATTACGATGAATGGAATACATTTCAAGGTAACTTTTAATGACGCCAATTATGTAAACAAAGCCGAGACCAGGCTAGCGTCTAAATATAAACTACCATTAGATTGATGAAAGAAAGTACGGCTTCTGACGTAGGACGTGAAAGTTCATTAGATTGTGGGATCCTTGAAAGTAACAGTTATTAATGTATAGGTACTTTTGAAGTAGGTAACACTGATTACACGTCCATTAATAGTTTTAAATGGCCATTTCTATATCGAGTTTGTAGTGATAGAGTATATTTCACACCTACACAACTTTAGATTGATGTATTAATAGATGAAACACATAACATAATATTATGCTTGAATGGATTATGACATTAATGTAATTACAATCTTGATAAAATGGTAGAATGATTGACGTCATTAGCGATAAGCTTATCAAGGAAGTATCTATCAGCAACAGCATATTGTAGTCCACAGCTGGACACGTGGCTCTAGAAATGGCCTTTCTTTTCTTTTAAACGCTCGCCACTGAACCCGAACTTTACTGCCAGCTAACATGCGCGGTCATTGCTTCATGCTAAGTAGATGATAACGAATAGTAGACGTCCCACACTACGATTTGCCAAGATTAAAGGATTAGAGCGTATCGTAGATCCCTGAATCCATCTCTGTAGGAATAGTATTGGTGTATTCAGCGGGCGTAGAGACGAAGGACGTGCGGGCACCGCGCGGACAGATGCGCTCCGGGTAAATCGTGAGCCGAAATCGTAGGTACCAATCCCCCTCTCTGCCCATCCTACAACACGGTCGAAGACGTTACTTCAACGCCCACTACCATGGCATAAAGCTATTTAGATTCAAAACGACATAGCCGACACTAATATGTGGCACAGTTGACTTTTCAGTAGGTTTCATTTTTACCCACGACGGAACGGAGACTGTATATGCGTTTAGGGTGAGAGGATGTTTGTTTGTTTGTGTGTGCAAATCTATATTGCCATTTTTCTCCAAAACTAGTTTGATTCTGTCTTTAAACGGTTCGTAATTAATCAGTGGCGGTTAATGAAAATTAATGACATTAATTGCCGTTATTACATTAATTTTCTAAAGGACATTGGCGTGGGTGTTAATTCAAAATTTTAATTTTGTTCCTTGTGTTATGTGTAGTTTACAGAATTTTCTTAACGAGAGATGATGATAGTATTTGCTTAAATTATACTTTCTTTAATTTAGCATTTCTTGTGTTTCAGAAGAGTCCATTCAGAAACTATTTTTTAGCAGATCATTTTAAAGAAGTAAATAGAGCCAAAACATACTCTTTGATTATACTTATTAGGATATGAATCTTTATGGGAGATTCTAGCGATATGCATAGACATGTGTACTTGAAGGAAGATTTGTTCCAATCCCAGCAACGTACGCAACAAAAAGCTGAAGAGCTATGCTCTCATATCAACAAGTATGCTCTGATAGTACAGTCGCTGTCACTGACATCGACATGGGGGGACATCATCATCATTGAACATACCTTTCATTTTTATTAGCTGAGTCCTAATAAAATGCGGTTGTACTGTCTACGCCCGATCGTAACGTTCCCGAAACGTGCCACCGTCGTACATTGTGTCAGCTCAGCACTAATGGCAACGCATGTTGAGGAGGAGAGCCCCCAGCTCCTGAATGCCAATGAGAGTATTCTATGAAATTTTATTGAGTTGAAATTGCGGTGGCGAGGGCCAACGAGTCTGGAATAGGTTATGAGTTGGAGGCTATTACGTTTCGTCGGCTGAATTGAGCATGATGGGAAATTACAACAATTCATGACAGACGGACTTTCAGTATTACTTTTATGAGACAGGTTATCGAAAGAATGTCTGTATTCTTTGGTGAAACTTGGCTAGTCTGTTTGCATTAAAAGTGAATGCGGCAAGTACAATTTAAATATTTTATTTATGTCTCTAACCCATGAGAATAAATATACCGAACGCAGCAGAAGCGCTCAGCTGCTTCTGCTGCGTTCGGTATACTTTAGAAAAGCGAATCATTTAGTTTACACACTGTTATTTTCGTGTCAGTACTAGCCACGGATCTTGTATCTACACCTCTATATGTGACTTACAACACCAAGCTAGTTAGCGCTTGAAATACACGAATACGGAACGTGACATGTGACTTTCCCACGACCTAATTGCAAATTGCCAGCAACACTAACCCCTCGTCTAGAAGACTTGGAAACGATTATAAAGCTACGTTCACATTGTCACGCGCAGCCGCCTCTCGGTCAGTGGCGTGTCGCTCCCACACGCCACGCTCGACGGGCCAACCGAGAAACAACGCGCTTTCTAACCATGGTATCAGCCATGCATGTGAAAATCTCATAATAAAACAAAAAAATAACAAGTAACTATATTTTTTCCTGCAGTGCTTATAAGTTTCAAGCAGATCTATTTGTTTCTTAAATTTTTCATCGAATGTTACAATTGACGATTTCAATTTCATTTTGATATGTTTGATTCATTTGTCGTGTTTTCATGGTATGCATAACAAATTGTGAATGCCAGCAGGTAAGGGTCACGCTTGAGGAAGCAACGGCAATTTTGGTGTTACGAAGAATACTGCAATTATATACAAGAAGGCTGGGATGGGAACGCTGTTAATCAACAATGGAACAATAACAGTCTTCCTAAATGTTAGAGTTTTTGTAGCTGGCTGATGAGTTCACCGTCAGCTTTTATTGGATCACACATTTTCCTGACATTGCTGTGAGCAAATTGAAGAAACATCTTAATTACAGAAACTAAAAAAACCCTTTTTGCAGCGATTCGGCAACATGATGATAAGTTAACATTTCTCAGTCGGTCAATACATTCCCGCGGCATTATTGTGTTCACATGAGCGTCAATCTCATCCATAATCCCGGAGCTTACCGTTTAAAAAGCGAGTTTCCAGCCGCTAGACAAAAAGCTGCGATCAATAAATAAAATGGAAACAAATGCGAGTCACCGTGCCGGTGAACGGAACCGTCACGCGCGGTGGTCAAGCGCGGCCGCGGCGTCACGGGATGTGACGCTCTCGGTCCGCGGCCGTCACGCGCCCGTGCGCGCCACGCACTGCCGCACACGCCTCCGTGTGAACGCACCTTAACATTTGCATAAACCAATTTTTGATTGGCGGTTTCTTCACTTCAAATAATAATCTGAACGTTTCAATTGAATAATCACAATGGAATCGTATTTCCATGTAATTCAATATTTTCTTGAAAGCAGTTAAAAAAATCGAAGAGCCAAGGTAAACTGGGAAACAAAGAAGGTTGTTCCGGAGTTAACTGAGACTGAGACGGTGGATAGTCTGTGTGAATAATTGCAGAGAAGCGTATGAAATTCAGGTTTGAGTTATCATCAAACAAACACGCATGTCATCAGAAAACAATGTACGAAGGACCATGCGTGGAATTCGACGAACAAATATTGGGCGACAAACTCGACAGGACCGATAAGATACCTTTAAGATACAGTGCTGATAACAGCGTTGATAACGGTGCAATAAATAGTTTTGATCATATGACAATGCGTCAGAGCGGGGATTAGCTCGAGAATCTGATGTTTCAACAATACTGGCAATTGATAGCCAGAAAGTTCAGATAATATTAACATTATATGTAAGTACAACGTACATTCATTGATAGATAAAACGCGAAGATTGTGAAAACAAAGAAATTGTTCGCAGAAATTGAAGGACATGACAGTATATATTAATAAGTGGACTGAGCTTTTGATTTTGATAACGGTTTTCTATATTCTGCCTGATCGTTTTTAGAAGAGGCATATTTATGGTTGCCAGCGCACGTAGTAACTATTATATAATCTGTGCCAGCGCAGTCATCGCACTGTAGATCATCGTTAAACACGACAAATAGACTGCTGACGATTACAATAAATAAAATAGTCTGATATCTTTTGCACTACTACAACTACGAGTAACTCTTACATACATAAAGGATAATCTTCTCATCCTTATACCACTTAGGTGAGTACAGAGCAAAATGTCGTTCTCTTCCATTTGGGTCTATCTGTTGTCATTTCCGTATCTACTCGTACAACTATTCTACAGCCCATTAGCTAATCATCATTATCTTAATCAGCCGGTGTCAGTCCACTGCTGGACATAGGCCCTCTCCCAACCCAAGACACGCCACTGAGACCGATCTTCTTTTCTTTGAGTCGTCACAGGATGTCCTACGCTATACGCTACGTTCGCGGGTTCCACTCGAAGGCAATATAATAGGTAGGTATGTATATTTCGCACATACACGTACGCATCAGGTGGAGAATCTCTGAAGTGGGTGAACTGAAGAAAACTGCAATAATAAAATTTAAATTATTCCGTGTTTAAGCTGTCAAAAACAAGTTACCTACAATACACATGTAGGAACCTAAAGTATCTAATTCATCTACGTTTCACGTATACTTACCTAATGTATCAGCAACAGGTGGTAGGCTTATTATATCGTTGTTCCGCCTAACTTGCATAAAAAAATAGCTTACCACGCCGCCATAACCATACGGAGTTCCGGCAGCACACAGCTCTTAAGAATAAGAGTATTCCAGGTCTTGGATGTTCACCATCTTCGACCACATCACGGCTTACCACCAGGCGAGATAATTAAACGCAAGCCTATAAGATATAAGAATAAAATATACATCCATCCAATATGCGCAGAGGATGTGTCTCTGATAAAAATAACAGATAATAGAGACAACATATCGCAGATAAGTAACAGTTTTACGCACGACGTTACGAAATTAGTACTTTACGTTCATAAGCACTTATAGATAAGTAATCGAATACCCTGATACTCGGCTGTAATATCTAATATCGAATGAAGTATCAATATCGATCAGTACCTACCTAACGATAGCTTTGAATTGCAACATCAAACATTAAAATAATTTTATTAAACGTAAGTAAATGTAATTTGGTCTTTAGCTGATGATACTTTTAGGCCCTGTCCGCACAGCGATATATCACAGCGCGATTTTTTTTCGAAATTATGTAAATTATCGAATCTATTGGACGTATCGGCACTGGCGGAAAAAAACATCGCGGGAGAAAATAATCTGTGAGTTGATGCAAATTTTACGCGAAGGAATTGCACGGAAGTCGGTTTTTTGTTTAAACTATCTTAATTATCAAGAATCGGTTCAGTAAAGTTTATTACGATAGTTTAAAAACTAAAACAACTGACTTCCATATGCCCCGAGTCATTTTCAGTAGCAAGTTTGAGACGTTTATCGTCATATCTCTGGAGATACTTATCAGGTTTCATTGAAATTCCAATGAGACCACATCAGAAATGTACCGTGCCGATCAAAAAAAAAAATCATTCGAATAATTTCACAATTGACGGAGTAATCGCGTAACATGCATACAAAGAAAAAGAAAATAAAACCGGCTAAGTCGAGTTGAACTCGCCCACCGAGGCGTCCGTACCAACCAATTAAGCTAGACCTCTAAATTGTATCAGCGCTCATATAACTCAGAGGTCTACATTAATTGGCGAAAACTATGTATGTATGGGGACACACTTTAATTTTCAAATTTTATAATTTTTTGGAATTTTCTTTCATTTGTGTTGCTACCTTGCTTCTTCTAATGTCAATACATTTATGAAAATATTTTGTTCATACGCAAGAATATAAATGATTATAAGAAAAGGTCTGATGTACATAATTGTAATACAAGACATAAAAATAGATTAATTATACCTAATTTCAGACTGCAGAAAGTTAGTGGTTCATTCATGGGGAACTGTGTACGCTTTTACAATAAGCTACCTAAAGATATTGATCAATTGCCTATGAGCAAATTTAAAATCTATGTAAAATCCAATTTGATGAAAAAATCATACTATACAATAGGTGACTATATGGATGACAAAAATGCATGGCCTGAATGCCCCAAGTTCCAAGAACAAATATAAATTGTATTATAATTAATAATATATTGTTAAAATTTTAAAGCTGACATGTACAATTAATTTAAAAAAAAAAAAGATAAAATGACAAGACAAGCCCCATAGAGTTTCTTGGTGTTTCTTCTCTGATGGGAGTATTTCCGAAACACCGGTAGATTCAACAGCCATTCAGTTTTCCCCTTTTGTCCGCAGATTTTCTTTCTAGACTTGCTATTTTTATTTTTATTTAAACAATATTATGCAGCTGACAGACGGACTATCAGTTCCATTCGGATCATGATATGTGCTGTGATCGGTATGCGTTTCTTATAGTTGTGTTTCACTATTTCACTTTTTTTTATATAAAAATTGTCTGAAGTACTGAAACACACAGTTACATGTATGGTTGGTTTTAACCTACTTTAATTTTTTTTAAATATTCTGACGTAAACGATTGGATGACAGCTGAATGGTTCATTACTTTTTTTTTCTAATTCAAAGCGTTAAATTCTGCTTTTGCTATGTTTACTTGATAATTGATTATGATTTATGATTTTGACGTGTATATGTGCGTATATTTATACTGCCTACATACTGAATAAATGCTTTGATTCTTTGATTCTTGCCAAAATTTCATTATTCTAGGTCAACGGGAAGTACCCTAAAGGTTTTCGACACAAAACCTTTAGGGTACTTTCGGTTTACCTAGAATTGTCAATTTTGGTTATAAGCAAGGTCTTAGAGCACAAGTAAAGGGAAAATTCCGAAAAATAAAAAGAGTTGTAAATTTAGGTACATTTTGGTACTAACAAGTTTTCGTGAAAATCTAAATTTGCCCATATCTTTTTATTGTGTTGACTCAAGACCTTGATTTTTGTACACCCAATAGGGACTATAGATCTCAGTATCAGGTATAAATTTCAACTTTCTAGGTCCACCCATTCCTGAGAAAATCAGTGGTGACACACGGACAGACAGACGGACAAGAAAGTGATCTTATAAGGGTTCCTTTTTTTACCTTTTCAGGTACGGAACCCTAAAAAACATACAGACGAATTTAGAACCTCCTTCTTTTTGGAAGTCGGTTGAAAATGGATGGTATGTGGTCGAAAAACAGCACAATTAATATGGTAAAATAAAAAATATATATCAGTGAACTCTCAAATTAGCTACTCTTAAAAATTGATATACATGCAACTAACTTGAACATTAACGTTGTCCATTTGGTCTACTCTTCCTCCGTCTTACGAAATTTCGATCAGGTCACGTCTCTTAACGCGATGTCCTGACGCGAGTTTAACATATTTTACCCATCCCATTCAAATCCTATACAAAGTTCACAAAGCCGCTAAAGAAGTTTTCACTCCAAAAAAATATTATTTGCTTTTATAGCGCCCATAATACATACTTTGTGAAAATTTCAAGTAGAACGTTTAACCTGGACATAAGTCACATAACCATTATGTATAGGTAACATTTGTCTGTAATATTTTTATTTTATATCTTACAGTCTAGCGTTTCACCACTATACCACCTGGTAAGTGATATCTAGAGCAATTTGAAGTACCTACAATGATAAAAGTAACATATACACTTTGTAGAAAATCAAATTAATGAAAACGCGATAAATATCGATATCGATAGACATCACTAGACTATCGATACCCATTATCGACAATTATCACTTCCTTAAATGTATACGTGTTAATTTCACTCTCCCTCACCTCCAGCCTACCCCCGAAGAGTGCGCTAGGGACAACTGCAGCTCAGACCCATTTTGACTACAAAATTTTGAGTAAAATAAGGTTTTGTATTCCCGTGTTTTCTGCTCGATAGACTGATCCGATCAAATTATCTTTTCTCGATATTTTTGCAGATGAGTGCATCCTTCTATCATTTTGTTTTGTCTTAAAACCCTTTAGAACATGTCTGGTAGCCGTCTAGATCAGGGCAGTAAAATGGGTAATTTTTTCAGGTTTTTGAAGGGTCATATTTCTTTTTGCAAATGTTTGATGAAAAAAAGCAAATGATAGGGGCAGTAGACATTGATGTTTCGTAGAAAAAAAATTTGCTCTAGAAGCATTTTCCAGGGAGGAAAATGGGGAATACATTTGTATGGAAAAATGTACCCCGCGTTTGCTCTTAAGCCTATCAGATATTAAAAAAATTGAAGGTAAAACAAATCAAAATGAAGCAATAGAAGACGAGCTTTTTAACAAAGTTTTCGATAATAGAACACTTACGATTTCATGATCGCTAACAATACTTAGGCAGTATTTTCGTTGTTACTATTATTCGTTAGTTAGTAAGAATACCTCCCCCCAAGAAAGGCAACCACGATACAGATGACGCGAAGTGGACAAAGGCAGACATAATAAAACAATGTCAAGTTCGAAGCCTGAATACGTCAGCGGAGGTTCATAAAGAAGTGGATGGATGGAATAAAAAAGAAAGTCGGGTGGTACCGTTACACGACCCACATGCTCTCTGCGTCCGGAGCGTGGCTAAGCGCCCGACGTGACTTGGGGCAAAAACAACTCGATTGTCTGTGAAGCGAGCTGGATAATGCATTCTCTTTCTTTCTCAGCACGCCACATCGCTGGAACTACATTGTCGCTGTCATTGTTGGAAAGTATGGCAGTCGTCGCGGTATTTGTAGCCTGGGCTTGTAGCTTTGCGCAAATGCGCTAAAGGCATTTGTTACATGGTTGCAGGAAATGGCTTTGTGCAGTGATTAGATTAACTATTTTGAATATTTTAGTTGGTAAACAACTCATCTTTTTAACCGACTTCAAAAAAAGGAGGAGGTTTCTCAATTCGACCGTATATATATATATATTTTTTTTTTTTTTTATGTTTGTTCGCGGATAACTTCGTCGTTTATGAACCGATTTCGATTATTCTTTTTTTGTTCGAAAGGAGATATCCCAAGTGTGGTACCATGGTAATTTTATCGAGGTATGATAAGTATCTCCAGAGATATTGAGATAAACATCTTAAAATTGGTACTGAAAATGAATAGCGCGGCATTGAAGTCGGTTGTTTTTTAGTTTTTAAACGATATTATTACAGCTAGAACACGGGAATTATTTACCATCTAATGTGTTCCGGCAGCTATCCTTGAGTGCCAGTTCCCATTCTGGGCCTAGCGTGTTACTATCCTCGACCGCATCATCACTTACCAACAGGTGAAATAGTGGTCATTCCTTAGCCTATATAATATTAAAAAAAACTGTATATTCGTCAGTTTGTCTACTACACCACAGAGTAAATAACAGTACAAAGACTAAAATTACAAAAACCACTGCAGCCTTAAGCACAACTTTAGCTATTCATGGGGAAACAGAAACCAGAAATGGTTGTATCGAAATAGGTCCATTTTTTAGAAAGATGGCTACAAAGTACAAATGGATTCCATTTACTGTCGGCTCCGATGGCTACATTCGTGACTCGGAGTCGTGACCTCCTAGCTTCAGACATTCTCTCAGGCGGCGCAGTCTTCACAGGTAAATCGCTAACTATGCCATTTAGATGCGATCGGAATTTCAAGGAAGAACTTTGATAGATCAAAATTTTAATACTCATACCGATATTGATTTACTGAGTTTAACCCCAGAGTGGAAATCCAATTTTGATTACGCTAATGATTACACACTACCGCGATGTTGCATCAATAAAAGCATCAATTAAAGATATTTCTATCCAGGTTTGGAGTACCGGAGTAGGTGAAGATGTCTCGACACGAGCGTCTGTTTCAGATATTATTAGACAATAAAGCACGGCGCCGAAACAGTAACGCGTAGAGATCATTGGCCTGGTTGGTGATCTGAGCACCTTACACGCGGAGAGGGGGGTAGAGGGGTGTAGTGAAGGTGTACGTGCGGCCTTAACCAGATTGTGAGCGCTGACGTCGACCGTGCGGTTAGAAAGTTGCCGTGCTTGCGTCACGACGCATCGGGGTCGACGACCTCGCTGCAATCAGGGTTGCCACGACTTTTGTCTACTCTTGCAACAAATATTTTGATATCATTCAAATTAATTATTCAATGTAAAATATATCATATTAAAGAATGAATTTGTGTCAACGTGCTAATATAACATTAATGAGTAGGTATAATTTACATACTTAATAGATATTCAGACGTATCCATCATATCGATTGTAGAAAAGTGTTTTGAAATCTGCCAAATTATTATGTAGATACGATAATGGAAGGTAAGATAACTACGGCTAAGAACAAAAGTTTATTTGATGTTATTACGTATGTCGATAAGGATAGTAAGGAAAATGCTAGATTTCCACAGGTCCCACCGGAAACGTGTTCATATAAGTAGAATTTTCTTGAGATAATGATTATCTTACTGATTATATGTGAATAAGTACCATAAAGTAATGATTGCCTATCCTTACGCAAAATTTTGCAAACTTGAAAATATTTAGAGAATATGTTAAAGCCCACACGAATTTACAAATTTTTGGTAATATGCATTCAGTTTTAATACGCCACTTTCCTGGTTTACTTTATCTGCAATTATCTAAAATGAAATGACAGACGGACTTAGCTTGCATTTCTACATTCCTCTATCCCAGAGATTCTATAGAAGATATCGCATTACGCTGTATGAGCGCTATATTTGTCAATATATTATGTTAAAAGTGGAAATATTTTTAGAATGAACCACATTGTAACACATAACTAATGTATTATTGAAAGATTACTAAACTGTATTGAGTTACTCGTGTAACTTAACCAAAACGTGTGACGACGTGTGAATGACGTGTAATAATATAATAATAGATTAATTTACTTCTCTAATTTCTTCACACAATGGGTTCTTATAAAATGTCTAAGGCTTTTAGTTTTCGTGAGTTTGAATCATGACTACTAGGTTTCATGCATTTCCGATGCACATCCTCGGGAGTTCACGCAGCGAGATCGCGATGAGCACTGCGGGCCGCCGCTCGCAGCGTGCGGCTCGTCGGGGGAGGGGCTCGGCGACACAGGGCTAGGTCGAGACAGTCGACAACAAACAGTAGTGACTATAATAGTCGGTGTTTTATAATCATGTCTAAGGCTAGTTACATATGTACCCTATCGTTGTGAGAGACTGGTGAAATAGGTTTGAAAAAACCTAATAATAGTTTGTATGACTGAGGTACAACATTGTATTTTACTTAGAAGCCGCTATTTTGAATCCAGAGCGGAGCAAAGGATTTAAGAGTATTCTTAAGTAGTTAATATATTATTAATATATATAATACTTATATAAAAAATTTAAACCACCACCGACTGGTGTATTTATAATCTGACGAGACCTTGACACTTTGAAACCATTCTAATGAGCCCAAACACAACATCTTTGCTGTGAATTGGTGAGGATTAGAGTATTCTGGAGATTCCAGGAGATGCCACAGCATCAGGTCAATGCCACGATGTTCTTACAATATCATTAAAGTAAGAGGATACCGAATTTCGAGTTGAACAGACCTACGAAAGTTGGTCTCATAGCGTCATAAACTAGAAAAAAGCTCATGGTCTTAAAACGGCTGAACAGATTTTCATGAATCAAAGCTAAGAACACTCTCGATTAAGACACCTATCAAACGAAAAAAAAAACGAAATCAAAATCGGTTAATCCGTTTGGGCGCTACGATGCCACAGACACATACACAGATACACAAGTTAAACTTATAACACCCCTTCTTTTTGCGTCGAGGGTTAAAAATCCAAATCCAAATCGGTTCATCCGTTTAGGCGCTACGATGCCACACCCCGGACACTCGCTAAATCATACAAACTAGCGTTTTAACGACCGACACTGTGACACCGACACAGACACTACACACGGGTCGTTTTTCTATACGTGCATTTGTGTGCGTGATGTCTAAGGTTGTCGCCCGTAATCACCGTATCACAGATTATATAATAGTTACTTTGTAAATACGTACTACGTACTGACCGTATGAATATTTTTTGTACACTTACCCAAAAAGCTTTTAACACTAAAAATATTAGTCGCTATTTCGTAAACCATCATCTCCAGGTCCAGTCGACTTGCATAGAACAAACTGCACCACAGTAACTATTTTTTATTCTGTGTTGGGCGGCCAGCTAGAGCTGTACGAAACAATGTCGTGTGTCTTGCTCGCTCGTTAGAGCGACATCAAGTAAAGAGAATATAAATACTACGTACCTACATCAAGTTCCCAATTGCTGTGTTATAAAAATGTTTAAACGTGAAAGTTTTTTAAATATTTTACAAATTAAGCGTTATTTACGCACGAGTATATATATCGTTGTTTCATTTATGAACATGAATTCTAAAACACGAATATGTAGGTAGGTATACTAAAATAATTAAGTGTTTATTATATACCTACGTAATAAGAACCTACGTAAATTGAACCTCCAGTGTCTACTGGTCCCAACATAAATGTATGAAGTTGATGTTCTTCTCTCCGTGAGTAGTAATTGTTCTATAGTCGTACGCGTGTGGCGTCCTTGCTCAGCGCAGCTCCTCGACAGCTCCAGAGCGGTGGCGGGGTGAGGAAGCCCGGAATTGGTGGGGGGAACAGAGTGTCCGTTCTATACGTAGTATTATTATCTTTTCTATGACTATGCCACAGACAGACACACTCATAGACAGACAGATACACACGTCAAACTTGTAGCACCCCCTCTTTTTGCGTCGGGGGTTAAAAAGGTCAGCTGTGATGGCAGTGTGACAGCCCTGTTCCCACAGACAGGGGCGCAACGCAGCGTTTGCAGTAACGTAACCGGTCGACGTCGACGTGCATAACGAGTGAGCAGCCTTCGCTCCCCTCTACACTGCTTGTGCTACCTTGTTACTTCTATATTCATCTGTGGCCTGCAAAGCCTTTCAAATATTGGAACGTCGACCCATGCGAGAATAAAGACAATCGTATTTTATACTAGCGACTCGCCCCGGCTTTTAACGGGTAGAGCTTAAATGCCTACATTTGTTACATCAGTTTGTGGCGTCGAGTTTGATTTAACATCTTCAACAATCATGATCAGATTTCAACCAATTTACACAAAATCTTCACGAATTATACACCTAAACCTTTCTCATAAATCACTCTGTCTATTGGTGAAAACCGCATGAAAATTAGTTTAGTAATTTATGAGTTAATCGCAAACAGACAGACGCGTCGGGGGAATTTATTTTATACTTATGTAATACTAGAAGTGCGCCGCGGCTTCGCCCGCGTTAAAAAACTCCTTTTAATTACTTAAAACTTTTCTTTGGTAAAAACGATTCTATTATTAAAGACATCAAATATGAGTTCAACCAAATCGGTTCACCCGTTTTCATGTTATCGCGTGACTAAGGCAAATCGAGATTCAGATTTATAAAACCCGAAAAACCCAAATTTTCATACTTTGTTACCTACCCTATTTCGAATAATCCTACAACACGTACTTACTTATTTATTTACAGAAGTACTTATGTGTAAAGTTTCGAACTAAACAGACTATCTCACATCTTGTTTCGCCATACAAAGTTAGAATCCCCTTTCCGTATCCGAGAGGAATTTTTTGAAAATCCTTTCTTAGCGGATAGCTACTCCATAATAACTGTCTGAATTCTAAATTTCAGCACAATCCGAAATAATATTGATTTTATGACTTTGTTACCCAGTTCACCCTCTTAGGGTGGCATTTTGAAAAAGTCTGAAACTCGTATTTACTTATTTATATACAGAAGTAGTACTTGTGTGAAATGTCGAATAAATTGACTACTCAAACTTTGAAACCCCGCTTCATGCCTTTGAAAAATGAATTTTGAAAAATCCTTTCTTAGCGGATACCTACGTCAAAATAACTATCTGATTGAACACATTGAAACAATATTGATTTTTACACTTTGTTACCCCCATTTCCTCTTAGGGGTGGAATTAAAAAAAAACCTGAAACACGTATTTACTTATTTTTTTACTAGAGCACTTGTATGATGTTTCGAATAGAAAATACTATCTAATCTTGTTTCTTCATACAAGCTTTGAACCCCCGTTTCCCTTGCATTTCAAGAGTTTCAGCGGATTGGTTCCCATCATAGATATAGGCTTTACCTATGGCACACCAATGAGCTCGATCTTCAGCTCTTCGTTTCTAACCACTGCCAGTCAGCTTGCGAATATAATCGTTCCATCTAGTTGGGGGCGCCCTACACTACGTTTTACGAGCCCTGGTCTCCACTCTAAAACACGTCTACCAACGGTTGTCGGGTCTACGACAGATCAGAGTGACCAGCCCAATTCCGCTTCACTTCGCTAACTCCTTGTTCTATGTCGATAACTTTGGTTCTCTGACGGATGACTTCATTTCGAATTCGATACTTCAGAGATACTCTGAGCATAGGCCCTTTCCATAGCTTCCTGAGCGACTTTAAATTGGTGAACCAATCGCACCGTCAGTGTCCACGTCTCGGCTCCGTAAGTAATAAAAGGTAGGACGCACTCGATTGGGTCCCGACAGTCTGTAAATCAGAGGTTAGTAGATCAGATCAACAACCACCATGGTAAAACCAAGGTAATGATGTGACATAGTGAACAAATCCTTACTCTAGTCAACCCAGGCTTAGTTTTGCAAACTTTAACAGTGTCAAAAACTATGATACATAAAAATGTGGTGTTTTATCAAAGATGCATTAACACAAAAACCTTTAAAGTTTTGGAGATGCCTTAAATTAGCAATGAACTGTTAATGGCTGTGTTAATGTGTATGAGAAATGTATAATGGTGATATTACCGTGAACCAGATACACCAAATTTCATGCTTGTATATTAAAAAAATAACAACGAATGTAACTATTTCTGTAGACACAAATGACCCAATTTCACAAGCCCTGCACGGCACTGATAAGTGATAACTGATAAGACAATGGCAGAGTGGTGTGATTATCACAATTCTGTAACTAGTGAACGATTTAGTTCGTCGTCAACCGGACTCCATGGTCTGATAGAGGTGTACTGTGAGAGGCGAGTCAACGAACTTGATAAGGTCACTAATTTATTTGTACCTAACACACTCATATTGCTTAATACATGACGATACAACGAACTTTACACGTTTCTAATGTTTGAATAGTTGGTAACTGGTAGCTGTTTCGTTTTGAAATCATACCTATTAAGTAGGTATTTAACAAACGTCTATTTCATCATCGAGTGCTCAACGCATTACAATTTAGAATACCTACATGAAAGCATTGAACTCAAATTTACAAATCATGAACTTCTCCTAGTTGCAACGCCGGCGTGCAACGCCTTCCGAATCATGATTTTCCAGCTTATGGAATGCACGCCCTACAATAAGGCGCGCCTGCCTATCCGAGAGACGCACCAACACAAGCGTATCCAGTTCTACCTGCAAACTTGATTCTAAAACAGGCTCCGCAAGGCAGGCAGTCGTGACAACTGCCTTACCTTTCTCTTTTGCTAGTACACAGTTCCTTTCACGCACTTAAAAATACCAGTTGCTATCCTGCGCGACCAATGTAGCGTGACATGTCGCAGTGACAACTGCCCTTACAGATGTGAGACATATGGGGGTCTACAATATTTTGCGCAGTGTGAGCTTGCTGCGTGACAGTTCGACGAACGGCCTTAGCCTAGTTGAGTGACGTGAAGGGGTTCAAATACTCCCCACTAAATGCCAGCCGGTCGAGTACGTTCTCAACGATCAAAATGCTCGTAGTTCAATGAAATAGGGTCACAGTATGTGAACGTATCTTTATACATATACGTTTTATGAATATGTGGAAGATACGACACGTATTTCGTGTTGGTATCGTTAGTACGTGGAATTGTATAGACACGTAAATGAGTTACTCAATTGGAGAACCTTGAATTGGATAAGATTACGTAAACTGAAAGAAACATGTTTTTAATGTTTTCATTAGATGTAGGTAAGTAATAATAATAAGCGGTACGCGAAGTAAGAATTACATTCCTTGGAACTTTAAGAATTCTAAGAAGCTATGAACTGACCATAGACTAAGCCAAACACGTTTGAGGAGTGACGACTGGTTTTCAAATACAGAAAAGATCAGTGGGTTGCACAACCGATGAGCCAACCATTACGTAATCTACACACCGTGGCAAGTGCCGTGTATTTTGTGGGAACTTTGAGCCTCAACCGTTAACGGTGTTAGCCTTTCCCTATGATATCCGCAAACGCTGACCGTACGTTTACTTTACGGTAATCATAGGAATTAGATGCATTGTTTTGTTAGTCACTATGACATATTCAAATATAGATCTCGATTATTAGGTACCTATTTATGTCAATAGGGCTAATCCTCCAATCCCGCTAAAATACTACCAGTTTTAATATGAACTAGGTATAGAAACACTCGTCAGGCAATCGATTAAGTACCTTTTTTATAAACACAAAATACTAAGTAACTTTGAAACAAGGAAGTTTCCTCAAATATTGAGCACATTTTATAATGAAGGGTAAATATAAGAAAGAAGATGTATATATATATATATATATAAGTCTAGCCATCCATTACGACAATGGGGCTCTTGAAGTATTTACAAGAAATATCACGAATTTAATTTGTAAAAAAGTTTCTGTGAATTAATTATCTGTAAAGGTAGACCATGACAATGAAGACAAAGAAGCTAACACATCGTGATGAAGACACCATGTTTCAACATGGTAAATAATTTAAACACTACGGAGCTTAACGCACACCAACACAGCAATAGATGTGAAGGCTTCAAGGTTCGTCTGTAGACCCACGCAGACATAGTCCATAGATCAGAAGGCAATCTACAATTAAACGGCACATACCAAGCAACGCACACCACTACTTATACGACAAATGTTGGTATTGTTAGGTTACACGATATGGAGAGATTATAATTTAGGATCGTTTATAAAACGAACAAGAACCTACTTCAAATGCCGCGCTAGTAATTTTTGGTACCAAGTTTTATGTGTTTATTTATATCTCTCGAGATACTGATCAGATCTCGATGAATTTACAATGGGACCACACGGAAAGTATACCCTCCCAAACAAAACAAGAATTAATCAAGTCGGTTAATAAATGACGGAGTTATGAGGTGACAAAATTTGCTGGCATTTAGTGAAGACGTACCGTTGTCTGTTTCCGAAACTCATTATTAGATCTTAACGAATCCTTTTATGGAACGATTTCAAAATAAGCCTCTTTTAAACAATAACAGAGTTTTCCAAATCGGTTAATAAATGACGAAGTTCTAAGTTAACAAAATTTCCTGGCATTTATTGAAGAGTTCCGTTGTCTGTCTCCGAAACTTATTAACTTAAACTTACAGAATTTTACAAAATTTAAAAAGGACTCTTTCGGGACAAACCTCTTTTGAACAAAAAAATAATTTTGCAAATCCGTCCTATCCGTCGGATAAATGACGGAGATATGCCCGAACATACATAAAAAAATAGTTTCTCCCGAATTTAGAATCTCCTCCTTCTTATTTGAAGTCGGTTACAAAACAGTAGGGATTTTAACGTTGACTGCATGACATATTTTAACATCTTTAAAAGTCTAGCATCCAGTTATTTTTACGACCTGCTATGTTTGTATAGATAGATACCTTCCTTACTTTTTTCATCGTTGATATTAAATCGCGTTTCTTAGTGAAGTTCTATTTGTTTACTATGAACATAAAGTACCAAATACTCCGACAAATGTTAGATACTCCGCGTAATGAGTCAGCTGTGACCTTGACAAAGACAAAGAACAGGCTATTGTCAGACAATGGTATGATGGTGATAAAAGTGTTCCTAAACGGGTACCGAGTGTGCCTTGAATGGCAAATGAGTTCATTTGCGTATCATATACAATTGATATTCGCGAATTAATGAAGGATGGAGCTGTAGGTACCGTGACTAACGTGTAAAATGGCCGACGCTTACTGCGAAGGAAAAGCCAAAGTGACATTTTTCCTGTTGACACTTTGACACGTTTCAGAAAGGGAATCCGCTGTTATTAGTTTGTTTCACTCGGCATCCTACCTAATAGCTATAAAAACTGTTTATGTACTAAAGCAACATAATTTAGTTATGTAAGTTTTGTTATGTAGATATGTGTTTCACCTTCACCTTGAGAATATACTAGAAAAACATTGCATAATATCTATTGTTTATAACTTGTATTATACTTTATATATAACTTATGCCATTAGATGCGAAAAAAACAATATTATGAAGTAGGTACCTACTTTAAAATTATACAATGTGAGTCGTGACGAATCTACTGAAGAGGTTTTAAAAGACGCTATACAATCTAAACGAACCATTTGTAGTAAACTGTAAAATCACACAATATTATCGTGTCAAGTGATGTTACGTAACCACATGAAGTAAATTAAACAAGAGATTTACGAGGAGCAATTAATGATAATTATTATACGTACGTGTATGTAAGATATAAGAACACTGATGATGCAACAGAGATAGCAATGGTCAAAACATTTTTTTTTAGTTGCGTAGTATATTTGTTACAGATAAAAATAAACACGCGGCTTACGGTATAATCTCTACAACAATATCACAGATTATTGACGAATTTTCTGTAGTCGACAGAACATATAGATTCTATAAATACTTATTATAATACTATAAGTTATGTTTTATGCAACGGACTTGCAGTCTCCATTGTATTAAAAATGCAAGTGTTTGCATAAGAATTTCATTTAAGTGTTATTCAAAATAGAGTGTTGGTGGCCCTCTGTGGGCAGCCCATGCATAAACATATACCGTTTTCCGTAATCACTTCCTAATTGCAGACGACGACTAGATGTTTTAAACAGAAGGATAGTAAATGTATTCGAACACCCGAGGAATAATCAATATACAGAAAAAGCAGACAAGGCTTAAACATACAACGAAGGTTGGAAAAGTTTTGGAAGGTTGGAAAATCTGTTTCCAATCGCTAAATTGCTCAGTGATATAGGTATAGGAAAACCGCTTACACCAACGTAGCAGAAAAGATTTGTGTGATGGTAAATATTGTTAGAGAAAGTGCACAGAAAACGTCGGGGTGAATAATGGCATGGAAGTCAACACCATGACGGCGGCATTGGCCACGGGGCTAGCTCGTGCAATGTCATTGCCAAGGTCCCGCGATAAGGCGTTCGTCACGGTAGCACGTATAATTGCATTCCACCGATATCGCTCGACGGTTGCATCATCGCAACGTGATCCAAGCGAAATGCAACCTTTATGGCCTCATGTGTTTCTCATTCTGTTATTCGTCATGGAGAGATTGCCGATTAAATCATCAACAGGTGATCGGAAGTATTCGAGAATGTCACGCAATATGTACGACGCTGCGGTTGGTAAGAGTTGAACTTGTACCTAATTGTATGCGAACATTGCAAACAGTTCTGCGGATCTTTTATCCTATTGGGAGCTGTGTAGGTAATACTTTGTAGGACCATCCAAAGTCATACGTGTGACCAACGAAGTAATTTTGGAATGACTTCATAGACCATGCAAGTGCCATAAATTGTTTCTCATGTTAATTCACCTGCATAACAGATGTTCAAACGGATATCGAAACGTTCCATTAAACTATTTCATTATCATACAGGAAATTGCTTTTGGAAATGGAATATATATGCACGTGTTGTTTAATAATCCCTGAATGTCAATGTCACCTTCAGCACGAATTGCCGCGGTTATTATGTCAGGTATTCGCAATACATTTTTCTATCATATGTGACATGGATTCGTAATAAGGAACCGCTGCTTTGGATCATTAATTGTATCACAAAACAAATTTTACAGGTTTTCAAAGTGTTAAAAATGTCATATAAATGCTGCTGTAGCGTTCACATACAAACTAGGCATTACAGAAGTTTGGGGTTTGCATGTCAAGCTGATTTCGACAGGATTGTGAGAGCATTCAGACGTCCTGTCGTATTCAAAGGTGCCAGTAGCATCACTTGAGATTCAATTGTGAATACGAATAGCTGCTTATCAGAAATGGCTATTGAAATTGAAATCGAGCGTCACGTGCGCTTAACTATTTTATGGGCGCATCACGGGCGTGCTCGGTGTATTAAAATCATGTAAAGGAGCAATCGCTCGGAAGTCAGCTCACTTTGTGGAAGTGGTGTCAGTACTCTCTGTGACTAGCAATAGAAACTTTACGCAACCTTCTCGGCTCGTCTACTGAATGGTTAATTACGAGATGTGGCATTTGCATTCGTTTCTGTTGCGCATTCAGGATGCCCATGGGACTGCGGCAAGGTTTATAAGCAGCAGGAGTGAAGGGCCCGGAATGCTGATGTCTAGCTAAGACATATTCGTATTGAGGGTGGCGTATGTATATGGAAACTTGTATAATGCAGTTGTTTCTTGGCTTGCTGTGATAATAAATGCATGCACAATCCATGCACTGCCTTTTATCAGATCCATTCCTCTTAAAGACCGAGAGAATGTATAACATCTAGACAACACAACCAAATGGTGGATATATACTGAACATACTTATTCTCAATTTTATAAGATGTTACACAACACAATCTGTTCCCATAATCCCATTATAGGCAACCCTGCATAGCAAATCGAGATATAGACAGTCAATAACGCTACACAAACACGCAAGTCTACATCACAAATCCAGACGCCTCGGCCAAAGAAGACTACTAATGACATATGTTCTCCATCGGAGATAGGAAGGAACTCGAGTACAAATAAGTATACCAATGGCGACATATACTAGGGGGATTAAAAGGCAGTGCCAATTCACATTGCAACGGAACCAAAGAACAATAGTAGTCAAGAAAATTAAGTGCAACTTGTGAAGTGCAGGTTGCCTGCACTGGCAACGATTGTGAGTCAATAAGCAAACTGTCGCCTGTCCCTCCCTACGTGAATATCTTACTAACTGTACATTGGTATTCTCACCACTGGTGCCAGTCGCCGTTTTCATCAAGTTTCCAGTACAACCACAGTGCGCAACCATGCTTGCTTTAAAATGTATAGAGAAGAATACCATACAATAATACGTTTATTTCATACAAAATATTAGATGTTAAGATTTACAAGTTAACCAAATGAAATTCAATCAAATCAATCAAAAACATTTTGACGCATCGTGACCACCTGTGGCATGATATCTTTAATGTCCTCATGCATTTTTCATATATCATACTCTTTTGTAATCAAAGAATTTGTTTCTTATGACGGAACGTTTTCAAAATTGAAAAACGAAAAACAATGACGGAAAAAAAGATGGGGAAGTCAGTCTGGACAAAGAAATGTACTGAAAATGATTCAAAAAGGAGAAAATTAAGTTTTACGGGAAAAAAGGACAAAAATGTGAAAGTAAAGCACGATTGAACTTTCAAACCTATTTATTATTAGGTCAAAATACGGAGAAACGGAAATTCTTCCTTCCGTGGTTGTTGGCCAGAATGTTGTCATTTGGCAGAAGATGTTTTTGAAAAAGACTGCGGCATGATAAAGATAAATATTATGAATAATCTGTGCTCGCAGCTGAGACTGTTGTCCCATAATTTGTTCGTTACTCTGGTAGCCCTGCTCGTCTTATCTCATTACCTGAAACAATGCCGGATTCGGTGACGGAAAATCTGTGGAGGTCCGGTAATTGCCGAGCTTCCCCGCAGAATAGAACGGGCCCGAAGATCTGCGCCAGAACAGTTTGTGTAGCGTTGTAGAAAAGTTGTTTTTATTTCAATACATGTATAACCCGTCTCCTGTAGTTTATCTTGTCTAGGTTCCCTTGATCCACGTAATGAGAGGTAGGTCTCCTCCAGGCGCTCCGTTACGTTTCACACCTTTTTGTATACTGTAGTCTCAGTAACCATCTTCAACTTCCAGAAAAACCCGTCTCCATATAGAGATAAAACGCAAGTGAGTGCTTCTTCAAATTAAAAAAAAAACCTTCTGGGCCTTTCTTACATCGCAATCGCATCACATTAGAACTTTTAAATAATATAATGTAGATATCATGTTATCCTTGAAAGATAGTTATTTGACAAATCAAATGATAGCATTATCTGACCCATATCAGGATTGTCTTCATTATCAGTTGTTATCTTAAAGATAACCCTATATTGCTAAGGAAAAGTAATGTATAAAACTATTGATATAATTTTTATACTATCGCCGATATGTAAGTACTCGTACTTATAAGGCAATGAGAGAGGCTATGTAAATTGATATACCACTGGCTATTAATGTGACGCCCAATATGATATCGTTTTGTGAATGAATGCTAAGTGAGCAGTTAAGCACCCTGACTGAGGACGAGCATCGGATATGCTCGAAGAAACCAAGGTCGAGACATTCGACAAAACTATATTGAGAATCCATCGTCATCATCAGCTTATCTATGTTCACTGCTTACTGCCATCCTCACCTATGACACGCCACTGAGCTCGAACTTCAGCTTATCTCATCTGGCAGCGGCTTGCGTATGTAATCGTATCTAGCTGTAGTATATATAGTCCAACTGGAGGGCGCCCTACACTGCGTTTACCGAGCCGTGGTCTCAACTCTAAAACACGTCTACTCTAACGGTTATCGGTTCTACGACAGATGTGACTAATCCACTGCCACTCCAGCTTGCTAATCTTTTGAAACATGTTGGTAACTTTGGATCTCTGATAGATTCTAGACTTCATTTCAAATTCGATCCTTCAGAGAGACTCCGAGCATAGATCTCCCCAAGGCTCGCTTAGCAACTTTAAATTGGTGAACCAGTCGCAACGCCTCCTCTAGGCTATTTGAGAATTATTGTCGTAAAATAATAATATTTTCTTTATTTTTTTCTACTTATGTAACACAGTTCAAGATTACAATGAGCAATGTAAATTATTTTTTTCATATTAGCGATAACATTAATAGTTATTTGTTGACTTTGAACTTGAATTTCTAACGTTATCATTATTTTTCTTTTGTGTTGACATTATAAAACAAATTAAATTTTCGTTATGTAATGCTATTTTCCTCAAGTCTAATAGTATTACTTTTGAATGAGCTCTATTGTGTAGTCTATACTAATATTATAAAGAGAGAACATTTGTATTTTTGTATGTTTGTAATAATTTGGCTCAAAAACTACTGAACCGATTTAAAAAATTCTTCCACTAATACATAGAATGGACTTTCAGAATGAAAATAGGCTATATATTATCCGGTTTAAATCAAAGGTACATTCGTGGAGACCTAATTTGCAGCCTAAGTCAGCAAAAAAACGGTCGAAAAAACACGTTTCTTACGAACGCTGCTCAATTGAAAATAGATAGAAGAATATTTTCTATGAAAGAGTTGTACAACTTAATAAGACCTACAAAAAAGTCCGCGACAGCATATGTCTATCTCTTAAGATTGACTCACAGTAACCATTTAAATCTTAAAATTTTTGTTAAAAAATATTACATAACTTCCAAGGCTATTTTCAAGTATATAGTGTTAATCCTTATCCAAATAATTACGTTAATTAGCTTGGCCAAATATTAAAGATTAAAATTGTCCTTTACAGTATGTAATTCAAATGAAAACTAGAAGAAATCACGAATTTCACAAACACGCATCGCAAAATTAATAAAATATTTGCAGTGAAACCACAGATTAGGTCATAGTTACTACGAAAATATTATTATAAGCTTAGCTATGCTATAGATCCCCACCGATCACAATAAATTTGAAGTCAATATAGTATAATAAAAAAAATGATCTATTGTATAAAATAATATTCATCTATATATAATAATAATATAATATTTTAAACCACCCCGACTGATCTATGTATAATATTTTCATTAAAAGCATTCCAATTACTCTAAACACGATATTTAAAATCTGAGCTGTAAGTTGATAATTGGTGGATTTGAGTGTTCTGTAGAGTCCAGGAGATGTCCCAGCATCAGGTCAATGCTTCCATGTTCTTACAATATCGTTGAAGAAGAAGATTTTCGAATTGATCAGACCCATGAAAGTTGATTTCATAGCGCAATTAACTAGAAAAAAAATCATAGTTTTATAACGATTGAACGAATTTTCATAAATCAAAGCTAAGAACACCCTCGATGAAGATATCTATCATACAAAAAAAAACTATCAATAATAAAAACAAAATCGGTTCATCAGGTTAGGTGCTAAGATGCTACAGACAGACACACAGATACACACGTTAAAGGTATATTACCCCTACTTTTTGCGTCGGGGAACGCCGTAAGGGTACGGCGGCAGATGTTCTCCTAGGTGGTGGTAAGCTACTTTTTGGTAGATTTAATGATCCCACTACCACTGCACGAAAACTCATGATTCATGAATGCACATAAAACTTTCATTGGTAGGTATATAGCTAGGGTTAGAACCAACGACTGTCGGGTCAGAATCAGGGTAACTATCCTTTACGCCAAAGGGCCGTCCAATATCACTACGTAAGTATTATAAAACAAAGTCCATCACTGCGCCTGTCTGTCTGTTCGCAATAATCTCAATAGCTACAGAACGGATTATCCTGCGGTTTTCACCAATAGCCAGAGTGTTTATGAGGAAGGTTTAGGTGCATAATTCGTAAAGGTTTTGTGTAAATTGGTTGAAATATGACGATGATTGTTAAGTATGTTCATATTTTATATTCGATGCAACAAACTGATGCAAATTTTGTAGGCATATATGTTCTACCCGTGCGAAGCCGGGGCGGGCTGCTAGTAGTATATATGCATAGTGTTTGATGTCAGATATATATATTTTTTTAAAGATTACTCGCAAATATATTCATAAGACTATGCTAATTTATCATCTTCTTTAGACTGTCTCCGTCTATTGCTGGGCTTAGGCACTTTCCATAGCTACGTTCAAAACACTCTATCTTCAGTTTTTCGCTCCCACGTACTTCCTCACGCCTTCACTCACATCCGCAACCACGTAGCTACCACCAATTTCAATCAACTTTAAAAATGGAGTAGATTCGCAATTCCTCTGTTAGTTTTTTGTGTTTATTATACGATTACTCAGCTAATTGAGAGCCGATTTGAATGATTATTTTTTTATCAACGTGTCATGCTCATCTCCACGGTGGTTTTATTTTAATTTTATCAAGATGTGATAAGTAAAAGTATCTCCAAAGATATGAAGATAAAAATCTCTTGCTACTAAAACTGACTCGCACGACGGCATGTGAAGTCAGTTTTTTTGTTTCTTAATTTATGTATCTTAAGTATTACATATGTCGTTTCTCTACCTGGCTGGAGGCCGTTCCACACTACGTTATTTTACGTAGCATTATTGTATATTCTCTGGTTACGTTACGAGTACTACTTTATTGGTCGTCATACAATCTCTGTCATTAGTCTGACTTTGCACTACCTCGGACAGCTTATAATCTACACCTACAATCGCATTAGATTCATTACTTACGTAATCACCATTACCTGTGCACAATACGCCACGGTAGTATTAACTACACGACATAGGTGTTTTGGTACACGTGCCAGAATTATGTATTCGAAATACCTGATCTATTAAAAAAAACTGGCCAAGTGCAAGTCGGACTCGCACTCGTAGGGTTCCGTACCACACTACAGTATTTTATAAGATCGAGCAAAAAATACCACTATCATTTTTCAGCAGCAAAAAATAATAATTAAAAAAGACGTGTGGCACTCGGGGACTGCCGCGGTAAAGCTATTGCATAGCATTTTTTTATTTATGCAGTTTTTTTTTCTTTGATATTAATTCAAGTTACACTTTTTGAGTGTGGTGACCGATAAGAAAACAATTTTTTTTTCTTTTATTAAATAAATGAGAAGTTAATATTGTTCAAAATATTTTTATTATCTTACAATACATGTAGGTTATTCAGGAATATTTATCATTGAAACTATAGGTTTATGGTAACTGAAATAAGAAACATAAGTTTGAGACTTGTATCTTCTAAATATCTGGAAAATACTGCGTCAATGGTGGTCCCATATTTTGTTGTGGATTCTTGTGGATCATTATTGATTTTCAAATTAATAATAATAAAATGTATGTATACAGAGTACTCACTATTTTCTTTCACAATTCTTTTCGTGACTTTCTTCATTAATAAATGCACTTTGTTTATTGATATTTACAGATAGGGACAGAGTACAGATATTTACTGTTGTACATAGATGATAAATACCTATCTGTGTCACGGTATGAAGGCAGTGAGTGTTTAACAAGGAGGAATTATGTAAAGTTCCGAGGACTTGTTCACCCTTGATATAATTTGAAAATAGAATTCGGAATTTATATTTGAAAAAGGAACGAGAAGACAAAATCAAAATTAGCCGGTCCGAGGGGTATATAAGCGGTTAGGGTAGCTCCCCTACATGTGAAGTGGGGATGAAATCCGATAGATGGCGTTATACACCGTTAACACACGCAAATGTTTCATTTTGCATTTTTATCTATGTCATGTTTTAGTAGTTAGGCATTACATACAGTAATATAATTAAAAATCCGATAGATAGCGTTGTACACCGTTAACACACGCAAGTGTTTCATTTTATCAAGTTTTACCATTAAATTGAATGATGTGTGAAACCAAAGACGACCTTATCTCTACTACGCTGAGCCTTAAAAAATGAGGTTCGTTGGGGTGTTAGGTTTTATTGTCGTTACGGAATTTCTGGATTCCGTCTCCACGCTCAAGGCCCGCGATAGAAGCTATGCAATAGCTTAATAAACATTTAATCAAAACAGAGTTGTGCCGCGTGCTTATTTCTTACTAGCAGCCCGCCCCGGCTTCGCACGGGTAGAACATATATGCCTACAAAATTTGCATCAGTTAGTTGCATCGAATATAAAATATTAACATATTTAACAATCATCGTCATATTTCAACCAATTTACACAAAATCTTAACGAATTATGCACTTAAACCTTCCTTATAAACACTGTGGCTATTGGTAAAAACAGAATGATAATCCGTTCAGTAGCTATTAAGATTATTACGAACAGACGGACAGACGCAGTGATGGACTTTGTTTTATAATACTTACGTAGTGATTATTGGACGGCCCTTTTGCGTAAAGGATAGTTACCCTGATTCTGACCCGACGGTCGTTGGTTCTAATCCTAGCTATGGCCAATATATACCTACCAATGAAAGTTTATTTGCAGTCATGAATCATGGGTTTTCGTACAGAGGTAGTGGGATCATTAAATCTACCAATAATTAAGATAGTTTAACTAAAACAACCGACTTCAATGCCCTGCGAGTCAACTTCAGTAGCAAGTTTGAGACGTTTATCGTCATATCTCTGGAGGTACTTATCACATCTCAATGAAATTACAATGGGACCACGTCGAAAACGTACCCTACCGATTACAAAAAGAATCATTCGAATCGGTACACAATTGATGGAGTAATCACGTAACATACACACAAAAAATAAACATACAGACGAATTCAGATCCTCCTTATTTTTGGAAGTCGGTTGAAAAATAGCTTACCACCAAGGAGAACATCTGCCGCAGTAACCTTAACGTAACCAAAAAAGTAGGGGTTTATACGTTTAACGTGTGTATCTGTGTCTGTCTGTAGCATCTTAGCACCCAACCGGATGAACCGATTTTGATTTTATTATTGATAGTTTTTTTTTGTTTGATAGATATCTTCATCGAGGGTGTTCTTAGCTTTGATTTATGAAAATTCGTTCGATCGTTATAACACTATTAGCTTTTTTCTAGTTAATTGCGCTATGAAATCAACTTTCATAGGTCTGATCAATTCGAAAATCTTCTTCTTCAACGATATTGTAAGAACATGGCAAAATCTGATAAGCTGACGCATGTCATGGGCCCATCAGTTTACAACAGACTTCCTGATACAGTAAAGCAGGCACCGAGTCCTGCTTCTTTTAAAATAAGACTAAAGAGCTGGCTTATCGACCAGGCCTTCTATACATACGGCGAATTTATAAATTCTGTAAAGGATTAATTATTTTATTCATTATATGTTATTATATTGTTTTCTTTTTATTATATTGTTGACATTATTATTATTTTAAGTGATTTCGAGTATTTACAATTGACATGTATGATAATAATATGAATAAATGAATATGAATATGAATACATGGAAGCATTGACCTGATGCTGGGACATCTCCTGGACTCTACAGAATACTCAAATCCTCACCAACTTACAGCTCAGATTCTAAATGACGTGTTTAGAGTCATTGTGATCGGTATTATTGTCGGTAGTATTGTGATCGGTGGGGATCTACAGAATAGCTAAGCTTTTATTAATATTTTCGTAGTAACTATGAACTAATCTGTGGTTACATTACAAATATTTTATTAATTTTGCGACACGTGTATGTGAAATTCGTGATACCTTCTAGAGTTTTCATTTGAATTATATACTGAAAAGGACAATTTTAATCTATAATATGTGGCCAAGCTAATTAACGTAATTATTTGGATAAGGATTAATACTTGAAAATAGCCTTGGAAGTTATGTAATATTTATAAACAAAAAATTAAAGATTAAAATGGTTACTGTGAGTCAACCTTAAGAGATAGACATATGCTGTCGCGGACTTTTTTGTAGGTCTTATTAAGTTGTACAACTCTTCCATAGAAAATATTCTTCCATCTATTTTCAATTGAGCAGCGTTCGTAAGAAACGTGTTTTTTCGACCGTTTTTTTGTCGACTTAGGCTGCAAATTAGGTCTCCACGAATGTACCTTTGATTTAAACGGGATAATATATAGCCTATTTTCATTTCGAAAGTCTATTCTATATATAAGTGAGAGAATTTTTTAAATCGGTCCAGTAGATTTTGAGCCAAATCATTGCAAACATACAAAAATACAAATGTTCTCTCTTTATAATATTAGTATAGATAACGCCATCTAACGTCTATCGCTATCTAAGTAAAAGTTAACACAAAGGTGTTAGGGATCGGCATTTCAATATAACGCCATCTATGGACGTTTACCTTAGCGCAACGTCATAGATGGCGTTATATTGAAATGCCGAAAAAAAACACGTTTCTTGTATGGCCTATAATTATCCCCTATAATTTTATTCGGTTTTTAGTATTTGTTGTTATAGCGGCAACAGAAATACATCATCTGTGAAAATTTCAACTGTCTAACTATCACGGTTCATGAGATACAGCCTGGTGACAGACGGACAGACGGACGGACAGACAGACAGACAGATGGACAGCGGAATCTTAGTAATAGGGTCCCGTTTTACCCTTTAGGTACGGAACCCTAAAAATGATGATTATGCGGTGAAATATCCATGAATCGGTCACAGTCCAGCACGTGTCCGTTGTGCAGACCTGGAGCTGACCAAGGTCGCAGTTATCAGGACCATTTCGATCCGCATTCACACATCGCTGACCATTGCCATCGGATTTAATGACTTTCACATGTAATTCAGCGGTGTTGCCACTATTGTAACATTTGACGAAAACATTACATCTGTTCTCATCTCTATTCAAACATTTTGCTGCACCGACGCCGCGACGGTATCTACGACTAGTGATTGATTGTTGAAATTAATATTTATACAAAAGAATCCATCGTTTATCTTAATCTTAATTAATCTTTGCCCAGCAGTAGGACAAAATAAGATGAAAAAAATAACATGACAAATGCAACACAACATATATGGTACATATCCAATAAGTTATAGATATTATTATTGTTATATACCGGCTGTAATTCACGTACCTTTAGTCGAATTTTCTCGACCTAGGTTTCGAGCGAGTCAGTCGCTCTTCCTCGGGAGTGAGGTCACGCGGTGAGATCGCGATGTTCACTGCGGGCCGCCGCTCGCTGCGCTCGGCTTGATAGCCGGGGTGAAGGCGGACTCGGCGGCGATCGGTAACGGCTGTTCCTTTTCGGTACCGAGGATGCCTGAGATAGCCCGAATGATGTCATCGTCGGTTCTTCATCGCTGCTACTCCTATCGCCAGAAGTACCGTCGCAAACAATGCTGACTGTGTCACACTCTAGACTGACTGACACTTTCTTTTTCGAGGACGCATTAAGAATCGGTATCCACGCTGACGGCAAGGTCCATCCACTATCTCGGTTGAAATTGGGGTGTCTATTTATCTCAATAGCCTCACGTACTTTTCTAGGTACAAAGAACTTCTCTCTAGCTAGTACGGAGGCTTTATCAAAACGGATAAAGTGATTTGTGTCCGCGAGATGTGCATGCTCCGCGATGGCGGATCTTGTCGTGTTCGAATTCTTAATGCTCCTTATGTGTTCCGTAAGTCTAGTCGTGATATTGCGTCGAGTTTCTCCACCGTAGCTCTTGCCACAGTCGCATGGTATTCTGTACACGCCCGGAACGTTCAGCTCGTCCTTGTCCTTCGGTGAACGCAGCATCTGTCTAAGATGACCTGGTGGGCGGAAGATCGTCTTGACATCATATTTCCGTCGTAAAAGATATTCGATTCTGTCCGTTACTCCTTTTACGAACGGTAAATAAGCCGGTGATCCATCCGCTACTTGTGGTCGCTTACGTTCACTCTGTTTACACCACCGGCCACATTGTCGCCAGCTGTAGCCATTATCCTCAAGTACCCCCCTCACGTGATTTAGCTCACCATCTAGGTATTGAGGGTCGCATATTCTTAGAGCTCGGTTGATGAATGCTCTGGGTACCGAGGATAAGTGTGCCGGGTGGTGATGCGAGTTGGCGTGTAGATACCTTTCCGTATGAGTTGGCTTTCGATACACTGTATGTGCGAGACTTCCATCTGGCCTGCGGATCACGCGTACATCGAGAAAGGATAAAGTTCCATCACTTTCTTCTTCCACTGTAACTGCGATGTTGCGATGCACTTGGTTCAGATGATCCGCGAAACCAGCTAAACCGTCCTTAGTGATGACCGCAAAGATGTCGTCCACGTATCTCAACCAAACTCTAGGTCTCACAACTGCCGCATTTAACGCCGTATTCTCAAACCACTCCATGAATATATTAGCTACCACTGGAGCTATTGGAGACCCCATCGCCACTCCATCCACTTGAAGAAAATACTCTCCTCTCCACATGAAGTAACCGCTTTTTAGACAGTAATCTATGCAATGTATGTATTCGGTAGGTAGGTCAGAACCTTGAATTATGGTTTTTATAATGTTCATAGTTTCATCTACCGGGACACTCGTGAATAGTGATGCGATGTCGAAGCTGACCATGATCTCTGAGGGCTGTATTCGTATATCTTCTAACAACTGGACGAAATGGTACGTGTCTTTCACAAAAGTATTAGTCTTGCCCGTGTGCTGCTGAAGGATGCTTGCCAGGTGTTTGGATAACTTATAAGTCGGTGCATCTATTTGTGAGACTATAGGTCGCAACGGCCAGTCTGGCTTGTGTACTTTGGGTAAGCCATATATCTTGGGTGGGGTAGGGTTATGGGGACGTAAGCGTGCCTGCAACTCGATATCGGGTAATGATTTCACTAGCTGGACCACTTTTGTAGAAACTCTCAAGGTCGGGTTGTACTTACCGGTTGGACACGACAAGATCCGCCATCGCGGAGCATGCACATCTCGCGGACACAAACCACTTTATCCGTTTTGATAAAGCCTCCGTACTAGCTAGAGAGAAGTTCTTTGTACCTAGAAAAGTACGTGAGGCTATTGAGATAAATAGACACCCCAATTTCAACCGAGATAGTGGATGGACCTTGCCGTCAGCGTGGAAACCGATTCTTAATGCGTCCTCGAAAAAGAAAGTGTCAGTCAGTCTAGAGTGTGACACAGTCAGCATTGTTTGCGACGGTACTTCTGGCGATAGGAGTAGCAGCGATGAAGAACCGACGATGACACCATTCGGGCTATCTCAGCCATCCTCGGTACCGAAAAGGAACAGCCGTTACCGATCGCCGCCGAGTCCGCCCCCACCCCGGCTATCAAGCCGAGCGCAGCGAGCGGCGGCCCGCAGTGAACATTGCGATCTCACCGCGTGACCTCACTCCCGAGGAAGAGCGGCTGACTCGCTCGAAACCTAGGTCGAGAAAATTCGACTAAAGGTACGTGAATTACAGCCGGTATATAACAATAATAATGTTACAAATTCACGATAATTTTAAAATTAAAAAAAGTTATAGATAATAGATACATATCTATGTTATACTATTACGGCTGTTAATATGATATTTGCCATCTTTTTCATTCCGAAATTCCGATATTTTGGCTCTGTTGCAACTGTTGCAAGCGCCATCACAGGGCGTCGTAAAACAAAGTACCTGATTAATTATCAGCTACCTACCTCAGGTCAGATCATAGCCGAGTCATAAAAAAAAATACATTAAAAGATGGGGTATTGCTGGATATTGCTAGGAAATATTAAAACATAATTCGCGTTAAGTCAAACTAAAACGCCTAACTACCCTTAATAGTAAAGACTATACCATTGTCATTTTCAGTCAGGCGCTTAACATTAAAATTCTCTGGAGAAATCCAAGTATGTACGTAATTTTCAAAGTTATTTCTAAAACTAATCATTTAAATGATTTTAAATAACAATACGCTGTACCTTTAATGTATTTAACTGTGGTTATACGCACAACCGTAACTGTTTACTATTATTACAAATTACACGCGTCTTCTACATATTTAACCAGCCATTTATAGATAATGCGTCAAACTAAAAAAAAGACTTTCAAACCAAATTAAAAGTTGATACGACCCACGTCCATCCATACACAATCACACTTCCGAAATTTCGAAGAAACTTTCTAACAAAGTTTGGTTTAAATAGCTACTAAAAAAACCGTAAGTCCGCAAAATGCTAGTGTCCTGTGCGCACGTGTACCGCCGTTACCACCTTTGATCACGTTGCTGCAGATCCCTTCAACCGTTTCAAATTCTGATCACGTGAATTACTGAAGAAATATTCGAGAAAACTCGACAAATTTTACCCAACGAAGCCTATAAAATATCTGAACATTCACGATTCTCGTTTGCTCTTACCCTTACTATGTTAATTATTTCATACGTTTTTTATATAATTTTCAAAAGCCACAGCTTTCATGACAGTAATCCTTTCCGAGGATGGTTATCTGGAAGAAGATTGATTGATGATTGATGCCATAAGACACTTTAGATTTGACTGCTGTTTTTTAACCGACTTCAAAAAAAGGAGGAGGTTTCTCAATTCGACCGTATATATATTTTTTTTTAATGTTTGTTCGCGTATAACTTCGTCGTTTATGAAACGATTTCGATTATTCTTTTTTTGTTCGAAAGGAGATATCCCAAGTGCAGTACCATACTAATTTAATCGAGGTATGATAAGTATCTCCAGAGATATTAAGATAAACATCTCAAAATTGGTACTGAAAATGAATAGCGCGGCATTGAAGTCGGTTGTTTTTTAGTTTTTAAACGATATTATTAAGTAGTGATCATATAATTTATCTACCAGTACCTATTTACATATCTTGCAAGCATAACTTAGGTAAACGCGCGTGGATTATGGGTACTGTGATTTATGCTGTGCTGTACTTTTGACTTGGCCATTCTTTAAAACGTCTCCGATCTGGTCGTGATACTATCGCATAGGTCGGCTTCTACCGGCTGGCCTATTCACACTCGTCTCATAAATCTGTTTCGTCAATCTATCTTCAGAAATGGCCTAGCTGATTCTTCTCGTAGCATCGGTCTCCGGATGAATTTGGACAAAACCAAAGTCATGTACAACGAGCACGTTGTTCCGGAACCGATTGCCGTAGATGGAATCCTACTCGAAGTTGTCACTAAGTATGTTTACCTAGGGCAAACGCTCCAACTAGGCAAACATAACTTCGAGAAGGAAATCCAGAGAAGAATTCAGCTGGGCTGGGCAGCATTCGGAAAACTCCGTCGAGTCTTCTCGTCGCCTATACCACAGTGTCTAAAGACAAAAGTCTTTAACCAGTGCGTCCTACCTGTGATGACATACGGAGCCGAGACGTGGGCACTCACAGTCCGACTGGTCCACCAGTTTAAAGTCGCTCAGCGAGCTATGGAGAGAGCTATGCTCGGTATTTCTCTGCGGGATCGAATCCGGAACGAAGTAATTCGCCAGAGAACTAAAGTTATCGACATAGCTCAACGGATTAGCAAGCTGAAGTGGCAGTGGGCTGGTCATATCTGCCGCAGGACTGATAACCGTTGGGGCAGACTTGTCCTAGAGTGGAGACCGCGAATCGGCAAACGTAGCGTAGGACGTCCTGTGACCAGGTGGAGCGACGACATACGCAAAGCGGTGGGCAGTGACTGGAAGAGAAGAGCCGAAGATCGGGCTCAGTGGCGCATCTTGGGAGAGGCCTATGTCCAGCAGTGGACTGATACAGGCTGATGATGATGATGATGAATCTTTCTTCATCCGTCCTCTCTAGATGTCCAAAACATCTAAGCATCCCTTTGTTTATCTTCGTTACTACATCTTCTACCACACCACAATGTACCAAACACAATGTCACGGTTTCTATTATTGTAAGGCATTAGAATAGATACAAAGTGCAGATGCTGGAGTTGCCCAAGGTGAAGTGCATTGTGGTCGCGAGTCAAGGCGGAAGAGAGGGGGAGGCAGGGGTAGTGCGCCCGCGCAACGTAGGGTAACGACCCGGTCGGTGACCCCGGGGCATGCCCTTCGCGCCTTACTACTTCTTACCTTGGGGTACTATTCATTATTCTGTGCCTTTGGCGTTACAATTTATAAAGTAAACTTGGGAGATGGCTCAGAACAGCGTTGTGTAAAGTCAGCAGTTTAGTCTTGTTTTGCTATAACTTGTTAAATATCGGACAAGTACATTTTATCTACGAAGTACGCATAATCTACTATGTTAAAAGCAAGCGGCATTGCGTACCCCTGGCCTAGACAAAAGTTATATAGAACATTATGTTCTATAATAATAATAAAAATAATTTAAGATCACATAAAATACTAAAAAAACCGACTTCCAACGTCACGCTAGTCAATTTCAATACTAAGTTTGAGGTGTTTATTTTCATATCTCTGAATATATCTCGATGAAATTTAAATGGTACCACCTGTAAAATATCATCATCATCATAAACAGCCGGTATCAGTCCACTGCTGGACATATGCCTCTCTCAAGACACGCAACTGAGCCCGATTTTCGGCTCTTTTTCGGTTTTTTCCAGTGTTTGTTGACATACATTGATGATACGATAAAATCATCAAAATAATGATACTTTTTTCCATTATTTTTGTTGATTTATTCAAAACGGCTGGACCGATTTCGTTAAAATTTAAATGGGACCCCCTTGGGGGTGTATCCTTTCCAATAAAAAAAGAATCATCGAAATCAGACTACACTGTAAAAAGTTATGCGTGGTCATACATAAAAAAATATATATATATACTCGTCGACTTGATAACCTCCTTCGTTTTTTTTTCGTCGGTTAAAAAGCATATAACATTTTGTTTCTTTCCACACCTATTTGTAGAACCTTTCAAGATGCTAAATGGCTTTAGGCCTTACCACGCGTTACACAACAATTATAAGTCCCGGAAAAAACATAAACATGGAAAAATTGCGAGTTTCTGTGACTGGTAAAAAATTTCAGACACAAAAATATGTTGGCAGTTACTATTCATACCATTATTATATATATTCATACATTACCGTTATTGTTCATACGCCTGTATTAACAATAACGGTTTTAGGATTTAGATTGCGTACCTATTCTCGAGGCTACACTACGGCATGTGCAACTTGTGCAAGCGACATGTTTCAGATAACAACATATGTTGGTAAGATATAACTGGTACTGGTAACTAATAAGCCGGTATTTTAACCATTTATAGATAACTAGTATACTCCGCCGATGCAACTGCCTCACATCATCTGTATATATAAAAGGCAAACATTACTGACTGTCTGACTGAGTAACTGATCTATCAACACACAGCTCAAACTACTTTACGGATTGCGGTGAAATTTGGCATGCTGATGACGGTTAATATGATGTAGGTATCCGCTCAGAAAGGATTTTCCAAACTTCACCCCTTAAGGAGTTGAAACGGGGGTTCAAAGTTAGTTTGGAGACAAAAGATTAGATCGTATTTTTTATTCAAAATTTTACACAAGTAGTTCTGTGTATATATAAATAAGTAAAAACGTGTTTCAGGCTATTTTTTAAATTCCACCCCTAAGTGGGTGAAATGGGGTAAATGTCTGAAAATCATATTGAATCTTTGGGTTTTGTAAAAATGTATCCCTATTTACATATGTCACGCCATAAGTTGAACAGGGGTGGACCGATTTGGCTAATTATTTTTATATGTGTTTTTATGAAAGAAAGGTTCACGATGGAAAAGTTTTAAATACATTTAAAACGATTTTAACACGGGCGAAGCTACGAAGCACTTATAGTGTATGTATAGGTACGTATAAGGATATTTCCATAAATATACTTCATGCATATAGTACTTAAAGCTAAGTATCAAATGAAATGGCTTAAAATTAGCACATTTCGAAAATATTAGTTATAGCTGTTGCTTGCGGCTTTGCTTACATGCAACCGAAAATTAGAAATCATTTCTAAAATTAGAGTGTGAATTTCAGTGGTCGGGTCTTAGTTTTTAACTATTCCATTGAAATATTTAGATAGATAAACACTTTATTACACCATACAAATTAAAAGTAAAAAATGGTAAAAAACAATGTGGCAACAGGCGGTCTTATCGCTTAAAGCGATCTCTGCCAGACAACCTTAGGGTGGAAAGGAATAGATTAGCATACATAGCGGTATAGGTGTAGAAAGAATAATAATAAAAAATAAATAAATAACAATAAAATAAAATAATAGGTAAGTATATAATTACAAAGGTACATATAATTTATGTAATTTAATACATACATAGCAATATAATACATGTATAATGTCAATACTTATTATGTATATTCATATACATAATAATACAATATACACATATTTCATAAAATAGAGTTGTGATCAAAAGCAATAGCAGTTCAGAGAGATAGTGGGCCTTGACGCGATCTTTAAACGTAGTAAGAGTCTGTGAGCGTTTAATTTCCAATGGAAGCGCATTTAGAGTTTTTGACCAATGAGTGACTGCATCATAACATCATTAATCATCGTCAATTTTCATTTAATGTCTAAGCGGCTAAGCCACTAACATCTACTAATATTTCTAACGTACTAATCCCACCATATGTTACCAATACCTGTGATGAGAAAAAAACTAGATGTAGAACTAGACTAGGTTGCCTATATCCTTGTACGGCAGATCGTGACCAGTTAGACGTTAGGCTGTCACTATTGCCATATAAATTGCGGTTCACTTCATTATGTTGCGCAAACAGTCTGTTCTAAAACTAAGTACTCGTAAGTTTGCGGGAATTATTCGGTAAGCTTAAGCTGTCAAAATTGGTGATATATTTAAGCTTTAGATTGCCAACAGGCGAGCATCTTGGTTGACACATTCTTAAATAAAATTAATTTAAGATCGTTTAAAAAACTAAAAGAACCGACTTCAAACGTCGCGCTAGTCAAAGTAGCTAATAGACGTAGTAACTATATATGTAATCTGTGCCAGTAGTAAGTAGTAAATCGTCGAGATAAGTAAATGCATCGTAATACAAATATTGATATATTAAAAACGGCTCGGATGATTTCGTTAAAATTACAATAGGACCACCTCGGAAACGTACCCTACCCATTAAAAAAAGAATCATTCGAATCCGTTTACAATTGACGGAGTAATCGCGTAACATACACACAAGACGAATTGAGAACCTCCTCCTTTTTTGTGAAGTCGGTTAAAAACTATCATCTATTTATTCATTATCAGCCTGTTAGTCCACTGCTGGACAGTTCGATCTTCAGCTATTCTAAGCGTTACTAGCCACCTTGGCTCCGTACGTCATAACTGGAAGAACGCACTCATTGTCTCATTGAAGACCTTCGGCTTTAAGCTTTTCGGTATGGGCCTTCGAGCATTTACCAATGGAGATGTTAACGCAAGACGTACCCCTCTGCTGGCCATATAGCCATTTTTGGCCATATAGCCATTTTTGGCCATATGAGCGTGCGTAACTACGCTGTATTTTTAATACTGTGTGCGTGTTTCAAGCTAGTGTGCAGGATCGCTAAAGTGAGTGATTTGTGTGTGTGCAATGCGTGTTTACCTCGTCCCCCGTAAGTATCGGCAGAAAAAAAAGTTTGCGGATTACAACGTTAACATCTCCATTGGTAAATGCTCGAAGGTATGGGCGTATGTTGCAGCTTCGTTATTTGCAAGCATTACTCTATTACTAGGTATAGATCTATCTCTTTTGCTACGATTCTGTCTTCATCCCTTATCCCTTCCAACTTTACAAGTGTTGCTTACACTAAAGGATTTAATTTTATTTTTTATGATATACGTAGCAAACAAGCAGACGGCCCACCTGATGGAGTGATGAAAGTATGGACTCAACATACTAGCAATGATAAGTGTGCAGGCACGCACATCTGTCATCTCAAAAATATAGGCGCGCTCTCTCGTCCCTTTAACTGTGCTCTGTCAAATACGTTGTTATTTTAACTTAATTAAAATAAATAGTTAAGTACATTGTTATAATTGCCTTTGCTTTCATTTCATCACGGAGAGTGGTCACCGTCGCCTATGAACACTTGGAATCTTGACAGGTCGGCAACACTAGAGGTGTCACTCATGCGTTGCCGACCTGTCAAGATTCTTGTAACGCCCCTTTTGAAGGACTCCATGTTGTAGCTCTGCGGCAAAACAGCGGGCGGCAGCTCGTTCCACAATTTACAAGTCCAAGTCTCGATAATGTGTGGATGAGCGTGTTGTCTATGGCGAGAAGTGCGATGATAAAATCGGGACGCCGGGATTAAATTGAATAATTCTTCAGAACCGTTATAAATACGGTAGAAGATACATAGAGACCCGATATCGGATGCTCAGAGGTTCGATGTTGGAGGTAAGGCCGGGGTCGTCAACAATTCTGGCAGCTAAACGCTGACGCCGCTTTTTTATTGCAGCAGTAGTAACGTAAGTAAGTGTGAGAGAATTGAGGTTATTTTCCACTAGACAAAGGCGAAAAAGACATACCTATGTAGAGCATATTATATTGCTATGAAACTAAGCATTTATAAAGCGGCAATAGCCCAATGGCTAAGGCATCGGCCTGGCGATCGAGATTCTGTGAGTTCGATCCCCACCCATTACACTGATGACGTGAACTCACTCCAGACACAAGCATATTTGGAGGAGTTAACAAGACTACTAGTAATGTGCAACACACATTGCGCGTAATCTTTTATAAAAAAAAAACCGGCCAAGTGCGAGTCAGCATCGCGTCTCTTATCGCACACTTAGGGAGGGTTCCGTACAATACGAAACATAACAGAGTTTCAACCTCATACATTTGATTAATTGATATTACCAAGAATATTTGGTTTGGTCGCGATCTAGAAAGACGTGGCTCGTTTACTAGCGCCATCTATGTCATTTTGTCGAAACTAATTAGATAGATGGCGTTTAAAAACACGTTTTTTGTATGGGGACCCCGTTTAATTTTTAACTTTATTTTTATTTTAGTATTTGTTGTTCTAGCGACAACAGAAATACACCATCTGTGAAAATTTCAACTGTCTAACTATCACGATTAATAGCCTGGTGACAGACGGACAGACAGACAGACAGACAGACAGACAGACAGACAGACAGACGGACAGCGGAGTCTTAGTAATAGGGTCCCGTTTTACCCTTTGGGTACGGAACCCTAAAAATGTCGACCGATCTTACCTACTTCATAGTTTCAGTCGAAATCAGTTTCATTCAACAATCGGAGGAAATATATGAGAATCGTAGCGTGCTCGGTGACTCACGAACAGGAATACATCTTGGGAAGTGCCAAGTCCATCGATTGTCTGCTTCCAAAAGGTCATGCCGTTTCCACACATGCCCTGATACGAGGATAATGTTGCTAAGTTATTTGGAACATTTAGAAATATTTATCAATTAACTGTGCCCTGCTGTTTTATCCGCGTAGACATCATTCCCGTGGGAATATCGGGATAAAAGTAGGTACCCTATGTGTTATTCCAGGGTAGGCTATCTACATACTAAATTTTAACTCAATCGGTTGAGTAGTTTTAGCGTGAAAGAGTAACAAACATAATTACACACTCACAAACTTTCACATTTGTATTTTTTTGTATTTGTATTTGTATTAGTAGCATAAGCTTATAAAAAATTCCATTTATACATAGAAACTACCTCACCTCATTTACTAACTGCCGTAAAAACTACCTCATTAGATTATCAATACACACCAATGTTGTCTTTAGAAACTAAGGGTATTCGCCGAATTTGTGCTCCTTACATCAGAAATGACGTAAATCGTCAATGTAAACATCATAATATAACAGGTGAGATAGTGGTCAACCGCTTGCCTATACAGCATAAAAAAAATAAAAAAATCCCCACGATGCCGAGCGACCGCTCTCATGGCCGGCCTTCCAGAATATTATAATCACTTACACTACACCACACGTCAAAATATCACACACGCCACCGGTAATTGAGCATCCGACGAGATCACACTTGGCAAAAGATTGACAACGTAGATACGTTTATTATGCCAGAGATAGTTTCAGATGGTATTTAGGTATTGTTAGCCCCACCGAAAATGCAATACGGGGCACATTATGGACTCTTAGAATATCGGGCGGTTTAAACAGAGTTGTTTATGTTTTATTTTCAATTTTAGGGACCCAAAGGGTGCTATCGGGACCCTATTACTGAGATTCCATTGTCCGTCCTTCCGTCTGTCACGGGGCTATATCTTCTAAAACGTAATACATAGTAGGTCACTTGAAAATTTCACAGTGTGCATTACTATTGTCGCTATAACAAAAAATAAGTAAACTTCAAAATTCAAGGGAATACTCAACTCTTCACATTTATATTATTCATAACATTTATTACATTATATAACATTTATTCCAGAACAATAATAACAATTGTATGGGAAATTACAAATCAAATTAATACAAATACGATAGCTAAAAATTACATTAAATAGAAGAATTAAATATTAAAATAAATACACAACACATAATAAGAACGGAAAATGATTAAAACAATCGAACTACAAACACGTACATTTAAATTGTCATGATATTAATTAATTAAACTATTAGTCTATAGAAATGGAGAGACTATCAACGATTTCACAGTTTTCAGCAGCAGCAGGGGCTCCTTACATATTTTATTCACACTGTTGCGGCCGAAAATGGGACGAAAGGTAAAGATGAGCAAGCAGTTGATAGAAACATTTTGGCAACTATTCGTAGTAGAATTTCTTCAAGGAAAATATATCGTAGTTGCACTTTACGTCAGAGCGGGCCTTTGCCCTTATACGGAGCGAAGAAACAGATATATACACGACACGGGCCAAATCTGAATGGAGGACGTCATCTGAAGAACTGCCAGGGAACTCTGATGCAACACTGTTATCTACCCAGATAATAATCTATGAATGAAGTGGTGACGATGTTGGACATATAAATAGTACCTATGTATTACATAATGTATGTGATGTATATGATTAGGATAACTTACTCATAACATATGCATTCAAATTGGATGTGCATTCAATTAAATAACAGGTAAAAGTGATTATTGGTTTTACCACTGGGTAAATATGATTACTCACAGTCCATTAGTATGATAATCTTATAGGTAACGTTTCTAAATTAGGGATAAAGCTCTTGAAAAGCGAGGTTGATGATGATCAGTAGAGGGACAAACTAACTCTAAAATTGAAAGAAAAAGTATGATGATAACAAAGACATTCTCATGACTGAAAGCAATGTAATGCATACTAGCAGGCTTATGATATAGCTAGCTAGTGAACTTTTACAATGGAATTAACGATCAGGATAACTAGATACAAGACACGAATATATCTCAACCCTACATTTGGGGCACCTAGCTCCAAGAGAAGCTAAGAAGAGCGAAGCTCGGATTGGACCGTCACTAGTTAATTCAAAATCTGTGAGAATTGCCCAGGTCTATATGTACCTTTTGTAGCGGGCACTCCACGACAGCACGTGTCTATGGCAATTGTCTCTATACAAGCTAGGAAACCCGCGACCTCTTTGACGAGGTCGGTGTCTGATAGTGTTAACATTAGACCCTACGGGTGTAGAGTTTGATGACTACATAGCCGTCACGGTAGTGATTGTTATTGGGTCATCAGGATCTGCCAGAATATTTCTAAGACGACGAAGGGAGTCATCCACGGAATAGTTAGACTGTTAGATGCCTCGAATACGAGCGGGTTATGGTGAAGACGAACTTGGTCGAAGAAGTGACGAGCGGCGGGTAAGTTAAGACTTATTCTTCCGATATAAACTGCATATTGAAATCTGCAACCTGAATGGCTGCTGTGTACAAAACAAAGTCAACGGAGGCACGTGTTCAACTCGTCAATCAGATCCGGTCAACTTTCATCATGATATTACAGATAATGAACATGTTTTCAGAAATTAACTTTATTACCCAGTGGCATCACATGGGGGAGAACGAGAAAACTGTAGCTCCCATTGGGTAAAATTGAGTAATACTACAAAGGAAAGATATTACAGGTTTCTTATGTCATGACATGATCATGAAAGTAGATATCAAAAGCTTAAAAAAAACTGCAACGGAAGGAAATAATATACTATTAATAGAACAATATCATAGTTACCTACTAGCTACCTAGATGATCGTAAAGACACAGAATATAACACAAGTCACTGCGCGTAAAGAGCAGGAATAGCTTGGACGCGAGCCAAACGCATGCGCAGCTTGTTAACGGAAGTGACGTCAACACGTGTCGTTACACTATTGCTGTCTCGTTCCAACTAATAACTGCTGTTGATATTGTGTTGAGATTTTGGAGAACCCCAGTGGCTTAAGGGATAGATGACTTGATTTTTAAGCGAGAGGTTGCTGGAACATCAATATAATGCTCCTACCACCTATTGACGAGTACCCATCAATGCACATAGGAACATCTATTGGGGGGCTGGGATTTGAACTAGCAACCTCCCAGGTCGAAGGTAATCTATCCTGCACGCCAGCGGGACGTTCACAAATAGATAAACGAATAAAATAGTAGATAAACACTATACTATCGTGAGCATCTCACGATAGCAAACCAATGGGATATTTTTGGGACGGTAAACTTTAGCACCCCACCAAAAAAGTTTATAGATAGACCTTATAAAACGGAATGGTAACATTCCAAATAGGCACGCCTTTCTAATGGTCCCTGCATTCCCCATCGTAACGGTATCAGAGAGTAACTATTACGCCATCTGTCGACCGCCTGAGCATAACGGTTAACTGCACCTCACTTGAGGCAGGACGAAGAAAATCACTGCACAGGTCAACGGTCATACCTTGATGACGTCATTGAATTGTGCTCACAGATATAAGCAACTCATTTTCGATCTTCAAAAAAGTTAATAAGTATCTTTTTTTTTTCTTCACATTCACTTCATTTTCAGCAGCAATATAATATAAATAAGGCAATAGGACAAGCACCACGTTCGCCTGATGGTAGGAGATGACGCCTATCTATTACAGAAGCATGCAAAATTTCGAGTAGACAGAATTTTGCATGTTACTACACTGCGCCTGTTCCTTGAGAGTCTTGAGACATAAAAATAATAAGGCTCACATGCCCTGTAAATCTTGTAATTTCTTTATTGCTCCGTACTCACATACGGTATTAGGGTATTACTCGAAAGCACGAAATAAATAACAGAACACGTTGTATGGACCACAAACACGAGCCATTCATATACATTTTGCGGTCTACACTAGCTTTCGAGAAAAACTATCGTACGAGTAATGTTAGTACGGAGCATAAGAAGTCCTGTTACTATAGGTGTTTATATATCTTCAAAAATATCCATCAGATTTTGATAAAAGTGAAAAACGGACCAACCCAATCAAATAGAATCAGTTCACTCGAGTAACATACACACAAAAACAACAGACAAATTGAGAATCTCCGCCTTCTTGGAAGTGGGTTAATAAGTAAGTACATTACTCGTATTAGTTAATCCAATGCAAAATGTAATTTTTTGGTTAAATTGTTTAGATTAGAGTATTTATAATTTTGTCGTTTGGTAGAGAGTGAGTAATTAACAAAAACATTATGCACTTAATTTAGCTTTTGCATTTATGATATTTGTAAAGATCAATATCATTTTAACACAGATTGATACGTTTCTTTCGTCAGAAATTATCTTTTTTACAGTCACGCAAGCTGATAACTACGATAAGATATTCCAAATCTCACGACAATATCACTTGCCTGGAATCTGGTTTTCATTCAATTCTAGATGATCATTAATTGTCAAGTTATTCTATAAATGTTAGGACTTCTGCTTATCACCTTAGTGCGGTATCAAGCACTCAACAGCAAAATCATTAAACAGCAAAATGCGATAATCAGGACCCCTAAGGACCTTGAACTACCCTTGTACCATTATATATTCTGTGTATTGCTTACAAAAGCTGCCTTTAAAAACTTTACCTATAAGTTATTAAAAGCTATAGAAAGCATGTTACGCCATCTATACCTTACGCGAATTCAACGAGAGGCAAAAAGCATTATTCACGTAGAAAAGCTTCTCAGTATGGTTTAAACAAATCGGAGCATCAAAAAGGCCGAAAGCTTAATGCCTCCTGTGAGGATTGAACTCACGACCCCTGGTTTACGAGACCAGTGCTCTACCACTGAGCTAAAGAGGCGATGTGAGTCGGCGCGAAATAGGGGAACACCATTTATGGCCCGTTATCGTCTGACTCACGAACAAGATCCGTTGAACCGCAGAATATGTAATAGTTTGTATATAACAGATAAAATTGTATATAATGAATAGGTATACAAAGATTATGCTTTAGGACCTCTAATGTTAGCCCTAGACGAAATCAGGAAAGTTAATACGCTCGACTTATTTTATGTTGTTAGATATTTTTCCTCAAAAAAATTAGGCAGCCAACACATTCATATCATATATCCATCTAAACTGTAAGCGCCTCAAAAGAGGTCCAGATTAGTTAGTTAGAAGTTATTTCAATTGTATTTAATAACTTTCGCTTCTACCTTAAAAAGGAGAACGATTAGTCTGTGAATTTGAGACAAAACAAAGTGCTCTTGCAGGTGCTTCTACGCCTATAATTATCTATTACCTCTATCTATATTATCTTATCTTTTCCTTACTTTACTAACTTACCTTTCTTTGCGTTTATCCTCATCTGCAAAAGAAAAAAATATACTTAATTACAGTACGAGTACCTTAGTAAACAACACAATGAATACCGAATTACTTATATGCATGATTCGTCCGCGTCATTATGTACAAATTCTATGTACGGGCTTTATGTAGTAATTTACCATTGTACCCTATTGTCATATAGCACCATATGGAACTTCTTCTTTAATCATGTGGAGTGGCAAACAAGCAAGCGGCCCACCTGATGGTAAGTAGTCACCACCGCCTATTGACATCGCAATACAAGAGGTATTGCCGGTGTGTTGCCTACCCATCGAATTATTACCTACTACCCTTATCAGAGAGCACTCTCATTACTCTTCGTTTGATTGAAGGTACCCAGATTGAACGTTTCTGGGAGCATTTCAGATGGGAGCTCATTACACATCTCACAGGTACTGTGAGAAGAAAAATCGAAGAACTTTTTTGATCGTTGGGTCTCCAAATCATTTATGGCGTAAGAAAATATTGTTTCATGCGTGGCAGTTGCTGTCGACGCAAAGGAAAGCCTAAAAAGCTATTATTACCGTGATAACGTGACGATGTAAATGATTTCGGCATAGACTGGCAAAAGCGGCATTAGAAGGTAGAAATAAATATAGGAGACTTTTTCCCAGCAGTGGGATCAAAGAGGTTAAATAAAAGAAACTAGTTTCCTCAATATAGGTACACTCCACGATATCTCTGAGGATGCCTTAAATCTACTATGACTGCCAAGTGTCCACCTGGCCAACTAATCCAGCTACCATCCTCAAGTTAGAAAATCTGTCGCCAAACATGTGATGTGTTCCGGCAGCTGTCCTCGAGAACCAGTTCTCAGTCTAGGCCTAGCGTGCTACCATCCTCGACCGCATCGTCATTAGTTAACAAACAGGTTATACAGTGGTCAAACGCTAGCCTATACGATATAAAATAAATATTATATTAAATTATAAATACTAATTAAGACCACGTAGGCCAGGCACCAGTGGCGTCTTTTTCTTTTATTGTCTGAGGCCAAACCCACTTTGGGGTCACCGCCTCATCGTAGTGAGTAAGTATGTTAAAATTAACAGGACTCAAAGAACATCTACTATCTGTTACTACAAGTCGTCTACATTATCTTACGGCTTAGCGATAAGGCCGCCGTTGGTTCAATTTTAAGAAATATCGTAACCTAGATCCAGTGATTAAGGGCAATATAGTGAATTAGTTCTATTCTAACATGTGCCCACTTTAATCATTCTATGACTATGTTCTAGTCTACCACGTTGGCCAACATTGACTTAGTTATAGATTCTTATTCCCTGCTCTGCCGTAACCGTAAACCGCCGCCGTGGTCAGAAAGCAGGGTGGCCGGGAACTTTCCATGTCTGGGAGGGTTATTGTTCTAATCGTCACCCTGGGCAAGGGGGTTGATGATCATGTTTATGTACTGTGATCGGTATGCGTTTCTTTAAGTTTTATCTCACTATTTCGCTTTTTTTTCATAAATAAAAAATGTCTGAAGTAATGAAACACACCGTAACGTGTATGGTTGGCAACCCTACTTTAATATTTTTTTAATAGCATGACGTCAACGATTGGATGATAGCTGAATGGTTCATTACTTATGTTTTTTTTTTAATTCAAGGTTCAAGGCGTTAAATTCTGCTTTTGCTTTGTTAACTCGATAATTGATTATGATTTATTTTTAACCGACTTCAAAAAAACGAGGATGTTTCTCAATTCGACCGTATATATATATATATATATATATATATTATGTTTGTTCGCGGATAACTTTGTCGTTTATGAACCGATTTTGATTAATCTTTTTTGTTAGAAAGGATATATCCCAAGTGTGGTACCATGGTAATTTTATCGAGGTCTGATAAGTATCTCCAGAGATATTGAGATAAACACCTCAAAATTGGTACTGAAAATTAATAGCGCGGCATTGAAGTCGGTTGTTTTTAGTTTTTTAAACGATCTTATATGATTTATGGTTTTGACGTGTATATGTGCGTATATTAATACTGCCTAAGTGCCTACAAACTGAATAAATGCTTTGATTCTTGATTCTATATCGAGATTTTTAGTCGTGAAGAAGCTTGTCTGCAATTTACCAATATTTGCGCGACTCTGCTTAAATTATTAAGAGATATGTAGTTTAAAAATGAAAATCAACGATGATTTACAATAAAGAAAAAATAATAAGGAAACTTACGATAACAACCAATTCGTAATAATTACTTTTATCCTTGCGAACTTCTGTTTATACCTGGCGAAGATGTCTAATTTCAAAACAAAAAGATTGCCGAAACCCGGGATCGAACCAGGGACCTTTAGATCTTCAGTCTAACGCTCTCCCAACTGAGCTATTTCGGCTGATGAAAACTAAGTCGAAACAGCGAGGCAGTTTGTATAATAATGTAATTTATACAACATACTTAATACATTGCATTGTTTAAATTTTAATTTCTTTGTTAAGACCAAAAACGGTCCAAGTACAACTATTGTTGTTATTTTTATTAGAGCACATAATTTATGCATTCATATTTCTGATATGTATGTGGTATAATAATAATTTGCTAATACTTTTTAAATTGCCACTTTCATGGAAAATAACCACTAATAGCTGGTATTACAAAATTTGTAATACTCAATATTTAATATTGGGTTATAATATTGGAACTCAAGCTCTGTGGCGCTATCTGTTGCCATTGAATAGAACTAAAATATTATCAATAGATGGCACTAGTAGTAACTTAGAACAGTGTTTGGGGTAGATCAGTTTGTGAATTTTAGTCGACTGAGTAAAAAAGTTGTACTATTATAGAACTTTCTCTATGTCAATTAAAGAAGTTTTAAAATTAGCTATTACTTTATCTGTATATGAATACATATAATAATATATAACTATAAATGGTGGACTGTGAGTTGATATATAACTGGGTGTTACCTTAAGTCAAATCTAAAAATTATTTCTTCTGGTAAAACAATTATTAGCCACACCTTAGGATGGTTCAAGAACTTGACAGATCTGTCTGAGTAAATACTGTATAATAAAACATATTCATATTAAGATGTTACATTTATTATGGCCCTCTTTCACAACATTCAAGTATGTGTTGAGTGGAAATTAGTGTTATTTGTCAAAAAAAACCACACCACTTTTGTCAGTTTGTCGCAATAACAGGACAGGAAAATACCTCTCAATTGATGTTCTTTACACAGTGAGAACTGTTTTGGTACAGTTACTCAATAATCATAATACATTAACATCACCCTTATCCCCACCACTGCTGGGCATAGGCCTCCTTTTATTTACGCTACTTGTAATGGTCCTGTGTTAACCGCTTCCAGGACCAACATTTCTTTTCCTGACCATATATTTAGATTAACCACCAATTAGCATACTTCAGGACTTATTTGTAGATGGTGAAGGAAGCTCTTAATTAATTTAAAATTTATTGTTTCTTGTTGAATCATAGATGATTTTTGTCTCCCTCTAATGTAGCATCACCAACCTTGCTCACCTATCTCCTTTACTTTTCTCTATCCATAGGTGGACATGATATTGCTTCGATTGATAAGTCCATCATTTTGCAACAGTTATAATAGTTTACTGTTCTGTGTGTTACTTTTAATTATGTGTACTATACATTAATAAATTTTGTATTGTATTATGAGAAGAAATGACGTCCACGTGACTAGAACAGCAATGCACATGAAAGTGGACGGCTAGAGGAAGAATGGCGAAAGTGTGGATGGACTGTGTGATGGAAGATATGGATGTAAACGGAGTGGATACAGAAATTACTGTGGATAGACCCCAAATGGAAGAGAATGACATGTTGCACCGACCCCACTTAAATGGGATAAGGGTAGGAAGATCATGATGACGCTTGTAATTCCAAATGCTTTGCAAGTATACCTTCGGCCTCTTGTTCCACTTGTACTGCCTTGTCAGCTGCCACTTGGCCCAAATCATCCAGCACCACTCCGCAGCTCTTGTACAGATGGCTGCGGAGCCTCATCATCTTCTCCCTCTCTTGGTACACTCGGATCTCATCCTGGAAAATTATTCAATAATATTGTTTGTTAGGTTGATTGTGTACCTAATATACTTTTGGTAAAGCAAGTTGACCATCTAATAGATATTATAAATGCTGCTGTTTGTATTAAAAATATAGTGTAATTGTGAATACAATCATAAAGGAAATATAGATGTTATGTGATTCTAATGAGTAAAACATACTTTTAACTCCTTCAGCTGCCCGTGTGACCTGCTAGAATGGCACCGTTTTAAGTGAGAGTTCGTCCATTTATCATCACCGTGAGCCAGTACCGAAGGTGCGGAACCTCTCACTCTTAAACTGGCTGGCTTTTGCGTCAGCTCTTGCGACCGCCGCACCGACCGCGGCGGCGACAGCCCTGGATCTAACGATTTCAAAGTCTTACGTGGTTTCACTACAAAAGTACGTTTCACTGTCTTCTCAGGCGTTGGTTCACGCTTATAATCGTTCAAAACCGTTGGAAGATCACTAATAACATCAGAATTCACGCTCGAAACAGATGGTTTCCCGCCAAGTCGCACAGAAGACGGAGTTCCATGACGAGTAACGAAAGAGGCCGACTTAAAACTACTTCTAGATAGAATATTTACTCGTGGCATCACTCTGTCATACTTTTTACTCCTTACGTTTTCAGCCATTGCATTTATTTATTTATTAAGTAATTTCTTTCGATTTTCTTTCAAAAACAACAATCTAGACCACAGCACAGATCACTATATCAAAACAAACACAGATTAATCACAGATTGCTATATGTGTCTAGATTAATACATTATGGCATGGAGGTAAGTAATAAATATAAATATAGAAGCGCCGCGAGAGATTTGTCTGTATGGAAATTACATTAAAATGAGGTGCATACCTAAACGTCATAATAGAACTTACAATAGCTGTCATTGATTGTCTATTGGTCCATTGATGACCTTGAAGGACACAATCCTAGCAATGGACCAATGGACAATCAAAGTCAGCCATTTTAAGTTCCTTTATGACGTTTAGGTATCCACCATTTTTTTGTAGATATTTCGTGCCCATATTTTTTTTAAAGTTGTATGGAAGTATCGTCATTTTTAAAGCTAGAAGCTTGAAACTTATTGTTTAGGCTTCGATATAAATTAATATGTCATTCAAAGTATGTGAGGGGGAAGGGGGAGGGAGACTACGTAAGTAGTCATAGATGGCGCCACCAATGCATAATTGGGTTAACAAAATGCAATCCACTAATTTCGTCGTAACGATACTTCGCACCGTGGCTTAATTGGCAAAGCACCGGAACATGTTATTCCGGAGGTTGCGGGTTCAAGTCCCGTCGGTACGATGAAATTTTGGATTGTGTTTAACAATTTACAAAAATATAAAGTGTGAAACACTTCAAAGAAACATAATATTTGATTTACGCAGTGCAGCATCTCTCGTCGGATTTAAAAAATGATATGATTAGTGGATTTAGTCAGTGTAGTTATATACATTTTATGGTTTTAGTAGATTTAAGTCGTAAAGACAAGTCAAATTCACATTGAAGTCAAATTTTAGGTCAATGCATTGAGCTAGAAAAAACATTGATGCGCCACGATTTTATAATAATTTATGTCACTTAATTGACGAACCTAACAAATCAACCCTTGCAATGGTAGATATTTTATTTGACATTATGAGTTTCAGGTTTGCATCTTTTTTTTTTAATGTGAAACTTTTATTACATTGCCTCAAGTTTTATTGTCTATATGACATGCGACTTTCACTAGTATCGTGGTGTCATATATATGTAGGTATTTCCAGGATTACAGGCAAATGTATCGCGGCGACTTTCACGTTTTTCTAACTCTATCAGCTCGGTGGTTTGATTGGATAGCGATAGACTTCCATTGCAATATGCCGTCACTGTCAAGTGTCTATAACTTTGACATCAACCGTCACATCATAGATTATGTCAATGTCATTCATGCATGACACTTTCCGACTACGTAGTACGTACGTCATGACGTAATGTAAACAAAAACAAATAGTATTATGCATATAAAATAAAAAAAATGCATGCAGTAAATTATTTGTATTATTCAATGAATGTACACAATATTATAGACGAAAATGTGAATGCCCTCTAGGTCACATCAATGTTACGGCGCAGTTTGAGTCAGACGTCTGTTAAATTGAAGAGGTAGAGATACCATTCAGTGCATAATTTTTGAACAGATAGATACATACACCAATCGGCATATCGTTTGATATTGCTTTTATTGAGTTTTGTTTACAGTAAGTCTCGCCATTATTTTGTTTTACCTAATTGTACAGATCGCGCGGCGAGAGTTTGGCTTTGACCTTCGGGTGGAGGGGATTACTGCGCATGGGAACGATTGGAGCGCCAATCAGAGCACCGCGTGCGCCTACACACCCGCCCCGCACCCCGCTAATTGCCCGTTGATACCCAATTTCTGATTTCTGCGCAATAACGGTCAAAGCCAAACTCTCGCCGCGCGATCTGTACTCTTCTTTGATCTCCACCATAAATGCAGAGCTTAGTTTGTTACCTCCTACTAAAAAAGAGGCGATGGTCTAAATTGATATGCGTTGTTTCGTGCGAGTCAAGGATTCTCAATCACAACATACATACAAGCGTTTTACATCATCAGGTAACATCAGGTGAGAGAATTGTAAAACCTTTCCCTATCTTATATAAATAAAAATTCTATAAGCAGTAATAAGCACCTTGTCTTGCATGTTTAAAAACTTGCCTTATGTAGCCAGCTTTTAGCCAAGGCAAGGGAATGGGAATTTCCCATTATAGACCTACCTCTACCACATTGTACCAAGTTGTGATAGTAGCCTAACACTTACGTATACCAGGCCTGTCACACTCCGCACTGTAGCTATGAAAATATTAGTACATACGCGGCAGCCGGCCGGCTACAAGTTTAGTCAGTAAGGTCATGTTTCGACCATTAATCATTGAACAATTAACTAGTTCAATCCAATGAAAATTCAAGAGTATAGATAAATGTATCAATTGATGTCAACGAATGGATTTATGCCTATGAATTGGATATTCGTTGTTAAATGGCTAAATTATATATTATATAGTATAACAAAGTAATTTCAACTTAGTAGGTATTTTTTATAAAAAAACAGTAGTACTCCTTAATTACATTAATAGTAGGCTTGGTAATTAAATTTCTTAAAAATGTACATCGTGGTGTATAACTAAAACTTACCTACTTAAAATCAAATACCTATATTTATTGTTGAAAAAATAAAATACAATCAACGTACAGCGCTATATGCATTAAACGATTGAATAAATCAATACTACTATAACAGTTCAATTTTTACGAGCACTGCAAAATCAACTATGGTTAAAGCATTAAAGTAATTAATCGACTAGTCAACGGAGGTTAATTTAACAGTCTAGTTGTATTAACGAATAATACGTCAACGACCCATTGCTAGTTGTAACTAGGTTTGATCTCGCATTTTTGCAGGGTGTGCATTCTTGTACTATTTATTATTCTTTTCCTTATACTCCATAATAATATAAATATTTTTTAACCTATTGCCGATGCAGATTTCAACAATGGCTACAGCAGATTGGCGTCAGGGAGTCCCGGACGGTGTTCGCAGCAGGTTCATCTTTACTTTGGTGGAGATGATGCAACCATCTGCAAAACTTGATCTTGACTCGGTGACATCGGACATACCTCTTCAAAAGTTGATTGAACATGTTAATGCTATTGAAGCTGATTTGTTCAAACGATGCACTTCACGCTCTATGTATTACCATTCATTAGCTGAAGAAATCTATTTGGTCAGGTTCAACATGGCTTATCAAAGCCAGATATTAACTTTTTAAATCTTATTTGCTTTGTTATATTGTACTTGCACTGTAATATTTTATAAGATGTTCTGTGTTGTATTATTTATATATACAACCATAAATAAATGCTAATTCTCTTTATGTAACCACTTATTCCCATTGTAAACGTATATTCTAAATGGACAAGTATGTTACACAAAAGATACATCAATTTATTTTCTGACAAGTTAGACAATATATACATTATCTGACATGTTTATTTCAAGCATAATATCTATTCTACAATATAAGTTGCCTGCTGTGACTGATTTAAGACAATATCTAGTTTGAAGTTACATGTAATGATATCATCTACAAATAAAAAAGCAAAGGTGTTCATTAAAATTAACAAATACATAATAAAAACTATTTAAGAAGGCCACACAAGGCAACTGTTATGTATGATCCTCTTTAAAACTTCAGTCTATGTTGATTTATGTTCATATTTTTAATTATTGGTTTACTTTAAATATTTATTTTCCAACAAGCTCTCCGTGTTTGGCATCATAAGCATTTTTGGCCTGCAGGTGATACTCCTCGCACATAGCAGTGATCTGACGGCTCACACTGAAGATCTGATCCTCTGATACTCCAGTTTTGTTCTTAAGTTTTTTAGCATAATCAGTGTTTACTTCTTTTATGGAATCTCTGCATTTGATGAACAAAGCTTTAGCATTTCTAGCCAGTGCTTCCCGGTGCTCCTTTGTTACTTTCGGAACAGGTACATACAATGTGGTCCCGTCTTGCTGAGGGTTCAGGTTCAAGCCTGAAGATTGTATAGATTTCAGCGCATCTGGAATCGCTTGTGGAAAGGAAGAAAAATTTATGACCAAAGTCTTTGGGTTCTTTCTAACTATTTGTGCCAGTTCTTGTAATTCATAATCTTTGCCTTCGAATTTCACTGAGAGGGATTCTATAGAACCAGTAGTAGAACGCAACGACAGATTCTTTGCGAACTCCTCTTTCATGTTCTCTATGGCAGATTTGCATCTCTCTCTTATCTTTTCTACTGGTACGAGTTCAGAGATTTCAATTGGATTAATCGTTACCTTGGTGCCCTTGCCTTTCTTGTCTTTTCCTTTATCTTTGCTTTTGGCATAGTTTCTAATGTCAGTGGTAGAGAAATGGTTCGCTACAATTACTCGTTCAGTTCTGATTACGACCTGACTAAACTTATTTCTTGAGTTGTTTATTAGCGGCACTAGCCGCTGTAATATTCTTGAACCCATAGCTATACCTTTTCTTGAAATAATTTATTTTCCCTATGGAGCCTATCTCATATTTCTATTCCAATTTCCAAACATAACCTCATTCACAGTCACAACACATTCACAACACAGATTACTAAAATTACTACATGACATATACACGTCAAATCACAAATGTGAAAATGTCAATCGCAACATTCGAGGTTTCGCGGGAACGTGAAAAAGTGTGTGTGCTCTCATTGTATATTTTTCTAAAACTTGTGTTCTTTCGCGAGTTAATGTGTAATAAATATGGATTATTAACCATTAAGTGCCGGTGAATGTGTGCGAGTGTGGGGAAACAGCACAATGTTAAAAAACATGCTGTTTGCGTTCTAACCAAAATTCCACTGAAAATCTTCAGTGAAGTCCACACCTTTACTGAGGGTATGACTTGGACTACACTTTGACTTTAACTCGACCTAAAATGTGACTTTGACCCATCTTTACGACTTAGACTCACAAAACTTGAAGAAAAAAAAATAAATAAAGAAATTTTAATACTTGATACTGGTTAAATACACTAATTGTGTGGAGCCAAAATAAAAAAAAAATTTGCAACTCAACTGACAGTGATAGACATAAGCCAGAGAAGCTATAAACTGTCAGCGTCAAGTCATTTTGACATTTTTGAATTTTTTGACGTTCATAAATTACTAGAGGTTCCGAAAGGAAAATGACCGTATTTCAAACATTATTAAATTTGGGAAAACGCTTTCGTATCAAAAAATCTCTAAGTTCATCAACTTTACCACGTATATGTTTATTTGTAAGAAAACGCTCAGGTATGGATATCATTGGAAACACTGCCAGAAATATTTGAAGGTGATTTCGAGGTTATGTTGGTGTATAGGTAATATTATTTTTGTATGTTTTGCAGATGTTGCTAGGAAGTTTATTTCGTTCGACGAGGTGGTGGTTCAGAGAAGAGCCGAGGCCCGGCGCAGTCTCGTAGTACAAGTTAACTCCGAGGCATCATATACGGAACTATACGGATATTGTTCAAAGTATGCCAGTATCAATGGAATTCATCATTACAAGAACTCGGGAGGAGAGGTAGGTATATTTTTTATTACTACTTGTACAAATATAATTAAGAACCATAATAACTACTAAATTGATCTCATTTAACCAAACAGTTCCTGGGTGACCCAGCTTTCCTCACTTTTTTGTGTTTAATCGCGTTTGTATAAACAATACAACTATGTAGGTAAATTTAACAAGCAAAACCTTATTTAATATAGAATTTTATTCAAATTATTTCCGAGATACACCTAATAAATGAATAAGAAAGTATGTTTGTTACCTACTTCTTCACATTAAAACTACTAAACCGATTGAGCTGAAATTTGGTATGTAGATAACCTAGACTCTGGAATATCACTGGATACTTTTAATTCCGATATTCCAACAGGAACAACGTATAAGTGGGTAAAACCGTGCGGCACAGCTAGTTTAAATCATCTATACTAATATTATAAAGAGAGAACATTTGTATTTTTGTATGTTTGTGTTAAAGTAATGGCAAAGTGGCAGAAGTATTTAAAGACGAAATTATAAAACATTGTAATTTATTTTCGTTTGATATATTTAAGACAGTTCATGACAGATTAACTATAAACTAAAGAGTGTCTTCTCTAACATCCACCCCTGTTAATGCCAGTCATTTTCTTTAAGATTTTTATTCTGGGCCCATATAGTGGTTTGGTCAGCATATCAGTAATCTGTCTGGCTGCTGGCACATAGCATATTGTTATGCTACCGTCTTGGATGCATTCTCTTGTGAAAAAAGATCTGATCCGAATGTGTTTCGTTTTCTGATGAAACTCAGATGGATTTTTAGCTAGCTTGATTGCACTTTCATTGTCTACACATAGTGTTGCTGGACAGTTTTTAGGGTTCCGTAGCCTGTCTGTCTGTCCGTCCGTCCGTATGTCACAGCCATTTTATTCCGAAGATGTTAGGACTACAGAATTGAAACTTGGTAGGTAGATGTATTCTGTAAACCGCTTTCCGATTTTTATACAAAAATAAGAAATATAAAAGTTTAAGGGGGGCCATCCAATACATAGAACTGAAACAAAAAAATAAAAATGTCTTCAAACCTATACGTGTCTATGTATAGGTCCTCAAAAATGACATTGAGGTTTCTAAAATCATTTTTTGTCAAAGTCAATCATTTGAAAGATAGGCGCGTCTAAAGTGATCAAATGTGTGTCCCCCCCCCCCCCCCCTCTAACTTTTAAAGTATGGGAGTGAAAAATCTAAAAAAAATATATGCTGTAGATCTCAATAAAAACTAACAACGAAAATTGGTTTGAACTAGATACAGTCAGCAGTTTTAGAGATATGGCGACCGCAAAGATTACTTTGTTTTTCATACAAACACTATGAAAAACAAAGATAATTTTGTAGTTGTGAAAAATAATAGTTATGGAATACTTAACTGTGTTACGGAACCCTACGAGTGCGAGTCCGACTTGCACTTGGCCAGTTTATTACCAGTGAGATCCAACATGATCTTTTTAAGCCAAATCATTTCTCTGGCAGTTTCACTAGCTGCCACTATTTCGGCTTCTGTTGAAGAGATTGCAACTCTGCTTTGTCTTTTGCTATTCCAAGTAATTGCACCTCCTGCGTACATGCAGAGAATACCTGAGGTGGACCTGCCTGTTTCCATGTCACCTCCATGGTCAGCATCACTGTAGCATTCTAAGCTGTGGAAATTGCCCGGCCTGTAAATAATGCCTTCATCAATTGTCCCTTTCAAGTAACGCATAATTCTCTGGACTGTAATTATATTATTTTTAGTTGGTTTATCCAAATTACGAGATGCAACGCTTACTGCAAATGCTATATCTGGCCTCGTACTTGTCATCAGATATGAGAGAGCACCAACAGCTTCGCGGTTTGGAAAGTCCATACTTATTTCTTTGTCAGCTTGAGCCTCACCTTCCTTTAATATCGGTGTTGGCACTGACTTACACTGACTCATGCCGAATCGTTCCAGCACACGGGCAATAAATGCTTTTTTTTTCCTTTCCTTCCCCCTCGGATCTCTGAGCAGTTCAGACGCGTCGAAGAACAGACCGTATTTGCATAAACATTTAAAATAATAAATAATAATTTCGTAAATAATAGCTATATATTGATAAATCACATACATAAAATTGCACCGGATACCAGGAGCCCAGAAATACGAGGAGATCGGTGGCGCAGTAACCGCACACATCGCTATCATCGTGTTCATATTGGACCACAAACAACCGACTTACCTGTGAGTTCATCTTTCATTTTGTCAACAAGTTCAACCGGCAGGGAGGTCTAGCTTATTTGGACGGAAAGCGTCTTTGTACGAAAAATTACGCTCCTGCATTCGGCGGCTGACCCCTCACACACTGTCCGAGTTTTTGCTGTACGATCATAGTACGCTTAGTTTGTATTATTGCAACAAGGATTATTATTAAATCAGCCTGTGCATAACTTAACGTAACTAACATGCCTCTCAAGCGTTCACCGGTAGTCAAAAGGCCTGCGCTAACAGCTGAACGTGGTAAGAATATGTCGGACTCAAGTGATATTTCTGATACTCCGACAAATAAGCGAAAGCATGATTTAGTAAAAAGCTCAGATGTAGCAGAAATAGACGCATTGAAAACCATGTTCGAAAATTATAAAAAGCACCAGGACTCAAAGCACAATAATCTGTTGCAAAAGTTTGGCGAGTTACAGCAGGAGCATAAGGTTTCTCAAACGTCTATCGAATTCTTGTCTAAAGAATACGACGAGATGAAAGAGTTGGTTAAAAAGCTTCTACTTGAGAAGAAAGAGGATTCGGCGTACATTCACTCTTTGGAAGAAAAAGTAACTTCTCTGGACAAAAATGCGCGCTCTAGTGGATTGGAAATTAGAAATGTACCTGTCCAAAAGTCTGAGACAAAGGAGGTCCTTTCTGAGTATGTTGTTAGTATTGGGGAAGCCATAAATGAGCCGATTAGTGCCAGTGACATTCGTGACGTATTTCGAACGAGCTCGAGAACAATGGAAAACAAACCAATAATTGTCGATTTTTCTTCGACTATCAAGAAGGAAAAAGTTTTGAAATCTATCAAGACTTTCAACAGAGATCAAAGAGACTCAAAGCTCAATTCAACACATCTGTGCATAGAAGGACCCGTAAAGCCAGTCTACGTCTCTGAAAGCTTATCGCCTAAGACAAAACGACTGTTTTCAATGGCACGCGAGTTCGCGAAAACGAATGGGTTTACTTATTGTTGGGTTGCACATAGCCAAGTATACCTGCGAAGAAAAGAAGGGGCTCCCGCCTTTCGTGTAACGGCAGAGGGCGACTTCCAGAGGATCCTCGAACAACGTTGACTATTAATAATAGTTTTCAATATTATTACTTTAATAATAACTATTTACTGCATGATTTTATACCATAAGTTCTCAACTTTTACTTTGCGCCACTGTACCCACATTATTAACACACACAACTTCACATTTCACAAAATCTCAAGTACATTGTCTCCGATTCGAAAGTCAGTACAAATACCTATTGTTACTAAATTTAACATACTCGTATGCGATTGCAGTTTAATTCGAATCGTAAAAACTCAGCTCCGGCTTCAAATTGCGCCCACATCATATCACCTTTCGAAACCACTTGTTAACCCAGAGACCCCTAAGTCCAACAAAATATCGAGTATGATCACAAATCCCATCAAATTTGGATATGGATGACATCATGGAAATTAATAAAGAACTCGAATCACTCGAAGTATCGACCTCCTTAATTGGCTCCCCAGAAGACTGTTACGAGCATATTCGCGTGCGCCATTACAGTAAAAACGCCATCTCAATCCTACACGTGAATATACGCAGTGTAAATTGTAATTTTGATGCTCTCTGCTTGCTACTGCAACGGATTGACATCCAATGTGATTTGATAATCCTTACAGAATGTTGGTTAAGTAAGGTTAGTGATGCGCTACCAATTCTAGACTCATATAACTCTCACAGTTCAGGTTTCAATACACAAAATGATGGCGTCATAATCTATTGCAAACAAAGTCTGAACTGTAATGTTATTGAACAAGAATGTAGTGATGCAAACTGTTTAATAGCTAAATGTGGTAACAACTTTGCGGTAGTAGCTTTCTACAGATCTCCCTCTATACGGAAGGCAGACAAATTTATCACAAGCCTTGACAATATTCTTGCATCGTTGACTTCTTTTTCTAACATAGCAGTTATTGGAGATCTCAATATCAATATTTCACCACTAAACAAAGACTGCAATTCAGACACATACCTAAACGTCTGTGCATCACATGGGCTACTGCCAGCTCACTTATATCCGACTCGTTTTGATAGCTGTATAGACCATGTATTACTTAAAAGCAAATTTAAGTCAACTACTATAGTTCTTGACACACCATTTACAGACCATGTTCCGACGCTTCTGCATGTGGACCTCTCTCAAAATTTATCATTTCAACTCAAGACTTTGGTTGAACGTATAGACTTCACTAAAGTAGCTTCCGATATAAAGACCTTTGATTTCAAAGACGTTTTTAACTGCACTGATCCCAACCTAGCGACTAACATCTTTGTAAACATCATTATGTCAAAAATAAGAAAACACACAACAATGCTACAAGTGTCATGCAGAAAGAGAATTAAAAAGCCATGGATCACAAATGGTCTATTAAAATGCATGAAAACGAGAGATAGATTACATAGTCAGAGTAGCAAGAACCCACAAAACCTGATTTTTAAACTAACATACACAAGGTACCGTAACTATTGTAATAATTTACTCAAAAAACTAAAACACAACTACGAAAAACAAGAATTCCATAAAGCTAAAAATAACCCTAAAAAAACATGGAATCTTATAAAAGAAATAACCAACACGACATTTTCTGCAACAACAGCAATCGACCTACTAAAAATATCCGATTGTGAAAAATCTTCCATTAATGAAGTTAATGCTTATTTTGGCAATATTGGTAAAGAACTAGCTTCTCGAATTCGTCAACCACAATTTGCAGATAGCACCATCTCTTATTATTCACCATCACAAAATGAAACCTCATTAGGTAATTCCATGGCTATGCTTGGTGTTGATGAAGAGGAAATTGATCATCTCATCCTAAGCCTTCGTGATAATGCCGCCGTAGGTTGGGATAAAATACCTAGTACTGTTATAAAAAACTCTCGGACTTCTCTCACAACACCCCTCAAGCACATTTTCGATCTATGCCTCTCCGAAGGTGTTTTCCCGAGTGCCTTCAAAAAGGCTATTGTCCACCCTATCTTCAAGAGTGGGGACAGAGGCAGTGTTTCTAACTACAGACCTATTTCCGTTCTTACAGCGCTCTCCAAATTATTCGAAAAAATCCTAAACAAACGTTTACTAAGTTTTCTAGACAAAAATAACATTCTCTCTCCTAATCAATTTGGATTTAGGAAAGCAAAATCTACAGAAGATGCGGTTATGGAACTTTCAAACGAAATAGTTTTAAATTTAGACAAAAAACAAAAAACGATTGGCATTTTCCTTGACTTATCCAAGGCATTTGACACTGTCTCCGTCCCACTCCTTCTTGAGAAGATGGATAAAATTGGTGTTAGAGGTCTCCCGCTAAAATTGTTTTCGGAATACTTAACAAATCGCTCACAGGCTGTTAAAATTAGAGATATAATAAGTGATGACGTTGTTTTGGCTGGTTTTGGCGTACCACAGGGCAGTGTTCTGGGTCCAACATTATTTCTAATTTACATTAACAACCTCTGTAATATTAAAATCCCCGAATGTAAAATTGTATCATATGCCGACGACACAGCCCTTTTAGTAAAAGGCAAAACTTGGGCTATTGCCCACTCAAATGCTGAACTTGCACTAAAATTTGTATTGTCTTGGTTTTCCAATAATTTGTTGACACTTAACATAAACAAAACGAAATATCTGACTTTTTCACTCTGTAATTCTTCACAACCACAATTATCATCCCTGAAAACCCACCAATGTTATCCACCCAAAACTGAACTAAGCTGCAACTGTCTGACTCTTGAACGGGTCCAGTATATAAAATATCTTGGCATATACATCGACCAAACTCTAAGCTGGTCGCAGCATATTAAGATTCTCACCGGACGAGTGCGCAAACTTATAGTTATTTTAAAAAAACTCAGGTCATCAGCTGATCTTTCAATTCTAAAGACCGTCTACACAGCTCTAGCTCAGTCCATCTTGAGCTATTGCGTTACAGCGTGGGGCGGCACATACCAGACGAGCATGCTCACTCTGGAACGGGCACAAAGAGCGGTCTTAAAAGTTATGCTCAAAAAGCCATTCTTCTACCCCACCATAGACCTTTACAAGATAGCTGAAGTCCTGACAGTTAGACAGTTTTTTGTGCTCAACATCATACTGAGGCAGCACTCATCCCTCCCATACCATCTTGAAAAACAGAAACTGAAAAGAAGACAGGATAGAATATATCAGTTGGTGTCATGTAGAACTCATGTAGCTGAGCGTCACTTCTTAACACTTGGTCCACGCTTATATAATCACATTAGCAAAACAATTGAAATCTATTCCTTGACACGAAAACAATGCAAACACAAAGTCCAAAGTTGGTTGATGGAGAAATCGTACAGAGAGACTGAAGACCTATTTGTTATTTTAAAGTAGTTTAACAATTTCACAACCTTTTAAAAATTATGATACGAAAATTCTACCAACACATACAAACATGCGCAGACACCCTCGCACACACGCACACACACACACACTCACACGCACATACACACACACACACTCACACACATACTCACCAACACACACACACACACACCAACACACACACACCTTAATTATATTATAAAATATTAAAATGTACTTGTTCATTTCATTATTTTAATTATAAAATACTAGTTTTTCATAGTTCAATCAATTATTCATAAAATATCAACAATGCAAATTATGTCAACAATACGGGAAGGCTCTGACCCTGTAACACAGTTTTTAACTAGTACGGGGTTCAGATGCTCACACTTTGAGATGTAAAATTCTTGTTAAGTTAATGCTTACATAAGATAATATTAACTTAGTTGTAATCTTGCTGTAAACACTGAGATATGAATAAATAATACTTTAAATAATACTTTAATACTTTTTTGGTGCAGCAAAATAGAACCATCAGAGTACCTTTTTATTTCCATTCCTAGAAAGTAGCTTGCATCCTTCACTGTAAGCTTGAAACGTGCTTTCATTTCATCTAGGAAACAGTTTGCTAGTTTCTCGCTGGTGTATGCAATGAGACCATCGTCTACATATAGAGCAAGCACAATTTTCTCTTTTCCTTCCATTCTCACAAACAAACAGGGATCAGATTTACTTTGCTTGAATCCAATCTGTACGATATAGTCTGTGATGCATCTATTCCAACAGAGTGGAGCTTGGTTCAGTCCATACAGTCCTTTTTTTAATCTGAAAACATGCCTCTCATCAGTTAAACCTTCAGGAGATTTCATAAATCTCTTCTTCTATCGTGCAGTAGAGGAAGGCTGTAGACACGTCGAATTGTGCCAGCTGTAGCTTCTCTCTAGCAGCAATGCTCAGTACAGCTCTTATTGTGCTGCTTCTTGTAACGGGACTGAAGGTTTCGTGAAAATCAACATCTTTCTTTTGAGAAAATCCTTTTATAACTAGTCGAGCCTTGTACTTGTCAACAGAGCCATCTGGATTAGTCTTTATTTTAAAAATCCATTTGCGTGGAATGGCTTTTCGACCCTTTGGCAGTTCGACTAGCTCCCAAGTGTCATTCTCTTTTAGCGAATTAATTTCGCTTTGTATAGCCTTTTTCCATTTATCTTTGTCTTCACATGACATTGCCTGTTTGAAGGTTTTAGGCTCGTACATATTTTTAGCTTCTAGAGTCATAATATGGTCATTGAACCTCACTGGATGTTTAAGGTTTGCTCGATCTCTTAGAACCATCCGACTATCTCCTCTTTCACTGTCATGATCAGACAGTTCATGATTGTCGGTTTCATTACCTTCTCCAACGAATTCTTCACATTCAGAATGAACTGACTCAAAATTCGAATCACTCAGTTCACCTTCTTCGGTCTCGTGATGCACACTTGATGAAGAAGGCTCTTGCAAAATTTCGGTTTCATCATCTGTGATTATCTGTTCTCCAATTTGTCTATTCATGTTCATTACATGTCGATTCTGGAGACTCTGAACGTTATGATTGAAATTTTCTCGTGAAAATAGGTGTCGGCTCTTCTAGTTTAGGCACATCTTCTTTAGATTTTCCTAGTAATGGTACCTCTTCAAATGTCACATCTCAGGACCTAATCAATTTGAAAGATTCCTTGTTCCAAATTCTATATCCTTCATCACCTTCATATCCAATTAGGATACCTTTTTGAGCCTTCTTTTGCAGCTTCTTGCGGTTAGCTTTAGGAATATGGGCATAGCATGTACAACCTAAAATTCTCAGATGCTTAATCGCTGGCTTCTTTCCGTACCACATCTCATGAGGAGACTTGCATGGGATGCTAGATGGCCCTGTGCGATTCAACACATATACAGTTGCATTTACTATTTCTGCCCATAAGCCATCAGGAATTTTTTCATGCGCATGCATGACAGCTCGTGCAGCTTCTACTACTGTCCTATTTTCACGCTCTACGCAACCTGCTTGCTCTGGTGTGTGAGGCATTGTGAACCTTTGCTTAATGCCATTTTCAGTTAAGATATTCTTGAATTCCTCACATACGAATTCTCCACCATTGTCACTCAAGATTCATTTGATGACGTGTCCTGCAGTTTGAGCTTCTTTCAAGAATATTTTAAGCTTTACAGCTGCTTCAGACTTTTGTCGAAGAAAATGAATATGTCGATAGTGTGTGAAGTCGTCTTTGAAAAGAATGTAATATCTTAATTTTATTTTTTATTTCTAAATCAATCAATATCTTAATTTTGAAATAGAGTATGGAAATGGTCCGCATATATCGGTGTGAATTAGTTCGCCAGGTTTTGTGGCTCTAACCCTTGTACCGAACAACTGCCTGTGCGCCTTTCCATAAACGCATTCTTTGCAAATATCTGATTGTGTATTCTCCACTTTCAAACCAAACTCGTTTTCTATTACTTGACGAACATGTCTCTTGTTCTGATGTACTAGCCGTTCATGGTAAACTTGCAATGGATTTGACAATAGCTGATTGACTTCCTGATTCTTTGGCGCTACACATTTAAGCTTCAACTTAAATAAGCCACTTCTAATCGCTCTGGTTCCAATTATTTTTATGTCTCCATTTACTTTCACTACGCATTGTGTCGGCGTAGACTCAAACATACTTTTGGATGAGTTGTCGTGCACAGAAACCACCGAGAATAAGTTTCTCTTAATTTGTGGTACATACCAAACATCCTTTAAAAGTAAGTGCTCAACTTTACCATTGATGTTGGCTTCAGCTCGAATGTTGCCTATGCCGATGGCTTCAATGGTTTGTCCGTTTGCCGCAGTCACTGTATGTAAACTTTTAAAGTGCTCAAAGCTTTCGTAGAAGTCACCTCTGTTTGTAACGTGACTTGTTGCCCCGTTATTAACATACCAGTTATCTTTATCTATTGGCATTTCTTCTACTATTGCTAACACTGTCAAGTTAACATTTGAAGTTTCACTGTCATTCGTTGGCTTTCGTGGTCGTCCATCTTTTATCAATTTTTGGCATTTTCTAACAAAATGTCCAGCTTCTCCTCAATAATTACATTTGAAAACTTTCTTATGTTTTTGTGTCTTCACGACTAAAACTTCTTGAGCATTTTCCGAGTTATCTTTATGTTTTAATGCTTTTTCATATGCACTTAGCTGTGAGGTCAGATTATCTATAGTACGATCCTTTTTTGTTATTAGGAGCCAACTTGACTTAAAAGCAAAATAATCTTGTGATAATGTGCCCAATATCTTGCAAATCAATAATATTTCGGGCAGATTTGAATCTAGTTGACAATTTAGTTCATGCCAAATATTCTTCAATGCAGATATATGCTTTCTTATGTCATGTTCTGGATCCTTCTTATAATCAAAAAAATTTAGACATAGATCATAGCTTTTGTCTTCGCTACTTCCACTGTACAGGCGTTCTAACTCATCCCATAACTCTTTAGCATTCTTGTAACGCATGACTTGATCGAGTATCTCATCCGTCATGTTCGTCGTCATCAAGGTCAATACTATACAGTCAATTAGCCGGAAATGTTGCAAATCCTGTTCATATTTTGCTTTACATGCAGCATCTTTAATTTCTGCATGCTCATCGGGCTTATGAAGCTTCCCTTCCAATATGTCATCAGCACCGGGAATTGCCCTGCTCACTGTCTCAATCCTGTACTTCCAATGCTTGTAGTTTGTCCCATCTAGGTGCATTATTTGTACTTTCGAGGCCTCTGCTATCGCCTTCTCCATGGTGATGTCAGACCAAGTACCAAATTTTCACTAGAACTTTTCGATTCTTTCCCAGAAGTAAAACTCTCGTAGCATCCGCTTCGTAACTTTATTTATTGCTCTGCTACCATGTTAAAGTAATGGCAAAGCGGCAGAAGTATTTAAAGACGAAATTATAAAACATTGTAATTTATTTTCGTTTGATATATTAAGGACAGTAAATGACAGATTAACTATAAACTAAAGAGTGTCTTCTCTAACAGTTTGTAATGATTTGGCTCAAAAACTACTGGACCAATTTAAAAAATTCTTTCACTAATATATAGAATGGACTTTCGGAATGAAAATAGGCTATATATTATCCCGTTTAAATCAAAGGTACATTCGTGGAGACCTAATTTGCAACCTAAGTCGACTAAAAAACGGTCGAAAAAACATGTTTCTTACGAACGCTGCTCAATTGCTGCTCAAATCAAAAAATAAATAGAAGAATATTTTCTATGGAAGAGTTGTACAACTTAATAAGACCTACAAAAAAGTCCGCGACAGCATATATCTATCTCTTAAGGTTGACTCACAGTAACCATTTTAATTTTTAATTTGTTGTTAAAAAATATTACATAACTTCCAAGGCTATTTTCAAGTATATAGTATTAATCATTATCCAAATAATTACGTTAATTAGCTTGGCCACATATTATAGATTTATATTGTCCTTTACAGTATTTACTATACTTTACAGTATAATACTTTACAGTATTCAAATGAAAACTCTAGAAGATATCACGGATTTCACATACACGCATCGCAAAATTAATAAAATATCTGCAGTGAAACCACAGATTAGGTCATAGTTACTTCGAAAATATTATTATAAGCTTAGCGATGCTGTAGATCCCCACCGATCACAATCAATTTGAAGTCAATATAGTATAATAATAAATGTTTACTGTATAAAATTCTATTGTATAATATAGTTATGATCTATATATAAACCACCCCGACTGATCTATGTATAATCTTTTCAATAAAAGCATTCCAATGACTCTAAACACGACATTTAAAATCTGAGCTGTAAGTTGGTGTGGATTTGAGTATTCTGTAGAGTACAAGAGATGTCCCAGCATCAGGTCAATGCTTCCATGTTCTTACAATATCGTTGATGAAGAAGATTTTCGAATTGATCAGACCTATGAAAGTTGATTTCATAGCGCAATTAACTAGAAAAAAGCTCATAGTTTTATAACGATTGAACGAATTTTCATGAATCAAAGCTAAGAACACGCTCGATGAAGACATCTATCAAACAAAAAAAATATATCAATAATAAAATCAAAATCGGTTCATCCGGTGGGGTGCTAAGATGCTACAGACAGACACACGTTAAACGTTTTTCCCCTTCTTTGATCCCATGATTTGATTATTTTGATTCAATGATCCCACTACCTCTGTACGAAAACCCATGATTCATGAATGCACATAAAACTTTCATTGGTAGGTATATAGCTAGGATTAGAACCAACGACCGTCGGATCAGAATCAGGGTAACTATCCTTTACGCCAAAGGGCCGTCCAATATCACTACGTAAGTATTATAAAACAAAGTCCGTCATTGCGTCTGTCTGTCTATTCGCAATAATCTCAATAGCTACTGAACGGATTATCATGCGGTTTTCACCAATAGCCAGAGTGTTTATGAGGAAGGTTTAGGTGCATAATTCGTTAAGGTTTCGTGTAAATTGGTTGAAATATGACGATGATTGTTAAATATGTAAATATTTTATATTTGATGCAACAAACTGATGGTAATTTTGTAGGCATGTTCTACCCGTGCGAAGCCGGGGCGGGCTGCTAGTATAATATAAAACATTTTATCTCACTTTAAACTTTACTTAATATGTCTTAAGATTCTTATATTTCTTAAGGAGAACTCTTATGCTTAGTGCAACCTGTGAAACTACCTTTACCTAATGCTTACTTAAATACTATCAGTCCTAAAGTTGTCAGAATGACAATTGTTTTAGCAATAAGACCGTCCATTGTCCATACCATTGTTATGTAAGCGTGTGTTAGCTATTTTATTTGTATTATGCTGGTTTGCTATATAGCCTACTATTAATAACCTTTTGAGCACCAAAGTGACATATACGTGACAAGCACTTGCGGGCCCTGTACACCAGCATCTTCAATAGAAGACAAAAACCGTACAAAACTGTACCGCTTGGTGTACAGGTCACGGGAGTGCATTTGTGGAGCTCAATAGGTTAAATTAAATGTATAATATACTATGGGAAATGGTGTGATTGTATGTATGTATATTTAATACTCTATTGTATTCTTTAACTTTGATTCCAGCACTTCATGCTCATCGAGTTTAGCACAGAAGACAACCTTAAAGATGCCATCCGAGCCTGCGGAGCACACCACAAAGACCAGGACGTCATGGCGCTGCAGTCACCGTTCCTATGGTTCCGTGCATCCACAGACAAGAAAGAAAAGTTCAAAATTCCTGATGGACTATCTCTGATAACAAAGAATGGAGAAATGGAAGTTAATGAAGATCTGTTATTTGAAGACCTACTGAAGTGCAAGACGGTATCGGATCAGATACAGCTGTTGTATGATCGTACAGCATTGAATGATTTAGGTGTTCGGTTAAGATACTTGGTCGCAAGGCAGGTGAGGTCATTGTTATTGCCTTTTATTAGTACCTACTATACGAATAAAATGCCTACCAAATAATTTATTAAATTATATTCAATGGTATTAGCAAAGTTTTTCAGGTTTTGTACAGGGTTAACCCAGGGTCATTTGATTAAAAAATAGTTAACAATCTTAGAGACATTTAGATCTCAGATGTATTTATGAAATACTTTCTATAATAATATTACTCTTTGTAAAAGATAATTTCTATTGTCTTTTTCTAATAAATTGCATATTTTCCAGGTAGAATGCATATTTGAGAGCATGTATGCCAATATAGCTGTTCGGCCATTTGGTTCATCAGTCAATGGCTTCGGGAGACTTGGCTGTGATTTAGATCTTGTGCTCACTAATGTTTTGACTGAAGAAATGGTGAGTATTGTTTTACAAAATAAGATATGCAAAAAAAAAACAGAAAAAAATCGAGTGAACAAAAGAGTTACAGAGCAACTCATACATAGCCTTACTTTATTTATTGACTGAGCCCAATAGCTCAATACCAATCAGAACCAATATTTTAAATGCGAAAATCTGTTTGTTTATTTGTTTGGGACTACTTCACGGCCAAACGGCTGGACTGATTTAGCTGAAATTTTGTAAAGGCATAGCCAGTTTTGTGGATTAGGCTATAGGATACTTCTTAACGCAGACAAGGCTGCGGGGCACAGCTAGTATAATATATAGTACTATATAGGATTATATTGATGTACTGGGTGGTTTCATGTAAATTTTATCAATATCCTATCTAACTACTTGTATATTCTATTCTATGTAACTCCTCACTAAGTCTCTAAAACTAAATTATTATTGTTTATGATATGTACCACACATACTCAAGTAAACCATGTTTATCCAAAGGTGGTCTTAAAGCAATCGCTTTTAGGGAAAATACCACTGATTGTACAAATAATGGGAAATACAAATTATTTATTTTCACCATGTAATTTTCTCTGTGCCCATCTCCATTTTTACAATGGAGACATATTAACAAAACATATGCTAGTTGCAAAGCAAACAAATGGAACAAACAAGTCACTTTATGGTACCTAAGAGAGGACACTAGAAGACAAGCGCTTCCGAAAACAAGATGGAAAGACGAAATCGACGGAGACTGCCCTGCACCATGTGGTGCATAAGATCGAATAGACACTGGAAAGTAAACAGTCATGTCTCGCGACCTTTATAGATATTGAAGGGGCATTTGATAAGACGACCTTTTCCAGTATCGGAAATGGATTAACAGCACGAGGTGTTGACGAAAGAATAAACAAATGGGTTACAAATATACAGTCAAGCAGAGTTGCTTGCATAGAAGGAACAAACGAAGCACGCTGCCTCGTAACACGAGGATGCCCACAAGGTGGAGTTCTTTCGCCACTGCTCTGGGTATTGGTAGTAAACGAGCTGATCGAACTCTTAAACCGGGATGGTATAACGACGATTGGGTATGCGGATGACCTTGTTATTATGGTCTCCGGCCTCTTCGAAACGACGCTCTGTGAAAAAATGCAGAGGGCGCTACGTAAAGTTGAAAACTGGTGCAATGAACACAGACTATCAGTAAACCCACATAAAACGGAACTGATCTTATTCACGCGCAAAACCAAGGTAGCTAAACTTAAACTACCGACGTTATTTGGAACCGAGCTGACCCTAAGCAAGGATGTAAAATATCTTGGAATATGGTTGGACAGCAAACTTCTGTGGAACAAACATCTAGACCACATTACTAAAAAAGCAACTAACATCTTATGGCAGAGCACGAGAGCTGTCGGCAAAGACTGGGGTTTAAAACCCAAGCTCTGTAAGTGGTTATACACTGTAATCGTGCATCCAGTACTCACATATGGATGCGTGGTGTGGTGGACGCGCACAAATCAAGTGACTACAATTACCAAACTACAACAGGTACAAAGACTAGCATGCACACTTATCAGTGGCTGCACGAAGAAGACTCCGTCGGACGCTTTAAATGTCATTCTGGGCCTAACACCGCTACATTTGCACATACAGCAAGAAGCGATGGCCTCGGCTCTCAGAATAAAATCTACGAACCAGTGGAAAGGCACAGGATCTACCACAAACCACTGCAAAATCATATCTTTGGCGACGAACGTCGTTCCGGAAGCCATCAAAGGCACGGACAGAATTGCGAGTACTCACCTCGATGGCAAGAAATACGAACTTTTAACGGAAGACAAGATGTCTGAGTCTGAGCTTCCTACGTACAAAATCTACACTGACGCTGCAAAAAATGACTCGGGAGTAGGTTGTGGTTATTACTCGTCAGAACTGGGTCTTTCAGCGTCGATAGGGCTGAACAAGACAATTACCGTCTTACAGGCAGAGACGATGGGACTGTTATTGGCTGCGCAAGCAGTCTTTTCACTAAACCCCACCTCAATAGTAGGCGACCAAGGCGCAACTCTAGAATTTGTCACCGACAGTGCTGCCATTATATATGCGCTAAGAAGACCTACAACTAGATCGAAAGTGCTGGCTAAATGCCACGCTATCTTACAAACTCTGGCAACCGAGTGCAATTTAAACGTAAAGGTAAAGTGGACGAGAAGACATGCAGCCTGTACCGGCAATATCTCAGCAGACAAACTCGCCAAGGAAGGTGCGAAACTGCAGGTAAGCGACGACGTAATGGACCTATGCAGACCGTCATCGATGGAAGTCAGAGACCTATTACGCCGTCACACAGAAAGTAAACAACAAAGGTTATGGAACAACACGACAAGTTGTAAACACACAAAAGTTGCTCTGCCAACTCTAGACAAGAAAATTACCAACAATCTGCTAAAATTGCAAAGGCAGGACCTTCGCCTAATAGTAGGCCTCATCACGGGACATTGTAATCTTAACTATCATCTTCATAAAATTGGAGCCACAGACAGTCCTCTTTGTCGAGGATGCATTTCAGAAGATGAGACCGTGGAACATGTGATCTTACACTGTCCCGTCTTAAACGAAATGAGAACCACAGCTGGGTTTGCATAAGCAGAACCCAGATGCAGAGTACCAGTCGCAGCAGCAGCAACAACATTTGCAATCATCATCATCACCATCTGCTTTAGATTTATCATTACATCCTAGTTTACAAATGAGCAGGCATACACACACACATTCACCAGCATCATCGTTACTAAATAATTCACCACCATCACCATTGGAAGCGTTATGTCAGCAACCTAAAGCCGTGCTCCGCTTCGTTAAGGAGCTAGGATGGCTAGGGTAGACGCTGGCAGGGGGAAATGCACAATACACCCTGAGCGGGACGTCAGTGCAGGTCTTATCGCCCCCATTACCAATTAGAATTAGAAGATGGAAAGACGATATCCGCATAACCTTAGGGCCATACTGGACCAAAGTAGCAGAGGATAGGGCTCAGTGGGGAGAGCTGGAGGAGGCCTATGCCAGAAGGCACGCCAATTTGCGAGACATACTATATTTAAGAATTAGAAAACGTGTATTGTCAAAGTTACTATTATTATTATTCATGTATTTATGCTCATATCTTTAGGTCTAGGTTTTTTGAATAATAAAGACATCAAAACAACAATACAAAATCATTATAAAATAAACTATACTATAAAAATACCTAAACATAGGGTGCTGTAGATGGTTAGGGTTGCAGAGAGAGTAACCTCCTGACGATGCGTGCCGTGTCAAGAAGTACCGCCTTATGTATCTGGCCCTTGATCCAGCCGTCTAGCAAGAGTCTCTTGAGATGCTATTATTATCACAGAGTACTGAATCACTCTACTACGTTATAAGAGTAGGCACTTCCCTACATTGTTGATACCCGAATTATGAACATACTTTGTAGCCAACCTAACAACGGAAAGTATTATGCTTATAAGTTTGATAGAAACTTTTTTTGCAGTGTTGGTTGGTGCAAAGTACGTTCATAATTAAGTGTTATTTAATTATGTATGCAATGTCGCGGGACTGATTATTATTGTAATTTTCTCTATGGGCCCACCAAAAGGCACAAAATCCGAAGCATTGTAACTCCATAAATGATATGTTCATGTGTAGACAGACTCGAAGAAGCGTCTGGTGTACCAAGAGAAGAAGTGTGAGGGAGGTCGCAGCCCGTGGCAGCGGCACATGGAGCTGGTGGCGGAGGCCATAGAGCTGCGGTTGGCCGGGGCGGCGCGCGTCACCAGGATCCTGCACGCGCGGGTGCCTATTGTCAAGTACTGCCACCAGCTGGCCAGGCTGGACTGCGACCTGTGCTATAACAACATGTAAGTCATCTGATAACTGTACGTAGTTTAGTGTATCTACCGTCCTACCATTCGCCATTACGGAGTTCCAGTCCCTTGGTAATAAGGTTGTAATTGCTATGTAGAACAAAACGGCTCAAACGAAAGGCTCCCAGGTGGGAGTGTGTCCTTGTCTAACAACCTGCTAGTTCTATATATGTTCTATACTTTATGTGTAGTATATATATATATAAGTCGTCTATACAAAAGAAAGGGACATACTCCGTTCAGGGTAGATCTCATCAGGACCGTTTTGCGCAGTCGAGTTATTAAATAGAAGGTGTTTGGTCCCCCCCAGAGCCCAGCTTCATCACCATATATACCATATTATTGCAATGTAACCAAAGATACTAAGTCACCTTATTATAATCATTATTTCACAATTTTTTGGATAAAAATTGTCTGATGTACTGAAACATGTATTGGGGGTGCACGTAATAGTACGAATCAGGGGAATTAGATTTTTTTTAAGTGTGATTTTTCGATGTAAGCTGAATGGCTCGTCACTTTTGTTTTTTTTTTAGGGTTCCGAACCCAAAGGGTACCAACGGAACCCTATTACTGAGACTCCGCTGTCCGTCTGTCTGTCTGTTTGTCTGTCTGTCTGTCCGTCTGTCACCAAGCTGTATCTCATGAACCGTGATAGTTAAGACGGTTGAAATTTTCACAGATGATGTATTTCTGTTGCCGCTATAACAACAAATACTAAGAACAGAACAAAGTTAAAAATTAAAGAAAAGTTAAAAAAAAGTTTTTTACGATTGCGACATCTAGCTAGGCATCAAAGATGGCGCTATCGTCTTTACCTTAATCTGAATCTCGGAAGCGGCTCCAACGATTAAATAAAATTTAGTATACCTACAGGGGATTTCGGGGGCGATAAATCGATCTAGCTAGGAGTCATTTTCAGAAAATGTTGTTTTATTCGTGTTTTCAATAATCAACTTTATTGATAATCAACTTAAAATATGACTCTTCCCGACATCTATTGGCGATTAGAAGTACTGTGTCAGTAAAGCAGTTAGATGCTCTCAATTAAAAAAATAGTATTATTATTCGTCAATAGATGTCAGGAAGAGTCATATTTGTTTGTTATAAAATACCGAGCAAAGCTCGGTCAACCAGATATATAATAATATTAATAACTACAATTACTATTACTACTATTACCACTATATAATACTATTCTACCTTTGTGTTAACGTTTACTTAGTTGGTGTTAGAAGTTCGTTAGAAATTCGATAGATGGCGTTCGGAACCCTCCGTGTGCGGGACAAAAGTCTGACTCGCACTTGGCCAGTTTTTTTTTAATTCAAAGCAATAAGTCAAATTTTTTGTTATCGATACTTCTATACTAATATTATAAAGAGAACATTTGTATTTTTGTATGTTTGTAATGATTTGGCTCAAAAACTACTGAACCGATTTAAAAAATTCTTTCACTAATACATAGAATGTACTTTCGGAATGAAAATAGGCTATATATCCCGTTTAAATCAAAGGTACATTCGTGGAGACCTAATATGCAACCTAAGTCGGTAAAAAAACGGTCGAAAAAACACGTTGCTTACGAACGCTGCTCAATTGAAACTAGATAGAAGAATATTTTCTATACAAGAGTTGTACAACTTAATAAGACCTACAAAAAAGTCCGCGACAGCATATGTCTATCTCTTAAGGTTGACTCACAGTAACCATTTTAATCTTAAATTTTTTGTTAAAAAATATTACATAACTTCCAATGCTATTTTCAAGTATATAGTATTAATCCTTATCCAAATAATTACGTTAATTAGCTTGGCCACATATTATAGATTAAAATTGTCCCTTACAGTATATAATTCAAATGAAAACTCTAGAAGTTATCACGAATTTCACATACACGCATCGCAAAATTAATAAAATATTAACAGTGAAACCACAGATTAGGTCATAGTTAATACTAAAATATTATTATAAGCTTAGCTATGCTGTAGATCCCCATCGATCACAATCAATTTGAAGTCAATATAGTATATTAATATGATCTATTGTATAAAATAATATTCATCTATATATATAATAATATAATAATTTAAACCACCCCGACTGATCTATGTATAATCTTTTCATTAAAAGCATTCCAATGACAGAAAAACACGACATTTAAAATCTGAGCTGTAAGTTGGTGAGGATTTGAGTATTCTGTAGAGTCCAGGAGATGTCCCAGCATCAGGTCAATGTTCCATGTTCTTACAATATCGTTGAAGAAGAAGATTTTCGAATTGATCAGACCTATGAAAGTTGATTTCATAGCGCAATTAACTAGAAAAACCTCATAGTTTTATAACGATTGAACGAATTTTCATGAATCAAAGCTAAGAACACTCTAGATGAAGACATCTATCAGACAAAAAAAAAACTATCAATAATAAAAACAAAATCGATTCATACGGTTAGGTGCTAAGATGCTACAGACAGACACAGATACACACGTTAAGCGTATAATTACCTCTACTTTTTGCGTCGGGGAACGCCGTAGGGTTAAGGTGGCAGATGTTCTCCTTGGTGGTAAGCTACTTTTTGGTAGATTTAATGATCCCACTACCACTGTACAAAAACTCATGATTCATGAATGCACATAAAACTTTCATTGGTAGGTATATAGCTAGGATTAAAACCAACGACTGTCGGGTCAGAATCAGGGTAACTATTCTTTACGCCAAAGGGCCGTCCAATATCACTACGTAAGTGTTATAAAACAAAGTCCATCACTGCGTCTGTCTGTCTGTTCGCAATAATCTCAATAGCTACTGAACGGATTATCCTGCGGTTTTTACCAATAGCCAGAATGTTTATGAGGTAGGTTTAGGTGCATAATTCGTTAAGGTTTTGTGTAAATTGGTTGAAATGTGACGATGATTGTTAAATATGTTCATATTTTATATTTGATGCAACACACTAATGCAAATTTTGTAGAACATATATATGTTCTACCCGTGCGAAGCCGGGGCGGGCTGCTAGTATTTAATTATTATTGATTTGATCTATTTAATGTTATTTGACGTGTGTAAGTGCAGATTTTTTATTCGCCCATATACTGAATAAATGCTTTGACTTTGACCTTTGACATCAGGCAGGTCATATATGCCGCAGAAAAAAAGGCCGGTCATTTACTGTCAAATTCAGTCAAGTTGACTCAAATATAACTGTGTACTCTCGACTTCCACTAAATTATTTATTTATTTAGGTACCCCATTTATATGCCAGTTTAAATGAAACAAAGTTTTATTTTGTATTGTATCATGAGAGAACAAGACGGCGGCGGCATCGAAGTCAACTGAAAGTTTTTGATAGATTTGGACCTATTGGACCGTAAATGACTAGTTTGTTTATAATAAGTAACATTTGTACATATAGGAGTGGAGTGTACATGTCAGAACTGCTCTGGCAGTTCGGGTCGCTGGACCCGCGCGTCCGTCCGCTGACGTTCCTGGCGCGGCGCTGGGCGGCGGCCGCCGGGCTCACCTCCCCGCACCCCGGCCGCTGGATCACCAACTACCCCCTCACCTTGATGGTGCTGTTCTTCCTGCAGCACCACGCTAAGGAGGGACCGGTGCTGCCCACTGTTAACACGCTCGTCAGAGCTGCTGGTGAGGTTCATTTTACAACCGACTTACAAAAAGGAAAAGGTTCTCAATCGCCTGGCCAGCTACCAGTTAGAAAAGCTGTCACCAAACATCGAATGTGTTCCGGCAGTTATCCTCGGGAGCCAGTTCTCGTTGTAGGTCTAGCATGCTTACCATCTTCGACCGTATCATCACTTACCAACAGGTGAGAATGTGGTCAAACGCTAGCCTATAAGATATTAAAATAAAATCGTCTATGTTTTTTTTGTAAACTTTAAACACTCGCGAAGTCGTTATACACAATCCAAAATTTCAAAATACAAAATATCACCGACGACGGGACGGAATTTTGGATTGTGTATAACAATTTTAAAAAATGTGTGTTACACTTCAAGAAATACAATATTTGCGAAGTTATAAAAATTAAAATACGGGACTTATTTAATGTTAAACGTCGAGTTAAATTAAATTAATGTTTTAGTGCGATACAATTTATTAAAGACCCGTATTATATTTATAACTATGTTTTTTTTTTGTTTATTCGCCGATCACTCCGTCAATTGTAAACCGATTCGAATGATTATTTTTTTAATGGCTTGGCTACATTTCCAATTTGGTTGGTTGGTTGGTAATTTCATCGGGATTGAAAAGTATCTCCAGAGATATAACGATAAACGTTATCAATACTTTAGTTAAAATTGACCAATACATTGATTGGGTTGAAAATTAGACTTTTTATACCCGATTATTTTTAGAAGAAAATTCGACTATTATACATCAAAATATTGATAAAATAATTGCTACAGATGGACATATCGTATTCCCAATTTAAATTAATTCAATCCATATCTGGTACAGGCAAAGAAGACGTTCGCATCGCAGAAGAAAACCTCAACTGCACATTTGTACGCGACCTGAACAAGTTACCCCCCGACTGTTACGGACAGAACCGAGCGGACCTACAGACACTTATGTTACAATTCTTCGAGTTCTATGCACAGTTCGACTTCCAGAACAAAGCTATATCTATCAACGAAGGGCAAGCGATAAGAAAACCCAATAATTTACCTTTATACATCATCAACCCGTTGGAGCCAGCTCTGAACGTCAGCAGAAATGTCAGCTACGAAGAATGTGAGAAACTCAAAATTGAAGTCAGAAATGCAGCGTGGCAGCTCGAGGGCATGGAAGCTCACAAATCAGACGACTGGGGCATCATCGGTCTCATAGAAAGAAAGACCACGAGAGGACTCAAAAAGCTACTAAAAGTCGGTAATTCTCACAGGCTGGTCTCCGTCAAAGACTTGTTCGAGGAAGAAGAAAATCCTCCGCAGCAAAAACCAGATAAAATCATAAAAGATACAAAAGAAAGTGAAGATAAGACTAAGAAAGGTTCGATGAAATTCAAGAACAGTCAAGTGGCGAGCGAAGTGTATCGGATACGAAGGGACAAGATGCTATGATGGTGGGATGTACGTACTTTGTAAATACTAGGTATTTGTATGAGTGTTGTTTTTGAAATGTTATGTTTGTTGACTGTAGCTGTTGTTATCGAGGTGTTGGTGATTGTTCTAATGTGCACTAACTAAACATTAAACATTTAAATACATTATGCAAGTTTAAAACTTGTTAAATTCCGTTGTTGATTGCGTTTGGTCTATAAAATAGCTTACAGAGGCACTCCTTCAATTTTCTCTCCGACATTAGTCGAAGTTATTTGCGGGCACACATGCTTTTCTACATCTACTTTACCCTTACTTTACTTATGATGTACACGTCATTTAGCGTAGCTGGATTGAGTCACCGAAGTTATGTGCGCTTTTCACAATGGCCCTGTGGTGAAGGAAAAACATCGTTAAGAAACCGACACCCCCGCACGGTGGTAAGACACTATCTAGTGTCCGCTTGGCCAGCTACCACCCTCAAGTTAGAAAATCTGTCGCCAAACACACGAACACAACATGTAATGTGTTCTGGCAGCTATCCGTGAGAGCCAGTTCCCATTCTAGGCCTAGCGTGCTACCATCCTTGACCGCATCATCACTTACCAAACGCTAGCACATATGATATACAAAAAGTCGGATATATGCAGAAGTACTATTTCGAAATCAGAAATCAACCATTCATTTGAAATTAAAGCATAAGTACAAAGTACCTGCAATATGCCGAGCATGTTACAATAGCGTGTACACGTATCATTTTGTCTGAATAAATATAATTAGGAACTAAAAATGGACCAAATCCGCAAGTTTTCTAGGCCTTTTACATTTATTATAGACAACTTTATATGTAGTATCGACGCTATAATTTAGTTAGTGCGCATAGAATAAGCATCACTTTGTTTTTCCTCAAGTGAGTGGTCGTTTTGTTACCAAAATATGTTCCAAATTTAGAAAACAAAACGATTTTTTGATTGCATTGGGTGTAGTAGGCGCTCACTTTAAACCGAATGTTTATATTATATTGTTATTCTTTATTTTAGGTGAAATTATTATGTAAATAAAACACTGAGTATGAAATGACATTTTATTTAATTTTCACTTAAAATAACTTGTTTTGTACAAAGTAAATTTATCTTGTAATGGAATTATAATAAACATTGCAAAATACTGTCAGATAAAAAAAATAATAAACATTGCAAAATACTGTCAGATAAAAAAAAAACCTATGGAGTGAGACAAATGTTGTTTTGAATTAACTAAATTTGACAGTATAAAAATCTTGTCCTCTCTATTTTGTTATTTATAAATGCATTTAATAATTGTTCGCAATATGTACCGAATTAGTACATACTTTAAATAATAAGTACAGCCAACTGAAGTATGCTTGCTGTAGAACATCTCCACACCAACCCCAAATTAAATTTGAAGATTTGTACACAGACACTTTACCTATTAGGAAAACAAGTGGGTGAAAGAAAATGAGCTGTTATTTTTGCCACTAGATATGCTAGCTGTGGCTAAGCAAAAATATTTTCGAAAGCTCGATCATTTGCGCCTGAGAAAAATAAATAGCAAATTATATTTATTTAAAACGCGTGATTATCATTACACAATTATGAAATATGCAAATGGTTTAAATGAACTTGAAATAAATAATGTTCGAATCATTGTCGTTCTGGTATTGTATGTTTAATATTTTTAGAGTTCCGTACCACATAAGGTAAAAAAGAAACCCTTATAAGATCACTCTCTCTTGTCGTCTGTCCGTTTGTCACCACCGATTTTCTCAGGAACGGGTGTACCTAGCAAGTTGAAATTTTTACCAGATACTGAAGTCTACTATAGACTTAGGTTATAAGGTTTAATTAAAATAATCATATTATTTATAATATATTGTTTTTTTATAATTTTTTATTTAGGGGCTTTTTAGGGTTCCGAACCCAAAGGATACCAACGGACCCTATTACTGAGACTCCGCTGTCCGTCTGTCTGTCTGTCCGTCTGTCACCAGGCTGTATCTCATGAACCGTGACGGTCAGACGGTTGAAATTTTCCCAGATGATGTATTTCTGTTGCCGCTATAACAACAAATACTAAGAACAGAACAAAGTTAAAAATTAAAGGGTTTAAAACAAAAATGTGATTTTTATTCATAGATGGCGGCGCTAACGTGTTTAGTTTTGTTTTTTCAACTTTATCGATAATCAACTTAAAATATGTCTCTTCCCGACATCTATTGGCGAGTAGAAGTAGCTTTAGTGTTATTGAGTAGTTAAAACAGTTAGTTGCTCTCAATTTAAAAAAAATACCGAGCAAAGCTCGGTCTTCCAGATATTTAATAATATTACTTAACAACTTTGTGTTAACGTTTACTTAGTTGGTGTTAGAAGTTCGTTAGATGGCGTTCGGAGCCCTCCGTGTGCGGGACAAAAGTCTGACTCGCACTTGGGCAGTTTTATTTTTTACACCGAACTGGGTAGCACTTGATCACTATCTCACCTGATGTTAAGTAATGATACGATCGATGATGAAGCGTGCTTTCCAAGAAGATACCTATTCACTCGCGATTTGAAAACCCCCATATATAACGCCCATATTTTTTTAATTTTGGCTAAATATAGCTATGACCATAGCCCCGTGTAGCTTACAAAGTAAATAATAATTAGCTAACAGACGAACGCTCTTCAACCACCCTATGCACACATATATTGAGCATTCTAGCCGCGTCTGTCGAAGGATCAGATTGAATGCTCTGAAATATGCCCACATCAAGGTGGTTGATTTCAAACTTCTCGAAAATATCGTTTCTTAGGTTTTGGGTACATGAGCATCCATCAGGAAATGAAAGATATCATCAACTTTACCGCATAGATTGCAATCCGGACTGTTCAGTTTTATCATAAGATGTTTGAATTTGTTTAACGGATCGCAACCTGTGGGCGAAAACAATACATTTTCGATGACAAATATTTTATTATCGGTTTTTATAACCAATCTGTTTTCATTGCGTCCCAGTGTAGATGATGACGTTATGAAAAAAACTTTTGTAGTTCTGATCAATTCGAAATTCGGTATACTCTTACCTTAACGATATTGTAAGAACTTGGTAGCGTTGACCTGATGCTGTGACATCTCCTGGAATCTGCCGAATACTCTACTCCTCACAAACTAGTAGCTGAGATGTCGAGTTTGGGCTTTTCGGAATGGTCTCAATGAACAGGTTATGAATACATCGGTCAAGGCTGATTTTACATTCTGAATTTAAGTAGGTATTATTTGTACGTACGAAATTACTTGTACTGTAGGATAAAATAAAATTAAAAATATATAGTTTCGTCACAGAATAATGAATAGTACAGTTTCGTAAAATGTTAATTACATTGACACGCAAATTACATTTTCCCATAAATAAACACGTTTGATTGAAATGGTTTACTCAGATTTGTTTTATGTACCTTTTGTCTCAAGATCATCATAACAGTACCAGTTTCATCCTGTTTTACAATGAGCTGTAAAATGACCCAGGTCCTGTTGTAATTGGAGGAGTTATAAACATAATAACTGGCGCAAGGTCGTATCGTCTATTTGTTTTTAGAACGATTGTTTTAGGTACTTCCTCTATTGTTACTGTATCAACAACTTCAAAAACTGTAATGTGATCAGATAAATTATAGGTGATCGTGACTGTTCCAGAACAATGTTCGTTATTACACTTAGTAAATACATCACTAAACATTGAGTTTGCTGATAGTTCTAAACCGGTAAGGCCTTCTGCCAAGTACAGAATATTTAACGGCAAAATTGGTGTTAATCTTTGTATTCTATTGTCACAAGTATTGCACTTTTTGGTAAATGTTGAGCTACTGTGTTCGTTGTACAGAATTGCCTTAAAAATCTTGGTGAAATTACACTGACAATCAAAAATTGTCATATTGCCTTGAGTAGAGATTTTATCACAAAAATTTACAAGAATGTCTGATCTTAAACGTAATACATCAACATCTAAATCGTTAAGAGATATTGCTTTAACCAATGCAGAGAAAGCATTGAGCTTAATGTACTACGTACTAGAGATGACACCACAAAGTAATAATTTGCGGTGCGCCTTGCGGTCCCTCGGACCACAGTGGACTTAGTCCGAGTCTAACGCCTGTGACGCGCGAACGTGTTATACAAATACGCAATTTCAATCAAAATGCCGAACTGTGTCTTAAAAACGTGCACAAACCATTCGAGAACAAAAAAAAAGATAGCGGTGTAACATTTCATCGGTAAGTAATCATTTTATTTGTTTAAGATTATTGTTTGACAAAGCTTGAGTTCACATCGACGCGCCGCCATTGCGTGCAAATCATTAAGCCATTCAGCGGTCAGCGCTTTACGTTTCAATGTTTCGTTTAACCATATAAATATTTATTTTACGCTGCAAGCGGACTTTGGCTTTAATAATTGAAAATTGAGCAATTTATTTGGCTTGGATAGCTCCTCTAGTACGTAGTACATTAAGCTTAATGAGAGAAATTCGAATTTATGCTGTCGATGTGTTGAGCTACAGCTTTATTGTCTTTATGAAGGACAGCATACGCTTGCAAGACAGCATCAAATGCGCAAGTATTTAGTAAAATTATGTATTTCATTCCTGTTTTACTAATGTTCCCGTTTGGCATCAAATGCACATAGTTTCTGTTACTTTTTGGTTTGATGGTTTCTATTAAAGATTTCTTGTTTTTTAAGGGGGGGGGGGGGGGGGAACGGTTGCAGCGTAAAAAAACAAACACTTTTTTTGTGATTTTTTATCTCAAATATCGATTGAGCAATTTTATTCAAACCTTCTATATATTATTGAGCATAGTTTTGACTATGTTCTGTAAATTTTTCATGCAAAAATATTGAACGACTAGCCCGTAACAGAGCTTCCCCCAGAATGTCTTGAAAAAAACAATAAAAAAATTGTACAGTGAGCTAACTGTACAATTTTTCTTTGTTTATAATATTGTCAAATTCTGCAATAACTGGGTTTTGAAGAAGCAATTCATCATTTTCTTCTAATGTCGACTCGTCGTTTTCCGAATTTTGTTCTGACTCCATTGTACTTCATCAAGTTTTTTGTCTTCTGCACATATATGCCAAATAATTTTTCCTTTGCTATTTCACATCTAGTTATTTGACCATTTTTAGGGTTCCGTAGCCGAATGGCAAAAAACGGAACCCTTATAGATTCGTCATGTCTGTCTGTCTGTCTGTACGTCCGTATGTCTGTTAAGACAAACTGTTAGGACTACAGAATTGAAACTTGGTAGGTAGATGTATTCTGTGAACCGCTTTCCGATTTTTATACAAAAGTAAAAAAAATAAAAGTTTAAGGGAATCCCATACATGGAACTGAAATAAAAAAAAAAATTTTCTTCAAAACTATACGTGTGGGGTGTCAATGGATAGGTCTTCAAAAATGACATTGAGGTTTCTAAAATCATTTTTTCTCAAAGTCAATCATTTGAAAGATAGGCGAACTTTGTTTTTCATACAAACACTATGAAAAACAAAGTTAATTTTATAGTTGCGAAAAATCATAGTTATGGAATACTTAACTGTGTTACGGAACCCTACGAGTGCGAGTCCGACTTGCACTTGGCCAGTTTTTTGTATATCTGTCATACCTATTTACTGCAACTATAATTAAATTTGTTATTATTTCTTTCGCAGTCGTATTAGAAGACTTCAGTATTAACACATTTTTGATGTAAGAAACATTTACGCATGTCAACATTTTTAAAACACTTAAGCCCGTACAAAGTTTTTATAAAGTGTGACGAATCCAGATACAATCTGGACGAATGTTAGTTTGCTACTCCAAAAGTGCAAAACAATGATTTATTTAGTCTTTTGCTGTATCAAATATAGTAAATGCTTTGATACAAGTACAGGTTTTGTCATTGATGTATCCATGTTTTTAGCCAAAATGTATATGTATCTAGCGTTTGAGTGGACGAAATCATCTGTGCAATTGGTATAGATGTGTTTATTTTTAGGAGCAGAACGTACAAGAATAAATATTTTGTTTGGTAGCAGCGCTTGGGGTCGGTTGGTGGCTGTATTTTCTTAAATATTGATCCAGTCGCATCTAAGCTCAATGAAATATATTCCTTTTGTGAAAAAATCTCACAAAATGTACGTAGCAAATTTGTCTAGTAATACACATAGAAGGGTTTCAGCGAAACGTTCCGGAGAACAGTATCGAATGGTGGCGTAAAACTCATAATCCATAAGGTCGGACGTCCTGATCCGGCTCTTATATTTTGAAGAGTTTTAAGCTAGGAACATAAGGTGGTTCTTGTGTGCCATGGTCGCCAAGGGCACCATTCATTGATTTATTCCGAACTTCTACTGGATATTCATTTTTTAAGCTAGAAGTGGGTCTAATTTAGCTTTCAAGATTCTACCCGAACATACAGACATACAAACATACATACGTACAGTGCAAGTTAAATAAAAGCTTTGAATATGTTATTTTATAACAATAATTTTTATAAATATATTATTTACTGCACCACCTGTCAATTTTATGATTAGGCAACAAATAAACTCTGCTGTTTATTTTTCTCAGGCGTAAATAATCGAGATTTTGAAAATATTTTTGCTTAACCACAGCTAGCATATCTAGTGGTAACAATAACAGCTCATTTTTTTCACCCACTTATTTGCCTAATAGGTAAGTGTCTGTGTACAAATCTTCAAATTTAATTTGGGGTTGGTGTGGAGATGCTTATTTTTAACCGACTTTAAAAAAAAGGAGGAGGTTCTCAATTCGTCGGAAGCTTTTTTAATTTTTTTTTGTATGTTCACCGATTACTCGAAGATGCCTGAACCGATTTGGAAAATTCTTTTATTGTTTCAAAACCCTTCCCAGTTGGTCCCATTAAAATTTTATCGAAATCGGCCGAGCCGTTTTTAATACATTTGCATTACGACGCATTTACTTATCTCGACGACTTACTCGTACTACTAACTACTGGCACAGATTATGTAATAGTTACTACTACTATACCAGTTACTACTCGAAAGTAGCCAGTAGGCACTGGCTACTTTTTTTTTTTTCTTCGTTATAGTCAAGCGTTTGATCACTGTCTCACCTGATGTTAAGTGACGATGTGGTCGACGATGTAGCACGCTTGGCTAGAAGATACCTATTCACTCGCGACGTTTGAAGTCGGTTCTTTTAGTTTTTTAAACGATCTTAAATTATTTAAAGTATGTACTAATTCGGTACATATTGCGTACAATTATTAAATGCATTTATAAATAGCAAAATAGAGGATCGGGTTTCTGGGAAGCATGACGTCATTGTGGACTACCAGCATGATGCACGTACTACTACGCCTGGTCCGGAGACAAAGACATGTAGAGTCTCACATTTCTTCTTGTCTCATTTCTTGCCATTCAAAGCAAAGAACATTCCTCAAGGCTGAATTAATTGGCTAAAATGGTGGTACCGCCCTAGGCGGAATAGCAGATATGGCCCCAAAAAATTTGTAGCAAATGAAGCAAAACTTAAAATTAGGCGACACAGTGACGTAACGTTTATTTTGTAATAAAAACGGCATTATTATTTTCACTTAATTTTAAAATATATATACATTTACACTACACACTTAATTTCTGTATAAAAAGTTCTATTTTAGGGTTGACAGTTTCGTCTTTCCGATCATATTTGCCGGAAGCCATCTCCTTGAACAATACAAGGTTATTTTGACACAATCTTTCTATCGCTTTTGCGTACTTAGTATCATTTACAGTAGAAAGTACGAGATCCACCAGGTTTTGATTGTGTGGGTGAAGTTTTATGATTTTGTCCGCGCACGCAGATGTCCACACGGATTCTTCTAAAAATATGTTGTATCGTTCGCTTTGGTCGAACACGCGGCACTGAAAATAACAGAAATAGTGAGTTAACATTATTATAATGTTTTTGAGTAACTTTTTTATTGCAGACTAGCGGCGGCTCGCGGTTTAACCGCGTAGTTCCCGTACCCGTCAGAATACGGGGATAAACTATAGCCTATGTTACTCGCTGATAATGTAGCTTTCCATTACTGAAAGAATTTTTGAAATCGTTTCAGTAGTTTTTGAGTTAAATTGTAACAAACAAACATAAAATTAAATCTTTCCTTTTTAGAATATGAATTTCGATAGGCAAGCATGTGACCACTATCTCACCTGATGTAAAGTGACGATGTGATCGAGGGTGTAGCACGCTTGCCTAGAAGATACAAGTTCACTCTCGACTTGAAGGACACAAGTAATAGCTACTCGGAAACAAGTCAGCCGGCAACGTGGTCCATTCCTTTGCGGTTCGGATTATGAAAGTAAAACCAAAACGTTCAGTGCGGACTGCAGGATATCCATCATGTATGGATGCTGTTTGTCAGTTTGCCTTACACTGATGAGGTATTCAATTAGTGATACGAGGTAAAAGGACAAGCACGACGCTCGCCTGATGGTAAGCGATGACGTTTTGCTATTACAGATACAGCAGCATGATACATTCTGGATATCTAAAATGTTGCTACGAACGTCACCGCACTGCGCCTGTTACCTTGAGACATAAAGATGTTAAGTCTCACATGCGCTGTAATTTCACTGGACACTGCCGTTTCGACCGAAAAACATTCCTATTTCACGGCCGAATTAATTGTCAAAGTGGTTGTATCGCCCCAGGCGGACTAGCAGAAGTTCTACCACTACATATATTGTACGAAAAACGCTTCAGTGATAAATTAAACACGGTCTCGTTTCATGTCCTACCGACCACCACTTTTTTATACATATTCGAACAAAAAAAAAAACATGCTGGGTAGTCTTAGAGGACTGCCGATAGAAGTGAAAACTGAGTAACTTGTGAATTGTATCGTCGAGATACAGTATACATATAGCTCATGGGAAGCGTGCGGTGACGATGACGCGAGTTCCATGATTTTTGTTCACACAAAAACTGCTAACCTGCCTAAAAGTTCACTTTAAAACGTAGACAGAGTATATTAAAATACACCTGGCCTTAAAATAACAATAATAATATGAGAAGGATAAAACTATACAATCACTAGTATGAGAGAGCGGCGGACAACATTTTTTATCCTTCTCTATATGCTATTTTATTGTTTGGAGCCAGCTCTGGCTCCCAGTTCTAGAGCGCCCATTGGCTTTCACCCACTTTCATGTATGACCCGACCAAATGACTAGGGGTCGCAATTTCGAACTGTTTTTTCAAAACCGGTATTTTCGGTACTGACTTCTGATCAATACCGGTATTCCGGTATTTCGGTATTTTCGATATTGCCGAGATCTGAACAATTTTTCGGTATATATTGAAATATCGACTAATGATAACACTAACTAGTTTAGTTTGTAAGTTTTCTTTAAGGATTTCAGAGGAATAACAAAAAAAGAATAAGCAGATATAAGAATATTAATGTTTTTCTACAATGATAATAAAACTTTACAAAGTATTTTAAAATTAAAGTTTTTTTTGAGATCAAAATTAAATAGTCTCCAACGAAAACATACATTTATGCAATACTATAATAATATATAAGTAGTAATCTTTAATCTAGTCTCACTCAGTCAGTTATCTTACCATACCACGTTTGAGTATACATACAGCTACGGCTAGTCGCTGCGTGATTGGTCGGCTGTCGGCACCAATTACCCCGCGCGAATTTTAAACTTGATAATCGTCGTAAATGTTTTATAAAACTACTTCTCGCGAAATATAGTTGGAATTATGAAATTACGCGCGGTTTTCAATTTTCATTTTGTTTAAACATAAGAATTACAAGTTTTATTTAATTTTTACTGAATATCGAAAATTCCGAAAATCCCGGTTTTGGTTAAATCAAAACCGGTATTTATAGAGCCTTAATTTAGCTCGGTATCCCGGTATTTTCGATATCCGGGATCCCGGTTTGCGACCCCTACAAATGACGTTGTCCATTTTATCTTATAGCTGGCATATGTATCACGTGTTCATCATTTTAGTCGGGTTTTATCTCTATAGCTATTTCATATATATCGCATACACTTATGTCTTGTCTATTTAATTTTCTGTCTCCGCTTCAAAACATTTAAATTCAAGAGCATACCTCATCACTAACATCATCCGTCATGACGACCTCCGACTTGAAGTCCAGTAACGCCAGCACCACAAACAAGGGCACACAATCTCGCATCCCCCCCACACAGTCCCTGAACATCTCTCCACAGATGGAGGCCACCATGGCTCCCAGCTTGTGTCTGTGTAGCGTGACGTCACCCACGGTGATGACGTCGGAGGAGAGCCGCGCGGTGACGTCGGCGGCGCGCTGACGGATGACGTTGTCGTCATCTTCGAGGAGGGTCACTAACGTTGCCAGGATGGTCGCTTTGTATTCGACTGAGAAAACATAACAAGAATTTTAAAAAAATGTAAAAAACGGCAATAGCCCAATCGATAGGGTGTCGGACTGACGATCGAGAGGTCGTGAGTTCGATCCCCACCCCACCCATTGCACTATTGACGTGAACCCACTCCAGACACAAGCATATTTATCTTTGTTGGAGGGGTTAACAAGAGTACTAGTAATGTGCAACCCACATTACGAGTAATCTTTAAAAAAAAGAAAAGAAAGAAAAATAATTTACTTTCGATACATTGTGATTGTGATTACCTACTGTGAAATGCGCACGACAAAATTTGCTTTACAAAAGCTCGCTTTTCATTATTTAGCTAACTAGCTGTGCTCCACGGTTTTACCCGCGTACACATCGTTCCCGTGGGAATATCGGGATAAAAAGTATCCTATGATTCCTACGATTCCAGGGTGTAAGCTATCTACATACCAAAGTTCAGCTCAATCGATGTAGTAGTTTTTGCGTGAAAGAATAACAAACATATTCTTACAATCTCGCGTTTATAATATTAAGTAAGAGAGATGGCGCTAGCGTAGATTTTAATAGCTCTCCTTTAAACATTGCCTAAATGTATGAGATCCTGCATCGCGCAAACGATATTTTTCGCGATATTGGAACTGATGCACTCGCTTCGCGATAAAACATCTCAATAGTTGAACTCGTTACAAAACGTTTTCTATTTATAATATTAGTGCGGATTATTACGAATTACTTACTGAACTCTCTAATAGCCAAAAAATTATTTAAAATCAAGGCAATAACAATAATACACTGTGGCAAAAAGTTTAGACTATATGTTAGTTTATCGCAAAATTTGGTGCTACTTTTATCTACTAGCAGCGACGGTTTCACCCGCGCATTGCCGTTCCCGTGAGAATACATGGATAAAATATAGCCTATGTTACTCGCTGATAACGTAGCTTTCCATTAGTGAAATAATTTTTGAAATCGGTCCAGTAGTTTTTGAGTTAAAACGTAACAAACAAATAAACAACCAAATATTTCCTTCTTATAATATTAGTAATGTCTATAAACTCACATATATCCGCATCGTCTAGGTCTCCAAGATCCATTGACATCATAGTTTCAACATTTCTCTCCAAATAAGAGACCACAACATTCCTCGTCTCGTCGCCATTATCCGCCGAACACAGCGAGAACATAGTCCTTAACACTTGCAGAATAGAGTTCAAAATAAGGTCGGGTTGTTGTAATTTGTCGGTGATGAAGTTTAGTAAGCTCTCTAAGTACAGATGTGTTAGCTTGTCGTGGCAGGTATCGATGAGATTGATTAGTTTTGTTATTACCTAGAACAAATATTATTTTTTATTTATGTCCCGTGGTAAACATACCTAACCCGCGTTAAAAACTACTTTCATTTATTTAAACCTTTTCCTTTATAAAAAATTTTGATAAAAAGTCAAACCGAATTAGCTGAATCGATACACGCATTTTTTTTAATAAGGTTCGCTATACTGGTCATAACACATCGACATATCATTTTACATGCTATAAGGAACATAAAATGTACCCTTACTCAAGTGATGTGACCAAGGGAAATATAAAACCCGAAACACCATATTGATTTTCAGAATTTGTTACCTACCCCATTTCACGCATTTAGGGGTTAAATTTTGAAAAAGTCTGAAACACGTATTTACTTATTTATTTACAGAAGTGCTTGTGTGAACTTTCGAATAAAAAAAGATGATTTAAACTTGTTTCTTTATACAAGATGATGTTCTTTATGAAGCCCCGTTTCCACCACTAAGGGGGTGAATTTTAGAAAATGCTTTCTCAGCGGATATCCGTTCAGTGGTTTTTGAGTTTATCGCGAACAGACAGACAGACAGACGCGGCAGGGGAATTTGTTTAAAATGCGTTAAATTTATTTACCTGTTGATCACCAACATTCCGTTCATTAAGGACACACCTCTGAGTGTCTCTCTCCAAAGTCAGCAGTGTCAGACACTTGTGTCGACACTCCACATATCTCCCGTCATGTAACCCGGCACTTAGCGTGTTTATGTACTCCTCATTTTTCCTCAACTCTTTCAGTACCTGAAAGACAAGGCAATTCAATTTAATTCTATACCCGAAAAGACAAAGAATTCACCGCTCCAAAAAAATAAACTAAAGAAACTACCGACTGAAATGAAACTATATGCGATAAATTACTTAATAAATACAGATGATTGCATTTAATAATAAAAATAAATAAACTGGCCAAGTGCAAGTCGGACTCGCACACGTAGGGTTCCGTACCACACTACAGTATTTTAGAAGATCTATCTTCTAATAATATATATAATATAATATAATAATAATAATATATATATATAATAATCTTTTTTATAACGCCATCTAATGTCTAACAAAGGTGTTAGGGATCGACATCTCAATATGTCGATGATGAAAACGATACGAGCGTGCGTAACGTGCAATCTGTTTGCTCCGCTATGAATTTCGAATTCAGTGTTTAAAACAAATGTTTTCCTTGTAATTTGTGTTAATTTTTCGCTTAAATGAACAGTGGACGTTTTGGTGATATAAACGGTGTTTTTATCTGTAGTTTCGTGGAGATATAAACCTATTTTGCTCGGATAGCGGAAGGTCAACAAACATATTTTTTCACGCCTACCTGATACTGGTGTAAAAATAGAGTGTATCGTGTCTGTCAGTGTTGCCACAGCCAGCTGGCCAAAAAATTTAGCGCTACAAAGCGCCATCTAGTGCAAAGTAGAAAAAGTTGTAACAATTTCATCTAGCGCTGAGCAATTGTAGCTCGGTATAGCGCCATCTATCGCTGCACGCCAACACTTTTAAAACCCTCGTGACCATGGTAAAGTGTGGGGGATGTGGTAAGTTCTTATCATCGCTGGAGGGCGCTAAATGCACGAAATGCCCAGGAGTTTACCACCGTGCCTGTGTGAATATCCCTGACAAGGTTCTGGTGTCCCCGAAGTGGACATGCCCTATCTGTATGGCTCCCACACCGCGTGATAACAAGCCCTCAACTCCGGTCAGGGGTACAGCAATGCAATATGTGGATGAAAATATAGAAGATGATGTGGTTAATCAAATCTCGGTAGAGCAGCAAGATTCACTCCTATCAGACCTACAAAAACTTCAGACAGCTGCGTCTGACAACCAGGACATAGCTCGGCAGTTAATTCTTGTTGTTGAGGAACTGAAGACGGAGATAAGTATCCTAAATCAGAACGAAAGTCAACTGAAGGAGGAGATTTCTTCATTAAGAACTACTCTCCGTGAAAATAGCACGAAGTTAGAAAAAATTGAATCTCTTGAGTTGGAAGTGAAATCACTTCGTGCTGAATTACAAGAGACTCGAAAAATTCCTATGTGTAGCGAGATTGTTATTTCCAAAAGTAAGACGGCGGAATCAAAAAGGCAGCATATGCTGAAAGGAGTGAAGCCGTCGCTATCTCAAGGGACTGCAGAAACTTTGCCTGAATCTTACCCCCAAAATAGTATTTGTAGCTCGAAGAGCGCTGATACCATTGCTTCTTCAATTCAAACTCGAAACGCGCAAGTGGCAACAGTAGCCCATACATCAACAGTAGTATCAAGAGATAAAAGTCCGACTTCAGTCCTTTTGGCCCCAGAAACTCAACCAGAATGCGAATTGGTGGCTACAGCGTGGACGAAAGTTACCAGCAAGAGGCGTAACCATCGTGAAACGATATACGGCAAAGGCGAAATTGATGATGAGTTGCAAACTGTAGAGAAGCGCAAAATGATACATCTGTGGTCGTTAAAGGAAGATACAACTACTGGACAAGTTATAAATTACATGTCTCGAAAAAAATCTTCAGGTAAAGATAAATATGTTGTAGAAAAATTGAAGTTAGAACATTCCTACTATGCATCATTTGTGATTACAGTACCAGAAACATTGTTCAATTTTTTCATGGCTGGAGAAAATTGGCCTCTTAACGCAAAAGTCAACGAGTGGTTTCGTGGAAGAGGTAAACAGTTCCAAGAAAACAGAGTCAAGAAGTCGACGTTGCACACCCAACAATAAAATAATCAGAGCATACTATCAGAATGTGAGAGGGTTACGCACAAAATTGCACGAATTTTCTACCGCAATCACAACCTCACAGGCTGATATATTTTTTATAACAGAGACCTGGTTAAATGATAGCATAGCAGACGAGGAATTAATACCGAAAGGTTATTCTATAGTTCGAGCGGACAGACCGGGTGAACGACGCGGTGGAGGAGTCGCTGTGGTTGTAGCCCCTGGATACCAGCTTAGAGAAATTCATTCCCGTGTGGGGATGTTAGGTTGTGGCTGTGAATTAGTCATCGCCGGAGTTTACCGCGGCAATAATATAATGTGTATAGCTGTTTGTGTTTATATACCGCCAAATATAAATGAGAATGCCTATGAGGTAATATTCGAGGTTTTAGAGTCAGCTTGTATTGAGTACGATTGTATTATGATTTGTGGTGACTTTAATTTAACGTCGACCTCTACTAATGTCAGCTGTCGGTTGGAATACTTGTTATCGTTTTGCGAACTCACTCAGGTAAATGCGATTAAAAATAGCAAAGGGAATATCCTGGACTTGGTCTTGGCAAGCGCAGTATTGCATCACGTCTCAGTACAGAAAGACGATGAATGGTTAGTCTTCCCTGACAACTACCATCCGCCACTATCTATAGAGATACAACCTCAGTATGCAACTGCATTGCAAAATCAAATATCCAAAACCAGCGAGTTAACTTGGAATTTCAAAAAAGCAGATTTTCTCGGTCTGTACCGTAATCTCATGTTTAATGACTGGGAGAAGTTGTATAACATAGATTATCCACAAGAGGCAGTCGATTGTTTTTATAACATTCTAAATACATCTATTAATCAATTTGTGCCTATGAAATCACGCACTGTCGTACGACCGAGGTACGTATATCCAGAGTGGTATTCTGCCCGCACTATTGCTCACATTAAAAAAAAATCTTATTATCATCGCACTTTTAAGGCTACCGGTACTTCATCTAGCAGGCAGGACTTCATGGAGTGGAGAGCAAGGGTTAAACTAAACATAAAAGAAGACTATACATGTTACAAAGATCGGATGGAAAGAGATTTTAAGCGCGATCCTTTGACTTTTTGGGGATATATGGCGTCGAAAAGGTCTTCAAAAAAAACCTCCAAAAAACTAATGTACGAAGGTCAGGTAATAGCAGAAGATAAAGCTGCTGATTCTTTTGCTAAATATTTTCAAACCGTATATTCGCAACACCCACCGAAGTTAGACGTAGAGGAGGCGATGAGGGCTGGTAATAGCGATAGTGGTCGCGTGCACATCGAGGCTATCTCAGAGGAGGACGTGATACAGGCGGTCAAGTCGCTGAAACCAAAACACTCTGTAGGCCCTGATGGAGTCCCTCCATACTTAGTCAAAGATTGCGGGGCGGTGCTAGCATCACCCATACATCACTTACTGCAAGTATGTTACAGAAACTCTTTTTACCCAGAGCAATGGAAAGTATCACGTGTAGTCCCAGTTCCAAAAGGTTCCGGCTCAGATATAAGCGACTACAGACCTATAGCTGTTTTGTCAGTTTTCGGCAAGTTGTTTGAGTCGGTGTTACATTGTCACATTAGTAGGCAAGTAGAAAGTCAACTGGCTGACGAACAGCATGGATTTAGATCTGGTCGTTCTACCTCTTCAAACCTCCTATCCTTTTGGTCGTACGCAGTTGATGCCGTAGACTCAGGAGTGCAAGTAGACGCAGCCTATTTTGACTTCCGAAAAGCATTCGATACTGTGGACAATGATATTCTCCTGCGTAAACTCTCTATGGCCGGATTCACTCCACACTTGCTGCGCTTTTTCAGCTCATACTTACGTAACCGTAGACAATACGTACAGTACAATGGTTACATATCGGAGCCTTACTACACATATTCAGGCGTGAGTCAAGGGAGTAATCTGGGGCCGCTAGAGTTTTTGCTAATGATAAATGACTTGCCGAGAGTTATCAACACGGCTCGGTGTTTGCTGTTTGCGGATGATTTGAAGCTCTTCCTGAAAATTAGAGACCTCGAAGACACTGATCTTCTGCAGCGCGACATAGATGGCATAATGCGGTGGAGCGTAGATAACAACCTCTCTTTTAACGAAAATAAATGTAATGTCATAACCTTCAGTAGATCAGATAACCAACTAGCAGCTGATTATCACCTTAATCACACGGCGATAGAGAGGGCAAATACTGTGCGGGATCTCGGGGTCACGATGAGTGCAGACTTATCATTTCGAGTGCACATAGTTAAAATATGTGCCCAAGCTTTTAGAATGCTTGGTTTTGTGCTTCGGCAAGCGCGACTACTAGATAGCGTACCGGCTATTAAAGCCCTGTATAACGCCTTGGTCCGAAGCAAGTTGGAAAGCAACGCCATCATATGGAGCCCTTATGAACTCAAGTACACCCAAATGGTGGAAAAGCTGCAGAAAAAGTTCATAAGATGGCTTTATATGAAACAGTACGGATATTATGTTGGCTATCCTTTCCTGTACCCAAGCGAGTATCTCCTCGGAATGACGGGCTATAACACTCTGGAAGTGAGGCGCACGCTCTCACTGATAATAGGTATAGCTCGAATGATTGTTGGGGAAGTGAGCAACCCTTACATCTTGGGAATGATAGAATTCGCCGTCCCAGACAACTACAGTAGGGTACGCCGACGTAAGTTGTTCGCCAGCTCACGCTGCAGGACTAAGGTAGGCAGTTATGCGCCTTTACCACGAGCTGTGCAACTACTCAATGCTGTGCTGTACCGAGACCAAGAACTAGATTTATTTAACAGTTCAATGAGTGACCTTCGAAAGTCAATATTAATTTTTATGTCGGTAGTCGGATTGCCCAAATAGTTTTATTATTATTAGTATTATTTTTGTGTTGTTTCCGTTTTTGTTGAAATGTATTGTTTTTTCTAGTTAATTTAGCTGTGTAATGTGTTTTTTATCTTTAACAGGTAACTGGAAAGGCGATTTGGTGAAATACTGTAATGCCTCTCTAGTATAATATTTAAATAAATAAATAAATAAATAAATAAATATAACGCCATCTATCGGACGTTTACCTAACTAAGCGTTCATAGATGGCGTGAAATGGCGAAAAAAACACGTTTCTTTTATGGGGACTCTCTATTATATTAACCTTTATTCTGTTTTTAGTATTTGTTGCTATAGCGGCAACAGAAATACATCATCTGTGAAAACTTCAACTGTCTAACTATCACGGTTCATGAGATACAGCCTGGTGACAGACGGACAGACAGACAGACAGACAGACAGGCAGACGGACAGCGGAGTCTTAGTAATAGGGTCCCGTTTTACCCTTTGGGTACGGAACCCTAAAAAGCACTTCTGGCTGTGCAGGTATTAAGGCGATCATGAAAGTGGAAGCAGCTAAAGACGTGTGTCAGGATCGTAGCATGTGGAAAGATGTAGTCTCAGCCTACCCCAACGGGAAAAATGATGTGATTTTATGTATGTATTTAATAATTGACTTGCTTTGCTTGTCTGTGTGCTTGACGTCTTTTTAAATGATTTTTATTGATGTTAGATTTTTTAGTATGCAATATATTATAGCTAGCTGTGTTCCGCGGCTTCGCCCGAGTTAAGAAGTATCCTATAGCCTAATCCATAGTACTGGCTATCCCTGTGCAAAATTTCAGCTAAATTGGTCCAGCCATTTGACTGTGAAGAAGTCCCAAACAAATGAACAAACTACTGACTTTCGCATTTATAATGTTGGTCGTGATTATGAAATAATTACATTGTACACTTTGTTACTCTTTTGATATAGCTAAGTGTGTACTGTTGCACATAAAAATCAATAAATGAATACAATAATAAATAAATACAATACCTCTCCATCGCAAACTTGAGACAAATGCTCAAGAAATCTGCAATCATCTGTGACCATAACGCCATGTAGTGTGAGCAAATAATTCAATGCAGACAGAACTATCTCGCAAGATTTGTGTGCGAGAGACTTTTTGACGGTCTCTACAACTTTCTCTATAGTTTTGTGCTTGTGAAGTAGAATAAGATATAAATACAGACAGTCTGCGAGACACAGGTCGCTTCCAGTGGAGGCTGTGCCTTTTTGGTTGGAAAATACCATTTGTTCTAGTTGTGTGGATATTTGTGTTAAAGTCTCTTCTTCGATTAGTTCTGGAAATCTGTAAGTATAAAATACGTAGTAGTTTCTGAAACTGTACATAACTAATAAAACACTTTATTGGCAAAAGATATATTTCACACAGAGTACTTTTTGTACCAGTACCGCTGTATCACTTTGAAGTACCAGTGAGTTCCAAACTTTTTTAAAATAAATCGTATAGGCTAGCGTTTGACCACTATCTCACCTGTTGGTAAGTGATGATGCAGTCTGGGATGGTAGCACGCTAGGCCTAGAATGAGAACTGGCTCTCAATTGATAAAGGGTACTTATATAACAGTATATAAGTCAAATGAAATGTAAATGTTACCTCCATACAATCAAGTTGATCACACCGACATATTCTCTAACAACTAGATAGCAAGGCTGCCCTAACACCCGCAGAGTATGTACGACCACCCCCCGCAGACACGTGACGTCACGCGGACGGACGGACGCGGGCGGCGAGTCTAATAGTCGGCGCAATTGGAGCAAAACGCCGTGTGCTTGGTTACTTGGAGTCTGCGGGGCCGATACCAGACGGAGCATCTTCTCTACTTGTGGGAAGTATCTGGAAGTAGGACGTTTTAATTAATCTGTCTAGAAAGTCTACCGAATGAAATTTTGGATTGTGTTTAACAATTTCCTTACCAACAGGTGAAATAGTTGTCAAAAGATAAGACATCTCATTGTACTACCGATATCTTATCTTATGTACTGCTTTTCTTATGTACGTATGTAACGCGATATAGTAGCCCACCAGCCTGGCTGCTCAGACATAGCTCTGGAGAGAGATCCATGGAAGGTTATGGGACAGACCTTTGCCCAGCAGTGGGATACAACAGGTTAAGAAAAAAAGGGTGCGTAAAAAGGTACGCGTTAGAAGTGAAACTGCCGGATTAATTCAATGTATTTCTCAACATCACTATTGTTTGTACAACTCCATCTGTTGAACTTTAGCGAATACATCTTCGTAGTTACGCCGTACTACAATAGAGGGCGTTTATATAAATATAAATAGGCGCTTACGTCACTTCCGATGCCTTCCGTCAAATTTTACCGCAGTGCGTCTCAAAAAATTTCACCTAAAAAAAATTGATGGTATGTGTAATACGTACTCTGTCGGGGTGACGAGTGGTCGCAGCGCGTGCGCAGCCAGCTGTCTCGTCTTCAGCACTGCGCTGTGTGCACATCGCTGCACCAAGGGGACGAACGCTGCCAACTGTTACAAACACATGCCATTTTACTTATCCTACTAATGCGAGTATTACGAAGGCGAAAGTTTGTGTGTGTGTTTGTTACTTCTTCACACTAAAACTACTCAACCGATTGATATAACATTTGGTTTGTAGATAGCCTAGACCCTGGAATAACACATAGGGTACTTTTTATCCCGATATTCCCACGGGAACGATGTCTACGAGGGTCAAACCGCGGGGCACAGCTAGTTATTACATAATTCAAGATCGTTCACTAAACTAAAAAAAAACCAACATCAAATACCGCAAAGGTTTGAGTTGTTTAACTCCATATCTCTGGAGATACTTATCAGATCTTGATAAAATTACAATGGTCTTCAATGGTCAATTTAAATGATCAAACGGGAAGCATGATCTCTCAAAAAAAATCCAAATAGGTTGTCTAGAGCGGCACGCTGAGCAGAATGGAATAGACTCACAGCGAGATCTGTCACACACAGCAAGAACCCTGTCACACACAGCGAGAACTCTGTCACACACAGCGAGAACCCTGTCACACACAGCGAATACTCGCTGCGAATCGCAGCGATTTCTCGCTATGACCTAAGCTTCGATCAACAAGCGACAGGATGCTATGTAGCAGTTCGCTAGCTTACAGAGTTAAGGTTCAGATTCTAACTCTAGGCACACACTGCAAGCCCTAAGGGCACGACTCAGTTGAATCTAGGCCTAAACTTTCCAGCATAATATAAAATTAGTTAAAATTGTTGAAAAAAAGAGGGTGCTTATAAAGCTACGCGTTAGAAGTAAAAGTTCCTTCACCGATTGGGAATTCTTAGCGGGATGAATACCCGCATCATAGCGAATACATCTTCGCAGTCACGCCGTTCTACGATAGAGGGCGTTTATAAATATAATATATAACATAACGCTTACGTCACATCCGCTGCATTCGGACCGTGACGCTACGTCACATCCGTTGCATTCTACCCCAGTGCGCTTAAAGAAGTCTACAAAACACGCACCGAATCATTTAAAAAGATACTTACCTTCAAATTGGAGACAGCGCCCTCTAGCGCGGAGGGGTAGAGCCGCGCCAGCACTAACAGCGCGGGGAACGGGGAGGGAGTGGGGGAGGAGGGAGAACACCGAGATAACTTGTCCTGGAAAATAATAAAAACTTGTTTACAGTTTGATATACGCAGGGTTTTGAGGGCCCGGTGGCGTAATCGGGAGAACGGTCGGCTTTGATGCCGTGGTACCGAGTTCAAACCGCCGTGCACCAATGGATTTTTCTATAGAAAAATGTATGTGCGCTTCTCACAGTGGCCCTCCGGTGAAGGAAAATATCGTTAAGAAACCAAAAACCCCCGCATGGTGGTAGGACACTATCTAGTGTCCGCCTGGCCAGCTACCACCCTCAAGTTAGAAAATCTGTCGCCAAACATCTAATGTGTTCCGGCAGCTATCCTTGAGAGCCAATTCCCATTCTAGGCCTAGCGTGCTTACCATCTTCGATCACATCATCACTTACCAACAGGTGAGATAGTGGTCAAACGCTAGCCTATAAAATATTTAAAAAAAAAGAAAAAAAAAGGGTAGCCGGCAGTGACTGGAGGAGAAGAGCTGACGACAGAGCTCAGTGGCGTGCATTGGGAGCAGCCTATGTCCAGCATTGGACTGACGTGGGCTGATAATGATGATGATACAGTTTGAAACGCATGAGTGCCTCTATCTGTGTGTTAACAATAAAAATATTGTGTCAAAAAAAAAAAAAAAAATTAATTTATTTGCCGAATGTAGGTATACATGCATGTTTATTGTTACATAATAATTATATTAGCGCCTCATACATTCTACCATGATCCATGGCGTGCAAATATCGGATTATATCTAAAACTAGCTGACCCGGAAAACGTTGTTTTGCCATATAAATAATTTCGTAGTAATTTCTAGTGTAGACAAAAAATAGCTTACTTATTGTAAGTATGTATCAGGAAAAATGATTAAATTACTAAAATGGCTATTAAAAAATAAGGGTTGATCGTAGAAGGGTGAAAATTGAGGATTGTATGTATTTTTGTATGTTGTATCATAAAAAAATAGAAATTAAAAATTTTGTCTAAAAAAGAAAATTAAAAATTTAGGGGTGGACTACCCCTAACATTTAGGGGGATGAAAAATAGATGTTGGCCGATTCTCATAGATACCGGATAAGCACAAAAAATTTCATCAAAATCGGTCAAGCCGTTTCGGAGGAGTATGGCAACGAAAACTGTGACACGAGAATTTTATATATTAGAGATTAATTACAGTATTTTGTTATTCTTATGTTTTTAATTATATGTCATTCGCGATTCAATATAAAATTTATTAAATAGTTTTTATACATTTGATAGAAATTATGATGTCAAAAATTTTAATAAAATGAATAACAAATGCAATAAAATAATAATCAGAATGTAATTGGAATGATAATGAATTAATAACTGCCGACCGGCCCGTGTCCACGTTCTTCACCCTTGTTATGTGGTCGGACAGTCTCGTACTGATGTTGCGACGGGTGTCGCCGATGTAACTCTTACAGCAATCGCATGGAGTCTGGTACACGCCTGGAGTATGCATCGGCTGTCTGTCTTTGAGCGAACGTAACAATTGCTGTAATCGTCCTGGCGGGCGGTAGAATGTCCGGATGTTGTAGTTACGTCGTAAGAGTGTACCTATCTTATCCATAACTCCTCTCACAAAGGGTAAGTAGATCGGCGCCCGGTCCACAGCAGTTGGTCTTTCACGCTCTGCGCCATTTACCCATCGCCAGCATTGTCTCCAATTATAACAGTTTTCCTGTAGAACTTCTTTGAGGTGGTCCAGCTCAGTATTAATATACTGAGGATCACATATGCGGAGGGCTCGGTTAATTAGAGACTTCGGCACTGATGCTAGCTGTGAGTGATGGTGGTGAGAGTCTGCTCTCAGATACCTGTCGGTATGGGTCGGTTTTCTGTACACTGTGTGTGTCACCCTGCCATTAGGCATCCGCATAGCTCTAACATCCAAAAAAGGAACACGAAGGGGTACTGCCGGTATCCCTTCGTGTTCCTCTTCCACTGTGAATTTAATCTTCTGTGCACTGAATTCAGATGATATAAGAATGGCTGCAGCACGTCCTTGTTTATGATGGCAAAGACGTCCACATACCGCCACCAGAGACGTGGTTTAACGGATGTGTTTAATGCTTCCTCTTCGAACCACTCCATAAAGATGTTTGCAACCACTGGAGCAATTGGGAAGCCCATATGTCAACTTCGACCTTACCACGTGAGTAGTTTACCGGTTAAATAGTTATAATGGATTATACTCACGATACGTTTAATAAAATTATATCATGTATTTTTGTGAATTCCTGAAGCCTTTTCAACATAACCTTTTCGAAAATTTTTGACATGATGGGTATGAGTGTTACAGGTCTATAATTGTTTGTATCTGTTGTATCTCCTTTTTTAGGGTTCCGTAGTCCTGACAAGGAACCCTTATAGTTTCGTCATGCCCGTTTGTATGTCTGTCTGTCCGAGGTTTTGCTAAGAGACCGTTATTACTAGAAAGCTGTAATTTTGTGGGGGTATGTAAATAAATGAGGCCGACAAAGTGCTGAAATAAAATTTTGAAAAATTTTTGATGAGTAGTGGGGATGCATTTTTTATTCATCGTCTACCCCATCGTGTGGGATATCGTTGAATAGGTCTTTTAAAATGATTTCAGGGTTGCTAATACCATTTTTCGATTGAATGCTCCATTAACGAAATATTAAACTTTAAAGTGCAAATTTTTGTTCCAGTAGGGCGTCCCCCCCCCCCCACTAAAAGCTAAACTGCTGCCTTGAAAAATTTGGAAAAATTCGTGATAATAGCGCATTTCATGAACTTAAAAGGAAAATTATAGCGGTTAAGATAACTTTATTAGTTTAGCAGTAATAGTCGTTGAACTTGAGTGTTGGATAATTTTGTGCCAAATACAAAATCCTAAGAATAAATCCTTAAGTGACAAAGACGGAGTACCTAGTTGCTTGTTTATAACGGGTAAAGACTTGCATTGAATAATAAGCTACTACGGAACCCTACACGGCGCGTGGCCCGACGCGCACTTGGCCGGTTATTGAATAATGGTTTAACAGTTGGTTATTATAAAATGTCGGGGGACATCCCTTCTTCAAATGAAATGTTTATTAGGTAACTTAATGGTGTGCGTGTGTGTATAGATTTCGCACATGATTTTATTACATTGGTTGTAATATTATCGATACCTGCTGACTTCGTATTATTTAAATGCATTATAATTTGAAAAAATTCTGCATCATCAGTGGGCCTTACAAATATTGTTTGTGTGTTTTGTCTTGTCAAAGTTTTATTTATTTCGTCAACATTATATTTAAAATTATTTCTGTTTGTCAATTGTATGTAATAGTCATTAAAAATGTCACTTATTATGTTAGGATCATATGGTATTGGTAACAGACAACCACTCGACCTAATCTGATCTGATGTTAAGTGACGATGCGGTCGAGGATGGTAGCACACTAGGCTTACAATGGGAACTGGCTCTCAAAGACAGCTGCCGGAAAAAGTTGGATGTTTTATTTTTTGAGTTCATGTTTTTTCATTTAACATCTTATAGACTGCTAGATGTATCAAAATTACCAGTTCACACAGCGCCACTGTTTCCACTCGTTTTCCAAACAGGCACCAAACACTGCTGCCACCAGTGGTCACACATTAAGTACCACCCAGCGATCAAGTGTAAGATGAAGTACTAGTGTTCAGTTAGAAAGACAATAAGAAATAGATGTTACCAGCATGAGATCATATATGCGCGGGTATCTCTGGAAGAAGACGCGGCCCGTCATCATGTTCCGCACGTCGAGGTCCGCGTGCGAGCGCGCCGGCCCGCGCGGCACGCCGAACACGCGCACGCACAGCGCAGACAGTAGCAGGCACATTGCTGTGCGCTCCTGTACATTATCATCACATTATATATAATCAAAATATATATATAATCAATATAATCAAAAACAATCTTTGTTTATAAGATCGTTTAAAAATCTAAAATAACCGAGTTCAATGCCGCGTATTAATTTTCAGTACCAATTTTGAAGTGTTTATCTGCATATCTCTGGAGATACTTATCAGACCTCGATAAAATTACCATGGTACTACACTTGGGATATCACCTTTCCAACAAAAAAAGAATAATTCAAATCGGTTCATAAACCACGAAGTTATCCGCGAACAAACAAAAAAAAAACATATATACGGTCGAATTGAGAAACATCCTCCTTTTTTATATGAAGTCGGTTAAAAAACTTTTATTAAGATAGTTTAAAAACTGTGCATAGGGGAGTATTGGTTCCCACACTCATGTATGGTAGTGAATGCTGGGTATGGCAGAAGAAGCATGAAAGTAAAATTAATGCTGTAGAAATGAGAAGTTTGAGAAGTATGATCGGAGTGACTCTGATGGATAAGTTGGAGAACAGCGTGATAAGGGAATGTTGTGGTGTGGTAGAAGATGTAGTGACAAACATAGAGAAATGGATGCTTAGATGGTTTGGACATCTAGAGAGAATGGATGAAGATAGATTGACGAAATAGATTTATGAGACGTGTGTGAATGTGCCAGCCGGTAGAGGCCGACCCAGGCGAACGTATCACGACCAGATCGGAGACGTTTTAAAGAAAGACCAAGTCAAAAGTACTTATAACCGGCGAGCATGTAAAAAGGCGCTCACGAAAGTGGAAGAAGCGAACGATGTATGTCAGGATCGTAGCATGTGAAAGAAGTAGTCTCTGCGTACCTCAACGGGAAAAAGGCGTGATTTTATGTAGGTATGTATGTATATACAAATTAAATTATTACTTGTAGGGAAAAGGCTCCAGAGCCTAGAACATAGCCGCAAAGTCGCTAGTTTATCGGTTTTCTATACGATACATTTCGAATAGTGTTCTAACCAATAGCACGAGTTAGTCCCACCATCGTCATTCCTGCATCGGACAACCAGACGTATTGATATGTGCCATCTCTTCATGGTAGACACGTTCCATCTCCCCGCACGAAGCATTTTGCTTCGTCCTTTATCATACGTTCTGCCAAGGAATGGAATTCCTTGCCGGTGTCTGCCGGTCCCGATAGCTACAACCCGAGGGTCTTCAAATCGCGAGTGAACAGGTATTTACTAGGTAAGCGTGCTACATCGTCGACCGCATCGTCACTTAACATCAGGTGAGATAATGGTCAAACGCTTGCCTATTAAAAAAAAAAAAAAGTTTTAAAACTGAAGCACCCAATTCACATACCATTAATTTCAAGAAGCAAGATAAAGATGCAGTTTTAAGATTACTATTCAAAATTATGTCTATTCAGAATTTTGCATGCCGCTGTATCTGTAATAGGTTGACGTTATCACTTACCATCAGGCGAGCGTCGTGCTTGTCCTGTTACTTTATAATATAAAGAAAAAAAGAAGTAATATAAACTGAGCACGACGCTCCAAGTTAACATCTTTTTTAATGATATAAAGTTTATATCATAAAAATATTTTAACTTATATATCTCTAGAATTCAAGAAAAATATAATCGTTAACATCTGTTCATTATTGACGGAAAAATTAAGTAACATACAACACACATACATACGAATTGAGAACCTCCCTTTTGGAAGTTGGTTTGTAATAATAATAATTCGGTCAAAATATGAGCACGAGGTAACGTGGACGTTATAACACAGACTGCTCCAGATAACATTACATAAAGACAGGTGGATTTTTTGTTTTTTCATACCGACTGTAAACAAAGGAGGGGGTTCTCCTCCTCATAATTAGTAATGAAAATGACTAGCGTGGCATTTGAAGTCGGTTTTTTTCGTTTTGTGAACAATCTTAACTTATTATGTTTTACTATCTTACCGGCCATCCATCAGCGTCGAATCCGTTCAGCGCGACATATAGTCCCTCCTCGATGTACGGTTGCACAGCGCCATCTAGTGCACTGTGTCTGTAACGTTCATATAACACAATAATTTTTATATATTTAATTACTTTATTACTGTAATGGACAAACTAACCTGAATGTAAAACTAAAATATTAAGGTCACTTTCTGCTGGTAGAGTAACAGTAGAGTACCCAAAAAGCTGACGAAATTACCTCTTTGAATGGCGAAACTAATTTGTTGCCCGAGGTAACCGCCAGCTCTTTGGTCGTGGGAGATATCGATTAGGATCTGGACAGCTCCTTAACAAAACCACGTGCTTGTTGATTCCAATTTTTATATCTTTATTACACAGTATAAAAAAAGTCACTCCCGCCGTCTGTACGCTTAGATCTTTTAAACTACGCAACGGAATTTATTGCAGTTTTTAGCAATAGATAGAGTAATAGAAAAAATGCATGATTTTTAAAATATTTTTAATTCACTGATTACATCCATTTAACACAGTAAAAATATAAAATAATACTGAAAGTGTTCAAATTAAACTAAAAAAAAATAGTTTTAGCATTGAAAAAATATTAGGTATCTAAAACGCTGCCAAATTTTCCGCGCCTTTGTGACGTCACAGTGCACCGCACGGTGTCCATAGATTAAATATTTTTATTAGAAATAGTACGTATTCGTACAACAGTGCATAGTATTTTTATGAAAAGATTTAATCTGTGGAGACCGTGTGGTGCCCTGTGACGTCACTTTCTAATTGACAAGTGGTGATGTGTTTCGCAAATTAAAATTTCCCACGCTTTTTTTGCATTTTTCATATAATATTTTAACACATTTAAGAGTATTTTATTTACAAAAAAATGTTTCACAAACTACACCAGAATAATAATGATTCGAAAATAAATGATTTCAAGTAAATGTATGCATATTCGCTATTGAAGAGGAAGATTTATATCCAGAACGTAAGAAACGATAATTTCGAGAAGTTTGATATCAACCATCTTGCTGTGGGCATATTTTAGAGTGTTCTGTATGCACCATCTTAGGACTCTGCTAGAATGCTCTATATATTGGTGCACAGGGTGGTTCAAGAGAGTTTTTTTTTTGTAAGCTAATAATGGTGCTGTCATAGCTATATTTAGCCATAATAATAAATAAAAGTTTAAAAAAACGCGGGCAAAGCCACGGGACGCAGCTAGTTAAAAATAAACCATACCAACAGGTGAGATAGTGGTCAAACACGAGTCTAAATTATGTATAAAAAAAATTAAAAACATTCATCATCAGCATCATAATCAGCCTGTGTCAGTCCACTGCTGGACGCAGGCTTCTCTCAAGACACGCCACTGAGCCTGATCTTCGACTCATTGGGAGGGATATGCCCTAATCGCCACGCTGGGCAGGCGGGTTGGCGATCGCAGGACGTAGCTCCTCGCACCGGTGACGCTGCTGCCCGTCACCGGCCTGTAGTATTTAGCTACGCCATAAAAAAACATATATAATTTAGCAAATGTAAGCACAGTATGTACAGTAAGAACATCAGTAACCTGTACAGAGTCCTCAGCACGTTGGCACAGAAGGCTCGCCTGTCCGCCCCGGCGGGAGGCCCCGGCGCGGCCAGGCGTAGCAAGGTGCCCACCACCCCGCTGAAACAGTCCCCGCGACCTGTCGCCTGCAGCTCTGTCGTTACCAGCGCCTGCCACACACGTGTTGCCATTACACGGGTTGTGGTAATGTCACAAGCACAACACAACCATATTTAATAATATAATAATTTATTTCATCTAATCATAGATTTACAAATTTGCACCTTATAACTAATAGGAAGTTTAAGTTGATTTATGCATATTTTACAAAATTTAATTACTAGGTACAATTTGGACATTAGAAGCCGTGCTAGGTCGCACCTTTGTTACAGCTACCGATGTCTTCCTTCCGTATAGTGACAGGAAAATATAGTAAAGTAAAATCGTATCTGCGTAGTACCGGCAGCACACAACCCTTGAGAGTCAAAGTATTCTAGCCCTAACTCGTTCACCATCTTAGACTACATCATCGCTTACCACCAGAACAGAGTGGTCAAACGCTATATGATATACTAGCAGCCCGCCCCGGCTTCGCACGGGTAGAACATATATGCCTACAAAATTTGCATCAGTTTGTTGCATCGAATATAAAATATGAACATATTTAACAATCATCGTCATATTTCATCCAATTTACACAAAACCTTAACGAATTATGCACCTAAACCTTCCTCATAAACACTCTGGCTATTGGTGAAAACCGCATGATAATCCGTTCAGTAGCTATTGAGATTATTGCGAACAGACAGACAGACGCAGTGATGGACTTTGTTTTATAATACTTACGTAGTGATATTGGACGGCCCTTTGGCGTAAAGGATAGTTACCCTAATTCTGACCCGACGGTCGTTGGTTCTAATCCTAGCTATATACCTACCAATGAAAGTTTTATGTGCCTTCATGAATCATGAGTTTTCGTACAGTGGTAATGGAATCATTAAATCTACCAAAAAGTAGCTTACCACCAAGGAGAACATCTGCCGCCGTAACCTTACGGCGTTCCCCGACGCAAAATGTAGGGGTGATATACGTTTAACGTGTATATCTGTGTGTCTGTCTGTAGCATCTTAGCACCTAACCGGATGAACCAATTTTGTTTTTATTATAGATAGTTTTTTTTTGTTTGATAGATGTCTTCATCGAGAGTGTTCTTAGCTTTGATTCATGAAAATTCGTTCAATCGTTATAAAACTATGAGCTTTTTTCTAGTTAATTGCACTATGAAATCAACTTTCATAGGTCTGCTCAATTCGAAAATCTTCTTCTTCAACGATATTGTAAGAACATGGAACATTGACCTGATGCTGGGACATCTCCTGGACTCTACAGAATACTCAAATCCTCACCAACTTACAGCTCAGATTTTAAATATCGCGTTGAGTCATTGGAATGCTTTTAATGAAAAGATTATACATAGATCAGTCAGGGTGGTTTAAAGTATTATATTATTATATATATATATATATATTTATATCAAGAATATTATATATATATATATATAGATGAATATTATTTTATACAATAGATCATATTATTATACTATATTGACTTCAAATTGATTGTGATCGATGGGGATCTACAGCATAGCTAAGCTTATAATAATATTTTCGTAGTAACTATGACCTAATCTGTGGTTTCACTGCAAATATTTTATTAATTTTGCGATGCGTGTATGTGAAATTCGTGATATCATCTAGAGTTTTTATTTGCATTATATACTGTAAAGGAAAATTTTAATCTATAATATGTGGCCAAGCTAATTAACGTAATTATTTGGATAAGGATTAATACTATATACTTGAAAATAGCCTTGGAAGTTATGTAATATTTTTTAACAAAAATTTTAAGATTAAAATGGTTACTGTGAGTCAACCTTAAGAGATAGACATATGCTGTCGCGGACTTTTTTGTAGGTCTTATTAAGTTGTACAACTCTTGCATAGAAAATATTCTTCCATCTATTTTCAATTAAGCAGCGTTCGTAATAAACGTGTTTTTTCGACCGTTTTTTGCCGACTTAGGTTGCAAATTAGGTCTCCACGAATGTACCTTTGATTTAAACGGGATAATATATAGCCTATTTTCATTCCGAAAGTCCATTCTATGTATTAGTGAAAGAATTTTTTAAATCGGTCCAGTAGTTTATGAGCCAAATCATTACAAACATACAAAAATACAAATGTTCTCTCTTTATAATATTAGTATAGATAAAAAAATGTAATAAATTAAGAGAATAAAAAGAGAGGTGAGAAGATTCTTTGCCGGTTATAATTATGTTTCAATGTTAACGGTTCAACAGATAAGCAGATATAATACCTGTATAGCAAAGGGCAGCCCCGCGCCGCGTCGTGTGGCAGGCAGCGCCGCGTGCGACGCTATGTGTTGCAGCAGTGACGTCACCCAACCGCGCGGCAGTGCGCACAGCGTGTGGCACGACCAACATCTGTGCGACACGACCACTGTTATTACTTTATTTATACAGTCTTCATATCATTTCATACGCCTTCATAAATGTTTTAGCACTGCAGTATTTGTTAATTCCAAATTCATTACAAATTCTTCAAGGATCAGTGACGCTTTGACAGCACTCTGTAACTTTGAAGTTACAGATGTCAAAAGGCGGCGTGTGTTTGGGCTGTCAGTGTCACCTGACATTCTTAAATAATTCAAAGTTAGTACCTAAAATGGCCGCAGGTGGCGCTGGCACAAAACAATATATAGGCTGACGCACCGGGGCTCGGCCTCTTCTTTGCCCACTAACATTGTGATTCGATTCACAGATCTTCTACAATAAACTGCATTGACCATATCTGTCTTTTCATTGTTATACGAGAAGACACGGCGCTTACCGTCACACGAGCTGTCTGCTCGTTTGCGATCTGACACATAGTTGAGTGCTGACGACGATCGTTATATTAAAATTGTGGTCTACTTTAATAAATACTTTCTATCGAGTTTAAAAATGACGTTCTCATCGGATAAGAGTGTAACCATGGGCCCACAGTGGTCCCACTGGGCTCTTTTTTAAAAAATACTTTATAGGCTAGCGTTTGACTACTATCTCACCTGTCGGTAAGTGATGATGCGGTCGAAGATGGTAAGCACGCTAGGCCTAGAATGGGAACTGGCTCTCAAGAATAGCTGCCGGAACACATTAGATGTTTGGTGACAGATTTTCTATCTTAAGGGGGGTTGCTGGCCAGGCGGACACTAGATAGTGTCCTACCACCATGCGGGGGTTGTTGGTTTTTTAACGATGTTTTCCTTCACCGGAGGGCCACTGTGAGAAGCGTACATAAATTTTTCGATAGAAAAATCCATTGGTGCACGGCGGTTTGAACTCGGTACCTCTGGCATCAAAGCCGACCGTTCTCCCGATTACACCACCGGGCCCTCTTCGGTGGGTCCTACCTGAGTGCCAGCTGTGTAAGCCCCGCGGCTGCCTGTTCCACCGCCCCGCGATGTTGCGCGGTGTTGAGAAGCGACAGCAGATGTTCTCCTCCCTTGGCTATGAGAGGTTCGAACGGTTCAGCTGGAAGCTGGGAAAGCAGCTCACTTAGCACTGCCGATGCCTGCAAAAGTTGGGTGTGTGAGCCCACGTCACAGTTGTACGCTAGCTGGACAGTTATAATTATTCTTGATACAATCCCTTATAGCCTATCAAGAACTTATCTGAAAGAATACTACAACTTTTAAATTACTACATACTAGCTGTTCCCGCGACTTCGTCCGCGTAGAATAGTGCTTTGGGTAGCATTTTTAATTATTTAGGCTAATTATTTTACAAATAAGACACATACGTAAAGTCGTCGTCTATCTGCCCGTTCGGATAGGCACACTTAGGTATAATTTCCAACCTACACCGCGCCGTACCGTGCCCCCCTTCCTCAAGTTTACTTCACTTTCACATTTTGTATTGACTCCGTAAATCAGGATAGCTCTAATATTTTGTCTCTTGTTGCAAACTTATTAAAACATTTACATAAACCTTAAATATTTCCATAAAAACTTTTATCCCCTATTGTTATTTTACACCCTTGAGGGTAAAACTTTTACAAACCTTGAATGTCATATTTATTAATCAACAGCCTAAAAAATAAGGTTCAAGCTTCTTGCTCTAAACATTACGATACTTCCATACATATTTACCACAGATACAACATTTAATCCCCCCATTCAACTCCTTACAACCCTCGTTTCGCTATAAAAGCCTATGTCTTTTCTCAGGCACGAGACTATCTGTGTACCAAATTCCATTTAAATTGGTTCAGTAGCTTAGGCATGAAAGCGAGACAAACAGACAGACAGAGTTGCTTTCGCATTTATATTATAGAAAGGATTATAAAACAAAGTACTCCGCGGCGTCTGTTCGCGATAAACTCAAAAACTACTAAACAGATTTTCATGCGGATTTCACCAGACAGATTCAATAGACAGAGTGATCTATGAGGAAGGTTGATGTATCGCTTAGTTTTTGTCTAAATTGGTTGAAATATGACGATTATTGTAGAAGGCGTTAATTCATACTCGACGCTAAAAACTGATGCAAACAGATGAAGGCATATATGCTCTACCCGTGCGAAGCCGGGGCGGGTCACGTTATATGTCAGATGAAACTTTACAAGAGCCGGTGAAACTGCAGCAACGTCACCTAATTAACTGGTAAGCGGGGTGACGTCGCGGCGCGGGCGAGGTATTTTATGCGCATTGTCATTTGACCCTTAAGGAAACCTAGATGCGGTGTGCGCAATTTGTTCGTAATCGTCTCGACACCCCCGTGCCTCCCGAACGTGTGAGCGACGCGCATCAAGCAGTTCTCACACTGCACCGCATCACACAGCGAATCTGTGTTTGTATAGAAAACACGCGAAGTGCAACACACTGAAAACGCATACACGCGCAATGTTGCAGATCACGCTCCACCGCAAGTTGCTGTGAAGAAAGAGAGAAGCGGAGAAATCTGCATGATGATGTAAATCCGCACTCCTGCGCTCGAACGCGTGGCACTTTCGCCACGCACCACTTATGTTTCGTCTTATACTTTTATTTTATTCTACACGTTTACTCGATAAATAATTGACTCGATTGCAGCGAATTGAAGATTATCTTTCCGAAAATAACGCTTTGATATTCAAAATCATTATCTATAGTAGAGTAAAAGAATCTAAGACCGACCTCTTTGACAGACCTCCATGCACATATGAGAACCATTTGTGCAGACACGTGACGTCCATCTTCTAATGTTATTTCTCTACAAACAAAAAAACATTAATTACTTACTTTTATTATCTACTAGCTGTGCCCCGCGGTTTTACCCGGATAGACATCGTTCCTGTGGGAACATCAGGATATAAAGTATCCTATGTGTTATTCCAGGGTCTAGGCTATCTATATACCAAATTTCAGCTCAATCGGTGGAGTAGTTTTAGCGTGAAGAAGTAACAATCATACACACAAACTTTCGCTTGTATATTATTATATATATATATTAGGATAGTTTATTTTTGTTTACCCACCAAACAAAATAAATAATCGTTTAAAAAAACTAAAAAAATACGCTTTTATAGAAAATCCAACTAAAAAATAGAAAATAAATTTTAATAAATTTGAATTAAAAATAGTGTAAGAAAAAATGATTTTATTGTAAAAAAAGCGTGGGGTGCATGGTATCAATAGTTCCAAATATTTTATGAACAGATATGAATGGAAGGGTTATTTTGATAATATCCTGAAAAGCACCCCACGCTTTTTTTTACAATAAAATCTTTTTTTCTTACACTATTTTTAATTCAAATTTATTAAAATTTATTTTCTATTTTTTAGTTGGATTTTCTATAAAAGCGTATTTTTTTAGTTTTTTTAAACTTTTATTTATTTTTCAGTTTTTAGTCAAATTTACTTTTTTTTTTTAATTTATTTATTGTCATCGGTCCTTAATAAGTATGCCAAATTTCGAGTTAATCCGACGTTTTGAAGGGGGTTAAAATCATGTTCAAAGATTCCGTTACATACTAACATACAAACATACATACGTCTGAAGCTAATATAAGCGTATTAAAAAATCGGTTCGCCGAGTTACGGCGGCAGCAGTTCGGAAAACGAGTTGGCATACAATAAAATTAAATGTTTATTCAATTTGACTCACGGGTCGTACACAATAAAATTAAATGTTTATTCAATTTGACTCACGGGTCGTACACGCCCGGTCTTTTGGAGGGCATTGATGGAGCCGAAGCGAACATCAAGAGGTCCTTTACAATGTTTACTTAGGTATTATTAATGGATGAGGAGGAGATATGGGAAACTATATTATAAAAATATGGTACATTATATTATGAGACTATTGGGTGAGCTGATTAATGTCGGATTGCTGGTTTATGGGATGAGGTACGGCACACACCAATTATGCCTCATTTCAAAATATAAAGGCGGGTGGTGACTCGCTATACACTGAATGGGCCCCCCATAAAGGCGGACCGTTATGTCGGCGCCGAGGGGCAACATTGGCGTGGATAGCTAAGGGTGTTGAGAGGTGTGCTGCACTTTCACTAAACGCTACTAGCGGCTTTATGCCTTTAACACTTCCACCCTGGAGCTTAGGTCTTAGCTCTTGCGGTTCCCACCACCGGTCGGCCGGTCAAGGCAAGCCGGGGGTCAGAGGGTCTCATTTAGCCTTCACGGGATAGGGGTACGCGGTGTCGCAATGTTTAAAATGTTTATTATTATTAACTAATTTAAATTATTTTTGTAATAAAAAACCACTTAATACATTTTGTATAATAGGTAGATTTATCACTAAAAAGCTCTGTCAATTTTTAAATGAAGAAAGGGAGATAACCTCTGAAATCCCTCAGGTGGTAGGAGGTAGGAGTCTTCCGCCTGACTTGCTACCATAAAGTAGCTTACCACCGTCAAGGAGAACATCTACCGCCATAACCTTACGGTGTTCCGGCAGCACAGCTCTTGAGAGTCGGAGTATTCTAGGACTAGCGTGTTCACCACCTTCGACCACATCATCGCTTACCACCAGGTGAGATAGTGGTCAAACGCTAGCCCATCAGATAGGTATCTTCTGGGTAAGCACGCTCCATCATCGATCGCATCATCACTTAACATCGGGTGAGATAGTGATCAAGTGCTACCTAGTTCGGAGTAAATATATAAAATAAAGTAGTAGGTATAACTCACGTGACCCCCTCGTCTCCCGGTAGATGTCCCTCAGGCGAGGCAGCGTCCACGATGTCTCTGACACTAGCTATCACACGGAGAGCCAGCTCAGTCAGCGACACGGCAAGGTCCGACCATTTACCTTCCCATACCACCTCACTGAAATTATACCCATAAAAAGAATTATGTATCAAAATGTTTCTAAATGTTATCGATATGTACCTCTCGTCAATATTTTTAATCGATATATCGATATTTACAATTGGCGGAGAAAAAAGCATAGGATAACGGCTTCATTTTCGGTAGTCTGTTAAAAGAAAATCGGACAGCAATGTGATCACGATGTGATAAGATTATTAGTTTCCATTAGAGGTACGGAATCTTATGAACTTACCGTGTATGATGGCGCAAAACGGCTGCAACACAATGCAACATTCCAAACATAGGCCCGCGACGCGCCGCCGCCGCCACGCCGTGTCGTTCACATGTCGCCACTTGTTGGACCACTTGTTGGGACAATGTTGTCAGCGTGTGGTAAATTATGTCACTGGAATATACAGGTTATAACTACATACATAAAATCACGCATTTTTCCCGTTGGGGTAGGCTGAGACTACATCTTTCCACATGCTACGATCCTGACACACGTCTTTCGCTTCTTCCACTTTCATGAGCGCCTTCATACAAGCTTGCCGGTTATAGGTACTGTTGACTTGACCTTTCTTTAAAACGTCTCCGATCTGGTCGTGATACGTTCGCCTAGGTCGGCCTCTACCGATCTTTCACATAAACAACATGATTATAATTAAATCCAAAATATAAATAACGGTTAAATTAATAATATATTTCTTATAAAAATCTGGGGACACGGCAGTGCCACCGCCAAGTCGAACGAAACAAAGAGGCACGTACCATCCTTTTCTCGAATATATTTTTCTTTTATAAATGTTAATAAATTGGTCCATTGGTTAGGTTCTGCTATATCCTACCAGAGTCATAATGTTGCCTTTAATAAACATAACAAGTAAAAATAGTCAAAAGTACGTATAACCGGCGAGCATGTCTGAAGGCGCTCATGAAACTGGAAGAAGTGAAAGACGTGTGTCAGGATCGTAGCATGTGGAAAGAAGTAGTTTCTGCCTACCTCAACGGGAAAATGGCGTGATTGTATGTATGTATGTAAGAGTACATACCTAGCACCTGTATAATGTGCTGTACATATGAAATATTATTTTTCTTGAAGTGTTACATATGAAATCAATAAATTATTAAGTAAAGTAGAGCTAATCAAGTTTGAGCAAATATATTGAAAATAATATAGCTAACCTCTCAATGGCGTTCTCTGCAACAATATTTCCCGGCAGTCGCGACATGACGAGCCGCAACTTGTATGCGGCAGAGAGCGACGCGGCCGGTCGCAGCGACGTCGCTTGCGACAGTATGTCGCGCAGCAACAAACTCGTCGAGTATTGTCGCTGCAAATATTACATACAAATAAGTTTTATAGAGCTTATAGACTACCCTCATATTAAAAAAAAGTATGTGTACGTACGTAATGTCCTAAATACACTATCCATTCTATCGTTCAACTGGCAGGACGCTGCCGATCGTATCGAACCGTGTGTTGGCGTGGATTGGATGACAACACCGTACTGTCATCCAATCCACGCCATGGCACGGGCCATTCGGCATGATCCAATCTGCAGCGTCCTTCCGAATGAACGATAGGATGACGGATGGCAGGCATAAGAAGTTATACTTTCCTGGCGTAAAAAAACAAAAATACCTAAAGATTCCATCCCGTATGACACAACTTTTGTTTGTAAAAGGAATGAACATTTGAGAGACAGTTAGCAGCTAACTTCACGTCGGTGCGCGCGCGCCTCTGTCTTTTAACGGTTTTTAGTTCTCGCAACTTCGTCCCTTTTTTCCGAACTATTTGTCCATTCTTACACAAAACCAACATAATTTTAATGAAAGTGTCATACAATGCTGTTATTTGTGATGTGTGCAACGTGGCTGGCAAGAGCTGGATGAGAGTAGCCGAGGATCGTGCTCTGACGTGAAATTGGAGAGGCCTATGTCCAGCAGTGGACTAGTATAGGCTGATGATGAATCTAGATTTGACGGAATGATACCATTCTGTTCGAACAAAATGTGTCAAATCGTATACATTAGGGTTCCGTATCTCAAAAGGAAAAAAGGAACCGGAAACTTATAGGACCTACTTTGTTGTTCGCCTGTCTGTCTGTAGGGTACTTTCCATTGACCTAGAATCATGAAATTTGGCAAGAAAAAATGTCTTGCACCATTTATAAAAATCTGAAAACCGTAAATATGTAGTTTAATAACAAAACCAAAAAGTTAGTTTACTATTACAAACAATATCTACTACTAACAGTCAGTGCAATCAATTTTCTACGGATCGAACTACAAAGTTAAGTTTGTCCTTTAACCTAGTTAACGCTATCTAGATTTAACGGAGGACCAACTAAACAAACTTGAGCGGCTTCAGAATATTTGCATAAGGTTCATATTTGGATTGCGCAAATATGACCATGTCTCATATTTCCGTCACAAGCTCAAGTGGCTTCCCATTCGACTCCGCCGGAATACTCACATTCTTTCCCTCCTATATAATATACTTTTTAATCCCGCTTCCCCGCGCTATCTTAAGGAAAGCTCTGAATTCCTACATTCACAGCACTCACTAACGTTGAGGTTATCTGATAATTTAACGTTACAAATACCTTCTCATTCTACCACCTTTTTTGATAAATCGTTTACGGTACAGGCTGCGCGCCTGTGGAATGATATACCAGTGGAAATCAGACAATCTCCATCTCCACACGTTTTCAAAGAACGACTATTGAAATTCTATTTATCCCGTCTCGACTGAACTATTATTAGCCTGAACTATTTATTATTATTATTTTTATATTTCTATTTATTTATTATTATTATTCTTTGTTGTGTTATAGTTATTGCTAGTCTAATTCATCGAAATCTTTATCTTACAGTGTATTTTATATTATTATGCTCGTATTTATTCTTTTTTCTTAAGTCTAGGTTTTTTTATAATATAGATATCAAAACAACAATACAAAAACAATACTATAAAAAAACCTAAACCAAGGGTGCCGCCGGTAGCGGGGCAGGGCCCAAGCTACCGGGGGTTAGGGCTGCAGAGAGAGAAACCTCCTGACGATGCGTGCCGTGTCAAGAAGCACTGCCTTCTGTATCTGGCCCTTGATCCAGCCGTCTAGCGAGAGCCTCTTGAGATGTTGGTCGAGACTCTTCGCTATTAGGCCGTTCGCAGAGACGACTATCGGTACAATGATAGTCGAGTCAACATCCCACATGGCGGTAACCTCGTGGGCCAAGTCAAGGTACTTGCTAAGCTTGTCCTTCTCGGCCTTTACGAGGTTCTCGTCATGCGGGATGGTGATGTCGACTAACACTGCCCGCCGCTGGGACCGGTCGACTATCACGATATCAGGTTTATTGGCGACAATAGTCCTGTCCGTGATAACCGATCGGTCCCAATAGAGCAAAGCATGACCATTTTCATGAACTGGCGCAGGTGCGTACTTATAGTAGTAAGTTGCTGATGGATGATCCTGGCTACGAGGTTATGTCTGTGCAAGTACTCGCCGTTAGCAAGATGAGAACAACCGGAAATGATATGTCTGAGTGACTCTCCGGGACGGCGGCATGCCCGACATATGTCGACCGTACCGTCCTTCATAATATATTTCCGGTAGTTGTTCGTCTTGATAACTTCGTCCGCAATTGCACAAACAAAACCTTCGGTTTCCCCAAAGAGGTCTCCGAATCGTAGCCAGTTCACCGACGCGAGCAGGTCCACATCGGGTCCCGAAAAGACTCGATAGAACCTCCCGTGCAACTCCTTGCTCTTCCAGACGTCCTTGCGATCTTCGGTGCTCAGCACTTGAGGTTTGCGCCAGTTCTCTTTGCCTAAGGAGAGAGGTGTTAAGGTCCTGTCAACCGCCACCACATCACGATGCATCCCACACATCCCATATTCCCGGAAACCGGTATACATCACGGTTATGGAGAGTCTTGGCATTTAAAAAGCCTCGACCACCCATTTCCGTGGAATATACAGTCTCATAACAGACGAGCGTGGGTGAAGCATGCGATGTGACGTCAGTTGCTGTCGGACCTTTCTGTCGAGGGCGTCTAATTCGGTCTGAGTCCACCTTAGTATGCCAAAGGTGTATATAAGTAGGGGCATAACCCAGCCGTTGAAGGCACGTACCTTGTTGCCTCCTGACAAAAGACTGTTAAGTACCTTCGTCAGACGACCAAAGAAACGCTCCTTCACCGACTGTTTTATCCCCCCACTCTCGATGCCTAATGACTCTGACATACCAAGGTATTTATAGGTGTCGGCTTCGGAGAGAGATCTGATAGTCATTGTGTCTGAAAGTTGAAAATTCATTGAATTCACAACTTTCCCTCGCTGTACGTGCATGACCGCGCACTTATCTACACCGAACTCCATGTTGATGGCGATGCTGAAAGTCTCAGTGACTTTCAGTAATTCCATCAAATCATGGCGCTTCGGTGCAAAAAGTTTGAGGTCATCCATGTACAGCAAGTGTGAAATGACTTCACCCTCTCTCCTAAGCCGATAGCCTAGCCCTGAATCTTCTAATAATGTGCTTAGAGGATTTAGGGCTAGACAGAACCACAACGGACTCAGACTGTCACCCTGGAAGATGCCTCGCTCAATCCTTATAAAGTCCTGCGGATCAGAGGGGCTGTCTCCATCACCCGGTTGACGAAGGACTGTGGTCCACTGCCTCATACAAGAACCTAGAAAAGATCTCAGAGTTGTATCAATTTTATACAACTCCAAGATCCTCTCCAGTCAGGTATGAGGCACTGAATCATAGGCCTTCTTGTAGTCAATCCAGGCGGTGGAGAGAGCACCTTTGTTCCGCCGGACTTGTTGGCAAATGGTCGTGTCGATGAGAAGGAGCTCCTTAGTACCACGGGACCCAACCTTACATCCATTCTGAGAGGGGGCCAAAATATTGTGCGCAACAATGTGCGAATTAATTTTAAACCTCAGAATAGATGTAAGAAGCTTGTACAGCGTTGGCAAGCATGTAATGGGTCTATAGTTCTTCGGTTCCGTGGTACTACCGGACTTGTGGAGCAGGAAGGTGACACCGGTTGTCATGAATGTTGGCAAGGATCCAACCTCGAGGGCTTGTTGGAATTGCGCCGCTAAGCAGTCGTGTGAGCATCGAATCCACTTTATCCAAAAGTTGTGTAATCCGTCCGGTCCTGGACTTTTCCAGTTCTGGGCCGTACGGATCGCACAACTAACGTCTTCGGGGCTAATACTAATAGCCCCCATGGATTCGATAGGTTCACACGCGCGCTCAACGACGCTCATCCAATCGCCCTCAGTGTGTTCGACGGGCACCGACCAGATACTACGCCAGAAGTTATTCATGGTAGTAGTATCCGGACACTGCTCCTCATTCACACGTTGATTGGTTCCTTCCCAACCTCGGTATACCTTCCTTTGGTCACTTTGGAAGAGGCGATTTTGATAATAGCGATCTACACGCGCTCTATAGCGACGAATACGGTTTGCCAATGCATAAACTTTCTGCTTCAGAAAGTCAATGCGTTCCGTGACACAAGTCATGTAGTCCCGGGGTCTAATCCCGGTCCCAGCAAAGGCCTGGTTCACGAAACGCATGAGTCGGGGGCGATGATTACCCCCTCTGAAGCAGATCAACTTCGCAATAAGAGTCCTAAACATATTGATGCGACACTCGATTCGTTCTTGCCACGCAGGGATAGCGGGGCGTCGCGGTATTCGGTCAGTATCCGGAAACTTGACGCGAACAACGCGACACGCCGCTATAGCCGCGCAGTAAAGAATCGAGTGTGTATCAACTAATGTTTCACTAGTCTGCATATATGGGACTAGCAAAACGTTTAGGGCTCCCATTAACGCCAGGTTACGTTTATTCATTGGCAAACGTGGTAGTCGCGGCCTAGAGTCAGGAGTAGTGCGATACTCCAAAATCGCGTCTTCCAAAGCCCTCCTCAAATGCTCATTAGTCTGGGTACTTACGTTAGTATTCGTACAATCGTCTGCGTCTAGCGCGGCATCCGCCGGGGCAGACGTCGAAGCCGAGCCTGTCGGCCCCTGCGTCGACGACACACTGGGCGGGTCCCGCGCTAAAGCAGAAGTAGTAGGAATAATAGGTAACGCCTCCAGACGCAGCCGATCAAGAGCAGAGTCGTCCAACAGCTTGAGCCGCTGGATGGCCCGCACCTGATCCGATAGTCGTTGTGCGGTAACGGTGACGGCTGGTTCAAGGGCCTGAAACAGAGGTAGTATCCTATCGCGGTACGCGGTCAGGTTAGTTCCTCCCTCTGTATATTATTATTATTATTATATATGTTTATATATGTATATGTTTTTAAGTAGTGTATGGTATGATAATATGTTAATATTATGTAAGTAAGTATATTTATTAATTTTAGAGTTTATATCGGTACACCACCGTCCTTCACAGTCTCGTAATTTTCTTCTTTACTATTTCGGTTGTCTGGAAGAAATCGCTTTAAGCGATAAGACCGCCCGTTGCATTACTTATAGTTTGATTTAAATTGTAAATTGTTTCTGTTTTTATTGTTTTGGTGTGCAAATAAAGAGTTTTATCTATCTATCTATCTAGTTTGACAAATTTGTACGGAAGCCTCGGGGCGCGAGTCCAACTCGCACTTGGCCGGTATTTTTTCTATTACCTGTAGTAATTCCTTAGGACAGTGTTGCAGAATTAGCAAAGCGAACACCTTGTTGTTCTCATAGCTGTCGTCTAAATGTAGCAGGAGTGTCTCCACGTACTCTTCCATCCATATCCTACAAATTATACAGTACTTATTAATATATCGTTCATAGAATGCGACTGAACAAAAGCAAAAGCGCGCTAAGTAAAGTACATGCGAGCCTGACGAAGTTTTAACTTAAAATAAACTGGCCAAGTGCGAGTCGGACTCGCACGGTTCCGATTGAACAAAATTTGCCTGGAAAATAAGTTTTTTTTGGATTTTATTTAATTTAATTTAGTTTTTAAGGTTCCGAACCCAAAGGGTACCAACGGAACCCTATTACTGAGACTCCGCTGTCCGTCTGTCTGTCTGTGCGTCTGTCTCCAGGCTGTAACTCATGAACCGTGATAGTGAGACAGTTGAAATTTTCACAGATGATGAATTTCTGTTGCCGCTATAACAATACATACTAAAAACAGAATAAAGTTAAAAATTGAAGGGGGTCCCCATACGTTTACCTTATTAATAATATTAATTACCTACCCTAACACCTTTGTGTTAACGTTCACTTAGTTGGTGTTAGAAGTTCGTTAGATATTCGTTAGATGGCGTTGTAGTAAATAAGCACGCGACTCCTGTGTTTTAATAAATGTTTAGTATTGACACGGTAATATTATATTACCGTGGTATTGTACTGCGGTCCGGAACCCTCCGTGTGCGAGACGCGAGTCTGACTCGCAATTGGTGAGTTTTATTATTATTTGATGTTATAACGACCATTGTAATATACACTATAGGCAAATTTCAAGTCTCTATCTATTACGGTTTGCAAGATCGAGCATTGAATGCCTGAAAAACACTTCTCTTGTATGGCCCTGCAGGCCCCCTTAGTCCATTTTATTTTGTTTTTATTACTTAGTGTAAAATCTCCCATAGTAATACATACTTCGTGAACATTTCAAGTATTAAGTGAAATGCGGATAGACGGACGGACGGACAGCGAAGTCTCAGTAATAGGGTTCCTTTGGTACACTTTGGGTACAGAACCCTAAAAAATGATTTAAAAAAAAAATGTATTTACCAAGGCCGTCCATCTAGCTGCAACCTCTCAACGGCAGCCAACATCTGTAACGCCGTAGACCTCCGCCCGTAGTTGGCACCTCGTAGCACGCTCGCGTAGCACAGGGCGCGTAGGTCCTCTACGAACTGTATATAATGTTCTCCGGACGTCGGTGATACACGTTTCATCACCCGATAGCTGTCTTCCAAACGTTTAAACAGCTGAAAAAAGTCAATAATAAATTTATGTGCAATGTAAAGAGTGTAGGTCCCAATATGCTACCCTGTGGAACACCGAAATTTATGGCCTGGAAATTGCTCAGGGCTTGGCCGATCATAACACACTGTCTCCGCTCTGTATGATAACTTTTAAACCAGTAAGAGGAATGGAATTCCCTGCCTGAATCTGTTTTCAATGGGGAAGATTACCGGAAGCTTGTCCGGCAGAGGGCGCTATATGTTTGTAAATTGTCAAAATACCTTGATATAAGCTTTTCATTGCGATTTTTATTTACATGGAGAAACAAGATTATATAGTCTTTTTTAATCGAAACTTTACAAAAGTACTTCCGTAAAACAATAAGTAAATACGTGTTTCAGATTTTTTTTAAGTCAACCCATAAATGCGTGATATAGGATAGGTAACAAAGTCTGCAAATCGATATGGTTTTTCTGGTCTTATGAAAATTAATCCCCTTAATACCTTGATCACGCCATAACAAAATTATACACTTTTCACTAAATGAAAGTAGTTTTTAACGCGGGCGAAGCCGCGGCGCTTAGCTAGTATGACCAGGCCTGTCGCAATCCGCGCTGTAGCTACGAAAACGCTAGAAACTCCGCGCCGCCTCGCGAGTGACAAATTCAGTCAGTAGTGTCACGCGCGCTCTCGATCGAACGCGCATTTACTTTACTATTCAGTCTGTCTTCTCACAACACTCAACCTTACAGTAAGAGACAGCTGACGGCCCGCGAGAGCTGACCGACTGATACAGACTCTCACCGCGTGGACTTACGGTGCATTTTACGGTGCGCGACAAGCGGTTCATAGTTACTATTAGTTTATTCTGTGACGCAAATTCAAGGTCGCATCCGAGGCGTGTAGCGTATTTTGAACGTTACCGACGTAACTAGGTTTGACCTCGCGTTTTTGCTACTAGTGAGTGCATCTTCTGTACTTGTACCATATTTATTCTGTGGTATGACATACTTTGTACATATGAGCCAGAATTAGCTGGCGGAAGTTAGGCGAGGCAGCGTTGATGTTGTATCGCAGAAACCACAGCACGAAGCGCAGCTGCGTCGCCGACAGCGGCGCTGTTGTCTTCTCCGACTCTGTCGCCAGCGACAGCGACAGAATACGACTCTGGAAGTTGGAATAATCTTATTTATTAGTATAACTATCAAAAAAAAAGTAGATCAATAGTTCGTTAAACATTTTCAAAGCCACGACTTCGAATGTTGTGACAGGGATTTTTTTTTTAATATATATCTTACTAGCAGCCCGCCCCGGTTTCGCACGGGTAGAACATGACTACAAAATTTACATCAGTTTGTTGCATCAAATATAAAATATTAACATATTTAACAATCATCGTCATATTTCATCCAATTTACACAAAACCTTAACGAATTATGCACCTAAACCTTCCTCATAAACACTCTGGCTATTGGTGAAAACCGTATGATAATCCGTTCAGTAGCTATTGAGATTATTGCGAACAGACAGACAGACGCAGTGATGGACTTTGTTTTATAATACTTACGTAGTGATATTGGACGGCCCTTTGGCGCAAAGGATAGTTACCCTGATTCTGACCCGACGGTCGTTGTTTCTAATCCTAGCTATATACCTACCAATGAAAGTTTTATGTGCATTCATGAATCATGGGTTTTCGTATAGAGGTAGTGGGATCATTGAATCAAAATCAAATCATGGGATCAAAGAAGGGGTATTATACGTTTAACGTGTGTATCTGTGTCTGTCTGTAGCATCTTAGCACCCAACCGGATGAACCTATTTTGATTTTATGATTGTTATTTTTTTTGTTTGATAGATGTCTTCATCGAGAGTGTTCTTAGCTTTGATTCATGAAAATTCGTTCAATCGTTATAAAACCATGAGGATTTTTCTAGTTATTTGCGCTATCAAATCAACTTTCATAGGTCTGATCAATTCGAAAATCTTCTTCTTCAACGATATTGTAAGAACATGGAAGCATTGACCTGATGCTGGGACATCTCCTGTACTCTACAGAATACTCAAATCCACACCAACTTACAGCTCAGATTTTAAATGTCATGTTTAGAGTCATTAGAATACTTTTATTGAAAAGATTATACATAGATCAGTCGGGGTGGTTTATATATAGATCATAACTATATTATACAATAGAATTTTTTACAGTAAAAATATATCATTATACTATATTGACTTAAAATTGATTGTAATCGGTGGGGATCTACAGCATCGCTAAGCTTATAATAATATTTTCGAAGTAACTATGACCTAATCTGTGGTTTCACTGCAGATATTTTATTAATTTTGCGATGCGTGTATGTGAAATCCGTGATATCTTCTAGAGTTTTCATTAGAACTATATACTGTAAAGGACAATTTTAATCTATAATATGTGGCCAAGCTAATTAACGTTAATTATTTGGATAAGGATTAATACTATATACTTGAAAATAGCCCTGGAAGTTATGTAATATTTTTTAACAAAAAATTAAAGATTAAAATGGTTACTGTGAGTCAACCTTAAGAGATAGACATACAGTGCCACAAGTATAACTTGGCGGTGGTGGTTTTTGGAACTAATTCTTTTAATTGAAACTGTGAGTTTGACGTTTGAGAGATTACCGCGACATTATTGTTGATAAATCTGCTACATTAAAATAGTTCAATAATGCCAAAAGTAATTAAAAGTGGTTTAAGAGAAACTGTTATCAAAGTACAAAGTAAAAGCACAGTGGCGCACAGGCACGCCAAGTTATACTTGCCGGACTGTATGCTGTCGCGGACTTTTTTGTAGGTCTTATTAAGTTGTACAACTCTTCCATAGAAAATATTCTTCCATCTATTTTCAATTGAGCACCGTTCGTAAGAAACGTGTTTTTCGACCGTTTTTTAGTCGACATAGGTTGCAAATTAGGTCTCCACGAATGTACCTTTGATTTAAACGGGATAATATATAGCCTATTTTCATTCCAAAAGTCCATTCTATATATTAGTGAAAGAATTTTTTAAATCGGTCCAGTAGTTTTTGAGCCAAATCATTACAAACATACAAAAATACAAATGTTCTCTCTTTATTATATTAGTATAGATAGGCTAGCGTTTGACCACTGTCTCACCTGTTGGTAAGTGATGATGCGGTCAAAGATGGTAAGCACGCTAGGCCTAGAATGGGAACTGGCTCTCAAGGATAGCTGCCGGAACACATTAGATGTTTGGCGACAGATTTTCTAACTTGAGGGTGGTAGCTGGCCAGGCGGACACTAGATAGTGTCCTACCACCATGCGGGGGTTGTTGGTTTCTTAACGATGTTTTCCTTCATCGGAGGGCCACTGTGAGAAGCGCACATAATTTTTTCGATAGAAATATTCATTGGTGCACGGCGGTTTGAACTCGGTACCACGGCATCAAAGCCGACCGTTCTCCCAATTACGCCAACGGGCCCTCATATTCTGTTGCTCGTTGAGGAGGTTTCTTCGAGGATTACCGGGGAGGTGACAGCACAGATGTGCACTTATCTTGCCTCACGCTTGTAGATCCGTGCCGAGGTGTATAGTATGATAAATACATGAAGTGATGACTAGCTGTGTCCTATTCATTCGCATAAAGTTTTTCATCATTTGTCATAATACGTTTTAGTCCTATCATTGGACGCGCATATTTTGTCATAGTCATAATAATTATTCACCACATTTTTTGCCGGTCATATTATTAATAAGAATAATAGTTTTAATTCCTATAGTTTCTTATCGTAATGTTTGCTTATCGTCGTGTCGCGCGACACCACGCTTACCTCGTCACTGGCGTCGAGTGCAGCCGCGGTGAGCACGTCGTGCGACAAAGTCGCGCGTCCGCATGTCGCACGACACCACACTAACGCCACGCGCGTAGAACACGCACTGCTTGACATGTACTCGTTCCTACACAAACAACAATACAGAACAATTTATACAACAAAAATCCACTAAAACTAACTATATGTATGCCATCTATCTCATTAGGTTGGCAAATCAGACTAGCTTGGGGGACTGGTTACCTCTAACACGCCGAACGTTTGATGTTTGGTTCACTACGAATAAATAAAATCATAATTCAGGAAAAATAACTGCGTTATAAAAATGACCCAACAAAAGTCGTGTCCGAGCAGACGGAGTTAAAAGTCGTGTCCAGCGCGTCATTATTCGGACATCATCATCATCATAATCAGCCGGTATCAGTCCACTGCTGGACATAGGCCTCTCCCAAGTCATGCCACTGAGTGAGAACCGTGTGTGAACCAGTCTACCCCAACGGTTATCGGTCCTACGGCAGATATGACCACCAAGCCCACTGCCACTTCAGCTTGCCAATCCGATGAGCTATGTCGATCACTTTAGTTCTCTGGCGAATTACTTCGTTCCAGATTCGATCCCGCAGAGAAACACCGAGCATAGCTCTTTCCATAGCTGGCTGAGCGACTTTAAATTGGTGGACCAGTCGAACCGTGAGTGTCCACGTCTCGGCTCCGTATGTCAAGACGGGTAGGACGCACTGATTAAAGACTTTTGTCTTTAGGCACTGTGGTATATGCGACGAGAAGACTCGACGGAGTTTTCCAAATGCTGTCCAGCCCAGCTGAATTCTTCTCTGGATTTCCTTTTCGAAGTTATGTTTGCCTAGTTGGAGCGTCTGCCCTAGGTATACATACTTAGTGACAACTTCGAGTGGGATTCCATCTACGGCAATCGGTTCCGGAACAACGTGCTCGTTGTACATGACTTTGGTTTTATCCAAATTCATCCGGAGACCGATGCGACGAGAAGAATCAGCTCGGCCATTCAACATCCTCTCTAAGTCCTGCAGCGTCTCTGCCATAATGACGATGTCATCTGCGAATCGTAAGTGAGAGATGTACTTGCCGTTGATGTTGATGCCACAATTTTTCCAGTCCAGCGTCTTAAACATATCCTCCAAGGCGTTAGTGAACAGTTTCGGGATATGACGTCCCGCTGTCTCACTCCTCGACGCAGGTGGATATGATTAGTACGCTGGTTCTGTACTTGTACACTCATCGTTGCGGCATTATACAGACATCTCATCACTTCGATATATCGCCAGTCGACTTGGCAACGCTGCAAGGACTCCAGAACAGACCAGGTTTCGATTGAGTCGAAGGCCTTCTCATAGTCCACAAACGCTAAGCACAGGGGCCGATTGTACTCTTCGGTCTTCTGTACAATCTGCCGCACTGTGTGGATGTGGTCCATGGTGCCGTAACCGCTTCGAAATCCGGCCTGTTCCGAGGTTGGAACTCGGCGAGTCTTCGCGCAAGACGGTTCGTGATGACCCTTGAAAAGAGTTTGTAGACATGGCTCAGAAGCGAAATCGGGCGGTAGTTTTTCAAGAGGGTTTTGTCTCCTTTTTTGAAAAACAAAACCACCATGCTCCTGTTTCATGCCTGTGGAGTTCTCCCAGTGAAGAGAACAGAATTGAAGAGCTGTTGCAGCTGGGGCTCCTCCAGCTTTTAGAAGTTCCGTTGTGATTCCGTCTTCACCTGGTTTCCATTTTTGGGCTGTTTAAGGGCCATCACGATGTCATCTCGGCTAACTTCGGGCAGGTCTTCTATGAAGTGGCGGGTCAAGAATGGCTCTAGAATCCTCAGTATCGGGTACGGGCCTTGAAGCATGCGATGCGTAGAGCTTGTCGTAGAAGTCTTCAACTTCTGACAGAATCTCCGACTTGGATGCGACGACGTTCCCCGTTGACGTTGTCAGCTTTGTGAGGTGGCTTCTACCCAGAGGCTGGGCGAACACTTTCGACCCCCGATTCTGCTCAATTGATTCTTTAATCAAGAGCGTGTTAGAGGATCGGAGGTCTTGTCGTACCAGCTTCTTAATGGTTTTGTTGCGCACCTGATTAATTGACAAAGCTGACAAAGGGTCTGTTCGTCTCTCTTCCATTAGTCGAAGTGTTTCTGCCGAAAGTTTGGACTTTTTGCCCGTACGCTTGCTCACGCAAAACTTCATCCCTTCATCCCTGAGGATTTCCACCACTTCTTCGAGTTTCTGGTCTACGTCATCTGTGGTTTCCAAGGCAGCGAATCTATTTTCCAATTTGAATTGGAATGTTTCGGATCCAACAACGGTTTGGAGTAGATCCGGTCGGAGCGTAGACTTCATCAATCGGGATCTTTCGGCTTTGAAGTCGATATCCAGAGTGCCTCGTACAAGTCGGTGATCACTTCCAGTATTGAACCTACTGATCACTGAGAAGTCTCTGAATATGCGCCGTTTGTCCGTAATGATGAAGTTAATCTCATTTTTAGTCAGTGTCGGGGCTTTGCCACGTACACTTCCTTTGGGGCTGTTTCTTGAAGAACGAGTTCATCAAGAAAAGCCCCTCTTTCTCGAGAAAGTTGACAAGCATTTGCCCCCTGTGATACCTACTGCCAAATCCGTGTGTGTGGTTCTATTGTCGATTCACTGCAGGTCTGTACTCCCACTTTGGCGTTAAAGTCTCCCATGACAACGTTGTAGTGAGCCTTAGAGGTGGTATGTAAGGCTCTAGAGATGTCTTCATACATGCTCTCCACCTCTTCGTCCAAATCGAGGTCGGTGCGTAAACCTGGATAACCTTGAGGCTGTACCTCTCGGTTAACCTAATTATGAGGTACGCTACCCTGGTCGACACACTGGAGATTTCTACGTTGTCACTGAGAACCTTGTTGACCAGAAACCCGACGCCGCCTTGGGATGGCTGGTCTCCTTCTCTGTAGTACATAAGATGGCCCGATTCTAGAGTTATGGTGTCCTCTCCCTGTCTTCGGACTTCACATAACCCCAGAATGTGCCATCTAATGTGTCCCAGCTCCTCCTCCAGCTGCGCCAGAAGATCATCCAGCCGAATCGTGCGTCCATTATACGTTGCGAGGGTCAGTTTGTTTTGGCGGCCAACGTTCCAACGGGACACATTAATGGCTTAACGAATGGGGATTAATGTGTCCCGACTGTTAAAGTCTCTATATTCCATATAACAATGTATAATTTATTTTGTGAGTGTATCGACCGAGAAAGAATTTAAATGGTATAGTTATTTGATATCCCTAAACGGAAGTCTAAACTACTAGACTTACTTGTTTTTTTCTTTTCAGTTCGTTTTTTAACACTTCACTTTTTGCGCAATCGGGTTTTTTGATTTTTTAATTTAATGTTTTATTATTTTTTAAACGATATTATCTCATCTTATTTCGCCATACAAATTTTGAATCCCCGTTCCGTATCCGGGAGGAATTTTTAGAAAATCCTTTCTGACCGAATACCTCGTCATAATAACTACCTGCATTCTAAATATCAGCGCAAACAATATTCATTTTTAGACTTTGTTACCCCAGTTTATCCTCTTAGGGTGGAATTTAAAAAAGTCTGAAACTCGTATTTACTTATTTATATACAGAAGTACTTGTGTGAAATGTCGAATAAAATGACTATCCAAACTTTGAACCTCCGCTTCATCCCCTCGAAGAGTGGATTTTGAAAAATTCTTTCTTAGCTAATACCTAAGTCAAAATAACTATAAGCATGCTAAATTTCAGCGTAATCCGAAACAATATTGATTTCAGACTTTATTACCCCACTTCACCCTTTTAGGGGTGGAATTTCGAATGAGCCTGAAACACGTATTTACTTACTTAAGTACTTGTGTTACGTTTCATATATAAAAGACTATCTAATCTTGTTTCTCCACACAAACTTTGAACCCCCGTTTCATCCCCTTCAGGGGTGAATTATGGAAAATCTTTTCTCAGAGGGAACTAACGTCGTAATAACTATCTGCATGCCAAATTTCAGCGCAATTCGAAACAATAATGATTTTCACACTTTTGTTACCCCATTTCACCCTCTTAGGGGTGTAATTAAAAAAAACTGAAACACGTATTTAATTATTTTTTTACTGGAGCATTTGTATGATGTTTCGAATAGAAAATACAATCTAATCTTGTTTCTCCATACAAACTTTGAACCCCGTTTCAACCCCTTTAGGGGTGAAATTTGAAAAATCCTTTTTCAAAGGTAACTAACGTTGTAATAATTATCTGCATGCCAAGTTTTAGCGCAATCCGAAAAAATATTGATTTTCACACTTTGTTACCTCATTTCACCCTCTTAGGGGTGGAATTTCGAAAAAACCTAAAACACGTGTTTACTTATTTATGTCTTGAAGGACTTGTGTGAAGTTTCGAATAGAAAAGACTATCTAATCTTGTTTCTCCATACAAACTTTGAACCCCCGTTTCATCCCCTTCAGGGGTGAAATTTGAAAAATCCTTTTTCAAAGGTAACTAACGTTGTAATAATTATCTGCATGCCAAGTTTTAGCGCAATCCGAAAAAATATTGATTTTCACACTTTGTTACCCCATTTCACCCTCTTAGGGGTGGAATTTCGAAAAAACCTAAAACGCGTGTTTACTTGTTTGTGTCCTGAAGCACTTGTGTGAAGTTTCGAATAGAAAAGACTATCTAATCTTGTTTCTCCATAGAAACTTTGAACCCCCGTTTCATCCCCTTCAGGGGTGAAATTTGAAAAATCTTTTTTCTAAGGTAACTAACGTTGTAATAATTATCTGCATGCCAAGTTCTAGCGCAATCCAAAAAAAAAATGATTTTCACACTTTGTTACCCCATTTCACCATCTTAGGGATGGAATTAAAAAAAAAACCTGAAACACGTGTTAACTTATTTTTGTACTGAAGCACTTGTGTGAAGTTTCGGATAGAAAATACTATCTAATCTTGTTTCTCCATACAAACTTTGAACCCCCATTTCATCCCCTTAAGGGGTGAATTTTGAAAAATCCTTTCTTAGTACACCCCTACGTACTAAGACAAATATACCCTCCAAATTTCAAGTCTCTACGACCAGCGGTTTAGGCTGTGCATTGTCTGTTAGTGAGTCAGTCAGTATGTCAGGACAAATATTCTTATAGTATTAGAAGATTAGTATGGATATTAGTAGATTTTTTAAAATATTACTTTAGTCGCCATACAAGCTGACTATCCACCTGATGGTAAATGGTCATCATCGCCTATACACACTTGCAACATCAGAGACGCTCCTGATGCGTAGCCACACCCGAATCATAGCCCAAGACTACGGCGTCGGCCTGCCGATCGAGAGGTCGTGAGTTCTTTTTTAGGGTTCCGAACCCAAAGGGTACCAACGGAACCCTATTACTGAGACTCCGCTGTCAGTCTGTCTGTCTGTTCGTCTGTCACCAGGCTGTATCTCATGAACCGTGATAGTTAGACGGTTGAAATTTTCAAAGATGATGTATTTCTGTTGCCGCTATAACAACAAATACTAAGAACAGAACAAAGTTAAAAATTAAAGGGTTTAGAATAAAAAAACGTGTTTTTTACGATAACATGAAGATTCATAGATGGCGCTATCGTGTTTACCTTAATCTCGGAATCTGAATCTGAAACTCGGAAACGGCTCCAACGTTTTAATAAAATTTAGTATACAGGGGATTTCGGGGGCGATAAATCGATCTAGCTAGGAGTCATTTTCAGAAAATGTTGTTTTATTCGTGTTTTCAATAATCAACTTTATCGATAATCAACTTTAAATATGACTCTTCCCGACATCTATTTGCGAGTAGAAGTAGCTTTAGTGTTATTTTACTTGGTGGTGTTAGAAGTTCGTTAAATATTCGTTAGATGGCGTTCGGAACCCTTCGTGTGCGGGACAAAAGTCTGACTCGCACTTGACCAGTTTTATTTTATATCTTAAAGGCTAGCCTTTGACCACTACCTCACCTGTTGGTTAAGTGATGATGCGGTCAAAGATGGTAGTACGCTAGGCCTAGAATGGGAACTGGCTCTCAATGATAGCTGCCGGAACACATTACATGTTTTGGCGACAGATTTTCTAACTTGAGGGTGGTAGCTGGCCAGGCGGACACTAGATAATGTCCTACCACCATGCGGGGGTTGTTGGTTTCTTAATGATGTTTTTCCTTCACCGGAGGGCCACTGTGCAAAGCAAACATTTTTTTAGATAGAAAAATCCAGTGCTGCACGGCGATCCCCACCTATTGCACTATTGACGTGAACCCACTCCAGACACAAGCATATTTCGCTTAGTTGGAGGAGTTAACAAGACTACTAGTAATGTGCAACACACATTACTAGTCAGCTTAAAAAAAATTGGTTGTCTGTAAAGTTGGTTTACGGACGATAGTTCAACGTGACAACGTCATAACAAAACATTGATGAGATCGGCGCATGTGTACAATGAGCGTAACGGGACATTTTTCGTTCATGCAGCCGGTGTTCTAGCCGGCGTTCATCGATTTATTAGACGTTGTCACGTCAAAGAATCAATTAATCGACACACAAGCTGACTGCCCACCTGATGGCAAGCGATCACCGTAGCCTATAGACACTTGCAACATCAGAGGCGTTCCTGCAGATGCTTAGCCATACTCGGAGCATTACAGTTTCCTATAATAACAGTAACAGTACCCTTAGCACAAGTTTACATCGTAAACGGTTTGACAGATCTCACGTTTTCGACTTATTCTGGCTCCCTGATTGGTCTACATTTAGTGAAGCGTGGAAAGCACTAGAGGCGCTGTACTGTATTTCATACAAAATTTGTTCGAACAATATCGACTTTAGTATGAAAAAACACTTACGAAGGGTACTTTAAGGTTCCATATACACTTACATGTAAGGTATAAGGTCAGGTTGTTCTTTGACCGCTAACTTGAGCAGCGCCTCCAAGGCCGGCTGCGCAGCCCCGGCCGCCCGGCGGAGCGCCGGCTCCACCCACACCGAGAACAGAGTGTCGGGCCCCGCGCGCGCCGCTTCCGGCACTAACGCTGCTATGGCGCTACTTGCCTGCAGACATATTAATACTGATGTTGTAAGGAGGTAAGGTTTGATAGTTTGGATGGAGGATGTGATATTCAATACCAAACATTTGAGGCCCCGATGGCGTAATCGGGAGAATGGTCAGCTTTGATGCTGGAGGTACCGAGTTCAATCTTCGCCGTGCACCAATGGATTTTTCTATTGAAAAAATTATGTGCGCTTTTCACAGTGGCCCTCCGGTGAAGGAAAAACATCTTTAAGAAACCCACAACCCCCGCATGGTGGTAGGACACTATCTAGTGTCCGCCTGGCCAGCTACCACCTTCAAGTTACAAAATCTGTCGCCAAATATCTAATGTGTTCCGGCAGCTATCCTTGAGAGCCAGTTCCCATTCTAGGACAAGGTTGCTACTATTTTCGACTGCATCATCACTTACCAACAGGTGAGATAATGGTCAAACGCTAGCCTATATGATACAAAAAAATAGCCTTCGAGAGGTCCCAAACAAAAAAAAAACACATATACAAAGTGACTTTCGCATTTATAATATTGGTGTAGAGGTGTAGATGAACTGACCGCGGCGTACAAGTGCGGCGTAGAGGCAGCTTCCAGCAGGCGGGACACGGGACACACGTGACGCAGCACCCGCGCGGGGCCCAGCGCCGCCCCAGCCCGCCCCACGCACCAGTAGAACCCGCGGGACGAGGACATCGCTTGCAGACGGCTCAGCAGGGACGATAGCGGGACGCTGTTACCTGAAAACAAACTATATGTAAGGCGAATATACATACATACAATCACGCCTTTATCCCGTTGAGGTAGGCAGAGACTACTTCTTTCCACATGCTACGATCCTGACATACCTCTTTCGTTTCTTCCACTTTCATGAGCGCCTTCATACAAGCTTGCCGGTTATAGGTACTTTTGACTTGACCTTTCTTTAAAACGTCTCCGATCTGGTCGTGATACGTTCGCCTGGGTCGGCCTCTACTGTCTGGCCCATTCACACTCAACTCATAAATCTGTTTCGCCAATCTTTGTTCATCCATCCTCTCTAGATGTCCGAACCATATAAGCATCTCTTTCTTTAACTTTGTCACTACATCTTCTAAGACGAATATACATTTAAAATAATATACTTTAAAAACTAAAAAAGAACCGACTTCAATGCCGCGCTATTCATTTTCAGTACCAATTTTGAGGTGTTTATCTCAATATCTCTGGAGATACTTATCAGACCTCGATAAAATTACCATGGTACCACACTTGGGATATCTCCTTTCCAACAAAAAAAGAATAACCAAAAACGGGTGCATAAACGACAAAGTTATCCGCGAACAAACATAAAATATATATATATATATATATTTACGGTCGAATTGAGAAACCGCCTCCTTATTTTGAAGTCGGTTAAAAATAAGATTTTTTTATGAAACCACGATGCAAATGAAACTTTTGTTTATGTGTAGCTAAGGTAGCTAGCTAATATGACAGCAGTATCCTTAGTACGAGTTTTCATCGTAAACGCTTTTGACGGATCTCATCTAGTTTTCGACTTATTCTGGCTCCCTGATTGGTCTAAATTTAGTGAAGTACTAAGGCTACAGTTGACATGACACATTGGCATGTATACAAATATGGCGGCGAAAGGGTCCGCCAAAGACAGACTATAAAAATACTTATTAGCAACGTGGGTTGCACATATTCACAGTATTCTTGTTAACCCCTCCAACGAAGCTAAATATGCTTGTGTCTGGAGTGTTCACGACCTCTTGATCGCCAGGCCGACGCCTTAGCCATTTGGCTATTGCCACTTAAATATACTTTTGACCTTAGACTGCCTTATAGCAAGGCTCTAACTTAATAGTGGCCAAGATAAAGGTAGCGTACCGTCGATCGTCCAAGATTTAAATTCCCTCAATCGATTCACTGGTGGTAGGAGTATTATATATATCTATGTTACGTCTGACTTGCTAGCAAAAAGTAACTTACCACATCGAGAAAATCTGTCGCCATAACCTTACGGTGTTCCGGCAGCACATAGCTGCCCTTGAGAGTCAAACCATTCTAGGGCTTGCGTGTTTACAGTCACCTCTTTACTTGGTCACGATGCGTCCTACGTTTCGTTTGCCGATTTTCTAAGAACCGCTTGGAATAATGTCCGACATGGTTTTACTTATTACGCCACAATGTACGAACAGACCTTAGCTTTACAAAAGCACTAGCTGTGCCCCGCGGTATTATCCGCGTAGGCATCGTTCCCGTGGGAATATCGGGATTAAAAGTGCCCATGTGTTATTCCAGGGTTTAGGCTATCTACATACTAAATTTCAGGTCAATCGGTTTAGAAGTTTTAGTGTGAAGAAGTAACAAACATACACACAAAATTTCGCCTTTATAATATTAGTAGGATTACTCACCACTAGCATCAAGTCTAGCACAGAAGTCCAGCACAGCAGTTAGGATCTGCAGCGTCAGGTGTCTCACGCTGTCCAGGTGGTACTCCAGGTGTGGCCACACGAACCTCAGCAGCGACTCCGCTGTGGACTCCCCCGGCCCTGGCTTGCTGTCCAGACTCTTGGATACTGGGAGCAGGGAGCGGGCCACGCCCAGAGTTAGGGCGGGTTCTGATGCACTACTGTGGGAAAAATATACATGGGAGATATAATTGACGGAGCGAGCGTAACGAGCGAAGCGTCTCAATTTAGACTAGGCCAAAAATGATTTTGTCCGGATGTTTTCCTGTCACGTTCTCGCCATTCAGGTCGCATTTTTCAACCAATTTCGACTATAATTGGCACACGCGTTCCTCGGTTTATTTAAGAATGTTTGTCGAACGCGCTTTTTGATTGGGGGGGAAATAGGGGGGAGAAAGGGGAAAGTTTACTGTAGTATCATTTATAGGATTTCAATCAAATTTGAGAGGCACACGGACTTCATTCTACATAAGATGTGGCGAAAATAATTCCAAAGGGGGGAGGGGAGGGGAGAAAAGGGGTGAAGTTTGCTGTAGCGTTACATATGGACGGATTTCAATTTTTATAAGGGCACGCGAGGTCTACTGTTCTCATAGAACTACTAGTATAGTATACTGGGTGACTGGTAACATACTGTACATACTGAAGGAGGGTGTTGAGTACTGGATCCTCATACTGAATATGTAAATAATAGGTATTTAAAATTCGACCTAATTATCCTAAAACATATATTTATGTACGGAGCCACACACAGATATTGTTTGATTGTTTACAAACAGCGATTTGCTAAACCTTTGAAACCGTTTCCGCGCACCCTAAACCCTTACGAATTTGTCGGTTCTGAGTCCTGTACCCGCCGCACCATTCTGAAGACGCGATAGGCCTCGATAATTTGTCATTAGTGTTCATCTCATCTGATGTTATTTACGATGCAGACTACGCTAGAATAGTGTTTGTTTGAATGTGGAAGATAGCTACAGCAGTAAGACGAGACGCCAGACAACAGACTTCAGTCCGAAGGCTAACAGTCGGCCTCATTGCAGATATGGGCCCATGCCACCAAATACCAAGTTACTACCAAATAGTCTGCTGAATTGACCGAACCAAACATCTACCCGAAATAAGTAACATGTCTCTTTTAGGTGGGTGGCAACAGGGGTTAAACATTTAACACCACCCAGGGTTCACGAGTAAGATTATTACTTTTTTATTATTTGGTAGCGAGCCAGGCGGAACATCGATATAATGGTCCTACTATCTGAGGACAAGATATTTATCAAATCAAAGCATTTATCCAGCATGTAGGCAGTATTAATATACACACATATACACGTCAAAATCATAAAAGATAGCATAATCAATTATCAAGTAAACATAGCAAAAGTAGAATTTAATGCTTTGAATTTAAAAAAAAAGTAATGAAATATTTAGCTGTCATCCAATCGTTGACGTCAGACTATTAAAAAAATATTAAAGTAGGGTTGCCAACCATACACGTAACCGTGTGTTTAAGTACTTCAGACAATTTAGTTTAATAAGTTCATCATCATCCTAATCAGTCAATTTCCATCCTCTGCTGGACATAGGCCTCTCTTATGGCACGTCTCTGAGCTCGATCTTCAGCTATTCGTTTCCAACCGCTGCCAGCCAGATAGCTTAATAAGTTAGATGGTACAAAATATATGTTACCTCTCAACTACGCCCAGTAGTTTGTTGACTATAACCAAAATGGCGGGCTCCTGTCCTTCCCCAAGTGATTGGTATAACTGTTCCATGGGCACTGTCGTGATGATGGCCGAGTACACGGCTAGCTGGCCAGCTTTGTGTTTCAATAGGTCCAGTGTATCTTCTGTTGCTGTCAATATCTAACATAAATAATATCTAATTATACGTAATATTATTTAAGATTGTTTACCAAAGGAAAAAAACCTACTTTGAATGCCACGCTAGTCATTTTAGTACTATATTTGAGGTGTTTATCTCCATATCTGGAGATATTTATCAGATCTCGGTAAAATTACAATGGGACCTTAGAAATGTACCTTACCAATAAAATAAAGAATTATTCAAATCGGTTCACAATTGTGTAATAAATACAAATAAACTGGCCAAGTGCAATTCGGACTCGCACTCGTAGGGTTCCGTACCACACTACAGTATTTTATAAGATCATAAATCATAAGAGCAAAAAATACCACTATCATTTTTCGCCAGCAAAAAATAATAATTAATAAACATTTTATTTCTTACAACGCCATCTAACGTCTAACAAAGGTGTTAGGGATCGACATTTCAATATAACGCCATCTATGGGACGTTTACCTAACTAAACGTTCATAGATGGCTTGAAATGCCGAAAAAAACACGTTTCTTGTATGGGGACCCTCAATAATTTTTAACTTTATTCTGTTTTTAGTATTTGTTATTATAGCGGCAACAGAAATACATCATCTGTGAAAATTTCAACTGTCTAACTATCACGGTTCATGAGATACAGCCTGGTGACAGACGGATAGACAGACAGACAGACAGACAGACATACAGACGGACAGCGGAGTCTTAGTAATAGGGTCCCGTTTAACACTTTGGGTACGGAACCCTAAAAAACACAGACAAATTGAGAACCTCCTACTTTCGTTGTTAGATTACCAACAATCATGCCTGAACATTATAATGTTTGTTTGTAAAATTATTTAAAATATGTACCGCAAAATATCCTGATCAATTAAGCTCAGATTTTGCACAAAGCTAACATAGAACATAACAATGAGATGTAGGATACTTTTAAAGTGGGTGTTTCAACACAGAATACTTAATAGTACTATGTAGTATCAACTAGGGATCCCTAGAGTAAACACACACTTTTTCAACACAGCTATACGCATACTTCGCCAACATCCACCAACAGCATATCTTTTGCTCTATTCAATTATTTTACATAGTAACATGAGTTTATTTAGAGGGTGGTTCATGGTAAACCAATAGTCAATTAAGCAACACCAATAATAAAGTAGGAAACATACAGATGCAAATGGGTGAAACCCACAATTCCACAGGTGTTAGAAGAATTATAATATATCGATGTTCCGTCAGACTTGCACCTAAAAAACTGCTTACCACGATCAAGGAGAAAATCTGCCATTATAACCATAAGGTGTTCCTGCAGCACACAGCCCTTGAGAGTCAGACCATTCTAGGCCTAGAGTGTTCAATATCTTCAAACAGCTTCAGTAAATATAAAAATAAATCTTAGTATTTTACTTACCGACATCCATGGTTTAGTTTCTTTACTTGCACATAACTCAATGGATAGATATAGGATCCCGCTGAGACATTTAGTGTCCATGGGCACATCTTCATCCACTATCAACTGGTCTATGAAACGACGTAATGAAGTAAATATGACCATCCAGTATGATCCGTTCTCTACACTACTCAGTTGGATCAACTTCTGAATTAAATGTACTAGGATTCTGAGAGAAGAATGCTCCAGTGTATATATTACGTTCTTCTTTGTCGGGGATACATTTGATTGCCTGGAACGATAACAGTGACAAAGATCAAGCAAAACTCTGTTTGAAGATCTGTGATTTTGTTTTAAAATGTATTTTTATTCAATAGTGATGGATGAACTAAAGCCAGCGCTATGAACATATGAGGGCCCGGTGGCGTAATCGGGAGAACGTTCGGCTTTGATGCCGTGGTACCGAGTTCAAACCGCCGCGCACCAATGGATTTTTCTATCGAAAAATTTATGTGCGCTTCTCACAGTGGCCCTCCGGTGAAGGAAAAACATCGTTAAAAAACCAACAAAACCCCCGCATGGTGGTAGGACACTATCTAGTGTCCGCCTGGCCAGCTACCACCCTCAAGTTAGAAAATCTGTCACCAAACATCTAATGTGTTCCGGCAGCTATCCTTGAGAGCCAGTTCCCATTCTAGGCCTAGCGTGCTTACCATCTTCGACCGCATCATCACTTACCAACAGGTGAGATAGTGGTCAAACGCTAGCCTATAACGTATAAAAAAAATAAAAATAAAAAACTCACAGATATAAGACTTACGGCCAGCTGCATGGATGTAATCTTATAAGACCACTATGAGCAGTATTTGCAATCAATAAATGATTATGATTAGTTACAACAGTTACAACTGATACATTTTCAGATAGTTTTCTGATATATAACGCTAAATAATGAAAGCTGTCAGCTAGTTTCAATGTGATCTCTTTCAGATAACCTCTTGATGGAGAGTAGCTCTATTACATATACACAGGTGGCAGGAGCATATTATATCAATGTTCCGCCTGACTTGCTACCAAAAAGTAGCTAACCAATCAAGAAGAAAATCTGCCGCCATTACCTTAAGAAACACCGCCGTTGAGAGTCAGAGTATTCGAGGCCTATCATTTTTACTATCTTCGACCATATCATCGCTTACCAACAGTATAGATAGTGGTCAGACTCTAGCCTATGATATAAAATAAAAACTTGGTTTTCACATATTTTTGTGAAAACATTGAGGATTAGGCTAGGAGATTAGGAGGTTGATTTAAAAGTTTCAACTTATTTTTTTATTTCATGTAATTAGATAAGTTTTAGGCATAAGTAACCAGGCTAACATACTGACAATTGTAAGAGAGGCCTTTTTTGTTGATAAAAAAAAGTGTCAACTTTATTGTACTTACCTCAATTGTGTAAAACATTACCTTAAATTATGAAAGCAGTAAATAAAACATTCCAGCAAGTAATTGGCGAGCTGCAAGTCTATAATCTTTAAAGCTGCAGCTCCAGCTGGGAAGTTCTCGATGCAAGTCAACAGCCTCGGTACTACTTCTGTGAAAAGTTGATCTTCTCCATTTAACTGTGTCAATATGTGAGCAGATAATAACTCCGCAAATTGTTGCTGGATACTGCTGCATTTTGTTATATTTCTGTAAATATAATTATAAAAGTCCTGACTACATATTAGGGAGATATCGTTATAATTCTGATCATAGATATATCATGGTTTTGTTACAAGTACATTCTGGTAATCCATCTGTTAGTTCCTTCAGAATTTACATTCAATGCAAGCAACGGTATATCATTATTTAGTATGAAAAAGACGCACCCGCTGTCTGTACGCTTAGATCTTTTAAACTACACAACAAATTTTAATACAAATTTCAAAAATATATAGGGATTCAAGAGAAAGGTTTATAACAAGGATTAAACGCGGGCAAAGCCGCGGGGCGCCGCTAGTTTAATATATTCTATACACTCACTAACCTGATCAGAATACATTTCACCGGGTGTTTCGCCGGAGCTTCATAGTAAACAACAGCTAAAAATTTTAAAATACATTCTTCCCAGGAACTTCTTTGCTCTTCAAATATACTTTTTATAGTTTCTAACTGCTCATCTACACTCTTTAAACATATAAACCTCTGGATAAAGCTGTTATCTTCTACAAAAACAAAACAAGATGTTATGCAGTAAATATTGTACCATGCACAGTAAGTTCTAGCCGGTCAATATTGTGTTTTCTACACATACAAGTTACACGTATGTATTTACCTGGCTCTTCTGTGTATGTTTGTAAGAATATTGGAGAACCAGAAATATTTTTAAGCTTTTTCGCACCATTGGTGCGACTCTTCGGTGCTAAACCATTCATAATTAAACATTAAATATAAATTCATTAATTAAAATTATTATGCTGGCAAATAACTGCTTCTTAGTGCTTTCATATTCATTCATAAAACTCAAAGAGAATATAAATACTACGTATAAAACTTTATTGTAATAGTAAAAATTTGATGTCGCGTACAATATAATCATCAAAACATAACCTCAAATTAAACTTAATTAAAGTAAGTAAATAACATAACCTCAAACTAAAGTAATGTCTAGGGTTGCTAGATTGTTTTTCTGTAATTTCCCCATATTCAAATATTTTTTCCCCACAGTGATATGTTTTTGTTACTCTTTTCTCCATTTTTATCAAACAGGTGGAAAACCAAATTGGATGATATTAAACTAGGTTTATTATGGTGAATACTTAAGCCGGTCAAGTGCGAGTTGACTCGCGCACCGAGGCTTCCGTACAAACGTGTCAAAATAAACTTAACTTTACAGTAATTTCGATCCCTAGAACGATGACTAGACACTGTTAACCCCAAAGTACATATTCACGGTGTAAAATGTTTCCTTTATAAGTGCTTCAAGACCTTGTCTCTTGCCAAATTTCATGATTTTAGGTCAACTGGAAGTACCCTATAGGTTTTGATTCCCTTGTTAAATTTGTTAAGCTCGTAATATATTAGAAACATATACACATTTTCAATCGTCGACTAGCCAGAAAATAACTCCAAAATTCCTCATGCTTAATTTTCTTTCCGCAAAAATTCCCCAAGTACGATTTTTTTCCCCAAAATTGCGGAAAAAAAACCCAGTCTACCAACACTAGTCATGTCAAATCAAATAATTTTAGTGTCAATGTCAAATGCGCTATGCATAAGTCATATTTTTTTAGCTTCGCACATGACACAAGTGTGAAATAAAAAAGGAATAAAGAAAAACACAAAATTAATTTCGTTTGGACCTATTTAGGTATGTGTTACTAAATAATACATATTCATACACACACGTCAACAACGTCGCTTTCTTGAATTCCCATTTACTTACTATTCTTTGTGACTGTCCTGGGCCCCTAGACAAAATCCATTTTTAACCGATTTCACAAAAAAGGAGGAGGTTCTCAATTCGTCTGTATGTTTTATTTTTTTTTGTGTTTGTTACGCAAGTTCTCCATCAATTGTGAACGGATTCAAATGATTCTTTTTTTAATAGTTAGGATACGTTTCCGAGGTGGTGCCATTTTCATTTTATCGAGATCTGATTAGTATCACCAGAGATATGGAGATAAATACCTCAAACATAGGAGAATGTACTAGTTTTAGTAGAAGAGTCCCAAGAAGATTATACACAATGGAGGTCGCTATTGCATATAAGATATTCTTACGGTAACTGTGAGCGAGATAGAAATAAAGGTGGGGATAATTTTTTTTTATATCTTATAGGCAAGCGTTTGACCACTATCTCACCTGTTGCTAAGTGATGATGCGGTCGAAGATAGAGAAGTGGACTAGAATGGGAACTGGCGCTCAAAGATAGCTGCCGGAACACATTAGATGTTTGGCGACAGATTTTCTGACTTGAGGGTGGTAGCTGGCGGACACTAGATATGTTCTACCACCATGCAGGGGTTGTTGGTTTCTTAACGATGTTTTCCTTCACCGGAGGGCCACTGTGAGAAGCGCACATATATTTTTCGATAGAAAAATTAATTGGTGCACGGCGGTTTGAACTCGGTACCACGGCATCAAAGCCGACCGTTCTCCCAATTACGCCACCGGGCCCTCAATAAATAATTATATATTAATAATTACAATAAATAATTATATATAAATATAAATAATTTGTCTTAACAGGAATGTTCTACTGGGCAAAGTCTTGTTAGGGTGCAAACTTTTTTAAACATACCTAATATTTTTTGACATGACATGACATTTGTATCTCTTATAACGTAGTAGAGTGATTCAGTACTCTGTTGGCCATATGGCGGCAATTAATGTTAATAATCGCAAATAATACTTTTTAGGGTTCCGAACCCAAAGGGTACCAACGGAATCCTATTACTGAGACTCCGCTGTCCGTCTGTCTGTCTGTCTGTCTGTCTGTCTGTCTGTCTGTCTGTCTGTCTGTCTGTCTGTCTGTCTGTCTGTCTGTCTGTCTGTCTGTCTGTCTGTCTGTCTGTCTGTCTGTCTGTCTGTCTGTCTGTCTGTCTGTCTGTCTGTCTGTCTGTCTGTCTGTCTGTCTGTCTGTCTGTCTGTCTGTCTGTCTGTCTGTCTGTCTGTCTGTCTGTCTGTCTGTCTGTCTGTCTGTCTGTCTGTCTGTCTGTCTGTCTGTCTGTCTGTCTGTCTGTCTGTCTGTCTGTCTGTCTGTCTGTCTGTCTGTCTGTCTGTCTGTCTGTCTGTCTGTCTGTCTGTCTGTCTGTCTGTCTGTCTGTCTGTCTGTCTGTCTGTCTGTCTGTCTGTCTGTCTGTCTGTCTGTCTGTCTGTCTGTCTGTCTGTCTGTCTGTCTGTCTGTCTGTCTGTCTGTCTGTCTGTCTGTCTGTCTGTCTGTCTGTCTGTCTGTCTGTCTGTCTGTCTGTCTGTCTGTCTGTCTGTCTGTCTGTCTGTCTGTCTGTCTGTCTGTCTGTCTGTCTGTCTGTCTGTCTGTCTGTCTGTCTGTCTGTCTGTCTGTCTGTCTGTCTGTCTGTCTGTCTGTCTGTCTGTCTGTCTGTCTGTCTGTCTGTCTGTCTGTCTGTCTGTCTGTCTGTCTGTCTGTCTGTCTGTCTGTCTGTCTGTCTGTCTGTCTGTCTGTCTGTCTGTCTGTCTGTCTGTCTGTCTGTCTGTCTGTCTGTCTGTCTGTCTGTCTGTCTGTCTGTCTGTCTGTCTGTCTGTCTGTCTGTCTGTCTGTCTGTCTGTCTGTCTGTCTGTCTGTCTGTCTGTCTGTCTGTCTGTCTGTCTGTCTGTCTGTCTGTCTGTCTGTCTGTCTGTCTGTCTGTCTGTCTGTCTGTCTGTCTGTCTGTCTGTCTGTCTGTCTGTCTGTCTGTCTGTCTGTCTGTCTGTCTGTCTGTCTGTCTGTCTGTCTGTCTGTCTGTCTGTCTGTCTGTCTGTCTGTCTGTCTGTCTGTCTGTCTGTCTGTCTGTCTGTCTGTCTGTCTGTCTGTCTGTCTGTCTGTCTGTCTGTCTGTCTGTCTGTCTGTCTGTCTGTCTGTCTGTCTGTCTGTCTGTCTGTCTGTCTGTCTGTCTGTCTGTCTGTCTGTCTGTCTGTCTGTCTGTCTGTCTGTCTGTCTGTCTGTCTGTCTGTCTGTCTGTCTGTCTGTCTGTCTGTCTGTCTGTCTGTCTGTCTGTCTGTCTGTCTGTCTGTCTGTCTGTCTGTCTGTCTGTCTGTCTGTCTGTCTGTCTGTCTGTCTGTCTGTCTGTCTGTCTGTCTGTCTGTCTGTCTGTCTGTCTGTCTGTCTGTCTGTCTGTCTGTCTGTCTGTCTGTCTGTCTGTCTGTCTGTCTGTCTGTCTGTCTGTCTGTCTGTCTGTCTGTCTGTCTTTCTGTCTGTCTGTCTGTCTGTCTGTCTGTCTGTCTGTCCGTTTGTCACCAGGCTGTATCTCATGAACCGTGATAGTTAGACGGTTGAAATTTTCACAGATGATGTATTTCTGTTGCCGCTATAACAACAAATACTAAGAACAGAACAAAGTTAAAAATTAAAGAAACGTTTAAAAAAAGTTTTTTACGATAGCGCAGCGCCACCTATCTAGTTGCTAAGATGGCGCTATCGTCTTTACCTTAATCTGAATCTCGGAAGCGGCTCCAACGATTAAATAAAATTTAGTATACCTACAGGGGATTTCGGGGGCGATAAATCGATCTAGCTAGGAGTCATTTTCAGAAAAAGTTGTTTTATTCGTGTTTTCAATAATCAACTTTATTGATAATCAACTTAAAATATGACTCTTCCCGACATCTATTGGCGAGTAGAAGTACTGTATCAGTAAAGCAGTTAGTTGCTCTCAATTAAAAAAAAATAGTATTATTATTCGCCAATAGATGTTGGGAAGAGTCATATTTGTCTGTTTAAGTGGCAAAAAATTCCGAGCAAAGCTCGGTCAACCAGATATTTAATAATATTAATATCTAAAATTACTATTACTATTACTACTATATAATACTAATTCTACCTTTGTGTTAACGTTTACTTAGTTGGTGTTAGAAGTTCGTTAGAAATTCGATAGATGGCGTTCGGAACCCTCCGTGTGCGGGACTAAGTCTGACTCGCACTTGGCCAGTTATATTAATATTCATTTTGGAATACAACTAGTCCGTGTTATAAAAGTATTTGGAATTATTGTAATAAAATAGACAATTAATTATCGTGTGTGTCAGGTGCTTTAATTGTACAGGGCCATTTTGGACATTTTCCTTTGATACATTGATGACATCATTATTACTAGTTAATATTTTCTCTTTAGCGCGGCATTTAAAGTCAATTTTTTTAGGGTTCCGAACCCAAAGGCTACCAAATGAACACTTTCTGAGACTTTGTTGTCCGTTCGTCCGTCCGTCCGTCCGTCCGTGTGTCTATATGTGCGCACTTTACAGGTCTGTATCTTCTTACCCATTATAGGTACATACTTGAAATTTTATAAAAGTATATATCCGTCAGTGTATAACGGCCCAGACACGAAATTTAATAGATGCATGTAATTTCATTAAAACTTTTTTTGCACTAAAAAGGGTAAAATAAGTTATTTTTCAAAAAAAATAAAACCGACTTCATAACCACAAAAAGGCACTCAAAAGCGAAAAATAATTTACTTAAAATTATTATAAGCGTTACCCACTTCTCTATTTGAAGTCGGTGCCAGCCAAGTCTATTGGATATTAGATAGATACTATGTGTGTAGTAGTAGTAAGTAGGTACATGTAGGTTAGTAAGTATGTAGATACATGTAGGTATTATCTATCTACTACCTATTAGACTTGGCTGGCACCGACTTCAAATAGAGAAGTGGGTAACGCTTATAATAATTTTAAGTAATCTATTTTTCGCTTTTGATGCCTTTTTGTGGTTATGAAGTCGGTTTTATTTTTTTAAAAAAATAACTTATCCTGTTTGCCTTCACGCTAACGCAAGTTCAAAATGTATGGGAATGACATTTTTGTTGCGGAAATATAAATGTTATTCCATACATTTGGAACTTGCGTTAGCGTGAAGGCAAACAGGAAAATGGATTTTGTCTAGGGACCCTGATCTTGCAACGTTACATTAACATCGGGTGAAACAATGGTCAAGTGCTTGTCTGTTAACATTAAACATTGATTTATATATCTCAGTGACAATAAACAATAAAAATCCTTCTGTGCACCTTTTGTTGTATTCAGATAAAAATATAAAGACACATTTTCTCGTTTCACGTCATTAAAAGGGTATTACACCACACTTAATCAGGGTTTCTAACTACTTAACCAGGGAAGTATAATAAGAGTAAGGCAGTAAGGCTCGCTTATTAGGAAGCAAAAGTGCACCCGGTCCGAAGTGCGCTTGCCAACGTGCAGTGTAATAACACTTAGGGAGGTAGGGCCAGTAGGGCGCTCACTGCGCTCAGTCGATGTGGGACCATCCCACATCGACGCAAAATTTAAAACTTAGAGAAATCATAAAAACACTGGGACGAGCGTGGAGAGTGGTCGTGTGTTTTTATGATTTCTATAAGTTTTAAATTTTTGGCTATCCAGAATGATGCATGCCATTTTATTTGTAATCGTCAGACGTCATCGTTTACCATCAGGCGAGTGATGTGCCTGCCATGTTAACTTTTATGATAAAAAAAATTACTGATATTTTTCTTCTCATGCTCTTTTCTTTAATATTAATTGCTGTTGCAAGGACATCCATAGCAATAGCGACTTATTTTTGTTTAGTTGGTATAGGTGGCATGACGTCCAGCCGCTCTTCTTAGAGCTCTTCGACTGTGTTAGGGCGGTAAAACCATTAATCATAGTGTAATAATGAACCTCTGTAATTAGGAGCCACCCCCTTAATTAGGGATCCTAATTTAATGTTGTGTAATTGTGTAATACCCTTTTAATACCTATGCCTAAAGGCCGCTTTACATTTGACTAATGCGATTCACAAAAGTCAGACCGTGAGCGTGGGTGAATTAAAGCTTTCTATTAACACTTAATCTAATTAGCTAGCGAACTCAATATAAAAGCCATAGGCTAAAATAGGGCTCGCTTATTATCTCTAAATTCAGCATGATAACTTTAGACTTACTAACTAACTTTAGATTGGTAGTCACGACTCTGATTATCTAATTAGCGTGTCTGTCTGTCTGACAGTCTGAATGTTTTTATACTTGTCTAAATTTAGAGTCGTTAGAGAGAACGACTGTACTAGCAAGGTTGACACAGAACGCATGCTCGTTGCTCGTGCAGACTAAAGAATACTAAAGACTAGACCCGGGTAACCACGCGACTGTCGCCATGTCTGAAAGGGCGCCATTTTCATTTTACCGCCCCTACCAAGTTACATTACTGTCTTATTTTAGGTAGGTTACAAGTAAGTTATAATATGGTAAGTGCTCTCGTAGACCGCAGTCTTTTAAACCGATCAAAGGATGGTAATGGAGGTGCGCACATTGTAATGTAACATATCAGCTGATATCTAATCGAGAAACTTTTTTTTATTGCAAATAGGCAAGCATTTGACCACTATCTCACCTGATGTAAAGTGACGATGTGATCGAGGGTGTAGCACGCTTGCCTAGAAGATACAAGTTCACTCTCGACTTGAAGAGACGTGAAGTTATAGCTACTTGGAAACAAGTCAGCCAGCAATGTGTTCCATTCTTTTGCGGTTCGGGGCCAATAGACAAAATCCAATTTCTGTTTCCATTCACGCTAATGCAAATTCAAAATGTATGGGAATGACATCTTTGTTGCGGAAACATAAATGCCATTCCATACATTTTGGATTTGCGTTAGCGTGAATGGAAACAGAAATTGGGTTTTGTCTAACGGAGCTGATGTCGAACCAAAACGTTTAGTGCAGTTTGCTGGCCTATCCACTACAGGCCGATCGAAAGTCTGTGGACTGAGGGGTCTATCTCTTCAGAGTTTGCATAATAATTTAAAGATAACTTGAATCCTGGGGATGCTGACAACCAATGTCTTTTTACCCGACTGCGCGACGCAAAGGAGAGGTAATGTGTTTATCAGTCTATATATGTATGTATGTATGTTTGTTCCTTTGTGGCACACTAGAGACCAAACGCGTGGGCCGATTTTGATAATTGGCACGTCAATAGATTCGCCATGCTAGCGCGAGTGTCAAAGAAAACATAAAAAATTCAAAATGGCGGATTTCAGACGCCAAAATTTGGGGTTCAAAAAAATTTTTTTTTTCAAAACCTATCGAGTGTGGTATCGAATTAAAGGTCTTAAAATGGAGATTCAAAATATATTTATAACAAATAATTTATGATCGTACAAATCGAAATAAAAACGATTTTACATGCTGCGTTAGTCACTTTCAGTAACAAGTTTGCGGTGCTTATCTCTGAAGTTACTTATCAGATCTCAATAAAATTACAATGAGACCAAACGAAAATCATACTTACTCAAACAAAAAAAGAATTTTCCAAATCGGTTAAGAATTGATAGAGTTCTGAGGTAACAAACAACGTCTTCCTTTTGGTATATTCGTTTAATAGTACAACTGTAAAGTAAATAAGCTTAATAAAACTGGCCAAGTGCGAGTCAGACTTTTCTCTCGCACACGGAGGGTTCCAAACCACATTATAATAATATATAAGTATAATATTATATTATATTACCGGGTCAATACCAAACATGCTTATTAACTACAACGCCATCTAACGAATGCCTTACGAACTTCTAACAGCAACTAAGCGAACGTTAACACAAAGGTAGGTAATTAATATTATTTATTAATAAGGTTATTATAATCGTTCATAGATTGTGCTATAGTAAAAACACGTTTTTTTGTATGGGGACCCCCTTAAATTTTTAACTTTGTTCTGTTTTTAGTATTTGTTGTTATAGCGGCAACAGAAATACATAATCTGTGAAAATTTCAACCGTCTAACTATCACGGTTCATGAGATACAGCCTGGTGACAGACGGACAGACAGACAGACAGACAGACAGACAGACAGACGGACAGCGTAGTCTCAGTAATAGGGTTCCGTTGGTACCCTTTGGGTTCGGAACCCTAAAAAGCAATACCCTATCTATTTCACGCATTTCGGTTTTTTGTTCAGATTACGGAATTTGCCGTCCTTTACTTAACTAAAAAGCGTAAAATAAAACATTAAATTAAAAAATCAAAGAACCCGACTGCGCAAAAAGTTAAGTGTTAAAAAACGAACTGAAAAGAAAAAATCATGTAAGTCTAGTAGTTTAGACTTCTGTTTAGGGATATCAAAAAACTATACCATTTAAATTCTTTCTAGGTCGATACACTCATAAAATAAATTAAACGTTGTTATATGGAATATAGAGACTTTAACAGTCGGGACACATTAATCCGAATGCCATTAATGTGTCCCGACTGTTAAAGTCTCTATATTCCATAAAACAATGTATGATTTATTTTATGAGTGTATCGACCGAGAAAGAATTTAAATGGTATAGTTTTTTGATATCCCTAAACAGAAGTCTAAACTACTAGACTTACTTGTTTTTTAACCGACTTCACAAAAAAGGAGGAGGTTCTCAATTCGTCTGTATGTTTTTTCTTTTCAGTTCGTTTTTTAACACTTCACTTTTTGCGCAGTCGGGTTCTTTGATTTTTTAATTTAATGTTTTATTTCCCATTACATAACTTTTCATTAAACTTACTATGCCTACTTATTTATGCGGCGCTTGGCATTAAAAAATAAACGAGTACCAACATTTTAATTTTTTAATCATCCGATCATCTCACTAAACTTATTTACAATATTCCCTAATCTAAAATAAATAAATAAATAAATTAACTATCACACTATGACTTATTCAGTCTTCTCTGGCACTTCTGGCTTTATTTCTTCAATTTTGTTTTCTTCTTCTTTCTTGGGCTCTTCTTTAATCGGTTCTTTGATTTCTTCCGCTGCCTGCTTGATCACCCCGCCGTTGACGTCGTTATTACCCCCTGCAATAAAAAATAACGATAAATAAAATATAACAAGAGTTGACCTAAGGTACGGACACACCGCAGCGTCCTGCGTGCGCGATCTAGGCGGCGATCAGATGGCGCAGTAGTATTTGTACCGACTGGTTCACACCAAACGCGATCAGAAAACAATTGAAAAGTACTGTGATCGCGCCCGCAGGACGCAAGACGCTGCGGTGTGGTCGTACCATTAGGTACAAGTAGTTGTAAATTGTTATTATAGAAGTGTATGAACATAGGTGGTTTATAAAAAACACAGAGATTTGTTTATGGGTTTGATATGTCAGCCATGGCCTCTGTGATTCTAGTCAAGCTAGATTCATCTAAGTGCGCATCGCAGGTGAGATTATGTTCAACTGCTTCTGTTAATTTTGCCATAGCAATCTTTTATGCAGTTGCTAGCGAGTAGGATGTATAACACTCATGGTAAAGGCAGGTACCCACTATTGAAAAAATATTAGGAAACAATGCACTACATATTATAAAACAAAGTCCTTTCCGCGTCTGTCTGTCTGTCTGTCTGTTCGCGATAAACTCAAAACCTACTGAACAGACTTTCATGCGGTTTCTACCAATAGACAGAGTAATTCATGAGGAAGATTTAGGTGTAATAATTTGTTAAGGTTAAGTGTAAATTGGTTGAAATATGACGATGATTGTTGAATTCATACGCGACGCAGCAAACTGTTGCAAAAAATCTACCTGTGCAAATTCGGGGCGGGGCGGGTCGCTAGTTAATATTAATTGTTTTTGATATTATTTCAATTCTATATAGCTGAGTAAAGTTAAAAGTTATTATATTACATCTGCAAATCACAATATTATAAATGCGAAAGTCAATTTGTATGGGACTTCTTCACGGTCAAACGGTTGAACCGATTTAGCTGATATGTTGTATAGGGATAGGCTATGGATTCGGCCATAGGATACTTTTTAACGCGGGCAAAGCCGCACACAGCTAGTAAACAATTAAATAGCACTCGGCACATATTCGTCTACGAGATTTTAAAGTAGGCTTTAATTTTTAACCAACTTCACAAAAAAGGTTCTCAATTCTACTCTATTTTTATTTTTTTATGTTTGTTACCCCAGAACTCCGTCAAATCTTAACCGATTTGAAAAATATTTTTTCGTTTGTGAGATTATGCTTTCCGTTTGGTTGCATTCAAATTTTATCGAGCTATGACAATTATCTCCGGAGATATGGAGATAAACAATATAAGCAAATTTGTATACTTGGTTGACATGATTATAACTAGCCAGTACTTTGACTATCGCGGCATGTGAAGTCGGTTTTTCGTTTTGTTCGATCATAAATTATACTACAATATTAGCAAATGTGTAGCTTAAATAAAACTCTTGTAAAGATGATAGATTGATTGATCTTACTGTACCTACGAATATAGATTTTAAAATAATTAAGAACCTACAACAAATATGAATTGAATTCCCTACCGGAGTATGGGTTTCCTGTTAAGTACAATCCGGGGATCTTAAAATCGCGAGTGAACAGGTATCTTCTATGCAAACGTGCTACTTCATTGATCGCATCGTTACTTAACATCAGGATCAGGTGGTCATCAGGAATAGTGGTCATACGCTTGCTATCACGTATAAAAATACACGGTCTAATGACGATCGACATTGATTAATTAGTTTGTTACACACATTTGCAACACAATGAAGCACGCGTCAAACTATGATCGATTTGCTCGCGGAATTTAGTTTTTTTATTTTTTACTTACGTTTGACCCAGATGTGATTACGTTATTATACGATTAAACCTACTTTATTAGGACCTTTACGAATTTGAATATAACTTAAAACTTTACGTTCCAATAAAGTTAAAAATGCAACCCCAATTAACTTCTAAAACTAAAATCAATAACCCTATAATAATTATAATAATATCTTTTATAAACATATACTATTTATATAATCTAAATTATATATTAACGAATTCTAAAATCATTACATTTTTCTGCCAAAATAGTAATAAGACTATACTATTTTAGGTTATTTTTCATGCCGCTCAAGAATTTTAGAAAAATAATGGAGAACTTGTTATTTTTTAGATTTTTTTAAACCGATCTATTTTAGGTTATTTTTCATGCCGCTCAAGAATTTTAGAAAAATAATGGAGAACTTGTTATTTTTTAGATTTTTTTTAATTGGAACCATGACCCATACGATGTAAAATTAAACTATTCAAATGTACTATACGGTGAATATTATCATAACTCCGTCATTTTAAGAGATAGCAAAATGTTAAAATATAAAATGAGATTACGTGAGTTAAGCCGTATAAATTTATTATAAAAAAAATAAAATATAAAATGAGACTTAAAAAAATGCTACCTAATTGTACTTATATTAAAATTACCCTTACGACATTTGAAATTTCCACAGTATATTGGAAGTTATTGAAGTTTTAAGTTTTTGTTACCGACCCTTGTCACCAGTGTGGGCCGCAAAGAAAGTCGATCTTATTTAGCGGCCCACTGTATTTTGAACGTAATGCAGAGGAGTCGAAATTTAATCATAATTTAAGATTTTGAGTACCCTTTGTACCATTTATTATTCTGTGGTACCGGCACCGGTGTTGTTTATTTAGGCATATTTTTAACCGACTTCAAAAAAGGAGGAGGTTTCTCAATTCGACCGTATATATATATATATATATATTTTAATGTTTGTTCGCGGATAACTTCGTCGTTTATGAACCGATTTTGATTATTATTTTTTTGTTCGAAAGGAGATATTCTAAGTGTGGTACCATGGTAATTTTATCGAGGTCTGATAAGTATCTCCAGAGATATTGAGTTAAACATCTCAAAATTGGTACTGAAAATTATTAGCGCTGCATTGAAGTCGGTTCTTTTTTAGTTTTTAAACGATATTATTAAGGATCGAGGCTATTCTTAATATTAGTGCAAACAAACGCGCATGACACATTTTAATCTTGCTTTTCAGACACTGAAAGGCAGGCTCACATATATTAGCAGTTATGCTTCCTAGAGTGACGAAACACAGAAGGCACAAAACAAACATAAACACCCATAGTCCAATGAACATTCAACAAAGGTAAAGCAAAAAACTCAGACCAAATAAGAAGTCTTTTCTCTTTATTTGGTCTGCGGCAACAAAACACAAAACATGTAACAGAAATAAGTAAGCAAGACACAACACAAAGAGACAAATCCATTCCCCTGGATACCTCTACGTTGGTGCCGATCGTATTGATGGCGCTGTTGATGGCCACAGATGCAGCTGCGATGGACCCGTTCACCACGGCACCTATCGTTCCCACCAGGCTATTCACGAAGTTGCTCCAAGCGAGCACTGGAACCCCGGGTAAAGGTGATCGCATCAGAAACGACATACTTACTCGTGTGGTTGATATAGTGTACTCAATTTAATTTAGTGATGTTAATTTTGTGATTTATCATTTTCTTTTTGTGTTTTCGATAGACCTTTAAACATAAGGTATTAAAATGCTTCGATAATACATGTATATATAATCTAAGTTCAAATATGTATGATTATTAAACATCTATTAAATGAACTCACCCTGTAACTGAGGTCTCGAAGAGTTCCATCCGCCCTTTGTGTCGACATTGTTGCTCTTCTCGGCGGGGTCCCTGGGAGTCTCGGGGTTGATGATGGCGTTCTGAAGACGCTGGACCGCGCCGGATATACTCTGCGCCACCGGGTTATTGGCCAGGAACTGTCTGATGGGACCCTCGGGCTGCGCGGGCTGGCCGGCGGCGGCCGGGGCTTCGGCGGGTTTCTCCTCGATCACGGGCTTCGGTTCGTCGGGCTTCTCTGCCGGCGCCGGGTCGGGCAGGGCTGCGGCCGCCGGAGAGGCCTCTGCGGGCTTCGCCGACGTCGACTCCGGTCGGTTGAATAGATTGTTGAGGATAGGTGGAAATTGAAGAGGCGACGTTGTGTTCGGTCTTAAATATTGGCCGAGATTTCCGGGGATGGAAGGTAACGTCACGTTTTCGAAAAATTGTCCAAATGGATTGGAGAAGCCGGCGGTACCGTTGGGTCTTTGAAAAGGGTTGTTGAAGTTCGGTAAACTGAGCCCGCTCAATCCGGGAAAGCCCCACAGCGAGGGGGCGGCCGTGGAACCCTCGGGCTGGTCGGCCTGCACACCCGCCGGCGGCGGAGCCGCGGTTGTCGCCGTCCAAAAAGCTTGGATGTTATCGAAATTCTCAACAGTTCTGTTGTATAATGCGTTCATGGCTAGAAGGAGGTAGTGCTGCGGTGAATTCGGGGCCGGCGTGGAGGCAGGCGCAGCGGGGGCTTCGGGGGCGGCGGGTGCTTCCTCGCGGGCCTTATCGCCTTCCTCGGCCGACTTCAAGCTGGCGACCACGTCTACACCGAAGGCCAACGTCTCCACTCCGTCGTTGAAGTTGTCCTCCAAAACTTTGAGACCCGACTCTATCTTTTTGAAGTCTCTTTGGGGCTCCTCCGGCTTCTCGACGGGCTCGGACGCCTCGGGCTTGGCGAGCGCCTGTATGGTGTCGTTCAATTTTTTGATCTGAGCAGTGAAAGTGTCGCGAAGGTTCTGTATATTCGTCTGGATCTTATTCTGGACGTCATCGTTCGTGTCCCAATTTTGTATGTCGCTCGTGACGTCTCTGAAACTATCCCGCAACAGAAGCTGGGCCCGCTCGATGTTTTCCTTGATGGTGGAGACCTTGAGCTGATCGTCCGAGTGTCGCTCGGGGTTCTGTGTCTCGTGCTCCTGTCGCTGCGGAGGCCCCGGGTGGCGCAGGTCGGGCGACGGGCGCGGCGCGTCCTCGTCCTCAACAACCACCGCCACCGGGATGTCGGCGGCGGGCTTCACGCGGAACGCGTTATCGATCTCGGCGGGTTCGCTGAGGTCGGACAGATCGGAGAGATCGGAGAGATCGGAGGATGGGCCGACCGCCGCGGGTTGTTTCACATCCTCGGGGAGGATAGCTGGGATTTTTTTCTCCAAAGCGACCGCAGGCTCGGAGATGGATGCGGCGCGGAGGGGCGCGGCGAGGCACGCCGCCAGCAACAGAAGCGCGAGGCGAGCCATGTCGGCGCGGAGTGGCGCGGAGCCGCCATCGCACACCTTTATACGCGCGAGCTAACGGTGCCGCGCGGTGCGCCTGTGTTTACGCTCATCGTGAACCTGATGCGCTAAATGTATTCGTCATTATTTGTATTAAAAAACGCCCGTGGCAAGTCAGGGGTGTCTATCCGTTAATTAACCACTCGTAGACCAGTCTTCGGTCTCTTCTAGCTGCGTTCGTTTCGATGCAACTCGAACGCTAAGTGTGCCGCGAGTGAGCGTTGTTTACCGGTAGTGTAAAAAAGCTATGGGAGCAAATAAAAGCTCGATCCGTTTTAGGATAGTAGGCCAATAAGTTTCCATCGCGACAGGTTTTAGATCATCGGCGAGGATTTAGCCTCAATTAGCTTTTCGAAGCTCGTAAAATAAACACGTTATATTTATAGCGAGACCTACAATCGAAGAGCAGTTGGAAGCTTGTCGTTTATTCAGCGAGCGCTTCGGCCTAATAGGAGGACGGCCCGAGGAATCCTAAAGACTGACTAGAGTCTGAATAACTAGAGACAAGTGTGCCACCAGAACTAGTGCATCAATAATGATACATAATAATGTGTTTATCTGACGGCTGAGAATAGAGACAGGTGATATTGTAATCCGCCAGCCACTTTCGTTTTCATTGCTAACACGATTGTCATACAGAGGGGTCACGACTCGCGAGGGATGAGAAAGCGCTGATTTGAAAGTTCCTTTACACCACCTTTCTTGACACTTGTATCTACACCTTTCTTAAGATTTGTATTGGTACTTGTGATACACGTGCGATTTCACTTCCTGCAATCGTTGTGCTAATTCTATAATAAAGAGTGAAGGATAATTTGTAATGATTCATTATTAGTTAACTTATCTGCTCTACATGATTAAAAACAAACTGGCCAAGTGCAAGTCGGACTCGCACTCGTAGGGTTCCGTAACACAGTCAAGTATTCCATAACTATGATTTTTCGCAACTAAATAATTAACTTTGTTTTTCATAGTGTTTGTATGAAGTTGTAGTTATCTTTGCGGTCGCCATATCTCAAAAACTGCTGACTGTATCTCGTTCAAACCAATTTTTGTTGTTAGTTTTTATTGAGATCTACAGCATATATATTTTTTAGATTTTTCACTCCCATACTTTAAAAGTTAGAGGGGGGGGGGGGGGGCACACATTTTACCACTTTAGACGCGCCTATCTTTCAAATGATTGACTTTGAAAAAAAATGATGTTAGGAACCTCAATGTCATTTTTAAAGACCTATCTATAGACACCCCACACGTATAGGTTTGAAGAAAAATATTTTTTTTGTTTCATTTCCATGTATGGGATGCCCCCCCTTAAACTTTTATTTTTTTTACTTTTGTATAAAAATCGGAAAGCGGTTTACAGAATACATCTACCTACCAAGTTTCAATTCTGTAGTCTTAACAGTTTCGGAATAAAATGGCTGTGACATACGGACGGACAGACAGACAGACAGACAGACAGACAGACATGACGAATCTATAAGGGTTCCGTTTTTTGCCATTCGGCTACGGAACCCTAAAAACTGATGCTTTTCAACCGTCTTCCAAAAACGAGAAGGTTCTCATTTCGTCTGTATGTTTTTTACGCGATTTCTCCGCCAATTGTAAACCGATTTGAATGATTATTTTTTTCAAGGGTAAAATTTATGTCCATGATGGTACCATCAACATTTTATCGAGTTTTAATAAATATCTTTAGAGATATGACGACAAACATCTCAAACTTGCTACTGAAACTGACTCGCAGGGCATGTGGAGTAGGTGTTTTAGGTTTTAACCTATGTTAATTATTGCTCTTCAAAAACGTCACGTTTGTCATCGAGTACTGCTTGTAGAGTTATCAATAAAGCTATTATTTCAACCTAAGTTTAGTTATAATTGATACGTAGAGCATTGTGGCATTTGGTATTGTTTCATAGTTTGAGGGCCCGGTGGCGTAATCGGGAGAACCGTCGGCTTTGATGCCAGAGGTACCAAACCAAGTCTAAACCCCGCGTGCAACAATTGATTTTTCTATCGAGAAATGTATGTGCGCTTTTCACAGTGGCCCTCCGGTGAAGGAAAAACATCGTTAAGAAACCAACAACCCCCGCATGGTGGTAGGACACTATCTAATGTCCGCCTGGCCAGCTACCCTCAAGTTAGAAAATCTGTCGCCAAACATCTAATGTGTTCCGGCAGCTATCCTTGAGAGCCAGTTCCCATTCTAGGCCTAGAGTGCTTACCATCTTCGACCGCATCATCACTTAACAACAGTGAGATAGTGGTCAAACGCTAGCCTATAAGAAATAAAAAAAATACCAACAGGCAGACCGGCAGACGGACAGACGGTTCCTTTAACTGGCTTTATTTTTGTAGTTTTGTTGAAGTACGGCCTTCCAAAAAAGAACATGCGTATATACCTTACATGGACTGATACAACGCAGTAAGCATAATAATGTATTTAATAATATAAAATTTGGAGATAAAAAGATAAAATTAAACTAAACGAAAATTATGGGATGTCCGTGTGGTAAAGTGCCAAGAACGCTGGCTACATTCCCGCGTTGAATCGCTAAATAAATTCTTTGTGCTAGAAATGGGCCAGCCTCAGAGTAACAATTACTTATTTCATTTAGGAGCCAGCCTTTTGTCACCGGTGGCATCTGCAAGGGGTGGAGCAGTAAAAAAAAAAAGTTAAAAGCAGAAAAAAGAAAAAAAAAGAAAAAAAAAAAAAAAAAAAAAAAAAAAAGAAAAAAAAAAATGAAAGAAAAGAAAAAAAAGAAAAAAAAAAGAAAGTTAATTAACCTCCCGTTATTCAGCTGATCAAAGCCACTGGTTAGAAGTAGGTAGATAGATAGACGAATACTTTATTGCATACTAATCAAAACATTAGAATCTAAAACAATTAAAAACAAATTAGGTGCGACAATGGTCGGTCTCATCGCTCTGAGCGATCTCTACCAGACAACCCTTGGATGGTCAGCAGCTAGTTATGAAAAATAAGCGGTCGGTGTAAATAGGATACTATGAAAAATGGTGAACTTCTGATACCATCTACGTAGAATTTCCCGTTAAAATACGACAAAAATTTTTGTAAACTCTGAAGTATATGTCGCAGGCAGATAGCTTAATTAGCCGTTTAATTAAACGCCTAGCCTATTAACTAAACAGCGCCGTTTAACTAGATTCCTGAATGATATATAGCCGTAACGTTTGTAACAACATTTAATAAACTGGCTGGCTAATGCTTAGGTCAGTCATATAAAGTCTTAGTCTGACACTAAGGCAACACAGTAGGAACAGTGACCACCGCGTGACCAGAAAATATATGTGTATGCATATGTATATGCATACCATGCATAACATTCAGGAATCTAGTTGAACTGTGCTGTTTAGTTCAGAGGCTAGGCGTTTAATTGAACGGCTAATTAAGCTATCTGCCTGCGACATATACACCACGCATACCTCCATGGTCATCGCACCCTAAACCTGTACCACTTTAGATGATATTCATTACCAATTAGTAAGATTTATTATAATGTATGCGCTTGTGCTAGGTAAACATTTGATTGGCCGCAGTTTCCAAATGATACTCGTTTCTGACACCGTTATATTGTCGCAGGCTAATAAATCTTTGGAGTTCTGTGCTTAATTATCAACACTAGAGAAAGTAATCCATATTCATATAATAAAAAAAACATTGTAACTCTGTCACTCTGTCTGTTTGTTACCTAATCACGCCTATACGGACCATCCGATCTTACTGAAATGTAACAAGGAGATACGTTATAGTATGAGGATCAACATGGGCTACTAAATTCTTGGTGTACGCGAACGAAGTCGCGGGTATCAGGTGTATGTATAAGGTTTGTGGAAAAAACAATTATTTCATCCAAATAAAGAATCAAATTATTATAAATTAATGCGAAAGTCAGTTTGTATATTTGTTTGTTGGCTTGTTTGGGACCTGTTCAAGGTGAAACGGCTCGACCGATTTAGCTAAAATTTTGTACAGAGATAATCAGTATAGTTGATTAGGACATTGGATACTTATTAACGTGGGCGAAGCCGCGGGGCGCCACTAGTATAAAAACCCAATTTAAAAGCCGATTTGTGTTTGGTCCCTGCAGATGTGTATTAATACATACCTATTTCTAAATATTTTCATTGGACTTGCTACTTCACTTGTTCTGTGGGATTTCCGTAAAGTTTTGAAGACCGTCTTGTAAGAATATACTCGTTTTAACAAAAATAAAACCGGCCAAGTTGAGTTGGACTCGCCCACCGAGGCTTCTGTACAAACTTCTCAAGCTAGGTAAAAGCTAGGTTAAAGTACAAACTTAACTTTGCAGTTCGAGCCCTACGCCGATGTCTGGACACTGTTCATGTACCAACCGAAAAAGATAAGTTTGTAATATGAAATTTGCTTTTCTTTTGTTATAAAACTACATATTCACGGTTTTCAGATGTATTCCTAAATAATGGTTCAAGACCTTGCTTTTTGCAAATTTCATGATAGGTCAACGGGAAGTACCTTAAAGTGTGTGATTATATTCAAAAATATACAACATAAACGTAAAATCTTTTGATCGCATTGACATTTTACATTTCCCAGCAGAATAATTAAAAAACTAAAAGAACCGACTTCTAACGTCGCGCTAGTCATAGTAGCCAGTAGACGTAGTAACTATTATATAATCTGTGCCAGTAGTCAGTAGTATGTCGTCGAGATAAGTACATGCATCGTAATACAAATGTTGATATATTAAAAACGGCTCGGCCGATTTCGTTAAATAATAAATGGGACCTATGGGATATTCCGACAAATTGAGAGCCTCCTCCTTCTTGTGAAATCGGTTAAAAATACCTTAGACCCGAATATTTAAGTTTCAACTTGATATCTCTACGCGATGTTGAGAAAAAGGATCTTGACAGACGGACAGAAAGACAGACAGATAACAAAGTGATTCTATAAGGGTTCATTTTTTTCTTTTAATGTTAAGGTTTGTCCTAAAAACCGGCAATCACCTCGGTGCAGTGGCATAGGATATAAAATATTCGTTGGTATTTTGTTTATATTAACCGACGAGGAAAAGACTTCAACGCGCGCGCAGTTTTTCATTTAATGTGTGCTTACCAGTACCACAGAGTCATTTTTATACGGGGTGCTTACTTTTCATATGACGACCGTCCAAATGAAGGAGGTTGTTTTTGTCTCTTTCGTTAATCGATAGATTAAAACCAACTGCATAAAATAGTACAATAAAAAATTACATAGCGTATACGAGGTCGATGGTTATACGTTTTGACATATTAGTTAGAATCTAACTAACTTCCCAGGTTACAACAACAGGTGGTTACTATTAGATGATGAAATGCTGTAAGCACAGACCTAGGCTGGGATTCCCTACGTTTAGTGAATCTGTCAAAACTTATAACCACCGACCTCGTATTACGCTACGCTATTAATTTATGCTTATAACATTGGTATCTTTGTAAATGGAAATATTAACCTACTAATATAAGTCATGCCATATCTTTTCATCACTTTTTTTATTTTTTTTTTATTCAAAAATTATATTCCAATATAATGGCATATCATTAATATTACAATCTAGTCTTAAGACTAATAAGTAATTTACATTTGACCTAAACTGCTAAGAATGTGTCCATTGGCACTTTTCTTATTGTCTTTATTAAGGTGAAGACACTATTGTATTGTGTTCTTTGAAAGCAGTGTTCACTAATTTAATGTCACTTCACTACACTAACTCAAAAGGTTTTATCCTTTTCAGTCTTCTCACTATGTCCGTGTTGTCGAGAAGCTGGATAGCCTTGACGTTGACATGGTGATGAAGTCTACGATCGTGAGCTTCGGCATATTTTGAAATTACACTAATAACGTCATCCACTTTAAGGTCCCGATGGAGGTCGTTGTTTCTGATATACCATGGTGCATTTACGATGCTTCTTAGTATTTTGTTTTGGAATCGCTGGATGATTTGGATATTGCTTTGACTGGTACAGCCCCATAGCTGAATTCCATAAGCCCATACTGGCACAAGGACTTGTTGGTATAAGAGTAATTTGTTGTGCACCGACAGCGTGGAGTGTCTTCCTAGCAGCCACTGCATCTTTTTGTAGCGAAGCTCCAACTCTTCGCGTTTCTTTTTTACGAGTGCTTTCCAACGAAGCTTTGCGTCTAAAGTCATGCCTAAGTACTTGGCTCTATTTTCGTATGGTACTGCCTGTCCATTTATGAACACCGGGTGGTAGTGTTGTTTTTTATAAGTAAAATCAATGTGGATTGATTTCGTTTCATTGAGTTTTATCCTCCATTTTTTCGTCCAGTCAAAGATAGTATTGACAGCCGTTTGAACTTGCTTTACTGCTTGCTTGTGATTGGCTCCTATAGCCATAATAGCTGTATCATCCGCAAAGATGGCAATGATGTTATTCTCTAATTTTGGTATATCACAAGTGTATAATAAGTACAGGACCGGACCCATTACGCTTCCTTGTGGTACCCCAGCTTTAATTTGCTTCAACTGCGAGTATGCATCCTCTTGTCGTACTCTAAAAGTTCTATCTGATAAGTAGGATTCCAAGATGTCAGCAAACTGTTTGGGAAGCATTTGTCTTAGCTTATATATAAGGCCTTTTCATCACTGAATAAATTAAATTTATGTGCGCTTTTCACTGTGGCCCTCCGGTGAAGGAAAAAAATCGTTAAGAAACCAACAACCCCCGCATGGTGGTAGGACACTATCTAGTATCCGTCTAGCCAGCTGCCACCCTCAAGTTAGAAATCTGTGGCCAAACATCTAATGTGTTCCGGCAGCTATCCCTGAGAGCCAGTTCCCATTCTAGGCCTAGCGTGTTTAACATCTTCGACCGCATCATCACTTACCAACAGGTGAAAAAGTGGGCAAACGCTAGCCTATAAGACACTAACTACCACCCGGTATTCAGAAACAATCAAGATACAAAACCCAACTATGCCAAGTAGATAAATAAAAAGAAATCACTGAATGTGAGAGTTGGTGTTAAAGAGAAAAGCTTTACAGTGAAAAGACATTGGCTTTAATAGTAAGACTGAAATTTAAAGCCGCTTAGATCTCTTCAACTTAAAGCTGAACACCACAATTTAGCTCGCGTAAATAAATGAAATGTGGTAAAAGTACAGGTCGGTAGTAGCTTACATCCACATCGTGCAGACTACAGCTACCTATTTTAATTCTTATCAAGATTTGTTCAGACGTTTAGTCACAATAAGTTACAAACAAAGTTATTAACATTTATTTATCAAGTGTGTATAGGATGATCGTCATTAAAAATACAACACTTAAACAACAAATTATCTTATATCTATTAGATTTTTGAGATTTACTAAAGTTTTTTGGAGATGGTAAAATAATAAGGTCATCAAATAAGCCACTAAAACTGCAATAAGTATAAGTATATAATAATGGATATCTACCTATGCCCTGCGGCTTCCTCCGCGTTGCAAAGTCATAATTATCAGTCTGTATTAGTCCACTGTTGGACATAGGCCTCTCCTATGGCACGCTACTGAGCTCGATCTTGAGGTGTCCTTTCCAACCGCTACCAGCCACCCTGAGAATATCGTGACTCCACCACGGTAATATTATAATAATTACCGTGACTCCACCTAGCTAGAGGGCTTCCTACACTACTACACTTGCGGAGTCTTGGTCTCCACTCTAGAACACGCTTACCCCATCGGTTATCTGTTCTGTAACATATAGGACCTGCCCACTGCCACAAGTTCCAAGTTAAAATGCAAAATCGACAGCTAGACCCTAAAACCTTGACTTCAGAGTATATAATCAACGCATGACCTCTAGACGTAAATGTTGTTATGAAATACAGCGGTCATTGACCCGGCGCTGTCACTGTGACCACAGTAAACTAAACTGCCGTACCGTTACCGTTACATTTCGAGAGACAAGTTCTCGTTATTGGTTTTATAAGATTGGCGCCAATGGTATATCCGATTCCGATGTTTGATTTAGTATTGGAATTAAGCGGCTGCAGCGCTTTCCAATTTGGAAATTGTGGAGTAATTATTTAATTGTTGTAACTATTAATTATTCTGTGATTGTAGTACATAATTGTAGTACGTTGTAAATTATACTGATCCAATCGTAGTCTGCTTCTTTACGTTGAAATCTTACTAGTGCTCAGTGCTACCATCCTCGACCGCATTATCACTTACCAACAGGTAAAATAGTAGTTAAACGCTAGCATATTATAAAAATATATAAGCTGAATAAAAAAAAACAGAGGATGCGTTCAAATGCATCAAACACTAGGATATCAAACAAGAATTCAAATTGTTTTTTTTTTTATTTTTTTATAGTAAACGGTAACAGGACAAGCACGACGCTAGCTTGATGGTAAGCGATGACGTCTTAACTATAACAGATACAGTGGCATGCAAAATTCTGAACAGCCAGAATTTTGCATGTCACTGCACTGCGCCTGTAACAAAGATGTTGAGTCTCACATGCCCTGTAATTTCACTGGACACCTTGCCATTTCAACCGACATTCACATTCCTATTTCACGGCTGAAAATTTATTGGCAAAGTGGTGGTACCGCCCCAAGCGGTCTAGCAGAAGTCCTACCACTACAAAAATATGATTATAAAATGACTAGCTGTGCCCGCGACTTCGTCCGCGTGGAATAGTGTCTTTGGTTAGCATTAACTAATGAGACATACGTATCCCAACTTCACCGGTCCGCACCACGCCACGCTAATCCACTCATCCCGCTCCCCTCACTTACCCACCCTCCCCTCCCCTTCCCCTCAAATACCATCCCCCTCCACTACCGCCACCCTCCCCCTCCACTCCCCTTCCCCCTCACAAACTTTGAATGTGATATTATCCTAACTATATAATAAAATATAATCCTAGCGCAAACGATGTTTTCCGCGATATTGAAACTGATGCACTGGCTTCGTGATTGATCTCAAAAGTTGAACTCGTTTAAAAACGTTTTCTCTCCGTCTTATATTATACTTAACCGGAAACAGATTCCATTCCCTGGCGGTTCGTATGATGAACGGAAGATGGTAAGTATATCCACCATAAATCGGTGCCGCCTTTTAGTATCTCTGGATGTCCGATTAGAAAATGGGGATGGTGGAATCAAATCATGCAGATCAATAGCATACACTCCGAAATGTATCCGATCAAAACCCGATAAAGATGCGACTTTGCGGCGATGTGCGACGAATTTACCTACTATACTAACCCGCAGCTTTCCTCGCGCGCTTATACAAAACTTTCGTATTTACAATGTTATATTTACTACACTTTTAAGTAGGATGAGACATACATAAAGCTATGGCAGTATCACTAATTTGAAAGTTTTACATGTTGTTGTTATTTTTAACCGACTTGAAAAAGGAGGTTTTCAATTCGCATGTTTATATATTTTAATATGTTTGGACATAACTTCTTCATATTTGTAAAATTCTGTTTTTTTGCGAAAGAGAATTGTTCCGAAATCCTTCCATTGAAATTTTGTAAAGTTCTGATAAGTATTTCCAGAGTTATGGAGATTAACACTGAGATGTTTAATAATTTAAAAAGTAAAATAACCTACTTTACATGCCCTAGACGTTTTCAGTTCCAAGATTAAAGTGTTTATCTCCATATCTCTGGAGATACTAATTCGATCTTAATTAAATTTAAATGGAACCACCTCGGACATAAAACCTACCACTGAAAAAATTAATCATTCAAATCGGTGCACAATTGGCGGAGTCATCGCGTAGCAAACATAAAAAAAGAATAATAGACGAAATTAGAACATCCTCCTTTTTGGAAGTCGGTTGATTATAAATGTTATACTATTTACCGTACAGTACTCATTCGTACTTTAGCTAGAGTAGAGTACCGTATTGTAATTTAAAGCGCTTTACCCGCTGACATGTACGATGCACGGCAGACCGGTCGCTGCTCCGTTACCTGACTACAGAGGCAGTAAGTACAAAATCATTGCCATGGACCATCTTTACCTTTACTTTTTACCTCACACCTACATCTGAACAAGCTACACATACAGTGTGTTCGGATAAGAACTGCAGATATTTTAGAGGAGTGTTATTAAACTTTTTTATGGGTTATGTTCATGCGATATTTATCCTAAAGAAAATGCTGTAGTGGCAATGTAGGGCCGGGTGGTGTCGTGGGAGAATGGTTGGCTTTGATGCCAGAGGTACAGAGTTCAATCCCCGGGTCATGCACTAATGGATTTTTCTATAGAAAGATGTATGTGCGCCTTACACAGTGGCCCTCCGGTGAAGGAAAACATCGTTAAAAAACCCCCAACCCCCGCATGGTGATAGGACACTATTTAGTGTCCGCCTGGCCAGCTACCACCCTCAAGTTAGAAAATTTGTCGCCAAAGATCTAATGTGTTCCGGCAGCTATCTTTGAAAGCCAGTTCCCATACTAGGTCTAGCGCGCTACCATCCTCGACCGCATCATCACTTACAAACACGTGAGATAGTGGTCAAACGTTAGCCTATATGATATAAAATAAACTGGCCAAGTGCAAGTCGGACTCGCACTCGTAGGGTTCCGTAACACCGTTAAGTATTCTATAACTATGATTTTTCGCAACTACAAAATTAACTTTGTTTTTCATAGTATTTGTATGAAAAACAAAGTTATCTTTGCGGTCGCCATATCTCTTAAACTGCTGACTGTATCTCGTTCAAACCAATTTAAAATAGAGGGGGGTGGGGGGGGGGGGGGGGTCACACATTTTACCACTTTAGACGCGCCTATCTTTCAAATGATTGACTTTGAGAAAAAATGATTTTAGAAACCTCAATGTCATTTTTGAAGACCTATCCATAGACACCCCACCCCACACGCATTGGTTTAAAGAAAAATTTTTTTTTGTTTCTCATCCATGTATGGGAACCCTTAATGGACCTTAACCCTTAGTTGGAACCCTTAAACTTTTATATTTTCTATTTTTGTTTAAAAATCGAAAAGCGGTTGACAGAATACATCTACCTACCAAGTTTTAATTCTATAGTCTTAACAGTTTCGGAATAAAATGGCTGTGACATACGGACGGACAGATAGACAGACAGACAGACATGACGAATCTATAAGGGTTCCGTTTTTTGCCATTTGGCTACGGAACCCTAAAAATGCCCATTTGGTGTCGTTTAGTAGATTAAATGACTTATTGAAACAATAAAATAAATACGTCAATGTGCCCGTTTTTACATTATGATGGGAAATGTAAAAGATTTGATTTTTGAGAGTTTGTTTGACCATTCTAGGCCTAGCGTATTTACCATCCTCAACTATGTCATCGCTTATCACTAGGCGAGATAGTGATCAAACGCTAGCCTATCATATACAAAAAAAAGAAACGTATATATGACAATGTGCCTACCCAGTAGGTACACTGGTTAGTTTGTAATAGCATAGATAGATGATTGCATTTTATTCTATGGTAATAAATAGTACTTAAGCGTTGCCAATAAATAGACGTGTTCCATATTTAATTTTTTTTGGATTTCTCGGGCCCAATACCAGACAGGACACATTCATCGGCAGTTGCTATCATATTAGGACACACTGTATATATGATCTGTAGAGCGAGCCAATACTTGCCAGTGCGCTTACTGCGGATGCACATGGACAAAACAGAGTACCTACTTCATAGCCTACTTTCCAACATTAACGTTGAAAAGTACCTCAGCGTAAGTATTCAAATTATTGCACTAAAGTTCTGAGAAACCTTTCTATTCTTATTGACATACTAGTCGATACTCGCGACTTCGTTAATTAAATTAATGTGGATTATTATTTAGACACACAGTAGTATGTCGGGGACTAAACATTAGAAAAATATTTTTAGGGAAGTACCTATGGAGAGCTAAAAAATAATGAGAAATTAAAAAATCTTCAGAACAATATTCGAAAAAATAAACTATTTAATTAAGCAAAGGTTGGTTATTATAGTCACATGAGTAAGGAAAAGCTTTAATCATGTGGTATATTTATGAGTAAGATTGTTAACAAGAAGATAATTTATGATTCGAATTGGTAACGCAGTCAACGCAGGACATCACTAATTGATTAAACTCGAGCTGTCAAAATTTAAATAAATGAACAGAGTATATTCAAACAATCTAAATCATCTCTTCATTCATCATCTCTTAATTCAATCATATCCTCTACCGCCTTTGTAACAACAGGGAGTGTTCTGAACATAGAGAAAGTATGTGTATATATATATATATATATATATATAGAGAGAACATTAGCGTATGCGAAAGAAATAGTTATAGAGATATAACCCGACTAAAATTATGAACACGTGATACATATGCCAGCCATGAGATAAAATGAACAACTTAATTCCGTCGGGTCATACATGACAGCGGGTGAGAGCCAATGGGTGCTCTAGAACTTGGTGCCAGTGCTGGAGCCAGTTTGTAAAATCGCATACGCAGAGAAGGATAAAAAATGTTGTTCATCTCGCTCTTTCATACTAGTGATTGTATAGTTTTATCCTTCTCATATTATTATTGTTATTTTAACGACAAGTCTATTTTAATATACTTAGTCAATGGTTCTGAAAAATCATTCAATTTAGTCCCGGCGTCCCGATTTTACCATTGCACTTCTCGCCATAGACAACACGTTCATCCACACATTATCGAGACTTGGACTTCGCACACATCTCGATTCAACCGGTCATTTCTCCCGTACACTTGTACATTGTGGAACGAGCTGCCGTCTGCTGTTTTCCCGCTAAGCTACAGTGCCACAAGTATAACTTGGCGGTGGTGGTTTTTGGAACTAATTCTTTTAATTGAAACTGTGAGTTTGACGTTTGAGAGATTACCGCGACATTATTGTTGATAAATCTGCTACATTAAAATAGTTCAATAATGCCAAAAGTAATTAAAAGTGGTTTAAGAGAAACTGTTATCAAAGTACAAAGTAAAAGCACAGTGGCGCACAGGCACGCCAAGTTATACTTGCCGGACTGTACAACATGGAGTCCTTCAAAAGAGGCGTTAAAGAATCTTGACGAGTCGGCAACGTATGAGTGACATTTCTAGTGCTTAGATGATTAATGTTAATTATCAATGCTCTAGTGTTGCAAGAGTTCATAGGCAACGGTGACCACTCCCCATCAGGTGGGCCGTTTGCTTTTTTGTTATTAAAAAAAAATCAGCAGTATTATCATGTCAGCATCGATATTGATTATTTCTATCGCGATAATGTTATTCTAGTCCTTACAATATGATCGAGGTAGGCACGTACGATAACCTGAATTTGTATTTTTAACAAAATATCGGATTCGGAAAGTGCTTCATCTTCGACTCGGATCTTTGCGATTCACAATTTCAAATATTCTAATCAGAAAGAATTCCCGACCAAAAAGCTCACGGATTTATAATAATAATAAAAGTTCGAAATGAAGCTTCCAAATTCTTATATATACTCGACTAGCTGTGCCCCGTGGCTTCACCGGCGTTAAAAAAGTATCCTATTGCCTAATTGATAATATTAGCTATGCGTGTGCACAATTTCAGATATATCCGTCCAGCCGTGAAGAAGTCCCAAACAAACAATAATACAAACAGAGTTTCGCATTTATAATATAGATGATGATTCAAATGGTTGCAAAATTATAAACTATACTCACGGTAATGTTACATTACAAAAGACAAAATTACTGTGCTACACTGCACCGCCGCGGCTTCGCCTGCATTAATAATATCCAAGTATGGCCTGTGTTATTTACTGTGATAAAAAGTTCAAAATGTTAATTAAGGTTATAGGTTTAAAGTCTTAGTAGTAACTATTACATAATCTGTGGTACTATCTGTGTAACAAAATTATACATATATTATTAAGTAACAAACATACAAGATTTCTCTACAATATTATTGGGATAGTAAAACAGGATCAAATAAAACACTCAATTGCTTTTTTACAAAGCGTTAAAATAATAAGATTTATTAAAATTTAAAGTAAGTACATAATTATATCCTACAATTACAAATTAAGTTACTTCGTACAACGCTCATTTCCACCATGTTTTACTATCACAATCGCTTTTGGACAATTTTAAATACTGCCATTTCCAATAACCTAGACATCATCTACGGAGCGCAAAAAATCAACCCAAAATATTTATGACCATTGGACCCTCGGAGCAATGACTAAAACAATTGGACCTTGATTAATTTTCTTTCTCTTTTCTTTTCTTCACGTTGATTTTAGTACTTTACAGAATATTACAAACTGTTGAAAACTGTTGTAAGTGTGAGCGAGACAAAAACAAAACTAGAGCTATCTTCACAGCGCGTATACGTTCCCTACAGGCGCAGTGGATAGTCCTGTTCTTGTAAGTTTTATTGGTCGCTAGAAGGCCTCTGATATGGCCTTCGATTCTGTCTTCACAGCAATGTTCGACCTTGCAAGGTCCAATTCGTTCATTCAGACGCCTAAAGTCATGGCAGATAGATTTTAATATATTTACTTAGGGATTTTAATATATAAGGTTATTGGGAAAAGCCACAGACAGGATTGGTCCTATCTATCTTACCTATCTTTGGCTTTTCCCAATAACCTTATAATATAAATATCCCTACGTAAATATATGAAAATCTATCTGCCATGTCTTTAAGGTACGGCCACACCGCGGCGTCCTGCAATCTGCGAGAGCTATCTCAGTACTTTTCAATTGTTTTCTGATCGCTTTTGGTGTGAACCAGTCGGTTCAAATACTACTGCGCTATCTGATCGCCGCCTAGATCGCGCACGTAGGACGCTGCGGTGTGTCCGTACCTTTAGGCGTCTGAACGAACGAAATTTTATCCCAGCAGTAAGTAAGTTAAGGAAAACCAATGTTACTGCGACAATCAAATCATCGTTTGATGATGGTCGGTTGGCTTTTCCCAATAACCTTTTAAATGGCTAAGTAAAGATATATAAATCTATATATTATATTGTAGTAGATATCTACTACCTAATAAAATGTATAAAAAAAAAGGTTTGTTCTAGTAAGGCAAAGTCTTTCTAGGCATTGTTTCCTGTTTGTTCCTGGTGGGAATGAGTTCTGAGGACCAGCTCTGATATCCGTCAGTAGCGAGCCCTTCTGCTCTTGTTGCGGATGTGGTTGGCCAGGCACAGACCGAATACCACCGCCACCAGCTGAAATCACCAGTTACCAATGTTAGTTAAGTTAGTAGTTAACCTACGATGTTGTTTATTAGCAGTAATAAAAAAAACATTAAGATTTTAAAAAGTTTAAAAACTAAAACAACCGACTTCCATGCCACGCGAGTCAGTTTCAGTAGCAAGTTTGAGACGTTTATCGTCATATCTCTGGAGATACTTATCAAATCTTGGTGAAATTACAATGGGACCACCTTTACAATATACCCAACCAATTAAAATTTGATTAGGTCACGTGTCCTGACGCGAGTTTAACATTTTTTCTCATCTCAAAAAAGTTCACAACGCCGCTAAAGAAGTTTTCCCTTAAAAAAAAAGAATCATTCGAATCACAAAAAAACACATACAATCGAATTGAGAACCGCCTCCTTTTTTGGAAGTCGGTGGAAAAAAAATCTTAATGAACATGAATACTTATAAGAGAAAGAATATATAATTTAATATAACTAAATCAAAGTTATATTGACATCTTTCATTTTGGGATTGTCAGGGTTAACAAAGGTTGCCATTTTGTTCTATGAACCGACAGTTCGGTCTATCTGACAACTAATATTCAAAGAGCCCGGAAGGCTTAAATCGTACAAACCTCAATAGCAACGACGATGATGAGAACAGATCCGGTAGCCGTGCCGAAGGTGGAGAAGAAGTTCTCGATGATGCTGCTGCAGCCAGAGTAGGCGTTCAGGACGGTGCAGGGAGTGGAAGCGCAGCAAGACTCCGGCAGGATGGGCTGGACGCCATACGACAGGGGTCCGCTGGGGCCGCAGCATTGGAACTAAACATTATATTGATTAACACAGTTATTTAAAACACTAACTGCGCCCCGCGTTTGGACCACCCTTATCAGTTAGGAAAATAGATGGTGGCCGTTTCTCAGACCTACCCGATGCAGACAAAATTTCATACAAATCGGTCCAGCCGTTTCGGAGGAGTTTGGTATCAAACACCGCGACACGAGAATTTTATATATTGTAAGACATTATATAGGACCAGTCACACCGGATCCTGAATCTTGAACTCTAACTTATCTGACAGATTTTTGACTGTTTTTGTATGGCGTCATATGTCGAACAGGTTACATTTATAGGTGAGATAGTGGTCGAACGCTAGTGTCTCTCTCTATCTCTCTGTCTCTCCCTATCTCTCTCTTTAATCAATAAATCAAGTATTTCCAACTCTGTCATCGAAACACTTACCGCGGTCTCAAGCTCGTGGAACGCTTGCTGGTTCCTGTTGAAAGACTCGTTCAGCCACCTGGGGATCTCAGCGATGATGTCATCCAGCTTCACGAAGATCAAGATAGCGAACGTCAACTTCGCAACCATCAGCAGCAGCATAGCGATCGAGTACTGGAAGTGGAGTAGACATGGTAGTGATATTAGTCAAAATGAAGCTTAGGAGCCCATACTTGAGGGGTTTAGTTAGTAGCTACTGAAGAGTTCCACTATCCACTTGCTGACTCCATCATAGGATGAGCTCTAAAATACCAAATTTTAGCGTAGTCATACGTACTATACAGTACCCTTAGTTCGAGTTTTCATCGTAAACGCTTGTGACAGATCTCACATAGTTTTCGACTTATTCTGGCTCCCTGATTGGTCTAAATTTAGTGAAGTGTGAAAACCACTAGAGGCGCTGTGCTGTTTTTATACAAAATTTGCTCGATATACGATATTGAGTTTGGTATGAAAACTCGGACTACGGGTACAGGGCGATTAATTATCAATGGATCAAACGAAGCAGCGTGGTAGAGGAACTATTGAACCAAGAACCAACCCACTGTATGTTCCCAAATTTTCTTAGTTTTGAAATAAATAAAAGCCTTTTTCTTGTTTTCGACTTGGTGCCCAAAATATTGCTACTTACACACATCAACACTGTCTAGGGATATTCTGATTTTCTCAATTTTTTCCAAACGTGTTATAACTAACATACAACATGTATATATTTTTATAGAGCCCATTTATCAGACTATGCTTTAGAATAAAACAAAGTTATTTGTTTTGCGTAAATATTTTTTTTATGAAATAAAGACTAAAAGTGAAATAATGGTAAACCTAAAGATGAATTTCTTTTTAAGAAAAAAGTGAAAGTAAAGCGAAATTATTAGGTTCTTTGCAGTTACCCGAAAAATTAGTAGTCACTAAAACCACCCATGACGTTAATCACGGTCCTGCAACGGTTTTTCATGCTTCGAATCAAGTTATCAAAGTCTGCTGCGGGATATTGTCCCAGGTCCTGCTAAGATGCAAAAAAAGTTGCTTTTCAGTCGCAACGTTTGGAGGAAAATTCCTCTAAGCCCTTCTTTGGAGCATGTCCCACGCGTGCTCTATGGGGTTTAAGTCTGGTGATTGCGCGGGCCAGTCTAAGACCGACACGTCGTGCCCCTGTAGCCAGCTGGTGACCACTCGCGCAGTGTGCGGACGAGTGTTGTCGTGCATGAGCGTGAAAGTTTGTTTGCATTCGATGAGGATAGATTATTGGTGCTAGCTCCTGATTTCGGTATTTTTCTGCAGTCATGGTGTTTCTGATCCAAACGAGGTCTTTTCTTCCACCAACACGAATACCCGCCCAAACCATAATTGTTCCGCCGTGGTATGGATGGACTTCCTGAGGGTGTTGCAGACGCTTCTCACGTCCAGGAGCTCGCGATACACGTACTCTTCGTAAATCAGGATAAAAACCGAATCGGGACTCATCGGTAAACAGCACTACAGACCATTGGTTATCTTCCTAGAGCAAATGTTCTGGAGCCCTCTCTAATCTTCGTCCGCGATTTCCTCTGCGTAGTGCTAGAGTACGAAGCGGCCTGCGAGCATGAAGGTTAGCCTCATGCAGTCTTCTCCTCACAATTTGGTCACTGACAAGCAACTGGTACTCTGACTAGAGCCTTTGAACCAACTGCATGGCCGTCACATTAAGTTGTCTTGTCGCGGCCACTTGCAAAAATCGATCCTGTGTTTGGGTGGTTATGCCCTTCCCGCCTAGGTGCCTTTCAGCCACTTCACCAGTGGCACGATAATGTGACCAAAACCTTGATATCACGTTTTGTCATGTTCCATTCTTCTCGGCTATACTCCGTTGAGTAGCCCCAGCATGAAGCATGCTTACTGCCCCTAACATCTCGTCTCTCGTTAAATGGCGCCGCTGCATGATGCATACAGATACATAAATTCAAAATTAACCGATAATTTTTATTAAAACTTTAATTTGAAACAAAAAAAATACCAAAAACTAGGTTAGGTAAATAAAAACATTCGAACTTCGCTACAGTTATGCAGCGCAAATCTTTTGTTATTAATTTATTTTTCAAATTCAAATTTTGAATCATTCATTAAGACCTACACAATAAGCTTACATTAAAATATTTTTAAACCAACCAGTATTTTATGAGTTTAAGAAATTTTTACAAATTATCCCTAGACAGTGTTGATGTGTGTATTTTATTTTCTATCTACTTAACAAGTCGCGCTAGAGTCTGAATTTTTTTGTGACTGTGAACAAATCATAAGTCTTTCTGTGTAGATTGTTTCTTCTGATATATGGTTATCATTTTCTAAGAAAAATAAAGTAGCGACGTAAAATGTACTGTAGAATTTTTTGACGATAATATTTTAGGTAGACATTCGTTCACAAAATCACATCATTAAATATTTGAAGGTATTATACGCATTTTTAAAACATCGACCCCAAAAACGGCCCAAATATAAATAAATATCTAAATCAACTTTCAATATTAAACTTTTATAATATTATATTATTAAAATTATGAAATATAGTCTGATAAATCATATTTTTACAGAATTATGACTAGAAATGATGAATCACTTTGTCGTCTCGTCACGAAGTCTCATTTCGATACGACGATTCTTTAATTAGTGTTAATGTATGTTGTGTTTGTGTTTAATTATATGTGTTATAAGTCTAGAGTAACTTTTTATCTGGGAATCACTTACGAATAATAATTAATTTTGTTGGGTTATTGTCTCTAACTTTTGTACTAAGAAAGAATATGACACTGTTATTAGCTACGAAGTTTTTAATCAGTGCGTCCTACCCGTGATGTGATGACATACGAAGCTGAGACGTGGACACTCACAGTTCGACTCGTCCACCAATTGAAAGTCGCTTAGCTATGGAGAGAGCTATGCTTGGTGTTGGTTCTTTACGGTATCGAATCCGGAACGAAGTAATTCGCCAGAGAACTGAAGTGATCGACATAGCTCAATGGATAAGCAAACTGACGTGGCAGTGGGCTGGTCATAGCCGCGGGACTGATAACCGTTGGGGTAGACGTGTCCTAAAGTAGAGACCGCGAATCGGCAAACGTAGCGTAGGACGTCCTGTTGCCAGGTGGAGCGACGATTACGCAAAGCGGTGGGATGTAACTAGAAAAGAAGAGCCAAAGATCGGGCTCAGTGGCGTATATGGGAGAAGCCTATGTCCAGCAGCCCACTGTTCTAATCGTCGCCATAATCAGCCGAAGTCAGTCCACTGATACCGGCTAATTATGACGACGGTTAGAAATAGGTTGAAATTAACTTCCAAAATTTGATTACATTGTGAGTTTGATTAAAAGCGTGTTGAAAATAAGAGACTGACCGTGACCAGCATACAATTGCTCTCTCTGATAGCTCCACAGCAGCCGAAGAACGCGACGAAGAAGACGATGCTGCCCACCACCATGGAGGAGACGGGCGCCACCGTCAGGTTCATATCGATGAAGTCTACCACATTCTTCAGTTGAAGTTGGGCGGCGATGCCCAGTCCCAGCAGTGCTAAGCCGGCCAACTGGAATCAACAAACAGAACATAATGTTATAAGTATACGCTTGAACCAAGTGTCCAGTGAACTAACTTTCACTCGACACTTTGCCATTCATAACGAATAATATTCTTATTTCACGGCTGAATTAAGTGGCCAAGTGGTGGTACCGCCCCAGACAGATTAGCGTACATATATAGACGTTCTACCACTACGAAATCATTTTACATCATTCAGAAAAAATTTGAATATCCTCAGTTATGGTTATCTGTAGTAGAAATTCATATTGTATGTGTGTAAACATTTTTAATAAGTTACCACCAGAAATAAAAAAATTAAGTAGTGCTTCTCACTTTAAGCAAAAGTTACGATTGTGGCTTTTGGAAAAATGCTTCTATAGCGTACAAGAATATTATGACTCTGACATAAAAATAAAATTAAAATGTAATGTTGTGGTAATTTAATGAATTTATTTGAATGTCCTAATTGCTATTGTTACATTTATTTTTTATATTTATTAATAATGATCTTTTGACATTGTTATCTTTTAATTTAGTAGACTAATTCAAAATTAATTTTAGTATTATATTGTATGCCAGAAATGGTTGATATGTGTTTCCATAATTTTTAAAACCAGTGACATCTTGTATCCATATCATTGCAATAAATAATTGTATAATTGTATCATCATATTATCTGATCTTCTCCACGGAATGAAGCCATTTGATAAGTAAAATGCACCCAAGTATACTTTTTACCAGTACATCAGTAGACACTGCTTACTAGGTAAGGACAAGCCCATTGATGCGCCCGTATGATGCTAGGTAAGGACAGGCCCATTGATGCGCCCGTATGATGCTAGGTAAGGACAAGCCCATTGATGCGCCCGTATGATGCTAGGTAAGGACAAGCCCATTGATGCGCCCGTATGATGCTAGGAAAGGACAAGCCCATTGATGCGCCCGTATGATGCTAGGTAAGGACAAGCCCATTGATGCGCCCGTATGATGCTAGGAAAGGACAAGCCCATTGATGCGCCCGTATGATGCTAGGTAAGGACAAGCCCATTGATGCGCCAGTATGATGCTAGGAAAGGACAAGCCCATTGATGCGCCCGTATGATGCTAGGTAAGGACAAGCCCATTGATGCGCCCGTATGATGCTAGGTAAGGACAAGCCCATTGATGCGCCCGTATGATGCTAGGTAAGGACAAGCCCATTGATGCGCCCGTATGATGCTAGGAAAGGACAAGCCCATTGATGCGCCCGTATGATGCTAGGAAAGGACATGCCCATTGATGCGCCCGTATGATGCTAGGTAAGGACAAGCCCATTGATGCGCCCGTATGATGCTAGGTAAGGACAAGCCCATTGATGCGCCCGTATGATGCTAGGAAAGGACAAGCCCATTGATGCGCCCGTATGATGCTAGGTAAGGACAAGCCCATTGATGCGCCCGTATGATGCTAGGAAAGGACAAGCCCATTGATGCGCCCGTATGATGCTAGGTAAGGACAAGCCCATTGATGCGCCCGTATGATGCTAGGAAAGGACAAGCCCATTGATGCGCCCGTATGATGCTAGGAAAGGACAAGCCCATTGATGCGCCCGTATGATGCTAGGAAAGGACAAGCCCATTGATGCGCCCGTATGATGCTAGGAAAGGACAAGCCCATTGATGCGCCCGTATGATGCTAGGAAAGGACAAGCCCATTGATGCGCCCGTATGATGCTAGGTAAGGACAAGCCCATTGATGCGCCCGTATGATGCTAGGAAAGGACAAGCCCATTGATGCGCCCGTATGATGCTAGGAAAGGACAAGCCCATTGATGCGCCCGTATGATGCTAGGTAAGGACAAGCCCATTGATGCGCCCGTATGATGCTAGGTAAGGACAAGCCCATTGATGCGCCCGTATGATGCTAGGAAAGGACAAGCCCATTGATGCGCCCGTATGATCCTTGGTAAGGACAAGCCCATTGATGCGCCCGTATGATGCTAGGAAAGGACAAGCCCATTGATGCGCCCGTATGATGCTAGGTAAGGACAAGCCCATTGATGCGCCCGTATGATGCTAGGAAAGGACAAGCCCATTGATGCGCCCGTATGATGCTAGGAAAGGACAAGCCCATTGATGCGCCCGTATGATGCTAGGAAAGGACAAGCCCATTGATGCGCCCGTATGATGCTAGGTAAGGACAAGCCCATTGATGCGCCCGTATGATGCTAGGTAAGGACAAGCCCATTGATGCGCCCGTATGATGCTAGGAAAGGACAAGCCCATTGATGCGCCCGTATGATCCTTGGTAAGGACAAGCCCATTGATGCGCCCGTATGATGCTAGGAAAGGACAAGCCCATTGATGCGCCCGTATGATGCTAGGTAAGGACAAGCCCATTGATGCGCCCGTATGATGCTAGGTAAGGACAAGCCCATTCATGCGCCCGTATGATGCTAGGTAAGGACAAGCCCATTGATGCGCCCGTATGATGCTAGGTAAGGACAAGCCCATTGATGCGCCCGTATGATGCTAGGAAAGGACAAGCCCATTGATGCGCCCGTATGATGCTAGGTAAGGACAAGCCCATTGATGCGCCCGTATGATGCTAGGAAAGGACAAGCCCATTGATGCGCCCGTATGATGCTAGGAAAGGAAAAGCCCATTGATGCGCCCGTATGATGCTAGGAAAGGACAAGCCCATTGATGCGCCCGTATGATGCTAGGTAAGGACAAGCCCATTGATGCGCCCGTATGATGCTAGGAAAGGACAAGCCCATTGATGCGCCCGTATGATGCTAGGTAAGGACAAGCCCATTGATGCGCCCGTATGATGCTAGGTAAGGACAAGCCCTTTGATGCGCCCGTATGATGCTAGGTAAGGACAAGCCCATTGATGCGCCCGTATGATGCTAGGAAAGGACAAGCCCATTGATGCGCCCGTATGATGCTAGGTAAGGACAAGCCCATTGATGCGCCCGTATGATGCTAGGAAAGGACAAGCCCATTGATGCGCCCGTATGATGCTAGGAAAGGACAAGCCCATTGATGCGCCCGTATGATGCTAGGAAAGGACAAGCCCATTGATGCGCCCGTATGATGCTAGGTAAGGACAAGCCCATTGATGCGCCCGTATGATGCTAGGAAAGGACAAGCCCATTGATGCGCCCGTATGATGCTAGGTAAGGACAAGCCCATTGATGCGCCCGTATGATGCTAGGAAAGGACAAGCCCATTGATGCGCCCGTATGATGCTAGGAAAGGACAAGCCCATTGATGCGCCCGTATGATGCTAGGTAAGGACAAGCCCATTGATGCACCCGTATGATGCTAGGTAAGGACAAGCCCATTGATGCGCCCGTATGATGCTAGGAAAGGACAAGCCCATTGATGCGCCCGTATGATGCTTGGTAAGGACAAGCCCATTGATGCGCCCGTATGATGCTAGGAAAGGACAAGCCCATTGATGCGCCCGTATGATGCTAGGAAAGGACAAGCCCATTGATGCGCCCGTATGATGCTAGGTAAGGACAAGCCCATTGATGCGCCCGTATGATGCTAGGTAAGGACAAGCCCATTCATGCGCCCGTATGATGCTAGGTAAGGACAAGCCCATTGATGCGCCCGTATGATGCTAGGTAAGGACAAGCCCATTGATGCGCCCGTATGATGCTAGGAAAGGACAAGCCCATTGATGCGCCCGTATGATGCTAGGTAAGGACAAGCCCATTGATGCGCCCGTATGATGCTAGGAAAGGACAAGCCCATTGATGCGCCCGTATGATGCTAGGAAAGGAAAAGCCCATTGATGCGCCCGTATGATGCTAGGAAAGGACAAGCCCATTGATGCGCCCGTATGATGCTAGGTAAGGACAAGCCCATTGATGCGCCCGTATGATGCTAGGAAAGGACAAGCCCATTGATGCGCCCGTATGATGCTAGGTAAGGACAAGCCCATTGATGCGCCCGTATGATGCTAGGTAAGGACAAGCCCTTTGATGCGCCCGTATGATGCTAGGTAAGGACAAGCCCATTGATGCGCCCATATGGTACGAACTACGAAGTAATTGGCCCTAATACCGCTACAGTAGAAGCAAGAGACCTCTCTTGCTTCTACTGTCAATCTATTTTATTATATTACTATCAATGGGCTTGTCCTTACCTAGCATCATACGGGAAAACCTCGTGAAATGGAAGCAATCAACAATTTCTTATAAAATTAATTTCTGTTTAGTATAAGTGGACCCCTCGATCCTAGCAATTTCGGGCCCCAATCATATATCAGTTAAATGTTTCATTGGCCAGATCCTTATATTTAAACAATATTTACCAATCAAATGATGCCACTCTAACATCAGCATAGCTATTCTCATTTCAGTCGGATACATTTGAATCGGAAACTTCATTTTGAATCTGAATGCCTATTGATAAATCCGTGCGCTATTTTGTTGCGGAAACCTTTCCAATTGAAATCACTGATTTTTTGAATTGTCACGTATCAAACGTAACCGATCGAAGCATTGTGAATTGCAAAGTACCAAGTCAAAGAAAAGGCAGTTTCCGAATCCTAATTTGCTTTTGAATGATGGAGAATAACCCTGCTGATCGAGTTTTGTTCTAACAGCCATTGATATCTACGTAAGGTATGATTGTATAACAATATGCAGAAGGCTAAAAAATATTCCTTTTTATAAAATTCCCTGCAAAATATACAGTAATTTATAACAGATAAGACAAATTTCGTCATATCCGCTACTAGGTATCGCTGTATTAAAGAAAAAAAAGATTATTTCGTTTAGGGAAATAATCTAAAATAATCTGAATGTTTTTTTGCAGTTCTGAGAAGTACTTACTTGTGTACATAATATTTTTTATAAGGAACGTACTACTATTTAAGGATCGATACTGTTGTCGGTGATATGCAATATAGGTACTCGAATTATCTTGTGGGCTGGCAAACCGTTGACTCTATCTTATCTATGCTATCGTCTTATCTCTGTTATATGAACATATACATAGGTGTGACCGACTTTGACCAAACTATTGTGATTATTCACATGCGCTGTAAAGAGCATTTTTCATTAATGAACAAAATAAAACTCTTTCACGCTGACTTGCTACCAAAAAGTATCTTACCACAATCGAGGAGAAAATCTACCGCGTATACCTTTTAGTGTTCCGGCAGCACACAGCCTTTGAAAGTTAGACTGTTCTAGACTTCATCATCTTCGACCACATCATCGCTTACCACCAGCCGAGATAGTGGTCAAACGCTAGTCTATTACCAGCCAGCTCATACTGAGCTCTATGGCCCAACAACTATATTGTCCCTCAAGAGGTATACGTACTGACACTATATTATGTTTCTTTGAAGTGTCATACACTTTATATTTTTGTAAATTGTTAAACACAATCCAAAATTTCATCGTACCGACGGGACTCGAACTTTGTCGATTACACGTCCAGTTGCTCTACCAATTAAGCCACGGTTCGATCCATCGATACGACGAAATTAGTGGATTGCATTTGTTAACCCAATTATGCATTGGTGGCGCCATCTATTACTACTTATTACGTAAGTTAATCATTCGGAAGAAATCATTACAGTTTTCAAATCCGACGAGAGATGTTGCACTGCGTAAATCAATAATTTCGTCGTATCGATGGATCGAACCGTGGCTTAATTGGCAGAGCACCTGGACGTGTAATCCGGGGGGTGCGGGTTCGAGTCCCGTCAGTACGATGCAATTTTGGATTGTGTTAACAATGTACTGACACTAGTTTTTAGAGAGTATCACAATGATTCCATTACTTTAACGTCGCGATGATATTGTCGTGTGGACGTTGCCTTAAATAGTATATTTAGAACTAGCTGTGCCCTGCGGTTTTACCCGCGTAGACATCGTTGCCGCTGGAATATGGAGATAAAAAGTACCCTATGTTTTATTTCATACATACATACATAACAAATTTCAGCTCAATCGATTGAGTAGTTTTAGCGTGAAGATGTAACACACATCCATACATCCTTACAAACTTTCGCGCTTATAATATAAGCATATTACTTATACTATTCATTATTCTGTGATATTAGTAAGAACTTGCTGCACGCTACCCGCGGCTTTGCCCTTTGGCTATTACCTAACTGTATTCAAATTTCATCTATATCCGTTGCCAGCAAAGCAAACATCTATTCATCCATACTCACTAATATATCTTAACATAAAAGCATCTAGATGGCGCTGAACCAGTAGTTTCTGCATCGCACAAACAAATATTTTCCGCGATATTATTAGCAGCATGTGCTTGATACAATATTTCACATTTAACATATTTTTTTAATATTACTAGGACTTGATGGCACGGTGTGCATCGCAGCGGTAAACTCACCAGGGGAATTAGCGCCTATCTAAGTCTGAGTAGGTGTATCTTAGGAAAGTACATAGACAGTCTTCTTTAAATACCTAACCTAGTGGTATGTAAGATAAAGACAAACAATGGTACCTACATTATCTGATTTGGATCAGTTGCGTAATTACATAACGAGTCTTCAATTATATTTATTAACCGACTTCAAAAAAAGGAGGAAGTTTCTCAATTCGACCGTTTTTTTTTTTTTTTTTTTTTTAATGTTTATTCGCGGATAACTTCGTCGTTTATGAACCGATTTCGATTATTCTTTTTTTGTTCGAAAGGAGATATCCCAAGTGTGGTACCATGGTAATTTTATCGAGGTATGATAAGTATCTCCAGAGATATTGAGATAAACATCTCAAAATTGGTACTGAAAATGAATAGCGCGGCATTGAAGTCGGTTGTTTTTTAGTTTTTAAACGATATTATGTTTTAAGTAAACTTAAATCTACTACAAAACAAAACCTAAGCGTATTGATGGGAATGAGACCGGTGCAAACTAGCTCGTCTTATTTCATATTAACACCATTTTTCAACAAGATGGAAAAACCGTTCTGCTCAAAGGCCTAGACAGATTCATCATCATTATCATTAACAGCCAGTATTCGTCCGTTGCCGAACATAGGCTTCTCCCATGGCATGCACTTGACAGATTAACATGTATAATTTGCAACCAAGGATTAAGGATAGTTTGAACCCAACAAGGTTTATTGGAACTTTTCTTCATGCAGCACGATGAAGAACATTGTAATGCATGCTAGTAGGTACCTACATAATAGACTAACTACTTCAAGAGAACGTAACTTCACTGTTAATATGCAAGTGTTTGTTCATATTCACTTCTTTAGTTACATATTGGATAAGGTATCATTAGTGCTGCAGGCCTTCTGAAGTGACTGTCATTATTTTTGATCAGGCGAGCCGTATGTGCTTGACTCATATACCGATAAGATTACAAAAATTCGAGTTCGCACTAGACGAATTTAGTTGTTCAACTGGCTACCCTTGTACGACACAAGTAAATACAAGTACCAATACATATTTGATACTTTTCTTTCGATTTAGTCGCGCTTGATTAACCAACAAATAGCTTATTTCTAAACTTTAGTATCGCTCTATAATGACACCCTATGTTCTTTCGAGACGAATCACTGAGTACGATACCAGTACATTAGTACTCGTATAGTTACTCAGTAACTCAGTAACACTCGTAAAACCGATTTTGGAACCGATACCGGTTAAAAAACCGACATCTGCTCGGTATCGGTTCTAAAGTATCGAAGTACTTTGGAATCGAAAGAAAAGTACGTCCCTAGGTAATTGTACTACTAAATTCACCTCGTCTGAACACGGTATTACATGAATAAAATATTGTATACTGGCTGTGCCCCGCGGTTTTACCCGCGTAGACATCGTTCCCGTGGAAACATCGGGATAAAAAATACCCTATGTGTTATTTCAGTATATAGGCTATCTACATACCAAATTTAAGTCTAATCGGTTCAGTAGTTTTAGCTTGAAAGAGGAACAAACATCCATACACACATTGGCGTGTAAGGATTTCATTAGGATACTTCATCTTCAGCGTATACTTGTCCACTGCTGGATATAGGCCTCATCAATTTCATGCCACTGAGCAGACTTCCCATTGGAGGTTTTGCTCATAATTGCCACGCTGAGCAGGCGGGTTGGCAATCGCAGTGCGTAGCTACTCGCACCGGTGTCGCTGCTGCCCGACACCGGCCTGCTAGGCTATTCTGTAAGCTATCTCGACAGCGGAATCCGCGGTGAGATTCAAATTACGTATTACGAAATTCAACCGTATACCAACGTAATACGATTGAATTTCGTAGTATGAAATTTAATTCTCACCGCGGATTCCGCTATCGAGATAGCTTACAGAATAGCCTAGCTGTTGTATTTGGTTAGCTACAAGTTTGTGATGGATATCCCGCCGTCAGTCGGTCGCCATCGCCTCGTCCGTTAAACAGCAGGATGACCACTTACAGGTGAAATCGGCTTGGAGCACTAGATGTTGTTGCGCTCCCAATCATCCCATCAACCAATGATCACATTCCCATTAGAATACTTCTATTACTATTATCACCACAATTCCTAACTATCTGCACTCGTGATAATATATCACTGTGTGTCACACTGAGGTTCATTAGTACCTACCTATTTTCATGCAATGGCAGATCGATTCACACGGCAACACTGATAAAAAGTACACCAAAGGAAATGAACTCACCGCAAACACCAGGTTGGTGATGAACAGAATGTACTTCACGAGGAATTCACCGCAACCCATTGTGAACTGATATTATTATTTACTGAATTACAGATACGAAGTGTAAAAACCGCACGTTGGCGAACTATCGCGTTTATCAAACGACTGGCAATATTTATCAAAGGTAACAAACATACTTGTAAAACTTATCGCAGGGTGGAGCCTCACTGTAAGCGGCTGCCTTATGATTGAAATTGATAGGATTGAAATGAACTAAATGACAGAGATGAAGCTATATCTATATAGTATGGATAATTTTCTATGGTGGTAGGACACTATCTAGTGTCCGCCTGGCCAGCTAACACCCTCATGTTAGAAAATCTGTCGCCAAACATCTAATGTGTACCGGCAGCTATCCTTGAGAGCCAGTTCCCATTCTAGGCCTAGCGTGCTTACCATCTTCGACCGCATCATAACTTACCAGCAGGTGAGATAGTGGTCAAACGCTAGCCTATAAGATATAAAAAAGCTCGATGCAGGCTGTCTGCGTCCCCGTCATTTAGTTAATTTAGTAATCAACTGTCAAAGTGAGCTATAAGGGAGCGGGCAATGGCCGGTTTCTGAGGTTTATTTATTCAGAGTTTGTCTACCCAATAATAGCGTTGTTGAGTAGATAAACTCTCAATAAATGTACTCAGAAACCGGCCATTAGAGAGATAAACCACGCTTACTATTGAGTAGATATTGTAGTCTGTGGCTACGCAATAAAGTAACCGATGAAATGGTAGGTCAGTCGAATTCGCGATGGTATGTATTGTTATCATTAGTGCTTTTAATTAATTACACATGATAACGTCTTCACTAAAACTGGTTTAATTTTTTTTATCTTTAAATTAACTTCTTACCGGATGATGCGGTCGAGGATAGCAGCACACTAAGTCAGTAATGCTTAAGTCAGTTAGTGTAAATATTTGTTTTATAGTTACCTCTTTTTGATTTCATTATTTCACAATTTTTTGGATAAAATTTGTCTGAAGTACTGAAACATGCACTGGGTTGCGGGTGCACGTAATAGTACGGTTGACAACCCTACATTAATCAGGGGAATTAGACATGTGTTTTAAGTGTGACGTTCGACGCGTAGATGAAAGCTGAATTTTTTTTACCTTTGTTTTTTTTGTAAATGCAAACCAATAAGTTATGTTTCTGTTATATCTATAACATTTTTTATTGAATATGATCTATTTAATGTAATTTGACGTGTGTTAGTGCACATTTTTAATTTGCCCATATACTGAATAAATGCTTTGACTTTTGACTTTTGACTATTGAATGGCTCAACCGGTTTGGTTAAAATTTTTCACATGTATACTAAGGTACTTACAGCGTAACTTGTATGGTAGATCAGTAACATTGGATACTTTTAAACGTGGGCGAAGCCGGCGGACGCAATTGTAATCTTATAAGCAATCTATCAATCAATCAAAACTAAAATGTTAAAACCACGCGTCATAAGCGGTAGCGGGCGCGGGTGGTAAAAATAGAAACTAGCTTCCCGCTAATATGCGAACGGCACTTCAGATAACAACTGACTAAACAATACTGTCATACCTTTCTTAAAATTTTGCAGCGTGACGCTTTAGTAACTGGATGCATCGTGTCGCAGGAAATTACGTGGTTTATGATTATTTAGTTCCGGCCTACGCACAGAACTGGTTATCAATTATCATCATCATCAGCCTATCTCGGTCCAACACACAGACGTCTGTAGGACGGACATAGCGAAACCATAAGGATTCCGTGTTGACTACGAAACCCTAAAAAATGGTAGTTATTTCAACGTGGTGACATTAGGCCCACGACGCCCACTGGGGCGTCGGCATCACCTTGGCTGAATCTGTCTCCTTGTGGTGGCAAATGTCCAACGGGGCGGGAGATAGAGTCACCTTGCACCTCCCACTATTCTCTCACGTTTGCTCATCCTGATGCAAATGAAAATTGTTTCTATGCGGGAGTAGCCTATATCGTAGGTACGTACGCAATGTTGAATTTGGAATACTTGAATTTGTTCTTGTAATGTATTCGAGGAAATATCTCTCGTGTGTGTGGCTGATTTGTCCCACCTCATGAGTTTAGATCAGTTCGTTTGAGTGTTACTATTTTGCTTGCAAAAGCAAACTTGGTCCATAAGCCTTGCGAAACCTAGGTTTAGCTTTGCAAAACCAAGTCTGCTTCACATGGATTAAAAAGCATGGATGACACAAGTAATGATCTGACTATGCTTATAATTTATAGTATGGTGAGTGTATATAAAAAGCTGGCTGACTAATTACATAGGAATGAGACTAGAGGAGTACTATAAACAGTAAAAGTCAGTTCACACCGAGATGCGAAGCGACGTGACGTGATTATTATACTTGAAGAGGGCAGTAATGTCGCGCCGCGCAGCGCGACATTGACTTGACAGAGAGTTACTGTGAGTGATGGCTAAGTCTACTCCATACTCTGAATGGTAATCTCGATTTATCTGTTACTCGGACATCACGTTTTTGAAAAAAACGTTAATATACTTATACTGACAATAATTCTGAGCAATCAGTCATCTGTGATTGCCTTGTTATTAGTGTAGGCGTTAAAAAAACATAAAGAAAGGATCAGCTTGACGAGGTATTATGTTCAATCAATCAATCATTTATTGAGTAATAGTATGCATCTATATACACTAACAGACTTACAACTATGCAATAAATTAGTGCAGAATGCAGATAATTAGGGGGTGTGTCTGTTCCTGGACAAGAAAATCTGATTCCCAGACACGACTCCTTCTCGCGGTTACATTTTAAATAACAAATTTAACAAATAGTTAGGTACAATAAATTAAAAATAATAATAACAATAACAAACAATATTAATCCTATATAATGTGTACATCATGTTCATCAGCATCATCAGCCCACTAGGAAAACTCAAATCATATATAATAATAATAATATGTCCACTATAGTTTATATTTATAAATGCTATTACAATAGAACATTATTGTAAAATAAAATAAACATTAATAATATGTTTACGTATCTTAATAATCTAATTTGATTAGTTGTTCTGTATCATTATAGTGTTTATGTAATAGCCAGTATTTCAGAGTGTTTTTACATTGACGTTTATTGAGAGTGTGAAGATTTAACAATGTATTTATTTTGTTGTATATAAATGGTGCTAGATAACATTGTTGGGTGTGAATAAATTTTGTGTTATGTCTTTCGATTTTAAACGTTTTTATTCTTCTGTGTTTCCTATGTGAGCGGGCAATGTCAAATGGAGTCAGTGTGTGTTGATACATAATAATTTGTAAAATATATAATTGTCGTACAGAGAGAACCTTGGCAATTTTGTAAAGATCAGTAGTTGGAAAACGAAAAGGTTTGAACAGTATAACCTTTAGCACAGATCTTTGGGATCTTTCTACGGGCAACATGTGGGTCTTTAGTGCCCCACCCCAAGCGGTAATGCAATAGGTAATAATGGATTGACATAATGCAGAATATATAGACATTAGAAGTTTGTTGTTGGCGATGTGCCTTAGTTTTTTAAAAGTCCAGATTAATTTTCTGACACGTGAGGTAATCATATTTATATGAGGTACCCAAGACATGCGGCTGTCTAATATGACACCCAGGTATTTTATATGTGAGACAGATTCAAGATAGGGGCAGCTACAATCTGAGAAGTTGGTGTGGGAATCACTGTGTAGTTGGAGCTTGTAATGCAAAGGTGGATCGCTAGGTTTACGTAGGGCAAATGATAGATATTTTGTTTTGGTCACATTTAGAGTCAAAAGGTTAGTTTTAAGCCATTGTGATACCTGTTTCATGCCATTCTCAGCTGCAGCATAAACACTAGACCAAGTCTCTCCTCTAAATACAAGTGCTGTGTCATCAGCGTAGCAAAAGATTTTCGCATCATTAATGTTCAAGTTACACAGATCATTTATATAAATCAAGAAGAGACTTGGTCCAAGAATGCTTCCTTGAGGAACGCCATATGTAATGCTAACTTCTTTGCTGGTAACCCCACCTATTTTTATAATTTGAGATCTATTTATTAAGAAATCCTTAAATATGTTTAAGCAGTTGCCACGAATCCCAATTCTCTCTAGTTTGTTTATAAGGATGTATGATCAATATGTTCAATGATGTATGATCAATATGGAGGATATGTTGATCAATATTAATTCGAAACAGCATTTTTTTGGTTAAATTTAGGAGTAGGTGGGTGACATCCACTACCTATTCTAGGGGAAGGGCTCCAAAATCTTCCAAGTTCACCCGTGGCGACATCATTAACAAAATGTACCTACTTATTAGTCATAGTCACAGACCTAGGATTTACTACGTTATAGTGAATCCTAAGTCTTTGGTCATGTCATAGTTTATGCATATTTACTACATTTACTACATGCTCGTATTGAATGTATTTGTATTATTGTTATCATTATATTTGTATTGTATTATTGCATAGTAAACCGGTTTAAATGCACGCCAAAGTCAAATTAAAGTTACATATTTAGTTAGGTACGTGAAATTAAACAACGGAGAATAGGTAATTTAATCATTTTAATCACCCTGACTTTACATGCCTGCAAGGCGATTCTAGGGAACCCCTGCAAACGCTTGAGTTAGGTACAATTTTATATTAAATTAATTAATTCATAATACCTAATAATCATATTCTTTATATACTTACAAATATCAAGATATTTTCTAATGGAGCATACTATAGATAAATGATTTGATTTGATGATGATGGCATTAAACTTCCTATAGTCCACAAAGTACAACTGTTTCGATCCATTATCCTAACTGGCTGGCTACAAACCTCATGCTAGACATATGTAAAGCGTCAGGCGATTTGTCTATTTTCAGTAAGTCTTTTAGGTCAAGTCATAGCTACCAGTAGAAGTCACCTTTTAGCACCATCTACTGACCGAGTAAAAGATTTTTCAACTTGGCCTCAAATGTGGGTGTCATTATAAGGAATAAAATGTATATGTCGCAGGCAGATAGCAGATTAGCCTAGCCTCTTTACTAAACAGCGCTGTTCAACTACATTCCTGATATAATATCACTATCACTATATACAAACAAAGTAACGCAGATTAACATTGAATCTCACAATTGTCACTGCGGCAGTACGTAGTATTATTATCTTTTCTATGGCGGCAGTGAAGTGGACGGATTAGACTACCACGGCCTGTCATGCCGCTGCAGTGCAGGGCGTCTCTCACGCCACGCGACACTAAACGACGTCATACGTCGGGCCCTGCCACCGTGAACGTGCCGGCCATATTAGAGCCGACCATACTATTCATTATTCTGTGGCCGAACGGTATATCACGTGACGATGGTAAGAGGCCCGACGGTATGACGTTGGTGCCATGGCGCGAGGAAGACCGTTGGTGTGGGACGCAAATGTGCTGACACATTAGCGGCTCCTCAAATATGCGGGACCTCACGGTCAGCGGGCGCGGCAGCGGATGTAGCAGAAAATCTCAAACGGAGGGAATATGCTACTATTGGCACAGAAAAGAGAATACTCCTCTATTGGTGATAGATGCATATTTCTTCCGTTGGGGTCGAAACAATGCGCCCATGGGGTCGAGATGCCCGGGGTTTCTTAAAGGAGTTGTCCAGACGCCTAATTGACATCACCCGTGACCAAAGAGCTGCCATGGCGCTTACCTCGGCCAACGTATTAGACTAGCTATACAACGAGGCAACGTCGCTAGCTTTTTGGAAACATTACTGGTTGAAAGTGACCTTGGTTCTGTATTTTATCTTTAGTTTAGGTATCATATATTTTTATATTGTCTAATTAAGTGATCATTTTTACAAGCTTTTATTTAACTTGCACTGTATGTATGTATGGATGTATGTATGTATTTACTATGTATGTTCGGGTGGAATCTTGGAAGCTAAATTAGACCCACTTCCCGATGTCCGATTGGACTCAAATTTGGTATACTTGTATATCTTCGGTGACAATACAATGATATGGTACCATGGAGCTGGTCTGATGATGGAGACGGAAGGTGGCCACGGCATCTCTGTGATAAATCAACGTAACTCTACCGAGCTTGGGCTCAATTGATATTCATTCAAACGTATTCCCCCGTTTCCTCCTTGGAAAATGCTCCTTGCAATTGGTTGATCAAATGATAGCTACAGCAGACCTTGACTTTTTGTAGAAACAAATTTTGCTGTAGGAGCATTTTCCAGGGAGGAAACAGAGGAATACGTTTGTATGAAACACTGCACCGCGTTTGCTCTTAACGTGATCAAGTAAGTAAACTGAAGGCAGTTTTACACAGTGACAGTAACTGACGTCAGTGCTGGCGCTGAAAACTGAGTCGTGCTATTTAGACGCAGTCAGTATTTCGTCAGAAGTCGAGGTACAGTAGTTTTGGTGTACACACGTTTGTAAAGTCAGTGCGGAAACATGAATTCTCGAAAACAGCAAAAAAATAAAATTTACGTTTGTCATGATGCAAGAAGTAACTGGTAACTATGTTAAAAGAAAAATTATGCAAACAGAAAAGTCATTTGGTGATGCCGTGCGAGTGGTGCGACGCAGTGTGGTCACCGTACAATACAGTGGCAGCGACTGGACATTTTACACGGCGTCAGTTGCGCTGGCGCGGGTGGCGGGGGGAGCGGACTGACGCCGAAAATATGAAGCGGGAATATTGAAGTCACTGCTGACGCGACAGTACTGTACTGACTTGAAATCAATTCATACGATGGCAGTCCCAGGTCAGCACTGACTCGGCAGTCGACTGACGTCAGTTACTGCCACTGTGTAAAACTGCCTTAATCTACAAAAACTCACACTACCCACTAGTAGATAGAAGTGGTCGCTGTATACATAATTTATATTGAGTTCTCGAGGAATATGTACGTACCTACACATAGTTGATTCATTTATATATGTGTTATGTCTGGCTCGTCTCAATCGGACATGGGCATGCATGTATATTATAAGTACAGTTTTACGTTATTTGGTACGTAGGCGAGGATGAAAAGATATAAATAGTTCGAATAATTTCACAATTTCTCGAGATATCTCGTCGCGTATTGTGAAATTTTTGTTAACATGTTAAACAAATTGCATCATGGGTTGGGGTTTAACTAGAAATTAAACAATGATGTAATATACTACATTATAATTACAGCTAATTTGTCCAGACCGGGTTCAAAACCAACGGCAGTAAGACTAAACTTTGCAGTTTAAAATATCAACTCGTATTCGATTGATTTCGATACGGGGCCCAAAACGGGCACCGTAAGGTTAAATGAGATAAAAACGTGTAATAATACAAAAGTAAGAAAATCTGTTCTTGCAATTATAGGTTGGCAAAATAGAGTAGAAATAAATATGGGCGCCACTATTGCTATATACTAGTAATCCCGATAGCAGAGAGAGTGGCGGTAAACTTTAAAATTACTTCTTTAGTGGAACTACGGATAGTCTCATTCATGTTATAACATCTTAAAGTCGCGTAGGTTAAGGAAAATATTAAAATACTACTATTAAGTTGCACAAAAAAACTTTGTTCATAAATTTTCAGTCACTGACCACAGTTAACACAGAAAATTTTATCACAGATTAGATTATTGCCAGGCCAGAAAAAAAATAGTTCCGTTTCAAGACGTTTTTGCCAACCTGTCACGTACCCACACATACATAGATATGTCATATACGTATTACGTACACAAACTTTACACTGTAAATACTACAAAAATAAATCTTTAAGGAAAATAAATGTTCTAGACTATAAAAATCACTGTAACTGTAGAATGAAATAACCGGCCAAGTGCGTGTTTATTGTAGTTTGATAGTCCATCTTTACAATTTTTATATGTCATAAAAATATGAAAGTGGAACCCAAATAGGAAACCCTTTCGAATGCTGAAATACAAATACATTTTTTTATTAATAACTCCAATGTTACAGTCTTTGCTGATCTTACAAATTATTCCAATAAAATAATTAATAGCTATTCAGCATAATTCGTATAAATAGACCGAGTGTAAACATAAAGATAAATTATTATAAATGCAGTCGAAAGAGTAAAAAACATCATTGTATAAATTATATAAATTTAGGTAGTTTGTAAAAATCGTTAAGTTTATAAAAACAATGGCTCAACAACATACTTTAAAGCACACGGTGGAGGGCGCATCGCGCACGGACTCAGGAAATCTGTTATATACAGACGGACCCATTATATGTATATATAGACCCTAAGTATAAATAATAAGTCTTATTTATTCGTAGTACAGATCTTTCACATTTCGCGAGCTTATACGAAGGCCGCCTTATAAACATTAGGCGGCCTTTGTATTTGTTACTGCGCAGTGCTCGAGTCTCGTTAATCCCCCGTTTTTCAAACATATTTTGAAGATGTGTAAGCGTGAATAACGCCACTACGAAAATAAGTTCAAAAGGCAGAGACAGTAGGTATTATCAGCTCCTTGAAGAGATCCTTGCAGGAGACGTCGTCTGAGACTCCCAAGATGTTGCGCACGGGTCGCAACAAATAAACAAACAAACAAAAAAGCAAATCATTCCTCTTTACAATATTAGTTTAGACTTTAGAATTACATAAGGAAATTTACTTATTTATACACATACCCGCGCGAGTTTTACAATATCGGTAGGAGACGCGACGTAGTCAACAGGTTGATGACATTTTAATATCATCATAACTTTTCTGTAATAAATACGTTTTTCCCCTGGGGAAGCCTTAGCCTAGCATATTACGATTAACCACCGAGTATAGAGCGTATATCTGTAGTGGTTATTTAAATAATAACATGTTAATTAATAAAACCAGTCCCATAGAAGTAGTTCCTGTCAGGTGCAGGTTTTTAATGGTGAATCAGACGTGTAATTATTTCTTTACGTTTTATAGTGGAATTTACTATGACAACGTCGAGACTAATCGTTGTCATAGACACTGTTTTAGGCTGAGCGCAGACTATAGACAAAACAGTCTTAAGACTGTCTCAAGACTGTCTCAAGACAGTTTTGTCTATCACCCTGCGCACACTGCGAACAAAACTTTTTTGTCTGCGAGGATGCGACACAGAACAAAATATAGAATGGACACTTTGATCACTCCACCAATACATGTATTATGTACCTACCTACAATTTGTCTTCTTCAGTTATACAGTAACTAGATATCTACTTTATCATTTTTAGGGTTCCGTTTCTCAAAAGGTAAAAAAAGGAACTGAGCGCTCATACAATTTAGAGGTCTAGCTTAATTGGAACCAACCATAAAATATGTTAATAAATAAAATAGTGCTATTGAGTGATTTATTTACGTCGCGTCGTTCGCGTGTGGCGCGTCCTTGCTCAAGTTAGTTCCTCGACAGCTCAAAATCGGTAGGGAGGTGAGTAAGCCTCGATTGTTGGGGCGAACAGAGTGTCCATTCTAGACGTAGTATCTGTTCTGTGTTGCATCGGTTTTGTTTGTCGGCACCGAGAATATATATATATATATAATAATACTACGTATAGAATAGACACTCTGTCCCACCCACCAATCGAGGCTTCCTCACCTCGCCTCTGATTCTGGAGCTGCTGAGGAGCTAGTTTAAGCAAGGCACCACACGCGGACGACAACAAAACAATAATACTACTCACGTGAAAATTAACGTCAACTTCATACATATATGTTGGGACCAGTACACACAAGAGGTTCAAATTTACGTAGGTTCTATATTATATATAAAAACCAGCAAAATCGAGTTGAACTCGCCCACCGAGGCTTCCGTACCAAGTTCTCAGACTAGTTTAAGGGACAAATTTATCTTTGTAGTTCGATCCATATAGGAAATGTATTGCAACAACTACAATTAATCATAAGTTAAATATTATGTTTCTTTGAAGTGTTTCACACTTTATATTTTTGTAAATTGTTAAACAATTATTTGTTTAACAATTAATCATAAGTTTGTATAAGTAAATTTATCGTTTTTAGGGTTCCGTATCTCAAAAGTTAAAAAAGGAATCCTTATAAGATCACTTTCTTATCCGTCTGTCCGTCTGTATGTCCGTGTGTCACCACCGATTTTCTCAGGAACGGGTGGACCTAGCAAGTTAAAATTTATACCAGATACTGATGTTTATGGTCCTAATTAGATATATAATATAGATATTTAGATTTTCGCCGAAATTGGTAAGTACCTAAATTTACCTTAATTTTCGACTTTTTTATTTTTCGGATTTTTTCCATTACTTGTGCTGTAATACCTTGATTTTGACCATAGTTGACAATTCTAGGTCAACCGGAAGTACCATATAGGTTTTGGGTCGAAAACCTGTAGGGTACTTCCCGTTGACCTAGAACCATGAAATTCGACAAAGAGCAAGGTCTTACAGCACTAAAAAAGGGGAAATTTCAAAAACGAAAAAAATATTAAAGTAAATGGTGTCCCATACATACATAATTAACGCCAGTTAAGATATGCCTCTGAGTTATATGAGCGCTCATACAATTTAGGGGTCTAGCTCAATTGGCACCAAACTTAAGTTTGGTGCCAATTGATTGAGCCAAATACATAAGGTAAATATGTAACTAAAATTGTGCCTCTGTGTAATTTATTTTATTCATAGTTGACGCTAATTAAGATAGGCCTCTGAGTTATATGAGCGCTCATACAATTTAGATGTCTAGCTAACCAACCTTAAAAAATGTAAATAAATAAAATAGTGCTATTGAGTGATTTATTTTCGTCGCGTCGTTCGCGTGTGGCGCGTCCTTGCTCAAGTTAGTTCCTCGACAGCTCAAAATCGGTAGGGAGGTGAGGAAGCCTCGATTGTTGGGTGGGACAGAGTGTCTATTCTATACGTAGTATTATTATTTGTTCTCGGTGCCGACAAACAAAACCGATGCAACACAGAACAGATACTACGTATAGAATGGACACTGTTCGCCCCAACAATCGAGGCTTACTCACCTCCCTACCGATTTTGAGCTGTCGAGGAACTAACTTGAGCAAGGACGCGCCACACGCGAACGACGCGACGTAAATAAATCACTCAATAGCACTATTTTATTTATTAACATATTTTATGGTTGGTTCCAATTAAGCTAGACCTCTAAATTGTATGAGCGCTCAGTTCCTTTTTTTACCTTTTGAGAAACGGAACCCTAAAAATGATAAAGTAGATATCTAGTTACTGTATAACTGAAGAAGACAAATTGTAGGTAGGTACATAATACATGTATTGGTGGAGTGATCAAAGTGTCCATTCTATATTTTGTTCTGTGTCGCATCCTCGCAGACAAAAAAGTTTTTTTCGCAGTGTGCGCAGGGTGATAGACAAAACTGTCTTGAGACAGACCGTTAAGACTGTTTTGTGTATAGTCTGCGCTCAGCCTTAATTGTCTTTGTGAACGCTAGTGCTGCCATACCACAGGTTACATGCTACCATACCCGAGGACACAGAATTCAGATGTTTATTAAAACAGTTACTTAATTTTTAAAAGCTGTATATTCTTTGAAGGGGTGCAAATGTACCTCATAAAGGACTCATACAGTCCAGAGTCCATGGTAATCACGCGTTAGGCTGGTATGATAGACACCGCGTCTGCTCAGCTTGGACTTATGTAGATATAGTTTATTTACAGCTTGGAGTAGAAAGTGGGCTTGGTATTGGTCACAGTTATGACGTATAAGTATACGTTAAAATACAGTTGTCACATCACTTATTTCATTTATATTTTTAGTTGCATAATACTATAAGAATCTTTGTCCTGACATACTGACTGACTGACTCACTGACAGACAACTTTGTCCTGACATACTGACTGACTGACTCACTGACAGACAACGCACAGCCTAAACCGCTGGTCGTAGAGACTTGAAATTTGGAGGGTATATTGGTCTTAGTACGTAGGGGTGTACTAAGAAAGGATTTTCCAAAATTCACCCCTTAAGGGGATGAAATGGAGGTTCAATGATTGTATGGAGAAACAAGATTAGATAGTCTTTTCTATCCGAAACTTCACATAAGTGCTTCAGTTTCAAATTCCCCCCTAAGAGGGTGCAATGGGGTAACAAAGTGTAAAAATCAATATTGTTTCGGATTGAGCTGAAATTCGGCATGCAGATAGTTATTACGACGATAGTTCCCTCTGAGAAAGGATTTTCCAAAATTCGCACCTGAAGGGGATGAAACGGGGGTTCAAAATTTGTATGGAAAAACAAGATTAGATAGTATTTTCTATTCGAAACTTTATACACGTGCTCCATTAAAAAATAAGTAAATACGTGTTTCATGTTTTTTTGAAATTCCACCCCTAAGAGGGTGAAATGGGGTAACAAAGTGTGAAAATCAATATTGTTTCGGATTCCGCTGAAATTTGGCATGCAGATAGTTATTACGACGTCAATTACCTCTGAGAAAGGATTTTCCAAAATTCACTCCTGAAGGGGATGAAAGTTTGTATGGAAAAACAATATTAGATAGTCTTTTATATTCGAAATTTAACACAAGTACTTAAGTAAGTAAATATGTGTTTCAGGCTTTTTCGAAAAAATTCCACCCCTAAAAGGGTGAAGTGGGGTAACAAAGTCTGAAATCAATATTTTTTTCGGATTGCGGTGAAATTTGGCATGCAGATAGTTATTTTGACTTAGGTATCCGCTAAGAAAGAATTTTTCATAATACTCTCTTTAAGGGGATGAAGCGGGGGTTCAAAGTTTGTATAGTCGTTTTATTCGAAATTTCACACAAGTACTTCTGTAAATAAATAAGTAAGTATATACGAGTTTCAGACTTTTTCAAAATGCCACCCTAAGAAGATAAACTGGGGTAACAAAGTCTAAAAATCAATATTGTTTCGGATTGCGCTGAAATTCAGAATGCAGATAGTTATTATGACGTAGGTATCCGCTCAGAAATGATTTTCTGAAAATTCCTGCCGGATACGGAACGGGGATTCAAAGTTTGTATGGCGAAACAAGATGGGATAAAGTACGTGTTGTAGGATTTTTCAAAATGGTGTAGGTAACAAAGTCAGTAAATTTAGGGTTTTATAAATATGAATCCCGAATTGCCTTAGTCACGCGATAACATGAAAACATAACATAACCGATTTGGCTAATTCTTATTTGATGTGTTTAATGATAGAATTGTTTTTACAAAAGAAAAGTTTTAAGTAAATAAAAGAAGGTTTTAACGCGGGCGAAGTCGCGGGACACTTCTAGTTTGATATAATTTTCTAACCACGAACCTAATAGATAAAATACACTGTGATATGTTTACTATATTAATTTACAATAAACAGCATAAAAAAATAGTGAACTGACGCAATATATAAGTTTCCCTATAATGCTTCCCGTAACATGACGCTGAAAATTTCATCAGCGCTAACGCAATCAAACGTCCCTATCTGTTCCCTACCACTCCTGACGTGACGTTCTGACGTCCAGATACTTATCAACCAGCTTTATGTATAAGAATGCTCTGGTCAGACGCGCGTGAACAGAGCGGTATTTTTAGAAAACAGCTCATTAAATCACTGCGGGCAACAACTCAACAAGTTGCCGGTAAACTAAACGCCAGTTACGCCAGTCTCAGCTGAAACGCAACGCGAAACACACGACAAACACGTTGAAATAACACAACTAACTTAAATTACTTAAAATTTTATCACATCAATTAACTTAGTACTTTTTAATAGAGCTTTCATTGTCAGTAACTTTTTTTCATTGAAAAGTTGGAACAAGTGTAGTGAAAATGTCAACGGAACTTACGATTGTGAATGAATCGCCGAAAAATTCGCACAAAGAAGTGGATGCCAATATTCTTGAACATGTTTTCGGATCACCCGGATCTCCAAGGAGTAACCTATCTAACAATGAAAGAAATCTTAATAAGCCGGTAAGCGTATAAAAGTTTTCATTGACCGACCTCGCAAAACGAGGACGCAATTCGTGCGGATTTTGTTTTTTGTGTTGATGTTATCTCAGAACTTTGGCGATTGATTTGATTAACATTTTTTGTTCGAATAGGTAAGCTGTTAATTATTTCAATTAAAATAATATTAAAATCTGATAAGTATCTTCGGATATATGAAAATAAAAACATTGATCTTGAAACAATTTTTTTAAAATTACTATCAATATGGGTTGCACATTACTAGTAGACTTGTCAACTCCTCCAACTAAGCTATGCTTGTGTCATAAGTGGATTCACGTCAATAGAGCAATGGGTGAAGATCGAACTCACGATCTCTCTATCGCCAGGCCGATAACTTAGCCATTGGGCTATTGCCGCTTATAAAATAAAGCCCATGCATGGCATTAACGTAGGCCTTATAATCCTGAGTCCTGAGATATTATAAACTTTAAAAGTCTTAAATAATTACCTATTTTTTTAATAAATATTTCAGGAAAACTTAATATAATGAGACTTAGCATAATGAACTTAGTCTTAGGTAGACGTAGGTATTTTAAATAATTATTTTAGTGATATTGTACTTACTGAATTTTAGATAACGGTGCCGTGTTTTTGTTTATTGAATGAACTTAAGGTGAATTCAATGTCATTGATATACTTAAACTTAAGATATTCGGAGTAATGTATATTTATTAAAACTATACTCAATATTCAAAACTAGTTCGTTATTGAAACACTTATCTGAATGATTAGCCTCTGGCACACGGGATCATTTAAAATTATATTGTACTAGCTATGCCCCACGGTTTTACACGCCTAGACATCATTCCCGTGGGAATATCGGGATAAAAAGTACCCATAGAAAAGATAATAATACTACGTATAGAACGGACACTCTGTTCCCCCACCAATCCGGGCTACCTCACCTCGCCACCGATTCTGGAGCTGTCGAGGAGCTAGTGTGAGCAAGGATGCCATACGCGCACGACTACAGAACAATACTACCTCACTATTCATACATATATGAAGTTGATGTTCTTCTGAACATCAACTTCATATATGTATGAATATAAAACACAGAAATATTAATAATAAGTATTATGGAATATTTCTGTGGGACTAGGTAGACACAGGAGGATCAAATTTACATAGTTTCTATATAATATATATACACTTATATTTGTATACCTAACTATATATTCGTATTTTAGAATTCATTTTCATAAATAAAACAACGATATACTCGTGCGTAAATAAACCTTAGTTTTTAAATTATTGAATAAAAACTTTCTTAATAATTTATTTCTCTTTGTCGCTTTTTCAAATCAAGTAACTTAAGTACATGAAATGTCTCTACCTAACTCTACACTATTCAAATAACGTAATCAAATATTTAGAAGATTTTAGTTTGTAAAAACTTTCGCAACTGTTTCACTCGCACGCGTATCGGTCTTCGTTCGCAGACAAGTGTCTTAGTTATGGCGTATCGCGTTGAGTAAATGAGAATAATTGTATTATCCATGTACTTTTGAAACCATAGCGAAGTACTGGCTAGCAAGTCTAAACCGACTTCATAATGAAGTAGGTTCTTACGGTGACATCCTTAGACTTAACGCACACAATTGCGCCTGTAGAAAAACGACATGTGTGTAGTGTCTGTGTCGGTGTCACAGTGTCGGTCCTTAAAACGCTAGTTTGTATGGAGACTTAGTCGAGTGTCCAGGGTGTACCTATGTGTTACTCCAGGGTCTAGGCTTTCTACATACTACATTTCAGCTCAATCGGTTCAGTAGTTTTTGTGTGAAAGAGTCCTAAGTATCTATACATCAATACATACACACTTTCACATTCATAATATTAGCACAGAATAATATTAAAGTCCCCGTCACGAGAAGCTATAAATTATGTAAACAAGTGTTCAGGAGTTCACAACATTTGGACCAACAAAAAAAATGAATTTCGTACTCGTACGCATTCGAAACTCGAATGACGCGTTTATTTCAAAATGGCGTCCCGATAGTTTACAATCCCTGCGTCCGGTACCAAGAAACACAAACGATAGCGCTTTGCATCGTTAAAATATGATCCGACTAAATTAAATAGGTTGTTACTTTCATATAACCCGTCTATATTTCATGTCGATTGAATATGGTCAATTTATTATTATCTCGCAGTATAAAATGTTTACTTAGTAAAATATGTTTGTTTACATAATTTATAGCTTCTCGTGACGGGGACTATAGTAATAGTAAGGATTCTATTTCAGCAGGTTATGTTTCCTTATGGTTTTATGATGGTGTCGGTCGAGATTATAATAACACGAATTCAATCAAAAACATGCTTCCCGAGAAAATTAAGGAATAAACCAGTTAAAATTATAGGGCATTGTGAACTCCACTATCTTTTAGTAGATCTACAAAGTCTGTTAATATGAACATACACAGGCTGATGTCTTCGCTTATCTTTAAGGGAGAGCCTTGCCTGTCCTAATACCAAATATCATAAAAGTAGCTTACTACCATCAAGGAAAACATCTGCCGCCATTACCTTTCAGTGTTCGGGAGCACAGCCCGTTAGAGTCATTCCATTCTAGGCCTGGCGTGCTCACCATCTTCGGCCATATCTTCGCTTACCACCAGGCGAAATAGTGGTCAATCAAACGCTAGCCTATCAGATGAAAAAAATCAGCGAGGGAATTCACAATCATTAGAAAACAAATTAGAATCCAGAATCTTTGCAATTCACAATATTCTGATCGGAGACTTGATTATTCCAATTCGAAAAAATCAGTGACTCTAAATCAATGACTCGGAAAGGTTTTCGCGACCAAATAGCTCACGGATTAGTCAATATCAAATTCTCCTTAATGTAGGGACACACTGCGGCGTCCTGCGTGCGCGATCTAGGCGGCGATCAGTAGCGCAGTAGTATTTGTATCGACTTGTTCACACCAAACGCGATCAGAAAACAATTGAAATGTACTGAGATCGCGCCCGCAGATCGCAGGACGCCGCGGTGTGTCCGTACCTTTACCACTTCTGAATTCGAATGAATCCGATTTTAATGAGAAATATGGGAATACCTATGCAAAAAGGAATCTATTGCCATATCTAGATATACCTTTGTTCATGTAGCCATGTGATGAATTTAAGTATTTTTTTATGATATAAGGTAACAGGACAAGCACAACGCTCCCTTGATGGTAAGCGATGATGTCTACCTATTACAGATTCCACAGTATGCAAAATTCTGTACAGCAGGAATTTTGCATGTCTCTGCACTGCGCCTGTTACCTATATACATGTCTCACATGTCCTGTAATTTCACTGGACACTTCTTACCTTTACTTATAATTTCACTGGGCAGTATATTATGTAGGTACATGACATAAAAATGACAAGTGATATATTCATACTAAGCCATACTGATATTATAAAAATGTTGTAACTCTGGCACTCTCACTCGCTCACTCACACGCTATTATCACGCCTAAACGGACGATCCGATCTTACTGAAATTTAACAACGAGATACTTTATAGTATGAGGATGAACATATGCTACTAAATTCTTTGTGGACGTAAGCGAAGTCGCGGGTATCAGCTAGTTACCTATAAACACGTGTCAGATATCGGTGGTGATAATTACAGATCCAAAAACCCAAGACAAGTAGTTTCCAAGAAAGTAATAAGTAGGTATGGCAGCTTACTTTCCAAGTTGTCGTGTCGTGTTCTACCTCTTGCATATTCACCAGTGAACATTTCATTGCGCCACATATTTGCACGAAACTACTTTTATATTTTTTACAACAGTTTCTATAAAACTCTTAAGGAATTTAATGGTTATACCCGAGTACCCAATAGGTTGCGTTTTTGAGTGTATGAATATTTATTTGTAACTCCATATAGCTGAAAGGGCACCGCCTCTGATGTTGAAGGTGTTGTACCCAGTTTGACATGCTACATTTTTAAAAGAATGATGATCTTCTTTTATCATACAATTTTGTTAGCATAGCTACTTGTACTATTGATTATTCTGTGGCATAGCAACCGACACTTCCAGATAGATTTTCACATTTACTCTGCTACTTTTAAGATAAACCATATATAAATATATATAATATGTAATAAGGATAAAACGTCTAGAAAGCCTCCCGAGGAAGTGCATCGGAAATAATAATAATAATAAAACGTTTATTTTCTCTCACAATATTAGGTGCTTACATAGTGTTTACAGAATAAAAATTATACATTTGAATATGCAACCTATCTTTGTGAGAGACTGGTGCCTGAAATAGGTTTGACAAACCTGTAGTACAGGTCACCAGTGCCCCCCCGCGGATCGTTGAATATAATAATGTAGTGAATTTTAACCTTATTTACTTAACACTCATTATTTTCTATGAATCTTGTATCGTAAATGCAAGAAACCTAGGTCGAGACAGTCGATAACAAATAGTAGTAAGTATAATAATAGTCAGTATTTTTATATTTAAAACCACCCCTGACTGATTTATGTATAATATAATCTGTTCATTGGACCCTTCGAATGAGCCCATAAACAAACCCATAAAGCTATACCTACCTAAGTTCGTGAGAAGTAGGGTATTCTGTGAGTTCCAGAAGAATCAGGTCAATGTTTGTTCATTGAAGTAGGAAGAATCCAAGTTTAGAATTGATTAGAGTCTAATCAAGTCTGAACTCGGTTTCTTCTAACTTAGACCACAGAATAAATAATAGTGCAAGTTTAGACCTATGAAAGTAGCTCTCCAACAAGAGAAGAGCTCATAGTCTTAAAACGGATTGACGGATTTTTATGAATAAAAGCTAAGGACACTTGTTAAAGACCTATAGACACCTATCATACAAAAAACTGAATCAAAATTGGTTGACCCCTTTGGGTGCTACGATGCCACAGACACAGACACACAGATGCACACGTCAAGCTTAGCATACCCCTTGTTTTGGGGGTCAAAAAGCAGTCATGACGGTAGCGGTCTGTACCATTTGCATGCTCAGTTTTCACAGGAATGGAGTAGAGGAGAATACTGAATCATTGACTAAGTCACAATCGATCAGCAATCTAATAGTTTATAATCAAACATTTTTTTCTTGCACCCCTCTCGGTGCTCATGCTTGTTGGTAACAAATGTCAATACCCCTATGTAAAATATCTTTAAAGTGTGCGTCATCATAAATACTGAGTCATAATTTAGACAATGAAAAAGACGGCAAGAAGGTTCCTTCTGTAATTCCAGACAATATTACAGTACTTGTTTCATCCAAAATATTAAATCATTGAGACTCATTAGCTAATATGAATGAATGAATGAATGATTTATTTTGAAACAACTTATCTAGGGCATATGTTAAGACTTATTGAGTTACGCCTGCACCTACACTCGAAATAATGTATCAATTTATTGCACAAATACAGAAAATCTAACTCTTCGTGAACCGTAGTGTTCAAACGCTAGCTAGCCTATATGCTGTAAAAAAGCTAATACCTACTTCTGCCTATAAAAAACTCTGCGTGCTATCTATCTTGATTGCTATTATTTTAGGAGTCTATACCACAGACTCAAATGATCCTAGAATGATAGTGATCCTAGGATTCACTATGTTCAACGTAGTGTATCTGTCTGTGTTCAATACATTGCGCCCTAAAACAACTACATGTAAAATATGTTAAGTCTCATGTGCCCTGTAATTTAATTGGACACGTACCCTGGTATGTTATATAACATGATTATCTTATTTAATAGGGCTAGATAGATTAAACAAGAGCTTCAGTTGTTTTGTTCTGATAGGGCCTAGCAGAGCAGTACAGAACAACTGATACTCTTGTCTAAATAACTCGTCACCATGACATTACAGTTAATAGAGAGACAGAAGTAGCGAGTCCAATCCCCGCCGACGCCGTGCACCAATGGATTTTTCTGTCGAAAAGTGTATGTGCACATTTCACAGTGGCCCTCCGGTAAAGGATAACATCGTTAAAAAACCCCCAACCCCCGCATGGTGGTAGGATACTATCTAGTGTCCGCTTCGCCAGCTATCACCCTAAAGTTGGAAAATCGGTCGCTAAATATCTAATGTGTTCCGGCAGCCGTCCTTGAGAGCCAGTTTCCATTCTAAGCTAGCGTGCTACCATCCTCGACCACATCATTACTTACTGACAGGTGAGATAGTGGTCAAACGCTAACATATACATACAACATTTAAAATCATATATCACAGGCCAGCACATCAAATATTTGTTTTTTTATTTTATGTGGTAATATCCAGAACACTGTTTATTATGTGGAATTCATGGAATACGAGGAAGCTACGCGAGTCTGTCCACAACTCCAGAATAATTGAACAGTTTACATTATGTACACATTTTCCTGAATATTTGATGCGGTTTGTGAACAGTTAACAGTCACGTAGGTACACACTGGATGACTCTATCTCTGTTTTACTTTAATTATTAACTCAGGAAATATTCACTAAAATGTTTTACAATAACAAGTTAATTACAATATAGGTTTGTGCGTGGTTTCTAAGCAATTTCCTTATTTTGAATCAACTATTGTGTGTCGGAGAAGAACGAACTGTTGAAGGTACATTATATTTTTATAGTGTCCGCCTGGCCAGCTACCACCCTCAAGTTAGAAAATCTGTCGCTAACATCGAGGTACATGAAGTACATTAATATCAATGGTCGCTAAACATCTAATGTGTTCCGGCAGTTATCCTTGAGAGCCAGTTCTCATTCTAGGCCTAGCGTGCTTACTATCTTCGACCACATCATCACTTACCAACAGGTGAGGTAGTGGTCAAACGCTAGCCTATATGATATTAAAAATAAAACAAATAGAGATTAATCATGAATTTTCGACGTAAAGTTGTAGATAACTTGCTATTGAGGAAAATGAGGAATGCTCGGAAGTGATCATACATAAACAGTTTATTAAACATAGCTTCTTATTCGTTGAGATAGTTCGGTGACCCCGCCTACGCGTACGTATTGACTCAACGAGTTAGCTCATATTGTGTGATATGACCTTCGTACACACAAAAAATCTATTGAATGTCGATTACATCCACTGTAATGTGGACAGAGGTAGAAATCACAAATAAATTGTCATGAGAAGTATTTTGCAATCATGCTGAAATCTGGCGGACGATTAAATCATCAAGCTAGACGTTACGAGTGTTTTTTTAGATTACTAGAAAATTTACAAATCAAAGAATGTAGCGTAGCTCACTCCCATGACACTCACAGATCGACTGGTCCACCAATTTTAAGTCCCTCAGCTAGTTATAGAGAGAGCTATGCTCGGTGTTTCGAATCCGGAACCGAGTAATTCGCCAGAAAACTAAAGTGATTGACATAGCTCCTCAGATTAGAAAACTGAAGTGGCAGTCGGCTGGTCATGTCTGCCGCAGGACTGTTAACCGTTGGGGTAGACTTGTCCTAGAGTGGACCGCGAAACGGCAAAGCTAGCGTAGGACGTCCTGTGACCAGCAGTGTTTTGTTTGGTGAAGAAGGCAAATTATAAGTAAAGTTTATCGACAATTATAAACGCCCGCTGACTTTTAATCAATTATTTTTTAATTTTTTTTAATATGAAACAAAATCAAAACTCGGGGTTAAACTTCACCAAGCGTTTAAATTGTTGTGTTGATCTCCTGTCAGTGGCGAAAAACAGGGAAACAATTTTGTCTTTCCCCGGGGATAAGGCCATGCTAGCCCTGTTGGTGGAGCGACGACATACGCAAAGCGGTGGGCAGGGACTGGAAAAGAGCCGAAGATCGGGCTCAGTGGCGCATCTTGGGAGAGGCCTACGTCCAGCAGTGGACTGATACCAACTGATTATGATAAAAGGGCTCATTCTCACCAGTTCAACCGTTGAACTAGTGGGAATATTTTTTTCTCACTAGTTCAAATTTGTATTATTTTCTTTAGCAGTTAAACAACTGGGAATTCTGGGACACTGGAAATTCTGGAATGCTGGAAAACTGGGGACTTCATTAGTTATCTAATGAAGTCTTATTCCCATTAGTACGACCGAATACTTAAATTCAACCGTTAAATACTAGAATGGAATTCAAAACACCATTTTCTTCCAATTGGATTGATTTGTTGGTAAGACAATATTTTGATGAAATTTTGTTCCTAATCAACTGAAACCAGAACGTTTTACAAGAGTTCTTCACGATCGATTGACGATTGAATTACTACTAGTAAAAATTACTCGTTATCAATCTACCTACAAATGACTGTGATCTAAGTTCGTCATCATCAGGCTTATCTAAGTTAGCAGGTACTATATTCAAGTAATTAAGTAAGTATTGACCTTGGCCGAGTTGTCCCTAGTTAATTTACTAAATAATTACTTTTATGTCATTCTGAGCCGAATCTAAATAAGACAAATATTTTTTTTTATTATAATAAGGATATTCGAGACAAATAATAATGTGTTCTAATATACCAAGAATCATACTTTTGTAATTGTTTGTTGATTAGTCTTTTACATGAACTTAAATACTCCGTTCGTTTGTCGATTCAAGAGGATAAAGGGATAAAGGGATAAAGGTTAGTTTCGTGTAGTTTTCCATAACTCATCAGTTCATAACTTACTGATAACTCGTACTTACTAACTGCAAATGTCCTCCCATCTTGATAATGGGGTGGTTAACCTGTGATTTTAGTTAACAGACGTTTATTTGTGGACAGTCATTAATGTCAAGGGCTGTGTTTAACACGGTCATTTATTAGTCATTGTTTCCGTACTAGCTTGTAGTACTAGTGTACTTAGTGTCTATTGTCTACCTATATATGTACAATAGGTATATTTTTAACCAACTTCAAAAAAGGAGGAGGTTTCTCAATTCGACCGTATATATGTTTTTTTTTTGTTTGTTCGCGGATAACTTCGTCGTTTATGAACCGATTTTGATTATTATTTTTTTGTTCGAAAGGAGATATCCCAAAGTGTGGTACCATGGTAATTTTATTGAGGTCCGATAAGTATCTCCAGAGATATAGAGATAAACACCTCAAAATTAGTACTGAAAATTAATAGCGCGGCATTGAAGTCGGTTCTATTTAGTTTTTTAAACGATCTTATTGTCATAACGATTCATAACCTGCCCCATATTATGTATTCTGCACTGTTATGAATTAGAAGGGAAGTAGGTACTCTGTAATATTATGTACCTATATACCTACCTGTTGAATAGGTAACTAACTACTTATTGCATGAATGTAAATAAAGTAGTGGACGAAACTGCACAGGTATTATAACACTAGTGTTATTAAAAACCTCGCTGCTCGGTTTTAAACACACATTCTTGTCCATTATTCAACAGTTTCATAATCTACTATCATTAAACTTTTATTTACTTCACTTGTATGTCCTGGAATTTTGCAATCAATATTTCACCCACTTCCACAATTTGTACACACGTATGGTTTTCGTGAAAATTGAATACACGATAAAAGCTTCTTTTTTAAATTAATGATATTTTTCTCAATGGAATATGCCCGGTGCTTCCCCTTACCCTTAGCATAGGTACCCTTTACCCAATCCATTAGCTAATCCATAATATAATCCCTGTAAAAAATGTCAGCTAAATCGGTCCACGGAACATCTCTGGCCTGGTGGTCACTGTAGTCAACGGTGATGTGGTTCGAGGGTCGGTGCTAAGCCTAGAATCAAGTGACTCACAAGGGCAGTGCTGCCGTTATACAAAATCAAAATCAAAATATATAGATTGTTAAAAACTGTGCACAAAAGTAGATGGTAAATTTGTTTCGTGGTAGTATCAACAGTTTGCCCTTTTCGGGCGTACTCTTCTTCTTCTTCTTTCTCTTCTTCCGTCCCTGATCCCGTTATTTGGGGTCGGGTCTCCTCACTCTTCTGCGCCAAGACACACGGTCTTGGGTTGTCGCGTCAGGCAATTGGGCTTTCTTGAGGTCTCTTGTAATGTTCGACCACCAGGTCATTGGCGGGCGGCCTCTACCTCTTTTTGTTTCCGGTAAGTTTAGAGCTATTCGGACCACATGATCTTCGCTGCGTCTTTTAATATGTCCATACCATCTTAGGCGGTTTTCTGTAATTTTGTCTATGATAGGTGCGACTTTAAAGCTGCCACGTATATGTTTATTACGGACTTTGTCAAGCCGGGTCACACCTCCTGCCCATCTAAGCATCTTCATTTCGTTGGTATGTACCTTCTGCTCATGTGTCTTCTTTGTCGTCCAACATTCGGAGCCATACAATAACGCGGGACGAACTAAAGTATTATAAACTTTACCCTTAGTTTTAATGGGGATACGCGGGTCACATAGTAAGGGATCGCCATTTTAGCCATGCAGTGCTGATTCTATGGGCCACATCAGTGTCAACATTAGCATCCGTTGTGAGCATAGAACCTAAGTACTTGAATTTCTCTACTGTGGGGATAGGCGTTGTTCCAATACAGATAGTGTCTGATACCGCGTTTCCGCTGAAAGAACACTTCAGATACTCGGTCTTACTCCTGCTCACCCTCAGGCCGTACTTCTCAAGGGCATGTGTCCACGTATTTAAGGTTTCCTGCAGATGGTTAGCGGTATTAGCAGCCAGAACAATGTCGTCCGCGTAAAGCATAGTCCATGGCAACGGGGCCGGTATATCCTTTGTGAGGTAATCCATCACCAAATTAAATAGTAGGGGACTAAGAGCAGAGCCCTGATGAACACCCACTTTAACCTCAAATGCTTCACTCACGCCGGCTAGACTTCGGACTCTCGTACTGACATTGTGATACATATCTTTCACAAGCTCGATATAGTACTCTGGCACGTATTGAGCACGGAGGGCTAGCCATACTAGCTTACGTGGGACTCGGTCAAAGGCTTTTTCTAGGTCGATGAATGCTAGATGTAGGTCTTGATTGTTCATTTTGTGTTTTTCCATCAGGATTCTAATTGTTTGGATAGCGTCAGTAGTTGATCTGGATGCTGTAAAGCCGAACTGATTTGGAGATATTTCAGAGATGTTAGTGAGTCTTTTATTTATGATTCGTTCCCATATTTTAAGTGTATGTGAGGTCAATTTAATACCTCTATAGTTCTCACACTGCGCCACATCACCCTTATTTTTATAGAAAGGTAGCAGATAGCTTTGGCGCCATGAATTTGGAATGCACTTAGTAGTTATTATGATATTAAACAGTTTAGTTAGTCATGATACAGCTATTGGTCCTAGGCCTTTCCATAAATCCGCTGGTATCTCATCTGGGCCTGTAGCTTTTCGGTTCTTCATTTTGGCTATTGCTTGTTTGACTTCAAATATATCTACTTCGGGTATTGGTCCAGATATAGGTAAGCGAGAAATTGGGTCTTTTTTATTCTTTTTTCTGGAAATTTGTATTTATCAAGGTTAAAGCGTGTCTAGCTGCAAACTCCAAAATGTTTTCTCCCTGTTTATTTGTCTCGCCCAGTCCAAAACCTCCATGTACTGCTCCAAACGTACTATTCTTAGCTCCTACGTGGCCGTTTAGATCACCTCCTATTATCTTGCGCTCGTTTAAAGGTATTTCGTGGATTAAATCGTCCAAGTCTTCCCAGAATTGAACTTTCTCTGCTTCTGCGCAGCCAATTTGTGGTGCGTATGCTGATATGACGTTAATTATTTGTTGGTCATCCAGTGTCAATTTAGTAGCAATGAGACGGTCGCTCTTCCGCGTGATGTTTACTATACGGCTCTTAAAGTTTTTATCTAAGACTATTGCCACTCCGTTTCTTTTGTTATCTATGCCGTAGTATATGGCCTGATAATCGTTACCTATGTCCTTTGATTTTAAGCCTTTCCATTTTGTTTCTTGTATACAGCAGATGTTAATGCACCTTTTCTTCAGAATGTTGCTTAATTCTTGGCTCCTTCCTGTAAGAGACCCCAAGTTCCATGTTGCTAGTCTTATTTTTTTTATAATAGTATGTACATGTAAATGCGAATGTTTGTTCTTGTCCAAGTGACCGTCGCTTTGGGGGGACGCCCTAGTAGTATTGACATTGAGTATCATCTGATTCATCGTATTCGCATTTACGTCGCTTGGGGGGTACGCCCTAGTATTATTGCCCTGATTCATTTTATTGTACTTCATGTGAGGAGATACTTCTTTTGTTTTACGGCCGGTTGCCACCTGACGCCAATGCCGTAACCCTTCTGAAGGGCTAGGGAGCCGCCGTTGGACCGAGGTCTCCTCCGCCGCCATCCCTACTGCTCCACTCTGCATAGTGTTGCAGCTCCAGTGTAACCTGTGGTCTCAATATGCGAGAGCAGCTTTTCACTGGGTTTGTGCTTCTTCCGCCTGCTCCGCCGTACCGATATCCATTATCTCCGCCTTTGCAGCCGTTGAAGTCTTCACCCGTAACCCTGGGCAAGGGACCGTGTTATACCCCACGGCACTGGGTCCCCGTCCGAACTCAGCCACTAATTTACTCCGGCCTACTGAAGTAAACGGTGCCCACCCCCGCGACTTGGACGCGCCGGACGGGAATTACCCTAGTGGGAGGCAAAGAAGATGTCTCTACCTCCCCTAGGGTCGGGTTAATGGTTGTGTCTGATACCACATCCTAGGGCCTTTTCGGGCGTACAATATATTATATAAATATAAGCTAGTATATATAATCTAAGTTAGTAAAATATATACAAGACATATATATTATGAGATTCTAGAGTTTAAGTTGACTCGACTACCACCTAATGTCTTAAATAATCAAATGTCTTTCCCATTCATTTTGAACGAATAGGAATTCATGTCAATGTCATTCCCAAAAGTAGTTTTTTACGTGAACGCTAACAGAACTTATATTTTGTCTAAGGAGGGCAGGTAAAGTGCAGTGCGTGCCACAGTATTGGTTACATGTAGATAGTCACACATCATCGCTCACCATCATCGAGCCTCTTGTTTGCTCCTCATATCATACACAAATAAACTGGCCAAGTGCAAGTCGGACTCGCACTAGTAGGGTTCCGTACCACACTACAGTATTTTATAAGATCGAGCAAAAAATACCACTATCATTTTTCGCCAGCAAAAAAGAATAATTAATAAACATTTTATTTCTTATAACGCCATGTAAAGTCTAACAAAGGTGTTAGGGATCGACATTTCAATATAACGCCATCTATGGGACGTTTACCGAACTAAGCGTTCATAGATGGCGTGAAATGCCGAAAAAAACACGTTTCTTGTATGGGGACCCTCAATTATTTTTAACTTTATTCTGTTTTTAGTATTTGTTGTTATAGCGGCAACAGAAATACATCATCTGTGAAAATTTCAACTGTCTAACTATCACGGTTCATGAGATACAGCCTGGTGACAGACGGACGAACAGACAGACAGATAGACTGACAGACAGACAGACAGACAGACAGACAGACGGACAGCGGAGTCTTAGTAATAGGGTCCCGTTTTACCCTTTGGGTACGGAACCCTAAAAAACATCTTCCACCAAGCGTTTCTGGTCTTACAGATAAATTAACGTCGACGAGGAAAATCCCTCCAGGGTTATTAACGTTTAATTGGAACGGATATGACGTCACAACTGCAGAGATGCAAGGCCTTGCACTGTTGTACCCTGATTACAGGGTATTTGGGTCGGCGAGTAGCGATCCAGTGCGGTCACTGACTCACTTACTGATGTGGGATTCCCGAGTAGTAGAAAGTAGGTACTTAACCAATAAAAAAAAACTTTGTTTTGGTTGTAGGTTGGGGGTATTACCAACTATGAGTTGTATCCGATTTTCGTGATTTAACAGCTTTCTATAGCTGAAGATTTTAACATAATTACATGACTACGAGATGCCATATGATTCAAGAATTCAATTCCACATTCATCTAAAGTTTTCGACTCACGCAAAAAAGTAATATAATTTTCACAATTAGAAGTTGATTTTAATTAGGTTGGTACTTTAGGTAACAGGATACACACACATCCATTTACTGCCAGTTAATTGCCTGTCACAAATTGTCAATACATCTAGCTGAAGGGCATGCTCTCCCTACGCCCTTCTTCAATCCAGTGTCTATGTCTATCCACTCCACTCAGACTAGTACGTCATAGTGTTATCTGGAAATCTCTATCGTGATTGACTACTGTCGTCAACTGTGATGTTAGTCGAAGTTTTAGTATAAGTTTAAATATCATATAATAAGCGTTTGACCAGTATCTCACCCGTTGGTAAGTGACGATGCGATCGAGGATGGTAGCACGCTAGAATGGGAATTAGCTCTCAAGGACAGCCCGAACACATTAGATGTTTGATGGTGGTAGCGTGCCAGCCGATCCTACCACTATCTAGGAGCTGTTACCAGATTGATAAAAGCTTGCCCAGAGTCTGTTATATGACTAAGCCAGGGGCTTCTTTCTTTCACCGGAGGGCCATAAAGAAATGTGCAGATACAGTTTTGGATACAAAATTTCAATGTTACACGTCGGGATTTGAACCCACTAATACACATTTGGCGTCAAAGCTGACAATTCTCGCAAAACTGGTCTCTCCCGGTTTCTGAAATACATGTTATTTACGATCCCGTTTGTTGTTTGCAGCATCACAACGGCAGACATAACGACGCGGAGCCCACCTCACAACCACTTCTGGAGCCAGACAGAGACAAACAGAAGCCTCCTTTAGTAGGTCAGTGCATATTACCTTATTGAAAACAAAATACTAATTGCGAAGGTTTTTTTTCATTGGAAAAAGATAATACTATTGACCACATCATCATCATAATCAGCCGGCGTCAGTTCATTGCTAACGTAGGCCTCATATACGCCACTGAGCCCGATCTATATATACAATTGAGCACGTTTTCACCTAATACAAAAATATATGATATTTGTATAATACTTACAAAAGTCAAACGTTAACTGACTGACTGATCTATCAACACACAGCTCAAACCACTTAACGGATTGCGCTTAAATTTGGCATGCAGATAGTTATTTTGATTTATGAAGTAGGTATCCGCTAAGAAAGGATTTTTCAATATTCACCTCTAAAGTGGATGAAACTGGGGTTCAAAGTTTGTATGGAGAAACAAGATAAGATAGTTATTCGAAACTTCACACAATTACTTCTTAGAATAAGTAAATACGTGTTTTAGTCTTTTTCGAAATTCCACCCCTGAGGTGAAATGGGATAACAAAGTCTGAATATCAACATGGTTTTATGGGTTTTAAAAAATTGAATTCCTATTTCCCTTGGTCACGCCATAACTTGGAAACGGGTGGACCGATTTGGCTAATTCTTTTTGATTTTAAGTTTTTGGAAGAAGACCAGCACTTAATTAGACCATAGATAAATAAAAAAAACCCGTACCTACACAATAGTATTAATTTATCTGTGGTACTAGTTATAAAAACTACGAAATATAATGACAATTTGAAAGTAACTAACAAATTAACATAAAATATCTCACATATAACCAAGTCTTTACTTCCTGTCTGTCTGACCGAAATGTGTTGTTATATTTCACGCTTCATCAACAAAATGGAATAGATTGGTATCCAGGTATGTACTTTGCTTTTTATGGATTTTAGTAAGTTCTGCATTTTGTCAATTTTTGTCTAAAGTTCAATTATTAAGGAAGTTCAGAGCGGATGTAAAATTATTTCACAAAAAATACAAATATGAATAACATTTATATAAAAAGCATGCCTAAAGTTATTGTACCTATAATAGCGTGAATTTATATCAATGTTATAACTGCCTGTCTTATGTAGGTAAAGCAAAGCATAATTTTTTTTTTTTAAACACACTACAAAAGTGTTTCTAATGTTTCTATTACCTGCACCCCCATTCATATTCTTCTTAAGTGTTTCTAATGTTTCTATTACCTGCACCCCCATTCATATTCTTCTTAAGTGTTTCTAATGTTTCTATTACCTGCACCCCCATTCATATTCTTCTTAAGTGTTTCTAATGTTTCTATTACCTGCACCCCCATTCATATTCTTCTTAAGTGTTTCTAATGTTTCTATTACCTGCACCCCCATTCATATTCTTCTTAAGTGTTTCTAATGTTTCTATTACCTGCACCCCCATTCATATTCTTCTTAAGTGTTTCTAATGTTTCTATTACCTGCACCCCCATTCATATTCTTCTTAAGTGTTTCTAATGTTTCTATTACCTGCACCCCCATTCATATTGTTCTTAAGTATTTCTAATGTTTCTATTACCTGCACCCCCATTCATATTCTTCTTAAGTGTTTCTAATGTTTCTATTACCTGCACCCCCATTCATATTCTTCTTAAGGAGCCGTTATCTAATCTACCAAAGGTCGGCTATCATTAGAACCATTTTGATTTTAGATGCTGTAGGTAGCTCTTTATTCTAGTAATATCGCAAATATTTGTTAAATAAATGGTATCCCCCCACTTCGCCCTGAAATATGAATGTTTTTCGGTTTGAATAACAGAGTGTCCAGTGGAAATACGGGGCATATGACCATTAACATCTAATCAAAATTCTGAGAATACCATACACTGTATCTGTAACAGGCTGAAACTGTAACACATCTGTCATTTACCATAATGTGACGTGCTTGTCCTGCAACCTTTTTGTCAAAATGCTGTGAAAATAAGTAACACAATATACGCGGTGTCGGGTTTCAAGCGGTCCAAACGAAAACCATCGATGGAGTTCTACAATATAAGTTTGTAATTTGTGTCTTGATAGAAGATACCTACCGACAATGACCTGACGACCCCTGTCAGAACCGGTCCATCGGGTCGATGTGAGGATCTGACAATTTTAGAAAGTTATTAATTACAACAACTCTTGAAAGTAGGCTGATAGGCTAACGATTCGTATGAATGACGTAGGTACTCAAAGATAATTTAAGGTTGACAGGATTGACCTTGAATTTATGCAATTTAGTACGGGGAATTTTATAAATAAACGAATCTTGAGTCCGACTGGTTTCGAGGCAATCGGTTGTTTATATGTATTTCCTACCTCCTACCTATGTTTTTTTTACCTACCTCCTTCCTACGTTTGTAGGGTTCCGTAGTCCTGACAAGGAACCCTTATAGTTTCGTCATGTCCGTCTGTCTGTCTGTCTGTCTGTCTGTCCGAGGTTTTGCTAAGAGACCGTTAATACTAGAAAGCTGTAATTTTGTGGGGGTATGTATATAAATTACGCCGACAAAGTGCTGAAATAAAATTTTTAAAAATATTTTTTTTAGGTTAGCTCCCCTATATGAGAAATGGGGATAAATTTGTTTTTCATCGTCTATCCTATCGCGTGGGGTATCGTTGAATAGGTCTTTTAAAAAGACTTCAGGGTTGCAAATACCATTTTTCGATTGAATGCTCCATTTACGAAATATTAAACTTTAAAGTGCAAATTTTTGTTCCAGTAGGGCGTCCCCCCGTCCCCCCCCCTTCTATAAGCTAAACTGATGGCTTGAAAAATCTGGAAAAATTCGTGATAACAGCGCATTTTATGAACTTTAAGCTATAGCGGTTAAGATAACTTTACTAGTTTAGCAGTAATAGTCGTTGAACTTGGGTGTTGGATAATTTTGTACCAAATACAAAATCCTTAGAATAAATCCCTTAAAGCGACAAAGACGAAGTACCTAGGTGCTTGTTTATAACGGGTAAAGACTTGCATTGAATAACAGGCTAGTACGGAACCCTATACTGCGCGTGGCCCGACACGCACTTGGCCGGTTATTTTTAATTATCTATAACAAATGTCATTGTCATTGCCACACATTTTTATATTTCATTTAGCGTGAATGCTAACATAAATTGTATGTAACCTAGGGATGTTGCTATTAGTATTGTCAAAAGTCAGTAAAAAGTAAAAGCATTTATTCAGTATACCTATATGGGAAAATTAAAAATATGCACTTAACACGCGTCAAATACCATTAAATAGATCATATCAATAATCATTATTCTAAATACAACAAAAACATAACTTATTGCTTTGAATTAAAAAAAAAACAAAATTCAATTTAATGAGCCATTCAGCTTTCACTTACCCGTCGAACGTCACACTTAAAGATACGGGCCACACCGCACAGCGGACGCAATACTTTACAATTGTTTTCTGATCGCGTTTGGTGTGAACCAGTCGGTACAAATACTACTGCGCTATCTGATCGCCGCCTAGATCGCGCACGCAGGACGCTGCAGTGTATTCGTACCTTTAAAAAAAAATTAATTCCCCTGGTTGATATAGGGTTGCCGAACGTACTTATTACGTGCACCCCCAATGCATGTTTCAGTATATTACAGACATATTTTTTGTTTATTCAACATAACGTGTAACTCCGCAGGTCCAGAGATCGACGACCTGGACGAGGAGGTAGCTGCCCACAACAATAACAACAACAATAACAACTACCCCGGCATTGACGACGGTCTTCTTGAACCTATCGACGGCAAACCTCATATTATCACTGTTGGTCAGTTAAGTCAGTTTACAGTTATCAACAGTCTTTTTACAACAGTCAACACTACTTGTCTGCTTTATCATTAGTTAAGGAGATTTTCAATTCTTCTGTATGTTTTTTAGGGTTCCGTACTTTAAAAGGAAAAAAGAATCCTTATAGGATCACTTTGTTGTCCGTCTGTCTGTCTGTCCGTTAAGACCCTTTATCTCCGGAATGCGTAGAGGTATCAAGTAGAAACTTATACTAAATACTTGGGTGTACGGTGTTTTTCGGCTGTGAAAAAATCAAACCTGTAAGTCAACGCCATCAAAAGTTATGGCCGTTTATGTCGCATATATTCGCATAGTTTGCGATGTCACATAGGGAATCAAAACCTACAGAGAACTTCCCGTTAACCTAGAATTATGAAGTTTGGCAACATGCAAGGTCTTGGACCACTTATCTAGGAATAAAAAATATCGTTTAAAAACTAGAAAAGAACCGACTTCAATGTTCATTTTCAGTACCAATTTTGAGATTTTTATCTCAATATCTCTGGAGATACTTATCAGACCTCGATAAAATTACCATGGTACCACACTTGGGATATCTCCTTTCGAACAAAAAAAGAATAATCAAAATCGGTGCATAAATGACGAAGTTATCCCCGAACAAACATAAAAAAAAAAAATATATATATATACGGTCGAATTGAGAAACCTCCTCCTTTTTTTGAAGTAGGTTAAAAATACTGAAAACCGTCAATATAATAAAAAAAGTGAATTTACTATTACAAACTTATGTTTTGCGGTTGGTGCAGTACATTTTCTATGGATCGAACTGCAAAGTTAAAATTGTCTTTTAACCTAGTCTGAGAAGTTGGTACGGAAGCCTCGATGAGCGAGTCCAGCTCGACTTGGTTGGTATTATTTTATGTTTGTTACCCAATTACTCCGCCAATTGTGAACCGATTAGAATTGAATGACGAGATGTAAATTGTATGATGTCAAAATATGTAAAATGCAAATGTATCCGGGCTCCCAAAATACAGGCACAGCCGAGTTTGGGGCCCCATGTAACTAGTAGTTTACTTAGTTTTTGTAGTTTACTTTATGTACATGTCTACTTATATACCAATAAATTTCATTTCAGTTCAATTATTCTTTTTTTCATCGGTAAGGATAAGTTCGTCAGCAAGATGGTACCATTTAAATGTATACAGATCTGATAAGTATCTCCAGATATATGACGGCATCGTCTCAAAATTGCGCGGCACGGAAGTCGGTTTCTTTTTAGTTTTTTAACTTCTTATTATAGGTAACTAGCTGAGCCCCGCGGCTTCGCCCGCGTTCAAAAGTATCCTTTAACCTAATCCATCATACTGGCTACCCCTGTGCAAAATATTAGCTAATTCTGTCCAACCGTTTGACCGTGAAGACGTTCCAAACAAATATACAAACTGACTTTCGCATTTATAACATTGGTTGATTGGTTGATATTAGGTAATAACCGTAAAATCTTGCGTTTCTACAATCTGATTTACCTACTATGTAATATTGTAGAGTGAGTGTGGAGTAGGTAGTAAAGTAATAGTGAAGTCATTAACCTGTAAAAGTAAAGCGGTTCATAATAATAAGTATACCCAGAAATAGGCAAGTATTGCATGTCACTGTACATGCATACCTGTACAAACAAGGAAATAAAAACATCGAAAAGGATTCCGTGTTCATGCGATGATGTAAAACTTATTGATTTAAATAAATAAAACTGGCCAAGTGCGAGTCAGCATCGCGTCTCTTATCGCACACTTAGGGAGGGTTCCGTACAATACGAAACATAACAGAGTTTCAACCTCATATATTTGATTAATTGATATTTCCAAGAATATTTGGTTTGGTCGCGATCTAGAATGACGGAGCTCGTTTACTAGCGCCATCTATGTCAGTCGGCCGAAACTAATTAGATAGATGGCGTTTAAAAACACGTTTTTTGTATGGGGACCCCCTTTAATTTTTAACTTTATTTTGTTTTTAGTATTTGTTGTTCTAGCGGCAACAGAAATACACCATCTGTGAAAATTTCAACTGTCTAACTATCACGGTTAATGAGCTATAGCCATGACAGACGGACAGACAGACAAACAGACAGACAGACGGACAGCGGAGTCTTAGTAATAGGGTCCCGTTTTACCTTTTGGGTACGGAACCCCAAAAAGGTTTTTATATTCAAATCTATGAGAGCTTTGTACAAAGTCGATATCAAGGAGCAGTTATATTATATCACCGGAAGGACAAGTGGCTATTAATGCACCCGCACACGACTCTGTGATAATATCGCTTTGCATGCAAAATATGCAAATGTAAAATTCTTGGCATGCTCACTGCACAACCTTCCATTAAAGGTACGGACACACCGCAGCGTCCTGCGTGCGCAGTTTAGGCGGCGATCGATAGCGCAGTATAAGAATAAGAATAAGAATAAGAATGTTCTTTATTGCATTAACTGTGAAGAAAGTACATGGGTACAAGGTCTTATGTGTTGTAACGTGAATCAACAGTTATCCCATTTCGGGCGTGCAATGTAAAATTATAATAATATAAAATAGTTTCTAAAAATAATTTTCTAAATAACGAATTACTTATGAACTTAATTAATATTACTTGCTCTAGTAACTAATTATTTTAAACATATATGTTTACATACATCTTATATGAACTAGAACTGCTACTTAGTATTTACACTCTATAAATGATATCTACCTAATCTGTTTTAAGATCGTAATATTCTGTTATATTATAAAATACGTTATTTACAACCCAGTTTCTGAGAGATATTTTAAACTTCTTCCCGTCTAATAATTTTATTTGTAAGGGAAGATGATTGTAAATATTAATAGCACTTATAAATGGGCTTCTGTGGTACATCGAATTGTTACTTTGTGGGATACATATATTATGTTTATATCTACTACGTTGACTCCCAGCGCGAGCAGACTCTACATTAAAGAAATATTTTTTATGACTTTTAATAAAAACACATATTTCCAGAATATATATACCAGTAATGGTCAGTAGTTTATAATCTTTAAAAATATTGCGAAGTGACTGGGTGCTATGTAAATTGAATATAGTGCGCAAACATCGTTTTTGTAGAAGAAAAGCTAACTGAACATCGACAGAATTACCCCAAAATATGATTCCGTAGCTCAAATGGGGATAAATGTAACCAAAATATGCACTGAGTGCAGTTGCCTTATTTGATATATTCGTTAACACTGATAATGCGTAAGAAAATTGTGAAATTTTATTATTTATATAACAGACGTGATGTTTCCAATTTAAATTTGAGTCTATACTTAGTCCTAGAAACTTGGTCGTATCTACTTCATTTATCGAGTTGCCTTTGATATTGATATTTTTTAAGTTTAATGGTGTCATTTTATAATTCCGGAATTGTAAAGAATGAGTTTTTGTGACATTAACTTTCAAATTAATTAAATCTAACCAATTTGTCACGGTTTCGAGAGTTGTATTGACCTCTTCTTCGAATTCACAACGGGTATAGTTTTCTTGTGGAATATAGATTGTAGCGTCGTCTGCGAACATCACACACGGGTGTTTGGCTACAATAGGTAATTCATTCACATAAATTAAAAAAAGCAATGGGCCAAGGACACTTCCTTGTGGAACTCCTACAGAAATGCTTTTAAATTTTGATAAAGTTTTTTCTATGGTTTTTGTTTTTTTATTATAAGTTTCAATAATAACAGATTGAATTCTATTTTCTAAATATGAATGAAGTAAATTGAAGGCGTTTCCTCTAATACCAATTGACTCAAGTTTATGAAGCAGAATTTCATGCACAACACAGTCAAAAGCTTTGGTTAAGTCAAGAAGGATAGTGATGCCTGTTTTCTTTGTATTTAGATTATCATACACCTGTTGCAAGATTTTAAATATAGCTAAAGATGTGCTTTTTCCTTTTTGGAATCCAAATTGATTTTCGTCTAATATTTTATTACGATTAAGAAACGACGTTAATTTGTTGTGGATAACTTTTTCAAATACCTTAGAAAAACTTGGCAACAAAGCTATAGGACGATAATTTACCATGTCACTTTTTGAGCCTTTTTTCTTGTAAATCGGTTTAATAATTGCTTTTTTTAGGTCATCTGGGAAAGAACCAGTTTCGATTGATAGATTAATTATATAAACTAGTGGCTCTGCGATGTAATTTATAGTACTCTTTATGACTTGAGTCGATATATGATCATACCCGGCACTCTTTTTATTTTTTAGTTCTTTAACAATATTTACTATTTCTTGTGTGGTTACAGGTCCAAGAAAAATAGTGTTGCAGTTTTGGTTAAACACTTTAGGCTTTTGTGCATTTATTTTGGGATCAACTTTAGAGTTATTTATATAATAGTCATTTAATGATTCGGCAATGGATTGTGGCTCGTTAATTTCTTTGCTGTCTACGTGTAAATACTCAATTGTTGTTTTTATGATGTTTGTCTGTGATGTGCTTTGCTTGATGAGGCCCCATGTAGCTTTCGTTTTATTGGTACTCTGGTTTATGTACTTCATGTTAGATATTTTCTTAGAAGTGCGAACTACTCTTTTGAGAATTTTGCAATATTGTCTATGCCTATCTTTATTTTGTCTAGTTGTGTGTTTTTGGTATTTTACGTAGTTATTTCTTTTAGTAGCACTTGACATTTTTATACCTTTACTTATCCAGTTCTGCTTTTTTTTGTATGTAACTTTACATTTTTCCACAGGAATACATAGATTGAATATAAGTTCATATATTTCAATAAAAGATTTATATGCCATATTTACTTCATTACACTCGTAAACGTTATTAAATGTAATTTGTTGAATATATTTACTAAATACTTCTATATATTTATCAACATTTCGAGTTAATTTAAACCAGTATTTTTCATGATAACTAAAATTTGTTGTTAATCTAATAACTTGTGCAGTGTGATCAGATATGCCTAAATTTAGAATTTCGGTTTTATGTTGCTTGAAATTAGTCAGTATGTTATCTATACAAGTTTGGGAACGTTGAGTATACCTAGTAGCATCCGAAATGGTTGGGTTAAAATTGAACGCTTTAAGAGTATTAATAAACAATTCACTTTTTTTATTCTTTTGTAGTAAGTTTATATTGAAATCTCCCAGTATTATAACCTTATTATTTGTAGCTCGGAGTCTAGTGGTAAGTTTATGTAATAACGACTCTAAATATTGTAAAAATAAGTTGAAGTTACTGTTTGGGGTTCTGTACATGCATACAATTATATAATTTAGTTCACATAAAGCTATAGCACAGCATTCAAAATGTTGTTCAATGGACGTATTCGCAATCCAGTCAGTAGTATTTGTACCGACTGGTTCACACCAAACGCGATCAGAAAACAATTGAAAAGTACTGAGATCGCGCCCGCTGGACGCAGGACGCCACGGTATGGCCGTACCTTTAGAGAGGTACATAAACTGATTCGTGTAGGCATGTTGAGAGCCTCATTTGTAAATTAATCTGTTTTAATTATTTATATCAAAGGTTCATGGAAGTTTAAATTATTGCGAATTTAATTTTACATTTTTCACATTTACAATTAAACAGCATCGTCATATCGCGGTAAGAGCAAGAGGTAGGTAAGTATGTCTAAGCATAAGGTCGTTTAAAAAAACAACAAGAACCGACTTCAAATGCCGCGCTATGAATTTTCAGTACCAAGTTTAGGTGTTTATCTCCTTATCTCTGGAGATACTTATCAAATCTCAATGAAACTACTATGGTACCACCCTTGGGATATCTCCTTTTCAACAAAAAAAGAATCAACAAAATCGGTTCATAAACGACGAAGTTATCCAGGAACACCCATAAATATACATAAATACATATGTATATATGGTCGAATTGAGAAACCTCCTTTTTTGAAGTCGGATAAAACAATTTAAGGTTCTAAACAAAAATAAATGAAAATAACCCGTAAATGTGTATAGTAATGTAAGTATAGGTGGTACATGACAGTTTATAAAATAATATTTAAATTAAAAGTTATAATGTATAATAGGTAGCTCTCCTCATATCAACTACCTATATAACATGATAAGTAGCAACATAGTAAGGTAGTTTATAAACAAAGGGTCACACGGTCTAACCAATATCCGCATAGATAACATTATTTAGGGTCAGTTATCTGTGGCCCACGGGATATGGTCAAATCAAACTATCATAGGTACATCGATAGGTAATCGCGTTAAATTCGATGCATTGGTATTTCTATGACTACGTGTGGGGAAGTTAGATTTTAAAAGTAAATACTTACCTACGTCAATTAGGCACGCAAATATTGGCAAATTCTTGGAAGCTGTTGGCACACGGAACATGGCTAGTATATTATGGAACTTTACTTCGGTTTCGGTGCTACGTTCTTTATATATATGTATATGTTTTGATTCTACCTGATTCTATATGTAATGATGTAGTTAATTGTAGTTTTTATTTGCTTATTAATGAAAGTGTATTTTTAGCGAATTTAGAAGGCCCGGTGCCGTAATCGGGAGAACGGTCGACTTTGATGCCAGAGGTACCGAGTCCAAACCCCGCCGTGCACCAATGGATTTTTCTATCGAAAAATTTATGTGCGCTTTTCACAGTGGCCCTCCGGTGAAGGAAAAACATCGTTAAGAAACCTACAACCCCCGCCTGGCCAGCTACCACCCTCGTTAGAAAATCTGTCGCCAAATATCTAATGTCTTCCGGCTTGAGAGCCAGTTCCCATTCTAGGCCTACCGTGCTTACCATCTTCGACCGCATCATCATTTACTAACAGGTGAGATAGTGGTCAAACGCTAGCCTATAAGATATAATAAAATAAAATAACAGTGTTTAACGGCCCGTTAGCATAAAACGCTTGTTAGTTACACCATTTACACTATTTGTATCTGACATAAACATTCTTGTATAATAATTTTACGACTATACTGTAATTCATGTGTAAGCTTACTCATAGATACGAGTAACAAGGGTGGAGTGGTAGTTAGCAGTCTAGTAATCTACCATAAACTTAATATGTCTGGAGCTAAATATTCACTTGGAACTACTTCCAAAACTACCTGCCTATACTTCAGCTAATAGGTAGGACTTATTAATAAAATATAAAAGTCAGGACATCACCGAGAAAGCATTTTATTTGTACCTTCATCATTATAACAACAGTTTATATACCATCAGGAGACTCAGGACCATTATAATAGACAATAGAACAAAGAGAACAGCAATATACCAATAAGTATTTAATGTTAAGTCACAAGGGTTTATAACAAGTTTCTACAAGACATAACACATGAAAATCACTACCGATTTAGACAATTTATACAAAATATTATTGGGTTTCCCCCAAAAGGCCTCCACCACCCCTCATAGCCTTTCCTTACCACCCTCAACGAAGCTAAAACACTATCATCACCATTCCTAGGTGAAACCATCATTACTATAAACATATCCTAGAAAACCACATTCTAGCCATAATTATTCTATACATTTTGTAATACAAATACTTAGCTTCATTGAGTTGGACAGCACTTTGTCGTCTGAACGATATTCCCAACAGAGTAAAGGTGACGATGTTAGCCCGAAGGCTGCTCGAGCAAAAGTCCTCAATAAACGTTTCTACCGCCCTTTTAAAGCATCAGTCAAACAGAAAACCAAGATGGCGGCTCTGACATCTTGTAACTACCCTCAAATGTTTCGATCACACAATAAATACCCTTATTTGAGGCAATATTAATAATTTATAAATTAAATCATCATCAAACATTGGAAATATGTCGTAAATCTGTATGTACTATGAAAATAATCTAACACGGCCATACTGACAATACTTCGTTCTCGAAGTAACAAACATCAGTACCCCTGATCTCGTCACATTAGTCCTTTCATCTGCTGTATGAAATCTAGACTACATGTCAGATCAGTGACCAGCAGTTAATCTCTGACCTAGCCATACTATACCTATCACTTGCTGCCATGAATAATTAGTATAGTACCAAGACAGACAGACCGCCCAGCAAGAAAACAAAATAGTCCTCTGGCCTTCACAACACTATATCTATCAGTTTGCCACTTTTGAATTACGATATAGTATCAGGGCAGAGACCGAACCAGCAAACCCCGATTCCGCAGAATCCATCAATCATATTAGTCCAGCCATTTGCTCCCCGCAAACCCTAATATCTAGCTAGACATAACAAGTTACTTTTGTAATCCTTGTTGCCACTATAACTCGTTATAGCCCCATATTATAAACATCATGTCCAAAATACTCCACCGTTAAGTTATTAGCCATTTCCATATCAAGTACATCCATATTTCCAATACCTCAAAAATTATCAACATGCCTTGTAATAAACAAGATAAAAATATTCCAACCGAATCAATATACCAGCTGCAAATATCATTGCAAGCTGCATAAAAACTGTTCAATTTAAAATATTGTACTTTCCCATACTCAAAATATAGCCCAGTGCCTTAAAACCGGATAATAGTATGTCAAGTAAATATTACTCTAAATTTTATTCAAATTTCTCAAAGTTTATCAACTTTCACTACAATTTACTGAATCATACTAACACTACAACATATGCGACACTAACTGTGCTACCCGCATTAATCTATTTTTAACCACGTGTACTCTGTCCAACTCATGTCAAGCTTATCTTTAAAAACTTACATTATATAAAAACATAACAGCTTCCAAAATATAGCCGAAATAAATAATACATTGCAACAGCTCTAAAAATGGAGCTAATTAAATAACAGAGCTTACGTAACAATAACATCAAATAACAGAACAGTTTTCAGAATTGCGCAATACAATACTTCCCAAGCTTTTAACAATACAAAAGCATAATAACTTAAACAAAACAGCTCAATGTCTTTTTAATTAAAAACATCTTTTAAAAACTTAAAAGCTTCACGTATGATTTTACTCACTTCAAACAAACAAACTTGATCTTTACACATCAACAACAGATGAAATTCAACGACAGTTACTTTAAATACTGTCCCAAATCTATCAGGGTTTATTTCAATATACAGACATACATTATTGTTATATTATAAACTTCAAATTCAATCAGTGAATACATCAAACATAACTGTACCAAATATTCAACACATATTTCATTTTACAAAGCCATCGACTCGCCAAGTCGAACTGTCAGATAATTTCTCATAAACCATGTAACCGATCCATAAACTCAACCGTAAATAACTGACCGGTACAAACCGTATTTAAAAAAAACTTCACTACACATGAATTCGTTTGTACATGCCTTTTATTTGTAACTTGTTACTTTGTATATTACCGCTATACATACTGCTGGTAAGAAAACAGTACTATACCTAACAGTATATACCTCACATGAACATTACGCAAATCAAAATGAAATTCACTATCGATAAATCATGTGCCGTACCTATGTAAGCTGTACCTTACATAACGATTGCCAGTCAAACTAAACCACGTACTAAACTATAATATTTTTTGTAAAACAACGTTTTCAGAAACTTTAAAATAAACTTGACTGTAAGCAACATAACATGGAAATAAATACCTCTTCATGGTTAGCCACAATACCTTTTACTGAATATACACCTTTCTGAATATATATCTTTTCATAAGACAAATCACATTGCACATTTATAGCCAAAAAAATTATCTTAGCATACCTAGATGTATGACCACGGATACTATTTTAGCTATCCGCCTACACAACTGGTTACTCATCTCTGAAGGTATATTCTACATGAGAAACAAACTATCACAACGATACTTTACTAGTGATCTCAAATTCTTTCAAAACTGTTATGGCATTTTTCATGGTAAAGCAAAGATTCAAACACTATCACTGTACACAGAGTCCTTTCAATACAGCAAAGGAATCTCTACACGTAACTTTGAACATAATTAATAGTCACCACTTTTTTAAATTACTTTTTATCACAATGACTATTCACCATATTATTTTCACGAAACTAACCGGCATTTCAACTTGTTATACCGACAGGTAACTGTTCGCTTTATTTCCAGCGAAACTCAGCTGATAGGCACAGGCAAACGATACTGTATTTTTCTCAGTACTTTTTTTTCAACTACCCATATATAGCTCGGTCTACCTGACATTGTAAACTACACTAAACACAGTGTTGGCACATCGAAACCATTGGAAAATTTACTTGTACAGCATCGCAAAATGTACATATAACCAAGAAAATAATGCTCTTACGTTTCTTTACGTTTCTCTTTACAGTTATTCCTGATAACTGGATGATAGTTTTTAACACTCACAATTATCATAATTTTAAACACTTATCACTGCACTATATGATCACTGTACAACTTAAAATATCAAGCCACTAGGGCCTTACCGTACATTAACGGTCAACTGGGGAGGGACATTTACTTCGGGTAGCCGTAGACGCTGCTTCATCACGCTGCTAGACCACGTGATACCACGTGACTCGAACCTGAAGCCTGAAGCTGATGCCGCAGCTCAGTTTTCTCAACCAGAGATCTCGTCCACAGCCAAACTGAAACACATCAAATATGTCATGCATGTCTCAATTCATTATAATTATGGCCAGGCCATTTTTTCTGAAATTGTAGCCCAAGCAGGCAATTAATTGCACACCAATGTTAAGTTACTTAATTGCTATAATGTAAGAGCATTATTTTATTTACTACCATCTTTTGTACTACATTTCTGCAATAAATTATTAAGATTACGATTATTACATTTTTAGGAAATCTGATTAGGAAATCGGAAGATGTAATCGAAGGTAGAAAATTTTGTTTATGTCTTAGAATTTAATTTAGTGTAATGTGATGTGGTCAGTAACTTCCAACTACCTAGTTACAGTGTTCCTAATTAGATTTCCAATTGAATAGTTTACTTAGGGCCAGTTTCACCGGTTCATGATAAACTGACAGATCTGACAGATGTCACCATATAAAATGTGTCAACAATCTATAAGATTAGTTTCTTAAAGCGCTATCAGGAACCGGTGAAACTGGCTCTTAGTCTAGTCTGCTTAATTAAAGGATATATATAGCTTTCCTTTGAACCCAGAGGTTGATCAATTGATTTTTCTATGTCTGAGGTTTTCACGAGGGCAATAAAATGGATTTTTATCTGCAAAGCGAGGATTATAATTCTTCACTCATTCTCATTTTCTATTACGACACTTTTATGTCATTCCCATTTTGAGTAAGTTATGCATTTGCATATATACCTATACAAGTAGTAAGTTTATGTATCTACATCAGATTTCCGTTAAGTATGAATCAAGGTTAAGTAAAAAGAGAGCAAAGTTATTTGTCCCTACACATTTCGTTAAAATCCGATAGCAATCTTCAGAGATGAACATGTCTTCAAAGACCGTAAAAACTCAAAAAGGCCAGCGTTTGACGACTATCTCGCCTGGTGGCGGCGATGATGTGGTCGAAGATGGTGAACACGCTAGGCCTAGAATACTCTGACTCTCAAGGGCTGTGTCATAGAAAAGATAATAATGCTGTGTGCTGCCGGAGCTAAGATTACGATATTCGACGTTTTAAACCGTGTAAACTTGTTGCAGGCGACGAGGGTCACGACGAGGACGAGAAGCACGATGACGACGCTAACACAGAAGACGGTAATTGGATGTGGCATTCAAGAGACGAGCCTGACTATCCACACCACGGTGATTGGCTCAGTGCACTACGTGCCGCTTTGCACATTGATCTTTTCTCTCACTCTCACCTACTTAAGTTTCACGAGATGGCAGATGTCCTAAAATGTACATATTCCGTTTCTCATACGGCCGGTGTAAAAGGACGACACTCTAGCATCGATCCGTTTCAAGTTCCAACACAAAATTAAGCCTTCGGATAACAAGGCCCGATTTTACCATTTCAATGGCTTCATTTTTCATATCCCGTCTCAAGAATTTCAGAATTTGTTAAAAATGTGCTGTGCACAATTTTGTTGATTACAATGTCTTTGCCAAGAGCAGATGGTGTCGTTCTATGAAATACCGACCCGAGAAGACTCGTTGAACGATGTTCTTACCTATGTGAACTATTATTTATTCTGTGCCTGTGTGCTTATTTTAAAATTCACTTGTTGATTGTCTTTATTGGCGTGAATAATAGAGCTTTATGTAATGTTACGTTACGCTTCTGAATTGTTTTCCTGATTGTTTTTTTCTCTATTCTAGCTCTAGCTATAGCACAACTTGACTTTTCGTACTAAATTAAATATTACATGGGCATTGGACATATATTGCCATAATTAAGTGAAACCAATAGTAAATACATACCACGAGAAAATGAAAAAATATTTCTAGAATGTCAGAGATATTTCTTAGATCAGTGTGAAAAGTGTCTGCAATTTTATCACTCACTGTTCCACAACAAAAAGAACAAGAAAAGCAATCACTTAATTTCATAATCACTTACATAATATCCATAAGTTAACTATAAAGCATGTTAAACAAACACAACCTATAGTTTTCACCACGTATCGGTATAATGTTGTCAAATTACATTATTTTACACCTACTGCATGATATTTTTTTTAGATTTTTTATAGCATATTTTACTGTAGAATGTCCACAGACCTAGGATAATATTACATCCTAATCCATGAGCACGCCGTAGGTACTATACCTACATACGTATACTATAGTCATATTGTATATGACGTCCGTGCGTCACAGTCTCTCTGGTTGTCTGGCAGAAATCACTTTAATGCATTACTTGGAACAAGTCTTTTATGTTCCTGTAGCATTATTGATGTACAAACAAAATGATTATCTATCTATCTATCATCTAAATGCACGATCCGATCTTACTGAAATTTAAGAAGGAGATACATTATAGCGTGAAGATGAACATAGGTTAATTTTTGTGAAAATAAAATTATTATTTTTAAACATAACATAAATAACTAAGATCACACAAATGTTGATTGACAGAGCTTTACAGTGATAATATTATAGGTGTACGTGAACGAAGTCGCGGGTATCAACTAGTCTAAACTAATATTATAAAGAGTAAATATTTGATTTTTTGTTTGTTTGTGTTTTAAGACTCAACTCAAAAACCACTGAGCCGATTTTAAAAATTCTTTCACTAATGGAAAGCTACACTATCAGCGAGTAACATAAGTTATATTTTATCCCCGCATGCTCACGGGAACGGGTACTACGCGGGTGAAACCAAGGTAATTGTTCTAACAAAGGTTTTATTTCCAGATCACAATGGCCTCACCCCTCGGTTTGGTCTGGACGACCGGCCCGTGTCTCCGATGCCTTCGGTAATCTTCAGTGTTGGTTATCTCTTCTTTCTATCTCTTTGCTTCTTCCTTTTGTTTTGTGGTTGGCTATTAAATATGTTATTTTACAAAATGTACCTTCTCAAATCAAATGTTTACAAAAGACTAAAAAAAAATTTTATGTTGTTAAAATTTTCGTAATCTATTATCAATAGATGACGGCATCTGGGTCCCAGTAACAGGCGCGCCTAGCATCTTTTAACTAATAGTCCAGTAAAAGTGGACTGAAATAAATTTGAAATAAAAATGTGTACTAAATCGCCCATGATTTTTTTTAAATATACTTTATAGGCTAGCGTTTGACCACTATCTCACCTGTTGGTAAGTGATGATGCGGTCGAAGATGGTAAGCACGCTAGGCCTAGAATGGGAACTAGCTCTCAAGGATAGCTGCCGGAATGGAACACATTAGATGTTTGGAGACAGATTTTCTAACTTGAGGGTGGTAGCTGGCCAGGCGGACACTAGATTGTGTCCCACCACCATGCGGGGGTTGTTGGTTTTCCTTCACCGGAACCTTCCCATTTTTTATGAACTGTCTTAAGTTACCTATCTACCTACATTTTTATGACAACTTAGGTACTTATTATATCTTCTCAGCAACTAACATTTTCCTTTCTCAACTAACAACCTACTTCAAAAACATTATCATATTGCTGACCAACCCGTCAACCGAAACCGTCCTCTACCAATAGCTTCAATCTGCAGGCTATCGACGTGAACACTTACCAGCAGAAGAAGAATCTGGCACAGGGTATGATGGACCTGGCTCTACTCTCAGCCAATGCAAACCAGCTGCGATACGTGCTGGAGTCGGCATCCTCACATCCGTACTACTACCCCAGTCTGGTGTTCATCTCGCTTAGCATCGTCTTCCAGGTATTCATTTTTTTTTTGTAGACAGAGACTGAAGTAGGACTTCTGCTTGTCCGACTAGTACCACCATATTAAAGGTTGTAACGGCTATATTATCACGTAAGAAAGTTTTATTTAATAATAATTTAATAATCAAATAGTACCACCAGTTCAATCAGTTTTAGTCGTAAAATTCAATTTGTAAATTTCTCGTAAAATTCTGCCTATCCAGAATTGAGCGTGCCATAGTTACTATTCAACCAACTTCCAAAAAGCAAGAGGTTCTTAATTTGTCTGTGTGTTTTTTTTGTATGTATGTAACGATATTCATATTAGATGAAAAAAGAAGAAGAAGAAATATTATAAAGAAATATATATATATATTACATATATTAGGTACTCCATCAATTGTGAACCGATTGTGAATGATGCTTTTTTTTAATCAATAGGGTATATTCCCGAGGTGATCCCAATTTAATTTCATCGATATCTGATAAGTATCTCCAGAGATATGTCGATAAACGTCTCAAACTTGCTACTGAAACTGAGTCGCGCGGGGTTCAGGTTTGCGTTTCTCTTCTCCTGTATTTTTTTATCATATCATAGGCTAGCGTTAGACCACTATGTCGCATCTAGGTCGTAAGCAACCGATGAGATAATCGAAGATGGTGAACACGCTAGGGCCTAGAATATTTGACTCTAAAGGGCTGTGTGCTGCCGAAACACCGTGAGGTTATGGCGCCAGTTTTACTCCTTAATGGTGGTAAGCTACTTTTTGGTAGCAAGGCGGTCGGAACATGGATATAATGGTCCTACCACCTGTGGAGATCATTGAAAGCTGAAATGTTAATCTTTAAGATTGAAATTTTATGGAGGCAGAGATGGAAAAGAAAAGGAGAGAAAGCAGTTCCCTTTCTAGGCCTAGGATACTACCATCCGCGACCACATCGTCACATATACCAACAGTTGAGATAGTGGTGAAACGCTAGACTAATTGCTAGAAAAAATAAAAGTGATCTAAAAATCATAGTAACCTCGTAGACGTGATTGATATTAGACGTCTCTAACCTTCCCTCTCGTGTCAGATCGCAGTCGGCGTCGGACTGATAATGAACAGTCGGTACGACGTGAACGACAAGAAGGAGATCTGCAAGGCGGACCGGATCAACAACTTCACGGTGCTGGGCATCTTCCTCATCACCATCGTGAACGTGTTCATCACCTCGTTCAGTGTGGCCACTGTGCCCACTGCCGCTACTAACGCTGTTGTTCCCGCCGGATAATGATCAGTTGAATGCGCAACCCAGATACCTAGAAGAGACGTAAGGCGAAGACGGGTCTCGGACCTGCAGGGTTAAGGTCGTAGCCGACTAGGTCAACATCGCTTCCACACAGCAAAATAATGTTCATTAAAATGTAAGCCTTAGGACGTCCTCTGTAGACAGACTTTACATTGACAACACAAATGAGCAGACATCTCCCTGCGAGCGGTCTGCTCATTTGTGTTATAATGCGGGTCCGAGTCGTAGCGGTGTTGACCAAGTCGTCGGCTACGACTTTTCTTCTCAATCATTTGAAAGAAAATTCGAATTCGGAAACTGCCTTTCCTTTGACTCGGATCTTTGCAATTCACAATGCTCCGATCGGTTACTTTTGACATTTCAATTCGAAAAAATCAGTAATTCTAATTGGAAAGGTTTCCGTGACAATATAGCTCACGGATTTATCAATATTCAAAATTGGAAATCAAGCTTTCGAACCGCAAAGGTTTTCGAATGACTGAGAAGCAGGGGGCGGGGTCTTGTAAAACACTTTCACACAACATCGACATCTTTAAAATTAACAAGTCAATTTGTAAATCTTATTTATTTTCGTCAATAACGAGGATGAAGAAAATTGTCTAGCACACTATGTTTTTATTAGGTATATTTAGAATCAAATTCAGAGCGATTGCCCAAGCTTAAGCTTCGAATTTATAGCCCATTCTGTTAGCAAAAAAATTAACAAATCTAAAGGTTTCTTTTCATTTTGATAGATCAAACTAGAATCTTAAATGTTTAACTATTAGGCCTAGCGCGCACCACGATTTTATTTTTTGCGACACTATTTTAAAATCGTGCTATAAAAAATCGCAAAAATAATACTGCGCGCATGGCGATGAAAAATTGCGATGAATTATTCATTCTCAACATGGATTTCGTACAAATTGTTTTGATAAATTTATTTCAATAAAATGATCCACATCTAGCGTCTCGTGTTGCGACGACGCCGCCGCCACTGGAAAGACAGGCGCCGACATGTTTATCCTTGCAAAGCGGAATGGCGACTGAGCGGCGGCGCTGAGCCAGGTAGCGATTTTAATCGCGTCGCGCGCTGTCGCGGAAAATGTGACAAATCACAATTTTAAAATTGCAACTATTTATTTGTCGTATATGCGCGCACATTACTAACTCATACGTTGGATTTCTGCGACAAAATTATCGCGCGACAGAAAATCGTGGTGCGCGCTAGGCCTTATATCGCTCAATTAATGTATTATGTTACGGTCATGTCCCAGAATTTTGTGTAGCATCAGTGTCTAGTTATCTCAAATTCAAAAGTAAATATTTTACTACTTAGTACTTATGTGTTCGAGGACCAACTATCTTAACATATTTGTACTTTTGTGCAATCCTCTTTAGGATGGTATTTTAAATATATCCTAGCAATTAGCTTACTTAGCAAATTATATAGATTTAATCTACGTTAAATATAATTAGGTAAATATACTTTTTTAATTATTAGAAAATGCATTAAGTATATTAGATTATGAGTATTCGTACATTAGTTTTACCTAGTCAGGTGGTTTTAATGATAAATTAATTGTTCAAGATAAACACTTAAAAATTAAATTATGGCTTAAAAAATTTAGTTAACTATTTGTATAATTTGTACTTATCTTAAAATAGATTTGTGGCTCACCTAGTCAGGTGATTATTATGATTGTTTTAATATTGTTAAACAGGGTTATTGGTAAAAATCTAACAAAATCTTAGTAGCAATAATTGTTAATCTTAACAAACAACTCTCTGTTCAGTGATTTCTGACCTAAACCACAAGCTTTAAATACCTACATTTTGCAATAAAAAGCTATAAAGCAATAAAAAAAAAATTAATAGCTGAATAAAAAGTAAAGACAACATAGAAATTCTATTACACTAACCTCTTCGCTTCGCCGAGGCCAGTTGTTTTTTTTTTACCCGACTGCCAAGGAAGGGTTATGTTTGTAAATTGCTATATTACCTTGTATCTTCCAAACGGCTGCATGGATTTCATTAAATAAAAAAACCCGAGTGTACTTGTAAAAATATAAAAAAAAAAAACAAAATTGTTAATTTTGCTTTTTAATCAAACCTATCGAGTAGGGTATCAAAATGAAGGAAACTGAAAGAAGGCATATTTAATATACAAGACATATTTAATATTTAACTTTTAATATAATTTTTTTTTAAATCAGAAATGCTAAAAAATCAACAAAATTATTAATTTTCACGCGCTGTTAAATGTATACCGCACAATTTAATTTGTGTATGGTTAAAAATCTATAAATATATCTATCTATCTCTCTAGCTTGAACCAAACACTTGGTCTACGAGGTGCCTTCTATCTTCTTACCGGAAATATCCGGTTACATAGAAGGCACGCAATAGAATTATTGGCACCCGGGATCTCCCTTGGAGAATACGGGAGATCTCCCGGGTCGCTAAAAATTATCAAAAGTAAACTTCAGTAGAACAAAACTTGATTGTAATAACAATGTTTAAGTGTACAAAATGTGCTTCAATAAGGTAAAAAATAGTTATTTACGAATAACCCAATACACTTTTAGATATCAATTTGTAATAACCAAAGAACAATAAAGGCCATTGTCTTTTCTTATCTCAATAATGCTAATAAAAGATTAATGAACTTGTATGCAATACAATTACTATTACGTTAATTTACTTATCATACATAGATGTAATAATTATTTTCCTTACCAACATGCATTTTGTTTGGCCAAAGCCTGTACCTTTAAATTAATTAAGGTTGACGGTTCTCTTATAACCTGTGTCTTCTGAATCAGAGGAGGCACAAGAACAACATATATTTAATGTCAAGTTGAAGGGCCAGTTTCACCGGTTTTTGTAGGCCGTTTAGAAACGAATCTAGTAGATTTTTGACAGTTTTTATATGGCGTCATCTGTCAGGTAAACTATCTGACACTTTATTAGGGACCGGTGAAACTGGCGCTTAGTATCGTTTCTAAGTAAGACCGTTAATGTTTAGTATAAGTAAGAGTTTATTATATTTAAAAGTATTTTTTCTTATATTTGGTTATACCACAAGAAAAATATAGTTAAGATTTTATTATGTAGGTAAGTATAAAAAAGTATACAATGGATGGACTGCCGCACGCTTATGAAATTATTTTTTAATAAAATAGTTTTTAATTACTTTTGATGCCTCAATGTTCTTAATCGTTACTTAGTGTGACTTTTTAATATTTACTTTTAATTATATGTATGTAGTAACTTAGTTACTATTTCAATAAAAAAATATTCAAATGCTCTTTCAGATATTATTGCTGCCAGTTATCCCCCTCAAAAATGTTATTAAAATTAGCGGTTAAAAGTTTTTGTAAGCGACTGCTTCCTAGCAACAATATTACTATGATAGTAAAATACACAACACATATTGTCCTGAATCTCTATTTAAGATCTCAGTTTTTAACGTAGTAAACCCACTTTTTATTAGAGATGGAACAAAAGCCGATTTATTGCCGAATATTCTTTTGTTTCAGCTCTAATAAATGTTCACACGTATCTGTGTGCCTTAAAATTTATTACAATATACTTAATTTATGTAAATAAATATTGTATATAAATGAATGTATTTTATTTCTCCAACCCAGATAATAGTATTTGCGGTTTCAGTGGCTGGCGCCGTTTCCGTTTAGTCATGGGAACACTAATTACCACAATAGCTGGAAGTAAAGAACACAGTCAGGAAAAGCACAGTATTTCCTAAGTATTTGATTCCGGTAATGCGGTTAAATTCATATTTTAAAAAGTTATTGCTTCATCATCATGGATCACTTAGGTCGGTTCTGAGTAAGGGTGAGGACATATGAGGCGGAATCCCAGCCCAGACAAACCGGTACGGTACCTATCCGTACAGATTAAATATTCCAAGGTATATGCGTTCTGTCTCTAGACGTCTTATCACGAAATTTGATAGGGATTGAAATGAAAGAAATGACAGATGCCTGCATAGCTGCGTCCACGTCATTTAGTTCATTCAATAAATAATCAATATTTAGGCCGTAAGCACACGGCGTATTTTAAGCGAGCAGACGACGCGCGTCAGGAACGCGCGTCTTCGGCGCCGTAGACGCTGATTGTTGCGTTTGCATTGATGATACAAGCGCGCGCATGAAGCGCGTATACGCGCGTTTGAAGCGATACAAACGCGCGTACAAAGGAGCGGAGTAGGGGCAGGGGGGGCGACTACAGCGCGTCTGTATCGCTGTATCTGCACGTATACGCGCAGTAGAGGCGCGTTTCACGATCGCCCCGTGTGCTTAAGTTACAAGGTTGCGATCGAATCCCGTTTGAATCGCGTATACGCGCGTAATCTGCGCGTCGTCTGCGCGTTTAAAATACGCCGTGTGCTATGGGCCTTAAAGTTCGTGATACGAGGGCTGGAACCCGCCTCCTTATGAGTACGTTCAGATGACAAGCGCTCAACGCGCGTTTACAACTACATACATTTTATTCAGGCTGTACACATGCTAACGCGCGTTTTAATAAAGCGCGCGTTGAACGCTGCGCTAGCGCTCGACAGTTGTCAGCGTGCGTCAACGCGCGCTTTGAGATCATTGGTTTTCTATGTTTCCGTTCAGTTGAGCGCGCGCTTTCGACGCGGAAAACAGGCCGGTGACGGGCAGCAGCATCACCGGTGCGAGGAGCTACGTCCTGCGATCGCCAACCCGCCTGCTAAACGTATTTTATGGTTCATAAGTATTAGAAATAAGTTTAAGTTTTAGTACTACTGAACCTTGGCGGCCGCGGCAACGCGCGTTCTACGCCTGACAAGCGCGTGTCATGTAAACACTATACAAACATTTAACGCGCGTTGAGCGTGTTAGCTTACTCATAGATAACAAGATGGGTGGTAGCCGGCAGTCTAGTAATCTACCATAAACTTAATATGTCTGGAGCTAAATATTCACTTGGAACTACTTTCAAAACTACCTGCCTATACTTCAGCTAATATTAGGACTTAGGACTAATTAATAAAATATAAAAGTCAAGACATCACCGAGAAAGCATTTTATTTGTACCTTCATCATTATAACAACAGTTTATGTACCATCAAGAGATTCAGGACCATTATAATAGACATTAGAACAAAGAGAACAGCAATATACCAATAAGTATTTAATGTTAAGTCACAAGGCTTTATAACAAGTTTCAACAAGACATAACACATGAAAATCACTACCGATTTAGACAATTTATACAAAATATTATTGGGTTTCCCCCAAAAGGACTCCACCACCCCTCATAGCCTTTCCTTACCACCCTCAACGAAGCTAAAACACTATATATATTACTTATTATATATACTTATATACATTTTGTAATACAAATACTTAGCTTTATTGAGTTGGACAGCACTTAGTCGTCTGAACAATTTTCTCGACAGAGTAAAGGTGACGATGTTAGCCCGAAGGCTCGAGCTTTTGCTCGAGCAAATGTGTCTCATCTAACGATTCTACCGCCCTTTTAAAGCATCAGTCAAACAGAAAACCAAGATGGCAGCTCTGACACATCTTGTAAGGTTTATACTACCCTCAAATGTATCGAACACCGTATAAACACCCTCATTTAAGGCAATATTAAAAATATTTAAATTAAATCATCATAAAACATTGGAAATATGTCGCAACTCTGTATGTACTATGAAAATAATCTAACAAGCGCTTGTCATCTGAACGTACTCTATGTCATCACCCTAAGACTCAATTTTCCATTGATTTGTTACCAAAGTTTTATTCGTAGTCTACACTTATGCGGGTTGCAGACCGAAAGCAAAACTTAGTTTAGCTTAGCTCCGCATAGCTGACGCAGTTTTCCATACTTGTGTGCAGAACGCAAACTATGCGACAAGAATGGAAAACTGCGTCAGCTATGAGAGCTAAACTAACTTAGCTTAGCTCTTGGTCTGCAACCCGCATTAGGGTCAGTTCATACTAGAGCAGGGTCGAAGCGCATCAAAGCGTCAATCTGAAACTTAACATAGCAAATTCACCCTTACCTCTACAACATAATACAAATTTCTTCTAAGATAAAAAAAAACGCGAATTCGCGCGCAGTCGGAGCGCAACCATCGCTGATTGGTGCTTCGCTTTACTTGTGATGAATTTGACGCTTCGAAGTGCTTCGACTCTGCGTTGTGAATTACCCTTATGCTTCTAGGACAGCTTAAGGAAAGAAATAAAACAGAATTTCCTTCAGAATCCAAAATTTATTGAATACAAAACGATCTAGTAAAATTGTCAGATGGCAATTTTCAAAATATTCTATTATAATAATAGTAATAAGAGAAGTGGCGCCCCCTGCCGGGCGGACTTAGGTATATATTACAAACACGCACACCGCGTGACTGCCTCCGCTCAACATAAAACTAACCTAAATTATATACTAAAACAGCGCGGTATTCAATAATTACTCGCTAAAATTCTATCAAAAAATGAAATGTTGCAAATAAAACGGCTAAGCAGTTCTAGTAAAAAGTTTTAAATTACCATCGATTCTCTACTTTTTTCATTATAATCAGTACGGTATTGCCATCGTATTGCTATCGTTACCACGTTTGTGACAGTCAGTCGACATCGAGCCCCATCAGATGTTCTCCCTCCAGCCTTCCCCCTAATATCAGCGAGTTATAGCTTGGGATACAGGTGCTAGTTATATTATATAGCAGTTAAAAAGCGCAGATTAAACAATATAGAAGACGCAGTCTGCCTTTTATATTTACAGCACACTGCTTTCTGCGGCGCAACTTCGCACAATCATCATTTGTGTAACAATAAAACATATGCTTGTCTGCATTACGTTTTTACATACTTGTGTTAGTCTTTAGGTAAGTAAAATATAGTGAATTGTAAAACGCACTAAGTTTATTTTAATCTCTCGACGTGATCAACAAAACAACGACATCGCACAATAATATAACATTGAGCGTTTACGCCGAACACAACTGCGATTTAAAACTAAAAAGCAGACATGCTATCTATAGCATAAAACATATTCTGCGCTTTTTACTGCGCGTTTCGTTACGACGCGTTTTGCGTTTAGAGCCGTTATGAACACGACTACCTTAGGAACTTAAAGTTTGGAATCAGAAATAAAGCACACAACGCCCTATCATACAAGCTTGAATACAGTGCTAACATATTTTAGAAGATAAAAGTATACAATGTCTAGGGAAGGAACTTTGGAGGCTACAATGAAACGTTGGTAAATTCATATTCATGTTGGCGATTTATTTGGATATTATAAACAGTTAGATTTTTTGCAACATTGCGTTAAAATATTAGAGGGTAGATCGATTTGAATTCACAGGTGTTTGTACAGACGATCAGCCGTTGAGTAGCTTCAACATCGCAAATCAAACGTTACAAAAACATGGCTTTGTTACTACCCTCAAATGTTACAATAATTTATCTTTCACCCAACTTCTATAAAATATTTCAATGGTATTGTTTTTCAATTCTAGTTTCCTTCTCTAGACACAGTGTTGGTATTACAACTAAGTTCCCACCCCACTAGTGTCCCGTACACACGATAAGGTTGTCTATCTGTCTACTTTTATACGGAACTACAAATATATCTAACTTTAGAAGCGTCTCTACAGTAAGAAGGATCCATTTGGCGTTCATGTTATTAGAATAGATTGCCTACAAGCTTTATAATTTAGAAAGAGTTTACAAAACACGTTCGTGTTTTTTTAAAATTTTCATATGCAGAGAAAATGACGCCCATATATACCCCGATACGTAATTTACTGAGATAGATAGAATCAAACAAATATTCACAAATCAATTAATAAAATATAGTAACAATTCCATATTTGTATGTAATTTTAATACAAAATCATGAATGTATGACATACATGTTCGTTTGCTAGATTTTGCCAAACATTTTGTATTTAGGCTAAAATGCTATAATGGATATACATACATATAAATATTATTATTTGTTAACAAATTTGTTCACAATCAAAATAAGAAGAGTTAGAAAAATCTGTCTCGACAGCATTTTTTAAACAACTCGATTAGAGCTATCTGTCTAAGCTAAGATACCTACAAAATATAACTGATCATTCGCGCGAGATATAAACCAGCGATTGTAAATCAATAATTTAACAATTTTCAGATACATTATTAATGGATTATCAAATCAACATCTAAATGCCAGCTTGGTTTCTAAATTATCAAAACAATAATTCAATTTATTTTCTTTATAAACGTGTATTCTCTTTAGTCTTACGTAGTGTGCCTAATATGATTGCTGAATAAGAATAAATTAGTATATACGAGTACATAAACAATAGATGTTATATTATGGAGGCACATGACATGAGTGTGACGTTTGTGAAGTATAGATAGATATTCACTTAGAAAAGGGTTTTAAACGGGAGAAACAATTTTAAACATGGACAACTGAACGTGTGTCCCTTGTTGTTGCAGAATACTCCCATATGAAAAAATGCCAATAATAAACATTTATTTCTTGTTACGTTAATTATTTTTGATCCTGAATAAAGGGGTAATAATATTGTATTATTTCTAGAGTTATTTAAATACCGCTTTTACTCGTATAATGCAATTACTCGGTGCGTAATAAGGTAACACATCTAGCGTAGCGCAGTTGGAATAACGACAACTCATCACGGTTGAACTACAATTGTTCTGTTATAATTTGTGACAGCCATGACAAGTTGTCAAAACGCTGCTACTATTTCAATCAACAAATCTTTGCCCAGCAATTTAAGACACATTTATATTTAAGCTTCCCACACAAACTGTATTGGAAGGCTGATAACTGTGTTCAAAGTTCCTTTGCTTACAAATATTTGTTTAGATTATATTTTTAAGCAGTTCAGTGTCGAAATAATGATTGACTCGCTGTAAAAATCAGTAACAGTCGGTTTTGATACTCGATCGATCAAATAAAAACTAATGTATTGATTTGTAGTACAGGAAATGGTGAAATTGGAAAAGCTACCATATTCTACTACTGAGTAGTAACTACTCTAAACGGCTCTTTTAGACCTGGAGATTGAATGTTTATATTAATTCTATGAAGCTTTATATCAATTTGTTATCGCGAGATTCCTGCCCCGCATTGCGAACTTTCACAGTTGATTATTGAATGAAAATGAACTAAATGAGTGGGACGCAGCTATACAGGATGTATAGCAGCTGTATAGCTCCGTCTCTGTAATTTCGTTCATTTAAAATAGCTATCAAATTTCGTGATAAGCCTGCAGATTGACGAATATAAAAATTCTCCCTACCTGTCATTAATGAAGAGTAAAGTATCTGTGAAGCGCTACGCTAGGTATGTATACATATATATGTGTGTGTGTAGTGTAGTCTATATGGCGTCGATGTCAACATCCTCGGCGTCATCATCGTCTGCCGGCTTGGGCTTGGCGGCGGGCGCCGACACTTGAGCCTTGATGGGCGTCGCCTTGGCACGGTCGTCGTACTCGATCTGTTCAACGAATCATATTAATAATCAAATCTAATACTATAAGAATCTTTGTCCTGCTGACATACTGACTGACAGACAACGCACAGCCTAAACCACTGGTCGTAGAGACTTGACATTTTGAGGGTATATTTGTCTTAGTACGTAAAGGTGTACTAAGAAAGGATTTTCTAAAATTTACCCCTTAAGGGGATGAAATGGGGGTGCAAAGTTTGTATGGAGAAACAAGATTAGATAGTCTTTTCTATTCGAAACTTCACACAAGTGCTTCAGTAAATGAATAAGTAAATATGTGTTTCAGGCTTTTTCGAAATTCTTCCCCTACGAGGGATAAATGGGTTAACAAAATCTGTAATCAATATTGTTTCGGATTGCGCTGAAATTTGGCATGCAGATAGTTATTATGACGTAGGTATCTATTAAGAAAGGATTTTTCAAATTGGTTAATTTGAAGGGGTTTCTTAAGGAGACGGAACGGGGATTCAAAGTTTGTATGGCAAAACAAGATGAAATAGTATGTTTTATTCCAAAATTTACTTAAGTACTTCTGTAAATAAAGAAGTAAATACGTGTTGCAGGATTTTTGGAAATGGGGTAGGTAACAAACCCGAAAATCAATATGGTTTTTCGGGTTTTATAATTCCTATTTCCCTTAGTCACGTGATAACTTGAACGAACCGATTTGGCTAATTCTTTTTTTATGTCTTTTATGATAGAAAGGTTTTTACAAAAGAAACGTTATAATCAAATAAAAGAAGTTTATGACGCGGGCGAAGCCGCGGGGCACTTCTAGTCTACTATAAATCAGCCTTCCTAAAAATTAGTTTACAATGTTTCTTTATCTTTATGAACCGTGATAGATAGACTTCAAATTGGCTCATACGATACAGGGTGAATTTTTGAAGTGGGCCTGAATGGCCAAATCAGAAACTATGAGCAATAGCGAAAAATGCTCGGGTCTTGGGCCCGATTTTGATGAAAACTAAAACTGCATCATTGGATTTTAGAAAATGTTATATTCTTAGCCAGGAATCAAACCCATTGATTTTGAAACAAAAATTACGATGTATTGTTACACCATTCGATAGTGTCGTTAATAAGGAACAAATTATAAGTAATGACATACGGCATATAACTACATATTTACATTTGTTAAATAACAAAAAAAGTGAATTTGAAATTACAAGCTTATAGTTCGCGGTTGTTGCAGTAAATTTTCTATAGATTGAACTGCAAAGTTAAGTTTGTCCTTTAACCTAGTTTGACAAATGTGCACGGACGCCTCGGTGGGCGAATCCAAATCGCTATTGGCTAGTTTTTATATAAACATATAAGAACAGTAGAGTAGAGTCATCATCATCAGCCTGTGTCAGTCCACTGCTGGACGTAGGCCTCTCCCAAGATGCGCCACTGAGCCCGATCTTCGGCTCTTCTCTTCCAGTCACTGCCCACCGCTTTGCGTATGTCGTCGCACAGGACGTCCTACGCTACGTTTGCCGACTCGCGGTCTCCACTCTAGGACAAGTCTACCCCAACAGAGTAGAGTACACACCTCTATATCCTCGTGGTCACTGTCGTCACTGGAGTCCTCCTCAGCCTGCTGCAGCCAGTCGAGGAAGGGCTGCGCACGCTTGGCCACCTCGCTGGCCACCTCCTTGCCGGCGTACTTGCGGGACCCCTTCGCGGCCCACTCAAGGACCGCCTTCTCTTCTATTATGTCCTCGTCGTACAGCAACTGTGGAGGGTAATACACTTTATTACCTACTTCACAAAAACATAGAACGTTCTTAATTCCTCGGAATTTTTTTTGACGTGATAACGTCTTATAAATCGATGAACGCCGGCTGCACGCACGAAAAAGTGTCACGTTCCACGTGCACGCGAGAGCGCGAAATAAACGATAGAGAGGCACGATCGAATGACATTATCACGTAATTTTTCGTCTGTAAACAGACTCTACAGACAAGCAATATTTTTTATTATGTTCACCGATTACTCGAAGACGCCTGAACAGATTTAGAATTTTTTTTTTATTGAAACGGTATATTTCCCGGGTTTAAATTTAAATGTTTAAATGTCAAGGATCTCTCTACTGAAAATGACTAGCTTGACGTTTGAAGCCGGTTCTTTTAGTTTTTAAATGATCTTGAATTATATCAAAAATATGACGTGTACGTTTGTAATAGTCTTCTTTGCCGAGCCGTTTTGAAATAAGTTTTAGACAAAATCGCAATCCAATTATTGAAAAAAAAAGGTAAGTTCACTGCAATGCCCGTCTAGCTTCGCACGACATCTCTCCCTCGTTTCTCTGGTTTCCTAGATAGTTTTTGCCTGCACTGATGGCGATGGTATTACACTGGTGATGGATCTTTGTAGTATAGAACGATACAGATACAGCTGTCAATTTTCATCTCATTTATTAGAAATTTGCAATAGCAGAAAGCATCATTATGTAGAAGGCAAGGCGAAAAACCTCTGATCGTGTATATTTTATGGTCCTTCGAGCCGGATTCATATTAACGCTAAAGTCGTAAGACTCCACTAGTTATACACCTCAGCACGGATCTAGAGGCGCGAGGGAAAATAGTTGCGCATCGGTACTGTCACGTGACAACAGCGCCGAGACCACTCTCACTGATAATCTCCGCGCGCGATCTCCGGGCGTGGATGGCCAAAGAAGAATCAAAGAATCAAAGCATTCATTCAGTATGTAGGCAGTATAAAAATCTGATCCAAATCTGAAACTATGAGGAATAGCAAAAAATACTCAAAGGGAGTCTCCGCGGGCCCGAATCTGATGAAAACTAAGACATCATTGGATTTTTGGAATATCAATATTTCTAGCCAGGAAAAGAACCCGTTGATTTTGATAATAAAAACAACTGTATTTTTACACCAATCGATTTTGTCGCTTCGTTCTTTATTAGCGGAATATAGATTTTTCAAAAATCTAATGATGCAGTTTTGGTTTTCATCAAAATCGGTCCCGAGACTCCTTTGATTAGTTTTCGCTATTCCTCATTGTTTCGGATTTGACCATCCACGCCTACTTGAAAAATGTACCCTGTATATGTGGTCTCACCTTGAGCACGGCGGGCACTTTAGGCAGCAGCGCCGGCTTGTCGGCGCAGAGTGCGGTGAGCGCGTGCAGCGCGGCGCGCTGGGCGCGCGTGTCGGCGCGCGTGAAGCGCCGCAGCAGCGCGCGGTGTCGCCGCACGTCCGCCGCGATGCTGTTAGCGCGGACCAGCACCTCGAAGATTACCAGGGGAGCTTTGGATTTTACTTCCAGTCTGAAACAATACGGTATTTCCCTCGATATGAGAAATAAAACCGGCTAAGTCGAGTTGAACTCGCCCACCGAGGCTTCCGTACCAACCAATTAAGCTAGACCTCTAAATTGTATCAGCGCTCATATAATTCAGAAGTTTAACCTTAATTGGCGCAAACTATGTACGTATGGGGATACCCTTTAATTTTCAACTTTTTTTATTTTTTGGAATTTTTCCTTAATTTGTGCTGTAAGACCTTGCTTCTTGCCTAATTTCATGATTCTAGGTCAACGGGAAGTGCCCTATAGGTTTTCGACCCGAAACCTATAGGGTACTTCCGGTTTACCTAAATTGTAATTTTGGTTATAAGCAAGGTAAAGTAGTACAAAAAAAAAGGCAACAAAAAACAAAAAAAAAACAAACTTACAGCACAAGTAAAGGAAAAATTCTGAAAAATAAAAAAAGTTGAACATTAAGGTACATTTTGGTACTAACATGTTTTCGCGAAAATCTAAATTTGCCCATATCTTTTTATTGTGTTGACTCAAGACCTTGATTTTTATACACCCAATAGGGACTATAAACCTCAGTATCAGGTATAAATTTCAACTTGCTAGGTCCACCCGTTCCTGAGAAAATCAGTGACGACACACGGACAGACGGACGAGAAAGTAATCTTATGAGGGTTCTTTTTTTTACCTTTTAAGGTACGGAACCCTAAAAATATAAAAATTATCAAAATCATGCGAAAGTGGCGCCGGAAGTCGAAGGGGGGAAGTTGCAAGAACTAAAAACCGTTTAAAGACAGAGGCTTGACTCAAGATGGATTCCGGATATCGATACGAAACAGATAATATATTATTGAGATAGCTTAGGCAAAAAGCAGTCGGAAAACGTTAGTTACCACTATGGGATCTAATTGAGACACTTTTAAAATAAACTGGCCAAGTACATGTCGGACTCGCACTCGTAGGGTTCCGTAACACAGTAAAGTATTCTATAACTATGATTTTTAGAGGGGGGGACATTTTACCACTTTAGTTTAGTAGTTTAGTTTAGTTTAGTGTAGTTTATTTTACTTTAGACGCGCCTATCTTCCAAATGATTGACTTTGAGAAAAAATGATCTTAGGAACCTCAATGTTATTTTTAAAGACCTATCCATAAACACCCCACACGTATAGGTTTGAAGATTTTTTTTTTGTTTCCGTTCCATTGTTGGGATGGGATGCCCTTAAACTTTTATATTTTTTATTTTTGTATAAAAATCGAAAGCGGTTTACAGAATACATCTACTAAGTTTCAATTCTGTAGTCCTAACAATGGCGGAATAAAATGGCTGTGACATACGGACGGACGGACAGACAGACATGACGAATCTATAAAGGTTCCGTTTTTTGCCATTCGGCTACGAAACCCTAAAAATGAGTGTATAACTCTGTTGTAAACAGAACATCAACTATGGTTTAACATTAAGGACAAACCCACCCACACCAAACAAGTGCTATATCTTCTGGGATGCCAGTGGCGGCGCAAGCAGTCGCGCTACGTACAAAATCTGTTTCGTGGTGAAACAAGTTTATTATCTGTGCAGTATGTCAAATCGCCGCAAGTTAAGTATTTTGAATGTGTGAAACGTGCAATAGAAAAAAGTACCGTCACCCGAATGGGCGACGGAAATAAGGAGAAGATCGGCACATCCCCCTTTGAAAGGGCTCAGGGGACCAGTGTCAACGCGTTGTTTCAGGTAGGAATAAAACGGATCCGGAGATGTTTGTGGTACATCCACTAGTAACCAGTACCACAGAATAATGAATAGTACAAGATGCACTCTCTGAGTGCAAAAATGCGAGATTAAACCTAGTTATAACGTCGGTAACGTTCAAAATACGCTACACGCCTCGGATGCGACCTTGAATTTGCGTCACAGGATAAACTAATAGTAACTGGGAACCGCGTGTCGCGCACCGTAAAATGCACCGTAAGTCCACGCGGCGAGAGTCTGTATCAGTGGGTCAGCTCGCGGGCCGTCAGCTGTCTCTTACTGTAAGGTTGAGTGTTGTGAGAAAAAAGATTGAATAGTATGTAAAGGCGCGCGTCCGATCGAGAGCGTGCGTGACACTATTGACTGAACTTGTAGCCGGCCGGCTGCCACGTATGTACTAATATTGTCATAGCTACAGCGTGGAGTGCGAGAGGCCTGACAGTACTGACCTCTCAGCTTCGTGCAGTACATCTGCCGCGTTGATCTCGCTGCCGGTGTCGGCGCGTTGTTTCAGGTAAGAGTAGAACAGATCCATGCGTTGTTTCTCGTTCTTTTCACTGTCTTCAGATACCGTCATGCACTTTGCGCCTTCCGTCAGATCTGTAATAACCAAGGATGTTAGATAGAGAAATGTACAGCAGTAACTTCCATCGGTTGGTTCAATTAGAAAATTGAACCTCATTTTGAACACGTAATACTCAATTTTACTTGTACCCACCTAGTACCACCCGGTAATAATAGGAGTAGGTACCTACCATACCATGGCATCAAACATTTTTAGTCGTATTGGCAAGGACAGGGCAATGTTGTTGATGAAATAAAGAACACTTCGAAGATTTGAATAAATATTTAATGATAGTTTTAATTTAATAATATTTTACCATAGACGTGTATGTGACTTGTAGCGTTGACGTTGCAAGAGAGTGAGTGGTACAGATCATGTAAAAACAGTGTTGTTGTCATATGTTGAGCAGGTGTTTGCGTAAATAGAATTAGTCAGTAAATTAGAACCATTAACAGGCGCGCCCTCAATTTCTTCGACAGTTCTCTTTTGGCACAGAGTCTAGTTTCGAAGTAACTATCAACTTAACAATATTTATGTAGGTATGTATGTTACCTTGCATGCGCGCCTTGACAGCCGCCTCGCTGACGTCGACGGTCCAGTGACCGTCGTCGTCGTCCTCACCGTCGTGCTTCTTGCTGGACTTCTTGCTCTTACCGCTCTCCTTGGGGGCCGGGGTGGTCGGCGTCGCGGGCTCGCTCTCCTGCAAGTGTCCTTGTCACGTTAACTCACTAACATGTCTTCGGACATTCGTAAATGCTACCGACAAATGTGTAACATGTTCTACATTACTTCGGGAACAACTCGGTACCTCTGGCATCAAAGCCGACCGTTCTAACGATTACGCCACCGGGCCCTCGAGTTAATGTACCTTCTGGGTATGCCCGCTCCATTATCGATCGCATCATCACTTAACACCAGGTTATCTATAAAGTCTCTTTACGGAAGATAATTTTACGTGATAACGTCATACGATCGTGCCTCTCTATCGCTTGTTCAGCGCTCTCCCTTGCACGCGGAACGTGACACTTTTTAGTGCGTTCATCGATTTATAAGACGTCATCACGTTAAAATAAGAATGTTTAAGTCGTGAATTAACAAAGTAATGACAGTAGGAGGTCCACACTTGACTGACAATAACCGTAGTAGTTAAGTAAAGTAAATGCACACAAACTTACATTCTTCCCTTCCCCGTCGTCATGGTTCCCGTTGGCCGGCTTGTCCCCGGCGCCGGGCCCGGACCGCTTGGAGCGCTTGCCGCGGTTACCCTCCGTCACAGACGTGCCCTGCCAAAACAATTACTTCTGTTATTACTTCATCTCTAACATATGTACACGCAAAAGCAATTTTAGAGAATAAAAGCCGAGAGGAATAGACAGTCGAAGATCCACCGCGGTGGCATGCATATGTTAGAAAAGACCTATTTCTAGCAGTAGGCTAATTATGATGATGACAGTACCCATGATGGCTATAATCTTAAAAAGAGCTGGTGGTGGTCCCAGGGACCAGGGGCTTGAAAATATATCACGCTTACGTCACTTCCGGCAAATTTTACTTCAGTGCGCCTAAAAAAGTTTCACTTCGAAAATAATACACAAAATAGATAAGTACGTGTACGATACCTGTGCGGGCTCCATGGTGGGCGGGTTCTTCAGTATGAACGTGTTCAGCTTGTGGTTGAAGTCCAGCGTGCCGTGGTAGCCGCACGCCTTGCATCCTTGCGAGATGGTGTTTCTCTTCGTGGACACGATCAGCTCCGTCTCGGGGTTGTCGCACTCCGGGCACAGCACGAACTTGCGGATGAACCTGCGGATAGTACACACATTGGCACGCCTGTGACACTCCATGGACTTGCCGGAGATTAAACCTAGATACAACGTCGGTAACGTTCAAAATACGCTACACCGCCGCCGGGCCTTAGCGGTGTATTTTATAACGTTGTATCTAGTAAGCTGAAGCCTCAAACTATCATAAAAAAGGCAGACAGATTGGTGCCGAACACCCGAGTGAACGCAAGTTCAGTAATACTAAATACTTGAGTAATACGTTTTCGCGTTCAGTTTGCTACCAAGCGGCAGCAGAGTCGGACGCTTCCGTACAGTATTACTTCGCAGCGTTGCTTACGTTACGTAGTAATCATGCCGTATTGACTATGGCGGACTGAGCGCGGAAACTTATTACTCAAGAATTTAGTATTACTGAACTTGCGGTCACTCGGCTGTTCGGCACGAATCTGTCTGCCTTTTTTATAATAGTCTGAGGCTGATGCGGCAATGGGCCGGAAACATTTACCAAAGAACCGACAACAGCTGGGAAAAACTAGTTCTTGAGTGGAGACCGCGAATCGGTACCGTAGCGTAGGACTAGGTGGAGCGATGATGTTCGCAAGGTGGCTGGTAAGAGCTGGAAGAGATTAGCCGAGGATCGTGCTCAGTGCGCGTACAACTGCGGAGCGTTCAATTGAAGAGCGTACAACTGGAGAGCGTACAACTGCAGAGCGTACAATTGGAGAGCGTATAATTGGAAAACGTACAATTGGAGAGCGTAAAATTGGAAATACCTATGTCCAGCAGTAAATCAGTAAGTATAGGAGGAGAATGATGATGATGTAGTTACCCATCTAACAAGTCCTGCAGCTTGGCAGAGTCGTGGCTTCCGTTGACAATGAACCGCTCGTTCTTGAAGTCGAACTGAGTCTGCGCCCCCAGCTCACAGCCGAAGTACTTCGTCGGATCTGTACGTGACACCACATACTATAATTACCTGCCCAGACATAGCATCTGTTACGAGTTCCATCTTTTAGCTAAGACATAGTTGACCTTGAATCTGATCTATAACTTTCAGTTTTTAGCGAGCAGTATTTTGTACTATCTGATATAGGTCGTCTACGGTAATAGCTGTTAATAATGAGTTATTTTGTACGCAGTAGATTGTTGGGTGCAAAAGAATAGTTTGTATTATTGCAACATGCTCTGTTGAATCAAATAACTCATACAAAAAACTTGGCGAAATATTAAGAATATTCTGATGACTACAGAGAAATAGACCATTTTACACTCCTTATAAAGGCAATCAAACAAACAAATTTAAATCTAAATTAGTTATCACCAACTGCACATGCTACTGCATCTACACATACATACACGTTTAATGTATAAGTGACTTATAATTTAGACGAGGAGTGTTTTAAGACTTATTAAGTCTTAAAACACTCCTCGTTTTGCGTCAAAGGCACAAAACAGAAAATAATAATACGTATCAAGAATCAAGAAGAATCAAAGCATTTATTCAGTATGTAGGCAGTATTAATATACGCACATATACACGTCAAAATCATAACCAAATATCAAGTAAACATAGCAGAAGCAGAATTTTAACGCTTTGAATTAGAAAAAAAAAAAAGAAAAAAACAAAAGTAATGAACCATTCAGCTGTCATCCAATCGTTTACGACAGAATATTTAAAAAAAATATTAAAGTAGGTTAAAACCAACCATACATGTAACTGTGTGTTTCAGTACTTCAGACAATTTTTATATAAAAAAAATAAAAAAAGTGAAATAGTGAAACACAACTTAAAAAAACGCATACCGATCACAGTACATATCATGATCCGAATATAGGATCCGAATCTGAATCCGAAAAATATAGGATGGGCACTCGGTCCTTCCCACCAATCGCGGCTTCCTCACCTCGCCACCGACTCTGAGCTGTCGAGGAGCTGACTTTAACACTGGACGCGCCACACGCGTCTACGCGACGACGCTGTGAGACGGTTGTATCTTACAGTTGAGAATATATTCCTGTGCTGTTCACGGCTGAATTACCTACTCGGTTGTGTGTTGGATATTCAGAGTCCTACGTTCTACGCAATTGAGTTGGGAATGTTGTGATTGTACATGTTTCTGTAGGTACGCAAAACGATAGTTTACAAAATAGCGACTAATAACTTTAGTGTTAAAAGCTTCTTGGGTAAAGTGTACAATAATTATGCATACGGAGACAACCTTAGACTTCACGCACACAATTGCGCGTGTACAATAACGACATATGTGTAGTGTCTGTGTAATAGGTAGTTAAAACGCGGCTTTGTGTGGGGATTTAGTAGTAGTGTCCGGGGTCTCTTAAGGATTAAAAAGGGGGGTTATAAACAGATTTAACTCACAAGTGGCAGGCCTGCCCAGCGCCTTGGCAACCTCGGGCATGTTGACGATGACGGTCTTGATGCCGTTGCCCTTGCCTTCCACCTTGGCGCAGATCCTCGGCATCTACCACACATATTTCTCGTTTTAAATAAGGCAACGTATGTGCGAACTTAAATTATTAGGGGTCTTTAGAACTCTGCTATTGAATTTGGGCCTTAGGACAAGGACTTTCAGAACAGTGTTTCCAACCACAGTAAATAGAAAAGCAGCAGATCTCACTTTAAAAAACAGTAGAAAACAGTAAAATTTATTTTTAAAAGACTTAGGTATTAAAAATAAATTTTAAATGCAACTGCTGCAGTAGTTGCAGTACTATTAGTAGTACTGCTTTAATATTTACAAAAAACTAATAAAGTAACCTAACGTACATTTTAAAATGTTCTAATTAATTTTATTTAAAACCGATTTTTGATAGTCTGTGGTTGTTTGTTATGCGATGCGGGGCACTTTACAAAGTGGATGGTACCCGTCCGGCCGTCCATAAAGTACGAAATTATTTGTAGTACATTTTTACCGAAAAAAAATGGAAACTTAATAGGCATCGTTGTCAAAATCAAAATTATCATCCTATAATAGACAAGGCATAGTCTTTTGTTCAATAATTCTTCTGTCGATGCATAAACTACCAAAAACACGTAGGAAATCATACTTAAACAGAAAACAGTGTTGACGTGCTAAAACAGTAAATTTACTGTTAAAACAGTAGGGTTAGCAACACTGTTTCAGAAAGTCCCTAACCTTTGCTTTATTGATGCGTCGGCGATCGTGAGCAACGCAAGTATTTCCTGATTTTTTTATGACTCAATATAAGATATTTTTCTGGTGTTAAGCGATGACGTCTGCCTAAACTAGACACTGTAGCACGCAAACATAATTGAATGTATACGAATTCCTGCACTGCCTCGTTACACTGAGTTATCTAGGTGTTGAAGTTCCCATGGCCTGTCATTTCGTTGAACACCGTATCATTATTCCTTCGAGCTAGTAGCGACACCTCTGCTACTTAGAGAGGTGGTGAAAAGTGGTAGTCCTAGATGGCACTAAGTGTCCTAGAACTAGTCTTCTGTCTAACTCGTAAAGAACAGAGCAAAAGCATGCGTGACGACTGCCATATTTTTTATATCATATTATAGGCTAGCGTTTGACCACTATCTCATCTGTTGGTAAGTGATGATGCAGTCGAGGATGGCAGCAGGCCTAGAATGGTAACTGGCTCTCAAGGATAGGCGCCGGAACACATTATGTTTTGGCGACAGATTTTGTAACTTGAGGGTAGTAGTAGAGGGTACTTCAGGAATTTGTTTTACATGCAACCTCCATTGAGTTTTAATCTTGTTGGAGATTGGCAAATCAATGAGAGACTCGTGAATGTTGTTGGTTTAGAAGCGTGTTCGACAACTGTGTGTACCTGTACGGTAATCAAATAAGGTATCTAGTGTAGTACCCACCTTGTACCGATAGAACGCGTCGGCAACATTCCGGTTAACGTTGAGGGTCCCCATGGTGACGGGTGAACTCTCTCCACTAATATGTACAAATAACTACGCGAACTTATATCTCCCAACTATTATATACTCGATTTTTACAAATTTACACTGGATCTGAAACATAACACAATTTGTTAAGATATAGAGTCTAGTAATACATTTGAATTTGACTTAATAAAATCTGGATATACACTACATATTCGCACTTGGTACTCGATATATACATATTATGTGACACAGTGACCTAAACCCGCACTTTACGCACACTTTTCCGTGACTTAAATAGTCGATTATTGCACGACGTTTAGCAACCTCATTGCGCTCGGGTGCCAACTTCACGCCGTGCAATAATATTCTATTTGACGGAACAGCGTAGCAAGCGTAAAGTGCGGGCTTATGTCACACTGACAGCTTTAAAATAATATACGATACTCGTGACTTAAGTCACGCCGTGCAATAATCGACTACTCAAGTCACACGTATCGTAAAATACTATTTTTCTTTTTTTTGTATCAAATTAGTTCTACAATCGACTCTGATGAAATTTTTCATAAAATTTACACAAAAAGTAATAAAGAAAATTTACACTCTCCCATAGATCTGATCATATCTCTTACAGACTTTTTGGCAATGAAGTGATTTTGTGTGATGTACGAGTAATGAGAGTGTAAAGTGGGTGATACTTGAGTGACTGTTTGTGCGTGTGTGCAGTGTAGGTAAGCAAGTAGTGTAGTGTGTACTCACGTTGGTGGCAGAGTGCGCGTGCAGTAGTAAGGCGCGGCAATGCGTCGCTAGCGCGTCATGCGTGCGGCACGGGGCGCCGCGCGACCACCCAGTCACGTCTGCCGCAGCGGCAACAGCTTCCGATGTCTGTTACTGCAAAATTTTGATGTTCTGCGAACACACCGGTCTCGTACTCACTAACTGTGGGGGGGCTCTAGCGTGTCTTTCATAGTACGTCTCATTCTGCTGATGGGTCGTGAATTGGTCTCGTGCTATTCATACGATGACATTAATTGTCTGTCTTCCTCTCATGTCCGGTAAGTAGAGGTACAGGACTACGATTTCTACAGTATACTAGGCACATTCACAATACGGCATCAAGATTTACTTGTCAAGAAGGATGGGTAACTTCATCTCACCGTTTGTACGCTTGAAACTTGTTGGAGCATGGTTAAATCTTGGGGTAATTACTTCCTCAAGCAATTTTTTAGTACTAACCAAGAATCATAGCATTAGAGACGCGAGTGATAATTGATCTTCGAAAGAATCGCAATAGATGCTTATTTAAGCAAATATCTATTCTTAAATTAATGTGGAAGTTCGCAGTCGCAGTATCTCCAACCAGAAATCGTGTACGTTCTACCAACCTTTTCGAAAATATGTACTTTAAACTTTGTAGTTGTTCGCATATCTTTGTAGAACGTAAGGGCAACAGTTTTAAGAGGCGGATTGATCCTCCAGGGCGGTAGGTACAGTACAGTAATACGTTACCTGCGAGCAGTATTTCTAGATGTGTGAAGCGTCATGCACGCTCGACGGCGATGGGCCGGCCTCCTGGTCGCGACACAACCGCTACTCTCCTCGCACTGTACTGATGTCTCTGTAACAAACAAACGAACATGTTTCAAACATCATTAAGTACATACTAGCTGTGCTCCGCTGTTTTATCCGCGTAGACAGACATTCCGTGGTGGGAATATCGGGAAATTGAAATCGGGATACCCATGTGTTATTCCAGAGTCTAGGCTTTCTACATACCAATTTCAGCTCAATCGGTTTAGTTACAAACTGTCACCTTTATAATATTAGTAGGATTTCAATACGGACGAATGCTGTTGATCTCTACCGATCTTTACAGCTTGAGATGAAGAATGCCACGAGTATCTACCACAAACCGATCTTAGGTTTTGAGGGAGTGGGCAACTAGCTCTACAGGCGCGTAGGAGGTGCGATTGTCGCCTTGGCATGGCCCATCGCCTGGGTAAATGAGTGTCCCTAAGTTATGGGTACCGAGCCCGAGAACCGAGCGAGCTGCGACAGCACGCGACAAAGGCTGTCATTTCTGTTCGAGACAGAGCTAAGCTGAGCATAAGATCGTTTAAAAAACTAAAAACAACCGACTTCAATGCCGCGCTATTAATTTTCAGTACCAATTTTGTGGTGTATGTCCATATCTCTGGAGATACTTACCAGACCTCGATAAAATTACCATGGTACAACATTTAGGATATCTCCTTTCCAACAAAAAAAGAATAATCAAAATCGATTCATAAACGACGAAGTTATCCGCGAACAAACATAAAAAAAAAACATACGGTCGAATTGAGAAACCTCCTCCTTTTTTTGAAGTCGGTTAAGTTTTGATCGCAATTGGACTGACACAGACAGATGATTATGATGATCGCAATTTCTGATAATACTATGCTTTTATCAAACTAAATGTGTACCTATTTGTCGTTTGAGAACCAGCTATACGCACACATTTCAAATCAATCAATATTAAAGGTTGAGCTTTTAGTATCTTACGTACCTAATAAGTGCAAAAAGTTTTAAAAACGTGATTTGCCTTCTTACGTGCCTTAACGCGTCGGTCCATCTCCCAAGAATTATAAAAAAAGATGTTAGAGTAAAGGTTTGGTAACATAGGACCCTGTTAGGGTATCGCAACAAGTACTGGAGCGAACAGACCGATTGTAAAATAATCAAAATTTATCAAAATGAGTGACATGCTAAATTTAAATATTGTAGTATTTAATTAATTTAATTACTGTTTATCGTTTAAAATCATCTAGATAATAACAAGTCTTTTTAACTAAATAGTCTAAGATTTTTGCAGAAAACTTGATATTTTTCTTCACATTTCAATCACAATCACAAGTCTTCTGATAATTTGTTGTTCACTTTTATTGCCATAGCGTTGGGTCCAGAGCTGTGCATTTTTAATTTAATATTAATCGATTTTTTTTTGTAAAAAATTGTGAATTTTGCCTTACAAATTTACATAGCTCTAAAATGTATATAGAGGTAAGTGTCAGAATTTTTAAATCTATAAAATGTGGCTTGCACGATTGTGGTATTTATTGTAAACGTGTGTTTACAATAAATGGCTTATGTTGGATCACCGAAAATACTTTATCAATATTTATACCGAGTAGCAGTACGGTACATTTGCTTTAGATATCGCAGCTTGGGTGCCTCACTTTTTAGGGTTCCGTACCTCAAAAGGTAAAAAGGGGACCCTTATAAAATCACTTTCTTGTCCGTCTGTCCCCACGATTTTCTCAGGAACGGGTGGACCTAGCAAGTTGAAATTTATACCAGATACTGAAGTCTATAGTCCCTAGTAGGTGTATAAAAATCAAGGTCCTGAGTCAACACGATACAAAAGATAGGGGCAAATTAAGATTTTCGCGAAAATCTTGTAGGTACCAAAATTTACTTTAATTATCAACTTTTTTTATTTTTCGGAATTTTTCCTTTACTTGTGCTGAAGACCTTGCTTTTAACAAAAATTGACAATTCTAGGTCAACCGAAAGTACCCTATAGGTTTTGGGTCGAAAACCTATAGGGTACATCCCGTTGACCTAGAATCATGAAATTTGGCAAGAAGCAAGAAGGTGTTGAAGCACTTAAAAGGAATACATCTGAAAACCGTAAATAAGCAGTTTAATAACAAAAAAGGTAAATTTACTACTAACTTATTATATATAGTTGGTGCAATACATTTTCTATGGATCGAACTACAATGTTAAGTTTGTCCTTTAACCTAGTCTGAGAAGTTGGTACTGAAGCCTCGGTGGGCGAGGCCAACTTGACTTGGCCGGTTTTTATTTAACTTATTTTTTACTTTACACTAAATACTATTCCTATTCAAAAAACTACACTTCTATTTAAAATGAAGAGTCGAGATTTTTTTTATCTTATCATTAATATCAATTCAAATAACGTTTCAAGAAGCAGTAAGCAATGTAAGCTTATGGATGAACACAAAGCCCAATAAATAATGAGCTTACGATTTTAAAAAAATACGATGACGTCAATGTTTATTTTGTTTGTATACTTACACAGCACATTGCAAATTCTTTGTTTTTGTAGAGCAAGGTAAAGTAGATAAGGTTCAATTTACAACAATAAATAAGTACTTACAATAGGTTCAGAGTTGATGATAAGACTTTATGGACTTAATCAAATTTTGTACATTTATTAGTCCCCTACTGTAGGTTTTTAGGGTTCCGTACCCAAAGGAACCCTATTACTGAGACTCCGCTGTCCGTCTGTCTGTCTATCTGTCTGTCCGTCTGTCACCAGGCGATAGCTCATTAACCGTGATAGTTAGACAGTTGAAATTTTCCCAGATGGTGTATTTCTGTTGCCGCTAGAACAACAAATACTATAAACAAAATAAAGTTAAAAATTAAAGGAAAAACCCATACAAAAAACGTGTTTTTAAACGCCATCTATCTAATTATTTTCGGCAAAATGACATAGATGGCGCTAGTAAACGAGCCGCCCCGTCTTTCTAGATCGCGACCAAACCAAATATTTTTAGTAATATCAATTAATCAAATATATGAGGTTGAAACTCTGTTATGTTTCGTATTGTACGGAACCCTCCCTAAGTGTGCGATAAGAGACGCGATGCTGACTCACACTTGGCCAGTTTTTTTTTTTAAATATATTGTATAGACTAGCGTTGCGTTTGAACACTATCACACCTGTTGGTAAGTGATGATGCGATCGAACGCTAGGCCTAGAATGGGAACTGACGCTTAAGGACAGCTGCCGGGTTTCTCAAAGTGTACGCTTACCATACCACCCCTTGGGGGGTACGCCAAATAATCGTAGGTGGTAAACGATAATATGTAATGGAGGCTGCTTAGCTGACGACTGTGTCTGAATTAAGATTGTAATTGAACTAAATCGCTTTAAAAAAAATTATCACAAATCATTTGCTATTTTATTGTGGCAGTATTCGTTTTTCAACAGACTTCCAAAAACAAAGAAGGTTCTCAATTCGTCTGTATGTTTTTTTTTGTTACGCGATTACTCCGTCCGATTCGAATGATTATTTTTGTTATCGGTAGGGTACGTTTCCGAGGTGGTTCCATTGTAATTTCATCGAGATCTGATAAGTATCTCCAGAGATATGACGATAAACGTCTCAAACTTGCTACTGAAATTGACTCGCGGGGCATTGAAGTCGGTTGTTTTAGTTTTTAAAATACCTTAATTATTTTATTACATCCCTTATATAACTGCCAGGTCGTTTCTAAGAAGGTAGTATTTTGCTTATAAAATCTAACAGGGTACGTGAATCTATAATATTGAGTATCCCTGACCAATGAAACATACTTATCAAAGGCAAAGTTAAAATAAGTTTTTAGGGTTCCGTAGTCCTGACAGGGAACCCTTATAGTTTCGTCATGTCCGTCTGTCTGTCCGAGGTTTTGCTAAGAGACCGTTAATACTAGAAAGCTGTAATTTTGTGGGGGTATGTAAATAAATGACGCCAACGAAGTGCTGAAATAATATTTTGAAAAATTTTTTTTTTTTAGGGTAGCTAAAAAAAAATTCATCCCCACTTCTCATATAGGGGCTATATGAGAAGTGGGGATGAATTTTTTTTCATCATCTACCCACCCCATCGTGTGGGGTATCGTTGAATAGGTCTTTTAAAATGACTTGAGGGTTGCTAATACCATTTTTCGATTGAATGCTCAATTTACGAAATATTAAACTTTAGAGTGCAAATTTTTGTTCCAGTAGGGCGTCCCCCCCCTCCCCCTCTAAAAGCTAAACTGCTGGCTTGAAAAATCTGGAAAAATTCGTGACAATAGCGCATTTCATGAACTTTAAAGGAAAATTATAGCGGTTAAGATAACTTTATTAGTTTAGCAGTAACAGTCGTTGAACTTGGGTGTTGGATAATTTTGTACCAAATACAAAATCCTTAGAAAAAATCCTTTAAAGTGACAAAGACGGAGTACCTTGATGCTTGTTTATAACGGGTAAAGACTTGCATTGAATAACAGGCTACTACGGAACCCTACACTGCGCGTGGCCTGACACGCACTTGGCCGGTTTTATTGAATCTAGATATGACATGTCAATAATGATTACTTAAAACCTAATGCATCTGTGTTTGTTTTAGCTTTGAGAGGACATTTCATCGACCAATATTGATAAGTTAATTTTATCAGAGAATTAATGAATGGATTTTATCGTGGTATTGACTACTTATACAGTAAACACTACTACATAACTATATACTTATCTATCTATACTTGTAATAATATAAGGAGTGCACATTTGTATGTTTATACGTACAAGTATGTTTGTAACAATTTGGCTCAAAAACTACTGCACCGATTTTACAAATGCATTTACCAAATTTTTGAATATACTTTTGAAATTAAAATAGTCTACATATTATACCGTTTCAATCACAGGTATATTCTTGGAGACCAATTTTGATTATTAGACGGCAATGAGCTTAGGTGCTGGACAACTAACTGACTTCAGTTAATCCACAGAGCGCAGATCTTAACTTAACCCATATAAATAATAATATAATCATAATTAAATACAATGTATCAAGATAACCCTAAGATTGTATTAAAAATTAACTTTAACCGACTTTACAGTACCAAAATGTATCTTTGTTCACCTTGAAGCTGCTGAAGAATCTCTTAATTAGAACGATACGGCTGCAGAGCTCTTGTCAAGTTTCTCACAAGAGCTCAGTTCGTTAAAACGAAGCCGCCGCGGTACTTTTTCTGAGACTTCCCAGCACACATTCGTTAAGAGAGAACGCGGGGAAAATGCATTTTTCCATACAAATGTATTCCCCTGTTTCCTCCCTGGAAAATTTTTCTAGAGCAAATTTTTTCTACAAAAAATTTGGTCTGCTATAGCTATGCTATGTCATTTTTTTCAAATATCTTATAGGCTAGCGTTTGACCACTATCTCACCTGTTGGTAAGTGATGATGCGGTCGAAGATGGTAAGCACGCTAGGCCTAGAATGGGAACTGGCTCTCAAGGATAGCTGCCGGAACACATTAGATGTTTGGTGACAGATTTTCTAACTTGAGGGTGGTAGCTGGCCAGGCGGACACTAGATAGTGTCCTACCACCATGCGGGGGTTGTTTGTTTCTTAACGATGTTTTCCTTCACCGGAGGGCCACTGTGAGAAGCACACATACATTTTTCATAGAAAAATTCATTGGTGCACGGCGGTTTGAACTCGGTACCATGGCATCAAAGCCGATCGTCCTCCCGATTAAGCCACCGAGCCCTCATAATTAAGTGTTTTCATTAATAACTACACGTTTACTAGATTTTATTTGATTATTATTCGGTTTATTTGATTATTAAATGTATCGTGAGGATCACACATAATATTATTATTGGTTAACATTGGTTTAGATTCTCAATGCAAGTAGACAGTAGTAGCAGTTCAGAGTTGATCTACTGGTTTACACTAGCTCTGTGGCTCGACAGCGTTCCTCCAATTACGTAGAATAGTCGCAGTGCGCCATTGCCGCGCCTCCCTCATATATTACTATAGATATTTTTACATTACTTGCCAAAATATAATTGGATGTATCCACATTGTTTTCCTTTCAACCGCATCCATTTTCTGAAACTGTTGTCTGTACACTTTCTTAGGCTAGTTTTTGGGTCAAGTTAAAGTTAAGTTATTGTAAAAGCTTTATGAAGTTAATGGACTAAATTGCTAGACTGACGTTAGCATATGTAGTAGCATCATTAAGCAACGAGGAGTTGATGGTGTAGGGCTGGAGCGCTGGCCTGTTATGGTAGAGGCCATGCATGGTAGTAGACGGGAGTGGTCTGAATCCACGGTACTGACGTATACACATTAAGACCGTAGTCAGTGAGTTTTCTAGTGTTGAATGATTATTTTCTTATCCCAACGAGGGTAAACTTTAGCGTGATGTATGGGGCCGGGGTTTGCCCATATCTTCGCACACTTACACCGTAGTTCATCCCCCCGTCGTGACATACTTTAATAAAACCTATATGTATGCATCTGTAAGGGACTTAGTCCTGATTCGCCAACAACTTCGTCTACGTTCACCTCATTTTAACTCGTCAAGATATCATTGACACTTTGGCTGCGGCACTTTTTAGCATATTTTTAATTTTTTTTAATTATTTTTTGTAATTTTTTTTCGTAGGCGTGGCATCAAATCAAAACTAAAATCCAACAGCAGAAGGTCACACGCACTCCTCGCGCAAAAAAAAAAAAACAAAAAGTATTATATTTTTATTTTACTTCCGATACCAAACATAAAAAACGCACGGTGTGTGTTTTCAGCAGCGAACGAGTAAACAAACCTTTACAAGCATATTTGGGACTTATCCAGCAACCTCACTGCTTTATAAGGACAAAAAACTTTCGCGATCTATTGAATACGAGTACGTATGAATAAAATTCAATTAAACTGTCGGGCCATAATACTAGAGCATGGTATAGATTCCTCCCACTAATTAGCGAAAACCGCCAATAAGATCGAATTTAATTAAAAACGTTCGTGATCGACGCACCGAAACGGCGTTTCGCATCGATTGCCCCGACTCTCAGACTATCTAGGATTAATCTTCACGATTATTGTTCTAGTTTCAGTAACTATGCAATAAATTGTCATCGATGATTTTAAATCTCGTAACTTTTAGTTATGATCAAAGCAGCTGTTGACATAATACCGAAAACTCTTCGAACCAAATTATATCGTCCTAGGTTTTCGCAGTTTTAACGATGGAGGTCCAGCAAAATGCTAATTTAATTTGAATTTTTAAGACTTAGTGTATTTTTCTTTTATAATAAAATTACGTGATTTGTTAGTTAAAATGAGCAGGTATTGCTGTGTGCAGTGTTCTTGGTCAGAACAAGTGTATTTATTATTTTCTAACACAAAGACAAAACCATTTTTACTGCAGCCACAGAATAACTGCAGCCTCACTCCGCCGGATCCAAATGCTTCTATACGGTCGTCTAGCTGAATCTCTCTCTCTTCGGCATAGTAAAACTAAAGAAGTAAGTGATTTACCCAGTGGTAAAACTACATTCCGTTCAAACCCACCCATGTCTTTGTTTCAGCCGCAAATTATCATTGACGTCTGAACACCAGGCGAAGAGGCCACCCATCGTCTAGTAAACCCGGCCCACATCGCGATTACACCGCACAATACCGGGAACTCATTATGACAACAATCCTATGCATCCGACTGACCATACATACATAGTAATTCAAAACAATGTACGCGACACTTTGACCGACATTCTTTTCAAGCTTCGTATGGAGTAAATGGAAAGATTTCATTGAGCTTGCACATACCAACCTACTTGGAGCTGAAAGTTGACCAGAAATATATGAGTTATTAACTTATTTGTAAAATAGGGTGACAAGAAGGAATATAAAGAGATCTAGTAGACATAATGAAAACATTAATATAATGTAACATCGTTTAAAAAACGAAAAAAAATGACTTCAAAGACGCTAGTACAGTAGAACTGAAAATGACTAGTTTGAGGTGTTTGTCGTCATATCTCTGGAGATACTTATCAGATCTCGATGAAATTACAATGGGACCACCTCGGAAACGTACCCTACCGATTAAAAAAAGAATCATTCGAATCGGTTCACAATTGACGGAGTAATCGCGTAAGATACATACAAAACAAAAACACACAGACGAATTGAGAACCTCTTTCTTTTTGGAAGTCGGTTGAAAAAGAATGTTGATAATAGCTGTCTTTGCTTTTAGCGGTAAGACCGCCTTTTGTCACACTAATTTTGTAAGTAGTAATAATTAAGTTTGTTTCTTTGAAAGTGTTCCTTCAATAAAGCATTATATTTATCCATTTTAAAATTATTAGTGTTGTGTTTACTACCTACCTATTTATGTATCTCTAAACTGTTTTAAGTTACATTATCTTAAAAATAGCATCACAGGTTACGTAGTATCTATGATATAATCTATGTCACAGGTGCATACTTGGTTAAGTACAGATACACACGTTCCACAACTTCACTTCCGTTCTGTTTTTGTCAATAAAGTCATTATTATTTTTACTGATCGCTCATGTCTTTTACCATTAGTAATATCGGATATCGAACACGAATCGGACACGGTAACGCGACACTTGCATGCCGTAACTCGACGCCGCAATTACTGTGTTTGGGTATATATCAGCGAACAACACTTCGTAGAAATAAAACATATTCTAAGTACTCATTCGAAACGTCGAAAATTATTGAAAGATATTATTATACACAGAAATGATATTATATACAGAAAGCAAGCTCTTTAATATTTTTTTAAAGTTTTAAACTTTCCATTCTGTTACGCGAATTTGTAAAACCAGATAAACTAAAAAGTAATTAAAAACAAACTTCAAGCCCAAAATGATGGGTTCTTCATGTGGCAGTAGTCTGTCTTCTGTCTTTCCGTCTCCATCATCATACCAGTTCTATGGTACCATAACATTTTTTTATATATCTTATAGGCTAAGTCACTAGCCTTCATTGTCTTGTGACTAGACAATGAAGATCACTGGCGCTAGTACTAGTACTATCTATCTTCGCCTGTTGGAAGATGACGATGCGGTCGAGGATGGTAGCACGCTAGGCCTACAACATAGAATTACAAGCACGATTCCATCTGAGATCGTACCGCTATTTACCATCAGGTGATGAAGTGAGATGGCGAAGAAGCGCTCAAAGGCCATTATTTCATTATTTCACAATTTTTTGGATAAAAATTGTCTGGAGTACTGAAACATGCACTGGGTTGCGGGTGCACGTAATGGTACGGTTGGCAACCCTACATTAATAAGGGGAATTAAACATGTGTTTTAAGTGTGACGTTCGACGTCTATAGATGAAAGCTGAATGGCTCAATACCTTTGTTTTTTTTTTTGTAAATTCAAAGCAGATGTTTCTGTTATATCTATATTTTTTGTTGAATATGATCTATTTAATGTTATTTGACGTGTGTAAGTGCTAATTTTTAATTTGCCCATATACTGAATAAATGCTTTGACTTTGACTTTGACATAAAAACAATTACATTTACTACCCCAGCACAGTATACGCATAATAATAGTCCTAGATGTTTACATTATAACGGGTTACAAGAATCTTCGCTTATTTTGTTGCATACGCAGTATATAAATAGAAAAGCGCAAGTTATCACTGTTATCGGGTAAAAACGAATGTTGTCGTGAAATGCTATAATAACGTCGAAAACATTTCACTTTGATAATGAACTATAAATATCTTGTGTCAATAATTATGTACTATGTAAACATGCTAGTGTTGTGTTGTTATACCAAATTTTTAATCAGTGGCAAGCTATTGATAAAAATATTGAGTTTACAATTTTAAGTATTTGCGGTAAATAGTAAGAAAAAATAAGTTTGGCTGGGCTCCAAAATATGATTGATGCGTATTGCCTAATCTAGCGAAGGAAAGTTTTACATTTTTGGAGGAAGGAAAAGATCTCAGTAACACACCAACACTGTTCTATGTAATCATCGCCACTTAACCAGGTCGAACGAACACTACCGACACTGAATAGAGGGAAAAGGTGCTATAACGTCGTTTAACATCAGGCGATACAGTGGCTAAGAGCATGGTCATCATCATAATAAGCCGATATCAGTCCACTGCTGGACGTAGGCCTCCCCCAAGACACGGCACTGAGCCCGATCTTCGGCTCTTTGTTTCCAGTCACTGCTTTACGAATGTCGTCGCTCAACCTAGTCACTCACAGGGCGACCTACGCTACGTTTGCCGATTCGCAGTCTCCACTCTAGAACCAGTCTTCCCCAACGGTTATCGGTCCTACGGCAGATATGACCAGCCCACTGCCACTTCAGTTTGCTAATCCGCTGAAGGCCAATAAAGAAAAGTTTAGTCATGTGTAAACAAACGTTGCATTTACTGAACAACAAAGCTGAAAACAACGGATATATCCATACAACCTGTCCGCATATAGACGAGATAACTAGCTAGAATCGACAGGAACACCGCACGAACGCGTCCGGTTCTCTGAGCGTCCGTACCGGCCTGTGCAAGCTTTGTCGTCAGCAGATAGCTTATCTTGCAGGAATAGATGTTATGTAGATGACTAGCTTAGTATAAATGGACACTGCTTGTGCAGGAATTGATGCTGTATCACAAGGCTAAATAGTGTTCAGAATAACTCGGGAAGGAAGTAGCTCTGAATGAACAGTGCTTATGGCACGAATCCACGTTGTGTCCGCCCATGTGCTACGATAACGATTTGGGCTTATTTGCAGTTATTATTATAGTTTTTCTATGGTTAGATCTAAATGTAGAGCAAAGCTACGAATGTATGTTGTTTTTTATTAGGGTTCCGAACCCAAAGGGTACAAACGGAACCCTATTACTGAGACTCCGCTGTCCGTCTGTCTGTCTGTCTGTCTGTCTCCAAGCTGTATCTCATGAACCGTGATAGTTAAGACGGTTGACATTTTCACAGATGATATATTTCTGCTGCCACTATAACAACAAATACTAATAGTGGCCATATACACTACGAGAAATCGTTACGATCAGACTGTACAGTTCGAACGGTACCGATAAATCGCTACATGTTATGTTATGAAACTGTGCAGTTTCGCACGATTTTTTGAGACTGTACAGTCGAACGGAACAATACGAAAATTTCAATTGATTTATCGGAATCGGACGAACTGTGCCGACTGATCGTAAAGGTGGCCATATACACTACGAGAAATCGTTACGATCAGACTGTCGAACTGTACAGTCTGATCGTAACGATTTCTCGTAGTGTATATGGCCACTATAAGAACAGAACAAAGTTGCAATTTATAGGAGGTCCCCATACAAAAAACGTGTTTTTTACTATAGCGCCATCTACGATTGTTTGCCTTATTAATAACAATAATTACTAACCCTTTGTGTTAACGTTCACTTAGTTGGTGTTAGAAGTTTGTTAGATATTCGTTAGATGGCGTTCGGGACCCTCCATGTGCGGGACAAAAGTCTGACTCGCACTTGGCCAGTTTTATTATGAATACGGTATTATGAATACGGTATTTTGAAACGGTACTCCGGATGGAACATACGTATAATACAAAGCAGATTATGTTTGTATTCCTTCTGTGCTTCTATAATACCGGTTCCATACCAAACTAATAGCGAATGGAATACGCATTAAGAGGGAACACGCGGTGCGCTTTTCCATACAAATGTTTTCCCCCTAGAAAATGCTTCTAGAGCAAAATTTGTTTTTATAAATAAATAACCGGCCAAGTGCGTGTCGGGCCACGCGCAGTGTAGGGTTCCGTAGTAGCCTGTTATTCAATGCAAGTCTTTACCCGTTATAAACAAACAACTAGGTACTCCGTCTTTGTGACTTTAAAGGATTTATTCTAAGGATTTTGTATTTGGTACAAAATGTTCTACGACTATTACTGCTAAACTAATAAAGTTATCAGTTTTCCTTTAAAGTTCATGAAATGCGCTATTATCACGAATTTTGCCAGATTTTTCAAGCCAGCAGTTTAGCTTTTAGAGGGAGGGGAGGGGGGGAGGGACGCTCCTATCATTTGCTTTTTTTGTACAACTAATTGCAAAATGAAATATAATCCTTAAAAAAAATTTAATCATCACAATCAATCTCAAAAATCTTAAAGAAGAGATTAAGAAAAATCTTCTTTTTAAGATTTTTGAAGGGTAATATTTCTATAAATAGATACTAGGGTCTAAACAGACTAAAAAGTCTATGATTTAGGCTTGTATCAGGGTTTCCAGTAATATCTGTTTCCAGTTCGGTTGTGTGAAGCAGCCTACATGCTAGCCTATTTGAAGGACAAGAGCTAGCCAAGAGCCTATTAGGACTGAGCAATCTAGAAAGGTTCTTTATAGTTGGAAATCTGCATACACACATAGAAAATATCAATGAAAAAACAGCTATCGACAAGACCAAAAAAACGGTACCATCGATACGTAACGTACGTACTCTAATCGATCGCAAGCATCAATCAGCGCTCAAATTACAACCTCTGAAAGGTCCATTCGTGTACCATATTCAAAAATGTATGACGAAATGCCTCCTCCACCAAACCGCATGACATAAAAACTCGATCGTGCAGAATCGAGTCGTTAAAACGTAGATCGATATACAAGGCCTACCGATGGAAGGCATACAATGGACATCGATGCTAATGTGGTAAACAGCATTCGTCCACCATCAGATAAGCTTGTTGGTACTCGTTCAACCGGCAAACATTAATTATATAATCATCTCTGCACCATGTGTACAGGCGTCACTTGGCCTGATTTTAATACAGGATACAGCCATCGATTTGCCGTAGCAAATAAACTGGAAATGCGTCTAATTTTAGTAATTTAATTATTTATTTGCTCATATAGAAATTTACATTGAGCGATCGAAATACCATAACGACGCAAGAGCCGCAACCCTACACGATTCTGAAATAATAATGCAGCACTGCTGGCGGCCGCCAGACAGGGTAAGAGCATTATACAAATGTTTCGCCTGACTTCCTAACAATAAATGGCTTACCATCCATCTGCCACCATAACCACCAGGTTCTCCCTCAGCACAGCTCTTGAAAGTCAGCCCATTCTAGGCCTAGCGTGTTCACCATCCTCGGCCACATCATCGCTTACCACCAGGCGAGATAGTAGTCAAACGCTAGCCTATTAGATATAATAAACTGGCTAAGTGCAAGTCGGACTCGCACTCGTAGGGTTCCGTACCACAATACAGTATTATATAAGATCAAGAAAAAATACCACTATCATTTTTCGCCAGCAAAAAATAATAATTAATAAACATTCATAACACACATTAATAAACTTATAACGCCATCTAACGTCTAACAAAGGTGTTAGGGATCGACATTTTAATATAACGCCATCTATGGGACGTTTACCTAACTAAGCGTACATAAATGGCGTGAAATGCCGAAAAAAACACGCTTCTTGTATGGGGACCCTCTATTATTTTAACTTTATTCTGTTTTTAGGATTTGTTGTTATAGCGGCAACAGAAATACATCATCTGTGAAAATTTTGACGGTCTAACTATCACGGTTCATGAGATACAGCCTGGTGACAGACGGACGGACAGACAGACAGACAGACAGACAGACGGACGGACAGCGGAGTCTTAGTAATAGAGTCCCGTTTTACCCTTTGGGTACGGAACCCTAAAAAGGGCTAAAACGTGTAAGAAGGTATACAAACTTAATTATTTATTTTTGCGAAATGTTTTATCAATCCTAGGAGTGTGTTAGTTATTTTTATTTACCAATAACCCTGTACTTTTTGTGTAACAGATTTGTCAATGCTGCTCACCACATCATCTTTATACTTATTTAAGGGGATCTACTTCGGGGTTCGGCTCATCATTCACCGATATTATCGATTAATGATCGTTATAGAGATCGATAAAGAACATCGATTCGATCACTATTCTAGTTCAGCGAATTAAATCAAGTCTACATACACTGTGTATTTAAGATTTCAAAGTTGTTATAAAGACATCCTCATAAGTATGACTAAGCAATTTAGCGACTCAGAACGATTTTAAATCGACTCAGTACGAATTGTAAAAGCTTACAACGAAATATATATTATTTCTCGATAGATAAGACATGATATCAGGTTATAATTACCGGTCGCTTCGGGATTATACCGTGTGCGATAAGTGCGGGTCTCGGGACCTGACATCAAGGTTTCACGATGACGGCCGCAATTCGATGCCTCAGACTATGACATGGTCTTATTATTGTATATAGATAACGAACGAGGCATAAAGCCAAGCAGTGTTTATTATGTTGTCTGGCATTCTAATTACATAGTGTGACAATAACAGCTTGAGACTGGCTTGCGCACCATCATTATGTGCTTTAGAGCGCATAATGCGATGTAAATCCAGTGTTTTGTGTGCTACAGTTTCTATTAAAACGCCATCTCTTAACATTGGGTAAACGTTTTGGTTGCCCTGTAACCCTTCTATAATGCAAAAAGAAAGGCATCTCAACGTTAGTTATATCTCAATAGTACCATGTAAAAAGCACCATCAGTGTTCAGAATAACCTCAATTTAATATATGCAGGCCCACGAAATCTAGTCTGCAATATTCAGCTTAGTTTTTCCACCGAAGTCTGTGTCCCAGACGGTCTTTATTGCGACCATAACAAAGGCGTTCGGTCGTAAAAACAATAGCTTTACCTGCCTCTCCCGATGCCACAGTTACAAAGTAATTTATACATTTACTATCACTGATTTCAATATGAGGATCTAGCCAAGAGAACATTTAATTGATATCTGCATAGGGCCTGAGATCGCTAGGATCGAGAGATCCGTGCACTTTAAATACGAGGGAAATTAATTTTAAAAGAAACTAGCAGTGCCCTGCGATTTTGCCCGCGTTAGAAATGACTTATTTATATCTTATCTACAGTTGTCTATACCATAAAATTATTGAAACCAATGTTTACACCTAACATCGTAAGATGTAAGTACTACACTTCAAGTGTCTACACTCCAAAGTGATTACATCATTTACTTAGAGGGAGGTAGCCCCAACTTCTAGCTTATACCTACCTGAGTCCACCAGGGACGATGAAAACCAATTTAGGGACAAATCTCACCCTTGGCTGGCCGAGTGGAAATAACTAAAATAAGTTTCCTAACACAATTTATGAAATTTAGGACCCAATTCAGAAGTAAGATTCTGATTTTAGACGGTGAGATAAAATCTTTCGTGCATTTGAGAAAATCAACTGTTGAAACTACAATAATTGTGGGTACTGTATCCAGAATATCCTAGCACACTCTAATGGAGTTTAAGTATAATTTATGTATTTATATCCAACCCTACCGGCTTTAGCCCGTGAGATTTGCAATGATGATAGTGATAAGATCGTTTAAAAAAGTAAAAGAACAGACTTCAAATGCGCTATTAATTTTCAGTACCAAGTTTGAGGTGTTTATCTCTATATCTCTGGAGATACTTAATTGAATTAGAATGAAATTACAATGGTCTCACCCTTAGGTTACCTAACCACCCTCCTTTCCAACAAAAAAAAAATTAAAATCGGTGCATAAACGACGAAGTTATCCGCGAACAAACATAAAAAAATAAATATATACGGTCGAATTGAGAAAACTCCTTTTTAAGTCGGTTAAAAAGTCTCGCATACCCTTCAAACTGTTTTCATAGACCAAGAGAACAAATTTCCTAAAGCAAATAAATATACATATAAACAACAAAATAATATTTTTAATGACTTCTATGATTGACTTGATAAATCCATTCAGTTGTATCAGAGTCAATACAAAAATTAATAAATCACGAATCGAGAACAAAAGCCCATCCAGAGATCAGAAACCCTCAAAATCATAACAAATCATCTCATCAAATATTTATTAATTTACTAACATTTATCTTTAAGAATATTTATTTGTGTTTTGTGTGTTACTAACAGAAGAAAGAATATGGATCTATGTAGCTACAAAAAAAATAAATTGAATAGAAAAGTAAAACAAAATTACTATCCTGAATTCAAATACCTAGGTAATATTAGCTGCAAATCCTATTAGAAAATAACCGCTTCGACCACAATCCCTAGGCTTCGTTAGCGAACCCATCCCAACTGCGTAAAAGATTAAGACGTAAATAGCGACCTCCCGCAGACAGAGAGTCAAAATCCATGCATGGGTACACGAGAATACCAATTAGATTACTGATCCAAATAGCTTATTTCATAGCAAATTGTGTCTTCGATAACAGGGAATAAGAATGCTAAATAGAATTTCAATTAAGAGAGTATCTGTAAGGGTAGCGTTTAATCACTATCACGCCTGATGGTAAAAGATTATGCGCCTGCGGTCGAGGATGGTAAACACGCTAGGTTTAGATTGGTCTGACTCTCGAAGGCTGTGTGCTGCCGAAGAACCGTAAGATGATGGCAACAGATTTTCTCCTTGGAAGCTACTGTTTGGTAGAAAGTCAGGCGGATCATCGACATAATGCTCTTACCATCTATGTTAAGTCATAAAAAAGATAATAATACGTTAGTTTAGAGATTTTAGCTGCAAATAGCGATGAAGCTGTCTGTATGATTACTGTTTTTAGGGTTCCGTACCTCAAAAGGTAAAAAAAGGAACCCTTAAGATCACTTTCTTGTCCGTCTGTCTGTCTGTCTGTCCGTGTGTTACCACCGATTTTCTCAGAAACGAGTGGACCTAGCAAGTTGAAATTCATACCAGATACAGAAGTCTATAACCCCTATTAGGTGTATAAAAATCAAGGTCCTGAGTCAACACGATAAAAAGATATGCGCAAATTTAGATTTTCGCGAAAACTTGTAAGTACTAAAATTTACCTTAATTTTCAACTTTTTTTATTTGTCGGAATTTTTCCTTTATAGGTCAACCGGAAGTACCCTATAGGTTTTGGGTCGAAAACCTATAAGGTACTTCCCGTTGATCTAGAGTCATGAAATTTGGCAAGAAGCAAGGTCTTATAGCACAAATAAAGGAAAAATTCCAAAAAATAAATAAAGGAAAAATTAAAGGGTGTATCATACATACATAGTTAACGCTCATACAATTTAGAGGTCTAGCCTAATTGGTACCAACCAACGTTGGTATGGAAGCCTCGGTGGGCGAGTCCAACTCGACTTTGCCGGTTTTTATTTTTAATAGCCAATACTAATTGCAGAGATACTCATGCGTCTTCCTCGTCGACATATATAGCTTTAAATATACCCATGCTGGCTTGTAAAAAATTGCATAGGCTACCCATAGAAAGGCACCCTATTTGCCAAGGGTAAACGTAAGCAGCTACCACTGAAGGCATGTTCCCCTATTTGACAAAAAAAAATACAAATGTAAAAAGTCCTCATCAAACAGGAGCCGCACATAAAGCGCATTTCAGACTACGTTACTATTCCACTTTAGAGTACAGCATGACAAGCAAATTATAAGCAAACCTGCTCATATATAGTAATAGCTCAGTGTGAACGTGCTCTAGATAAATGTATTGTGAGCGATATTGTAGTACTATAAACTCGCTATAAGCTATTATAGGTATTATAGCGTACTCTGAAATGCGCTTAGCTTAACGCCTGTCGCTGGCGCAGTGTTATTTTACACCAGCAAAATATAACAGCCTGACGTCGCCTACCATTTGGCAAAGCCTTAAATTATTCTACAGCCAAGCTAATCTATTAAACATTAAGTTCACATAACAAAGCTGACGTGTTTCGGTATCATAACGTTAACACAAACAAAATACATAACACAAACAGTCAGACACGATAATGACACGCGGCACAAAACTGTTTCGGAGGTGACACGAGTCAAGGTTGATTCCATTCTAGGCCTGTGAATTCAGCCGATTATACAGCTGACATGACACGACATGTTGGAAATATCCAGTATTTACCTGTAACATCGTCTGGGTGACTCGCACTATAATAAATCAGTATAAAAGCTTGTGATGTACATTCCATACATAGTCTAGACCGCGATAAATATACACCGCAAAGCCTCTAAACTGGTGTGCGTAAACTGGAGGTTTGAGAGAAATATCCTTTGAGTACCACAGAGGTGTGTTGGGAAAGGATGGTTGAAGGAATTTCTAATTTTAGCTAGGTTTGCCCCCGTCACAGAATGAATAATACTGCCCTCGTTGCAAAGCTGTGGGCAAGTCACGTATCCAAACTACATATAATCAAAAATGCAAAAGTAACTCCGTAGTATCACGTAGTATTATTATCTTTTCTATGGTATCACTACCGTGGTAGTATATCCGTCGCAGGTCGCAGCCAACTAGTTGAGCCGTTCAATTAACAGCCTAGCCGTTTTACTAAACGGCGCCGTTCAACTAGCGACCTGAATATTCAGTCGTGGAATCTAATACAACATCAATGCCGTAAAACATTTAACCCGCTAGTTTAACGGCGCCGTTTAGTAAAAAAGCTAGGCTGTTAATTGAACGGATAATTAAACTAGTTGGCTGCGAGTGATGCGACACATCTATCGGTTCTGTTACCTTTTCACGACTAAACCGATTTGGACGAGTAAAGCCAAAACCGCGAGGTATATAAACATGAGTCAACACAGCTGGTGAACAGACAACCAAATGAGTATAGTTACCACTTTGCTTAGCTAACGTCAATGTTAGACGAAATTTAGAAAAGTAGAATTAATTTGAGAAGCTTCTAAATTAGCAGACCTTAAAAACGGTCGTAGAACGCAAACAAAATGGATTGCTTGCTTTTAAAATTAAACAATAATAATTTAACATCGTTTAATACGCCGCGATAGTGAAAATATCCACTAGTCATAATTATATCATCAAGTATCATCAAGTAGTATCAAATTTGTTTATACATATTGTTAATCTCCATATCTCCGGAGATGATTATCCGATCTCGATAAAATTGACCAGGATTGCATTGCAGGGGGTTCAAACGGGAGGCATCATCTCTCAAACAAAAAAGATCTTTTCAAATCGGTTACGATTTGACGGAGTTCTGAGGTAACAAACATTTGAGAACCTTCTCCTTTTTGTGAAGTCGGTTAAAAACAAAGCCCCTGATCACGGGCGTTTGTCTGTTTTTATGTTCGCGATAAACCCAATACATACCGGATTTTCATGCGGTTTGTACCAATAGTCAGAGTGAATCACGAGGAAGGTTAAGGAATATAATTCGTTAAAGATTTGTGAAATATAACGAAGATTGTTGAAGATGATAATTCATACTCGACGCAACAAAATGATGCAAAAAATGTAGGCATATAATATGTTCTACCCGTGCAAAGCCGGGGCGGGTCGCTAGTTTGAATAACATAACACATACATTTCCTACATTTGCATACTGGTGCTAATGGATGCATTTTGAATATATATTCGTGTATGTATGAGACTATTGTAGAATCGATAGGCTTGTCGGTGAGGGTCCGCGACTCCGCAAGGCGCATGCGTTACCAAACCCTCCCCCTCGACGTCCCTACTTCCCCCTTCCCCGGCGTCCTGAAAGCCTCCAGGCTTATGTACTCGTGCGGGATGACAAATTCAGAATGTTGTTGAAAAGCTTTTCGTTTTAACTCATGTTACAGTTCTAGAAGGTCAACCCGGTCATCTGTCTGGAGTTTTATGTTCCTATAGCTTCGGATCCTTCGTGATTATAGGATTTTTTGCGACTTTAGGGTTTGCGTATTTAGGTAAACGTTTTGTTTAGGATAGTTTAATATTATCGAAAATAGGATTATGTGACTTATAGCATGTTGGATTTTTGATATCTATAATAATTTAAGATCGTTTAAAAAACTAAAAGAACCTGCTTCAAACGTCGCGCTACTAATTTTCAGTACCAAGTTTCGAGGTGTTTATATCCATATCTCTATCTCGATGAAATTTTTAATGAGTCCACCTGGGATGTATATATCCTTTTCCCGATTGGAGAATCTGTAGTATTGCAGGAAAATTTCTTCATTTTATACGCAGTACTACTATTAAGTATTCTGTGACGCAGCATACTACGAATCCACAACAGGGGAGTCAATTTAGGGCGTGAAAAGCTTATCTAAAATATAATATCACCCAAGTGATTTGTGAACCGCAAGATACAGAAGCTAGTGACTATTATGTGTAATTTTCAGCCGCACAGTTCATCCTACTTGCCATAATACCATGCCCTTTTTAAGGAAATCTCTAGGGAAACTACATCACGATCAGGAACTGTTCTCGTAACCACGTGTTGAAACGCCGCAAGTTTCCTATCGTTTAAAAACGCGTGTACACAGAAACAGAGATTATTTTTAACGTGATACAACGCACGAGATAATTTTCTGTCCGAGCTAACTGACCAACATCCGGTTCACTATTTATTCACATGGTTACGGTACTAACTAGTTGCTAAGCTATGGTGACGGTACGCACAGTCACTAATGACCCTTTAATTCGGACCTTTGGTTTACGTAGTGTAAGTAACTAGCTGTGAACACTTAAGTGTACCTTTGATTGGATTTCTGTACACTTAAAACTTGTGCCTAAAACAATATGTGCTTGGGATCATTGGAGAGTAAAGTGGGTCAGTCAGATCAAGTAATACAATTTAAGGTTAATGTACATTTTTTTAAAGCTCACTAGCAATGTGGGTTGCACATTACTAGTAATCTTGTTAACCCCTCTAACTAAGCTGTGCTTTGTGTCTGGAGTGGGTTCACGTCAATAGTGCAATGGGTGGGGATCGAACTCACAACCTCTCGATCGCCAGTCCGACGCCTCAGCCATTCGGCTATTGCCGTATTTGTTTAGGTAGAAACTATTAAACTTATCTGGGATTACATATCTGTACAAGGAGTCTTAGATTTTCGAGAATATAATGTAAGACCATTTAAAATACTAAAACGAACTATTTCAAATACTGCGCCAGTCATTTCAGCAACATGTTTGGGTACTTGTACTATTAATTATTCTGTGGTTTGAGGTGTTTATATCCAGACATATTCATGAGATCTCGAATTTACAATGAGACCAAATGGGAAGTAGGTATACTCTCAAACAAAAAATAATTTTCTGAGAGAGTTCTGTGGTACCAAACAAAAAAAATACAATCTATTTGAGAACCTCCTCCCTTTTGAAGACAGTTTAAAAATATTCAAATGCGATAAGTCTGACCAATTCCATGGACCAAGTTCCGATATCAAATATTAAACACACATCACACCTTAATTTTCTTTAACCGATAAAGAAAATCTATTTTGTTCAGGCGTGTAGTAAGAATATAAATTGTTTCTTGTACATGTCGACCAAAACAATAAAAGTAAATCGATAAAGCGATAGACATTTCCACGTGTGTAACTTTACCGTATTCTCGAACAGCACCTATAAAATCGATAGATTTTAAGTAAGTACACATAGCAATTATACGTACACCTTTCATAATGACGATGTTTGTATGTGTTTTCTTAATGACGTTACAATTTGATTAATAATTTCTCGACATTCTATCTAATAGTCTTTTCTCCGTGATTCTCATATTGACATTATTGCTTTTGACCATGTGTAATTGTGTATTTTTTTTATCTGTAATTTTATAGAAGATATTATAACTATATTAAGGTCAGTTTCACAGGCACTTGATTAAGTTTCAGATAGTTATCTGACAGATGACGCCATATAAAAAACTGTCAAAAATCTGCCAGATTCCCTAATGGGGCGGGCTATCAGAAACCGGTGAAACTGGCCCTTAATATTTTGTAATTTACATTGGAGAATAATATACAAAATCGCAGTTATATATTATTAAAAACTAATAATCTATACTAATATTATGAAGAGAGAACATTTGTATTTTTGTATGTTTGTAATGATTTGGCTCAAAAACTACTGAACTGATTTAAAAAATTCTTTCACTAACATATAGAATGGACTTTCGGAATGAAAATAGGCTATATATTATCCCGTTTAAATCAAAGGTACATTCGTGGAGACAATTTGCAACCTAAGTCGACTAAAAAACGGTCGAAAAAACACTTTTCTTACGAACGCTGCTCAATTGAAAATAGATGGAAGAATATTTTCTATGGAAGAGTTGTACAACTGAATAAGACCTACAAAAAAGTCCGCGACAGCATATGTCTATCTCTTAAAGTTGACTCACAGTAACCATTTTAATCTTTAATTTGTTGTTAAAAAATATTACATAACTTCCAAGGCATACTTTCAAGTTCATTACATATTTTCAAGTATATAGTATTAATCCTTATCCAAATAATTACGTTAATTAGCTTGGCCACATATTATAAATTAAAATTGTCCTTTACAGTATATAATTCAAATGAAAACTCTAGAAGATATAACGGATTTCACATACACGCATCGCAAAATTAATAAAATATCTGCAGTGAAACCACAGATTAAGTCATAGTTACTACGAAAATATTATTATAAGCTTAGCTATGCTGTAGATCCCCACCGATCACAATCAATTTGAAGTCAATATAGTATAATAATATATTTTTACTGTATAAAATTCTATTGTATAATATAGTTATGATCTATATATAAACCACCCCGACTGATATATGCATAATCTTTTCAATAAAAGCATTCCAATGACTCTAAACACGACATTTCTGAGCTGTAAGTTGGTGCGGATTTGAGTATTCTGTAGAGTACAGGAGATGTCCCAGCATCAGGTCAATGCTTCCATGTTCTTACAATATCGTTGAAGAAGATTTTCGAATTAATCAGACCTATGAAAGTTGATTTCATAGCGCAATTAACTAGAAAAAAGCTCATAGTTTTATAACGATTGAACGAATTTTCATGAATCAAAGCTAAGAACACTCTCGATGAAGACGTCTATCAAACAAAAAAAAACTATCAATAATAAAATCAAAATCGGTATATCCAGCTGGGTGCTAAGATGTTACAGACAGACACAGATACACACGTTAAACGTATAATACCCCTTCTTTGATCCCATGATTTGATTGATTTTGATTCAATGATCCCACTACCTCTGTACGAAAACCCATGATTCATGAATGCACATAAAACTTTCATTGGTAGGTATATAGCTAGGATTAGAACCAACGACCGTCGGGGTCAGAATCAGGGCAACTATCCTTTACGCCAAAGGGCCGTCCAATATCACTACGTAAGTATTATAAAACAAAGTCCATCACTGCGTCTGTCTGTCTGTTCGCAATAATCTCAATAGCCACTGAACGGAATGTTTATGAGGAAGTTTTAGGTGCATAATTCGTTAAGGTTTTGTGTAAATTGGTTGAAATATGACGATGATTGTTAAATATGTTCATATTTTATATTTGATGCAACAAACTGAAGCAAATTGTGTAGGCATGTTCTACCCGTGCGAAGCCGGGGCGGGCTGCTAGTTAATTATAAAATGTATATACCTACCTACCTAATAATAGTTTCAAATCACATCGACGAGGCAAAATTTTGATGGAATTGATTACTTAATTATTTATGTACCAAAATTCTAACAAATAATTTCATTTCATTTCATAGTCGGACACCTTAAACTTACCAAGCTAAAATAAAACCTTCAGACAGACTGAATAACCTACAGACGTTTCTAGAGCAACCTTCACCTCGAAGATCATACAGTGGAAATATAACAAAAGGGGACCGTAAGAGGATCGAACAAAAGCCCCCAGAAACAATGGGATAGCTTCAGAGGAGAAATAATTGGGAATGAGGCGCACGGCCATCGATCTCTATGAAAAGTTGTGAAAAGAAGATAATGGGCTGAGAAACGTTGAGAGGCTCATTTAGTTTAGTTAAGTGTTTCCGTGTGCTATGGTCCATTTTGTTATATTTGTAACTTTTTTAACAGACTTCACAAAAAGGAGGAGGTTCTCAATTCGTCGGAATCATGTTTACCGATTACTCGAAAATGCCTGAACCGATTTGGAAAATTATTTTTGTTTAAAAGGGTAACCTTCCCATGTAGTCCCATTTAAATAAAGGAAATCGGTAGAGCGGTCTCCAATATATCAACATTTGGATTACAATGCATTTACATACCTCGATGACATGATACTGACTACTTTGACTAGCGCGACGTTTGAAGTCGGTTCTTTTAGTTTTTTAAACGATCTTAAATTATTTGTAGAAATACCACATCTGTCCACTCCAGCTAGACTAAATACTATGGTCGGAGGAGTGAGCGCATTTGTCTTTGTCTGCAAATGGACGACAGTAGTGAGAAGCCCTTGGACTAACATAAGACCAAGCCGTCTAACGTAACTGACCCAGTCTTCAGACAAAGCTCCACCAAAATGTACTAGAACAACTCGTCAAACAGTTCTTTTTGACTGGTTTCGAGACGTTATGGTTAATTAATTCTGCAAAAATGTTTCCTATAACTTCTGAACTAGCTCAAGCATATTAGTTCAAGTCTCCTCGGATCATCGATCTGAGATATAGCCTATAATAGAACAATCGCAATGAAGCGTTATCCAGACGTGACGTCACTACCAACAGAGTTCTCGACTGATTAGATAAACTAATTTATAGATTAGATTGGGAGCGGGTGCTGAAATTCAATTCGGAATAAGATTTTTGGGCCTTTTCATCTCGTACAATTTATAAATACCTTTTGACATGTGTCAATGATTATCAAGCAAAATCTCTTGGTGATGAATGCTGCATTGCGCCCCTAATTTGTGATTGAGATAATAAATACTAATTATTTTGAATGGCAATGAACTATTCATTATTCTGTGGCAATGAGTAGATATTTAGACTTTGAACCGGCGTTTGCTTTTTAATTTTGATAGGCTAGCGTTTGACTACTATCTCGCCTGGTGGTAAGCGATGATGTCTTCGAGGATGGTGAAAACGCTAGACGAATGGTCTGACTCTCATTGGCTGTGCTTCCGGAACACAATAAGGTTATGGCGGCAGATTTTCTCCACGATGGTGGGAATCTTATTTCAGTGAATCTGGCGATACATCGATATAATGCTCCTGCCACCTGTCATCAAACCATGAATGCACATAAAAATCCATTGGTGGACGGCTAGAATCTAAACCGGCAACCGCCCGGTTAGAACCCAAGCTATCCTTTACGCCGGGTCGTGCTTATCACTATACTATCAACATCAATATTATAAACGCAAAAGTCAGTTTGTTTATCTGTTTATATGGGACTTCTTCACGGTCAACTGGCTGGACCGATTTGGCTGAAATTTTGCACAGGAATAGTCAGTACTATGGATTATGCTATAGGATACTCTTTAACGCGGGCAAAACCGCGGAGCACAGCACAGTTATATTATTTTTTCAACAACGAACATAGTATTAAGCAAGTAAAGATAGGATAGAAGTATAAAATTTAAGTTTAAGTATACAAACAAGACATTTCGAAAGAATTCTGTTTATGACTCAATTTAGTTCCCACGTGACTCAAATAGACCAACAACTGAGGCGTGTTATGAAGTCTACTCATGCCTGCTTCACGGGACATTTAAATTTATTAACTTCTTTCGAAATAAGATTGATAGTAACAGCATTTTATGATTGCATTGATAGCATTTGCAGATAAGTATTTATGATCGTACAAAACGAAATAACCGACTGCACATGCCGCGATAGTGAAAATATCCACTTGCCATAATCATCTCATCGAGGTATACAAATTTGCTTTGCAAAATATCTCCGAAGATAATTGTCATAGCTCGATAAAATTTTAATGGGGCCAAACGGGAGGCATAATCTCTCGAACAAAACATGTATTTTTCAAATTGGTTAAGATTTGAGGGAGTTCTGAGGTAACAAATATAAAAAAAAGAATAGAAAAAGAAATAAAAAAAGCAGTCGAATTGAGAACCTTCTCCTTTTTTGTGAAGTCTGTTAAAAATATATCTTATCCGTCTCTATATCTAGTCTATAAACTTCGTATGTTCGCATATATAATAGAACTTCGCAAAGAACATTTAAAATTAGAGTCGAAACATCAAACCTGCAAACTTACGAGATATCCGTGATACCAGAGAGGTTTCATTACATTCATAGTTAAGGGTGACATTTTGTAGACAGCCTTGAATTCGCAACAGGATCGCGAGAAGGGGCAATAAAACGAATTGTTTAACTGAAGCAAGTAGCTTTACATCAATATGTGAGCTTTGTTTACTAACAATTACATGTCGCAAATAGGTTTCCCGAGTTCCGGTATGACATCGGACACGTTCGGTGACAGTCAATCCGCCAGACAAGAAGGGTTGGTTCTTTTCATAGGTATTTTTAAATATCATATAGGCTAGCGATATGACAACTATCTCACCTCTTGGTAAGTGACAATGCGGTCGAGGATTGTAGCACGCTAGGCCTAGAACGGCAACTGATTCTCAAAGATAGCTGCCGGAACACATTAGTTAGATATTTGGTGTTTTTTTTTTTTACTGAAGATAAGCAAGCGTTTGACCACTATCTCACCTGATGTTAAGTGAAGATGTGATCGACGATGTAGCACGCTTGCCTAGAAGATACCTGTTCACTCGCGATTTGAACACCCCCGGATTGTACTTCACAGGAAACACAAATTCTGGCAGGGAATTCCATTCCTTTGCTGTGCGTATGATAAATGTTGATGCAAAGCGCTTTGTGCGACAGAATGGAATATCAACCATGTATCGATGGCGTATATCTGTGCGTCTGGTAGTACGGTGGAATTAATTCGTGCAGTTGGTAGGCACACTCCCCGAAATGATATTATTATCAGATATTCTAACTTGAGGGTGGTAGCTGGCCAGGCAGACGCTAGATAGTGTCCTACCACCATGCGGGGGTTGGGGGGTTTCTTAACGATGATTTTTCTTCACCAGAGGGCCACTGTGGAAAGCGCACACAAACTTCAATATAAAAATCTATTGGTGCACGGCGGGGATTGAACTCGGTACCTCTGGCGTCAACGCCGACCATTCCCCACTACACCACTGAGTCCTCAATCTAGAGTCTAAATAGTCTAAAACACTAGTAGTCGTCTCGTCTTACTACACTTCCAAATGAGCACAATTCTACCTTTCATCGAACATACAGCCGACAAATTGACTAGAATGCGCGTTACTTATCCGTCATAAGAAAAAATATCTTGTAATATGTATGGTCGCATAAAACAATCAATGCGATTGTATTTCTTATAAGACATTTCTCATAAGCAAGAAAATATCTTATAATATGCTAAAGGCTCATTTCAGCTCGTGTTGACTACGATCATAACATAATACCAACAATGTTGGCATTCAAAACAACAGTCTAGATTTGTTTTAAACCCGTTGCAGACTAAACACTTTAACCATCAAATCGCCATGGCCCATTGTCCTGGCTCCAAGGCCGGGCTCCATATGACGTCATCAGTGCGTCGCAGACGACACGACGTTGCTGCAGACGTGAAAGGCGAGTGCGTCGACCCCAGTGACATAACCACCATTTTCGGCACTAGAAAGAAACTAACAAATCGGCCAAACGCGAGAAGGTAAGACAACTTTTACACCGTAGTACGAGACTGTAAGCTGCTTTCCTTGCCCGTGGCTGCACTTCTATAAATAACTCAGTATGTAACCGACTGCTTCAAGATTCAAGACAAATTGAATTTTACTTCTTCGTGGCTTGCAGCATCCTGTATATTGACTAATAAAAGTATGCAAGTTTTACTACTTCGTGTGTTTACATTACATAGAATGATAAATATTTGAAAGTAACTCAGTCTCTTTATCCCTGTCTGTTCGGTAAGTTTTTACGAATAAACGATAGGATTTTTCGCGGGTGAGGCCGCGGGGCAATGCAATTCTATGAAATATGTCTGTGAAGGCTTAGACCACAGAGCTATACCTTATAGCTCTTTGGCTTAGACATAGAAGGAAAGAGGTTCAGGAGCCGCGAAAATGGCGTGGAAGGTGAACATTTATTGAGTCAGACCATTCTGCGTGTTTACGATCTTCGACCACATCTTCGCTTAACACCAGGCGAGATAGTGATCGAACGCTGGACTATCAGATATTAAAAATAAATAAATACAAAGTTCTTCAATCAATCTACGGCAAGAATTTAGGAAGGTTTTGTGCAATGTGTACAAAGGGGAAATGGATATAGAATGTCATAGTAACGAAATTTATACAGGAAATCTTGTTTGGATGACGTGTTCGCTTATCAGATAAGGCAGTTACGAGTAGCTACTTTCGGTAATTTAGTCGAGGAAAGTAATTAGTTGACGTCAGGAGGTGGATGACGGAAAGTGATCGACGACGTTAAAGCTGCCATTTTCTTGTAGTGTGAAAAACTGGCTTTTCTCTGACTAAGCACAGTTAAGTACAATTTGAAATATTTGTATTTAAGCTTTCCACTACAAGGATAAATGTCTGTATTTGTTGATAAAATTGACCGTATATTTTACCACTAAACGATGCTTCATAACAAAACGAAGGGTAAGTTTCACGGTTTCCTGACAGCCCTATTAAGAACATATCTTTAAGATTTTTGACAATTTTTATACGGCATCATCTGTTAGATAACTACTCGTATCTGTCACTTTAGTATGAACCGGTGAAAATAGTAAATAGGCCTTTTGTCCACCGACGATGTCACCGGGACGTCAACGAGAACGATATTATGGCGTCGAAGTAGCGATACATACGAGCATATGGCCGCTTGGCCACTGCATGTCTGCTGTCACAATTATTTCACAATTTTTTGGATAAAAATTGTCTGAAGTACTGAAACATGCACTGGGTTGCGGGTGCACGTAATGGTACGGTTGGCAACCCTACATTAATAAGGGGAATTAAACATGTGTTTTAAGTGTGACGTTCGACGTCTAGATGAAAGCTGAATGGCTCAATACCTTTGTTTTTTTTTTGTAAATTCAAAGCGTTATGTTTCTGTTATATCTATATTTTTTGTTGAATATGATCTATTTAATGTTATTTGACGTGTGTAAGTGCAAATTTTTAATTTGCCCATATACTGAATAAATGCTTTGACTTTGACTTTGACTTTGCATGTCCGTCATCGAGCGCCGTCATCCCGGCTGCCGACATTTCGAGTAGATCGGCGTAACCGCTAGAACTCGGCCTGAGATTGTGACGGGCCGATGTGCCAGCATTGGCTGGCAATACAAAACATGTTTTATCTTGTCCACACACTGCCGTCGCACGGCGCGTGTTTTATAGTTTGTTTTATTTCTATGGAAACGCAGCTGCCAGCTGCGTGACAGCATTGACAGCTAGTACAAACTGAACCACCGAGATTGGTCGCGGTGGACAAATGATGGCTGTCACGTATTTTGAACTCTGCCCGAAAAAAAATCGTTATCGGTGACGTCCCGGTGACGGTGGATGCCCAACAAACGCTGTGGAGGTATCAATACCACTAATTGAATGCAACTACAAAATAAAGGAGCATTCATTTCAATGTTACTATACCTTTCAAGGCCGAAGGTTAACGAGATCTGTCCTCAATACGTTATTAGTTGAACGTTGTTACAAAGCAATTACAACTTCATTAATTTATAGATAGATATAAGTAAGGAAAGCAATTAGGAAATACATAACTGTAGCAATCTAATGTACACATTCGAAATAACTCATCGGAATAGCAAGCTGAAGGGGCATTAGGTTAGACGATATCTATCGCAGGACCCACAGCTAAGGTAGAATGATTCTGGCGTGGAGAACGCCAATCAAAAGACTTGCATAGAACATCCTGTAGCAGGTGGAGCAATGGCAAACGCGAAGCGGTGGACAGAGGCTGGCATAAAACAGCCAAAGATTAGGTTCACAGGTGGCTTCTGGGAGAAGCCATGTCCGATAGTGGACTGATGCAGGCTGATTATAATGAATCTGATACGCGTAACGCAGACTGAAAGCAAAATGCTGTGCTCATTTTTACTCCAAACATTTTACGAGCACTTCAGAAATATTCTTACACCAAATCCTATAAGTGTCAAATGTAAAGAAATATAAGATTACTTATTTCATTGTTATTCAAAGATTTCACTTACCCTAAACAAAATCGCAACTTCGCAACATCTGGTGGAAAACTACCTTCCTGGAAATCCACTAGGAATATTCTGGCACGAATATATCCCAAAACTTGGTATAAACACGAACTCAGCAAACTTGATAAACCGAGCGATATTTACGAAGGCTCTCTTAAGGCTTTCTGTAGCCATGTGACGTGACGTGACGTGTACACATGACTAATGGCAATACTAAAACCTTCGATAAGACGTTTTACGGTTCGAGCAATCGGCCACGGAGCCGGTGCACTTCTAAAACAAACCTTAATTGAATTTTGCTAACATGTTTAATTGGTTTTGTTGCAGCTTGAGATATAGTAAGGATTTGGAGATCCGGACCACCGGTACTAGCAATTTATTTTAAGCTGCGGGTAGAATTTAAAGAGGGTGAAATCCATTGTTCTATAAATATTTTAAAATCTATGACATGATGGGAAAGTAAATCGAAATGAGTTCTTAGCTTTGTGTGTATTTATCAGCGCAGTCGCTACTCTACATTGATTGACTTGCCGGAGACTTGTGTTTCCGGGACGGTGCCATCTGGAGGTTTTCAAGTCGCGAGTGAATAGGTATCTTCTAGCCAAGCGTGCTACATCGTCGACCACATCGTCTATTAACATCAGGTGAAATAGTGGCCGTGAGATGAGTGGTCAAGCGCTTTCCTATATAATATAAAAAATAAGAGCAATATCTGCAATCTATTATTTAATTACAAGATAAATGCAAGAGTCTACGACCAAGAATTTCCCATAAGAGTCTCTAAACACAGTCGTCAATTAAAAAACCTACCTACGCATCAAATTTGAAAATGAGATACACAATCGCAAGCACGGACCATCAGGCTGTCCAGCCTGTGATTACTGTACCCATCTACCGAACAAAATCAATTTAACGGCGTCATGACGTAAACCAATCAACCGTCAGATCCCACGCAGTTCATTACTGAACTAGACTTAACGTTCTAGATAGGAAGCATATAGGCTGCCGCAGGATATCTATCGATCCAGAGTTGCAGGTGGAAAGGGGTGCATCGAGCGAGCTGTTCTAAAACACATCGTAACGCTAACGACATTGCGTTCTATTTAATTTAACTTTATAATGATTAACTTAAATGCAAAATATTTGAGATGGACAAGTCGAAGTTCAGCTTACACGAAACTGGACGAATTAATTTCGATATAATCATCAGAATACTTTAAGAGACAGTATCAATATCAAATACTATCAGATCATATTCGTCCTGACATACTGATTCACTAAATTTAGAGACAACGCACAGCCTAATCCGATAAAAGCATTCGTCGAGCTGCATGTAAGTTTTACGTGTGATACGATAAATTATATAGTACAAATACAATGAATAATCTTAACTTCGCGCTCGTACACGAATCTTTGCAGTGTGATATGATATTAGGATTAACTTAAGGTTACCTTTACAAATATAAAATTAGAATTGATGTACGAAGTACAAATATATCGCTGTTGATAACAGAATCGCATCTGCGCTTAAATAAAAGCTGAAGGTTTCCATTAGCTATAAACATTACAGCAATCTCATGAATAACGAATAGATTTCAGAGAGAGAAAATGAAATCCAATTTGAAGAGCCTGTTCAGCAGTTTAATTACACGAAGCCCGTGAAATGGATACCGACCTTGAAGTAAGGCTCTGTTTTCATTGGGTGAACGGGCGGTGTTAGACATATACGGCTTGGGCTAACAATAAAAAGTTACTGGAATACATTGTATGGATATAGAATACTTTATTACTGGTACCTTATTTATTCTATGTTACAGGTTATATTGAATCGAGAATGACACGTTAGGTACTAGAAGAAATGAGTTGACGATTTTTAAGTGGCTTCTTTAGACGCGCTGAACACTTCATTGTGTGAGTTTTGCATGAGAATGAGCCGTCACGCTTTGCAATGCTCGTTCAGGATGGTTCGGATTACGAAGTAACTTAAGTAAACTGTGGCAGTAGGTGGTTATTGGGTGTTCTACTCCAGCCACATCTGTTGATTAAACGATATACCCAACTGCGTTCGCTCCGCTTGCTGCGCTCACTTGTTGCAGTTGGGTATATCGTTTAATCAACAGATGTAGCTGGAGTAGAACACCCAATAACTAAAAATTGATTATCTCTCGCCACTTGTGTTTTAGAACTCAAAGCCTCCGGTGTAATAATTTTGGATTGTCTCTCGCCGTTTGCGATGTCTAAACACAATCGGTTAAGTGATCCATGGTAAGTTTCACTATGGGAGCCCAAGGTCGGATTATCTCCACCGATTGCGATTCCTAACCTACCTGTGTTTTGAGCATATCGTATAGTCAGATAAACCTGTTCTACTACTTCTACTAAAGCCGTAATGACTTTTTGTTGGAATACTTACGATAAATTATCGCGCCCTAACCTACCTGTGTTTTGAGTATATCGTATAGTCAGATAAACCTGTTCTACTACTTCTACTAAAGCCGTAATGACTTTTTGTCGGAATACTTACGATAAATTACCGCGCACTATCCAGTGCGACTTATTACCTTTACCGTGCACCAGTCAGTGCAATTAAGGATAAAAGTATAGTGTGACTGAACCGTACCGCACACTATACTTCAAGATTATAAAGGAAAAGTTTTGGGTTTAGTTAATTAATAACACAATGTCAAATTCTCAGGTTGTTACCAGTATTTTGTTCTGGTCCTAACTGAGAATTTAAAAAAATATAATTTTACTTACATCATCTTACAAACCATAAAACCAAATGAAATGTTCAGTTGTTACTGGTGTTTTTCACTGGTAGTGACTAAAAATTTACTTACTTAAATCTTACAAACTAATTTTGTATGACGAAATATTTATTAGATCAAACAAGATACATTTGTATAATTCCAGAGCGTAGGTGTTCATACTGGAAATCTGAAACAATACAAAAAATATTACAAAATTAAAATCTGCTACCCCTAAAGCACCAACTTTTATATTTTCTGTGCTTTAAAGAAATGTGTGTATATACGTTAATTAAAATTCAAGCGTAGTCACTCACCATTTTCATCTAAAGGATTTTAATTTATTAAATTCATGAAGATCTCATTGTCCCTGCTGCTTGTCGCTCCTGTAAAATAGAAATTGGTACACATTAGTTTAAAACTAAGAATACGCAATTTAATTAACAAAAATCTTTACTCAGAATAAATCAAATTAAACTTGGAAATAACTAAACATTAAATCAGTGTGTAGTTAATATAAACAGCAATCGAAAAATAATCATTTTTATGTAATTTTTTAATATTATTTTCTTTACATAACATGTTCAAAATAATTAGGATCGTTTAAAAAACCGACTTCAAATGCTACTGTATTCAATTTGAGTAGCAAGTTTGCGGTTATTATCGCCATATCTCTGGAGATACTTGATAAATTTACAATGAGACCACTACAAAAGTATAATCTTTGAAATAAATATATAATTAAAAAAATCGGACCACAATTGACAGAGAAAAAAAAAAATATTTTACAGTGAAACATAGAACATCCTCCTTTTTTTTAAAGTCGGTTAATAGGGCTTTTTGTCGTATGAAGACCTATTTTATTTTTTCGATTTCTAGTTATTGAGAAAATCTTTATTATATAATACGACAGAAACTTGGTTTTTAATTTTATTTTCGAATCAACCAAAAAACTTTACGTTGCAAAATATTATACAATAAAAGCTAGGTACTTACTTGTTATTTCCAAAAAGTTACAGAACTACACTCACCGACACCACAGCCGAAACCGTGCACTTATAGAATGAGGTTTTGTTCACACGCTCGATAGTAGGTACAAACGTATCAAGGTAAAATGGTTTGAATTACAATATGTACATCGTAAGCATTTCTTTTAAGGGTTCGCATACACGTTCGTTTTTAACTCTGCGATTGAACTGTTCTGTAGGTACAGATAAATTTTTATACCATTAAGTTTGCACTGTACAGTTAATTGAATGCTATTTTAACCGACACCTAACCGAGGAGTAGGTTCTGAATTCGTCGGAATCTTTTTTTTATGTATGCTTCTCGATTACTCAAAGATGGCTGTACCGATTTAGAATATTTTTTATATTTGTTTGAAAGGACATGCTTTCCAAGTAATTTCATTTAAATTTCATCGAGATCTCATGACATATCTCAAGAGATATGGAGACAAACACATCAAACTTGGCACATGACTAGCGCGACATTTGAAGTTGGTTCTTTTAGTTTATTAACGATTTTAAATTATAATTATTACCATTCAGTTAAACTATCATTCATATGTATAGTCACACTATTTAGTGAAAACGAGCAGTTTAAACTCAAGGTGTGTAGCGGCCTTAGGACAAATTACTTTTTAACCGACTTAACAAAACGAGGACTTAACAGATAGCGTTTGTACGAATTACTTTTTTGTTTATTATATCATAGCTCAATCATTTATGAACTGATTTGTTTTTTTTTTTTTTTTTACTGACTTCACAAAAAGGAGGATGTACTCAATTCGTCTGTATAATTTAATTTTTTTGTCACTTCAGAACCTCATCATTTATTAACTGTGTGTGGATTTGGACAATGTTTTTTTTTTATTTTTTTACCGACTTCAAAAAAAGGAGGAGGTTTCTCATTTCTACCGATATTTTTTATGTTTGTTCGCGGATAACTTCGTCGTTTATGAACCGATTTTGATTATTCTTTTTTTGTTCGAAAGGAGATATTCCAAGTGTAGTACCATGATAATTTTATCGAGGTCTGATGAGTACCTCCAGAGATATTGAGATAAACATCTCAAAATTGGTACTGAAAATGAATAGCGCGGCATTGAAGTCGGTTCGTTTTTAGTTTTTAAACGATATTATTATTAATAGAATATGTTTACAGTGTAGTTCCATTTTAATTTTAACGAGATCCGATAAGAATCTCCAGAGATATGGAGATAGATACCTCAAACTTAGTACTGAAAATGACTTGCGCTGCATGTGAAGTCGGTTTTTTTGTTTTGCAAACGAACTTTAATTATGTAAGAAAGTAAATAGTAATACTTCCCGTGTGGTGTATTGTACAGTTCAAATAATTAGATACCGTCTTATTATCTAAACACATAAAATATGATTGTAATATTTTATGCACTGACTTTTAATTTTTCTATCTTTTAATCTATCGTAGTCGGGTAATGGTGTGAGTTTTTATATTGTCATCCGAGTAGGCGCTATCTTTCTTTGATCCGATTTCAAAGGTGGTGCGACCATTAGCTTCAAATTTGCTTGTTTTGTTAAAGTACGGGTACTTAATATCTTTTGAATTGGAATATTATTTGCTGACACATAAAAAGTATTTGCTATAAAATCGCGTAAAATTAGAAAACTGACATATTCTTCGCTGGTTCATCATCCTCGAGAATCTCGCTGCCTGCCAGACCCTGCCAACCGCCCGCCACCCTGCTCAGCCACCGCCTGCCACCCTGCTCAGCCGCCGCCTGCCACCCTGCTCAGCCGCCGCCTGCCAGACTCCGCCAGCCCGCCTGCCGCCTGACATTGCGCAGCCACGACACTTCGAGAAAACATCTACAGAAATATGTGAGTGAGTATTGTCTTATTACGTGTTTTTTTAAAATCTTTGTTCCATCCATACTCATTTTTTTTTTTTTCTCAGGTCGGACTCTGAATACGAATCTGAAGCAATCGTGGCCACAGCACCGTCGGTGTTGTCGCAGCCTACCAAGAAGCCAAAAGCCTCAAAGCGCAAGATCACCCCCGTCGTTAACGCTGCTGCCCTTGCTAAGCGCGGTCATGCATCATATTCACCATCCTTCACACCACCCGATTTGCAAGAGCCGGAATTTTCGTGGTACGTATATATATATATATATATATATATCTGATAGGTTATCGTTTTTATCGCTTGGTGGTAACTACTACTAGGTACCGATGCAGGGCCCCAACCGTACTATAATTAACGTATATACGATAATTTAGGCCTCCGTATTATGTACGCAAATACACGATAAATTCCATACACCACAAAGTTTGAGAATTACGCTCATATTCAATAAAAAATTGAGCATATACTATTGTTTATTGGTCACAGCGCCAGCTTATTTCTTCATTTCAAAACGTTGGTACGCTTATAAAATCTGTGTACTGTGGTCTGTCTTCTCAGCCCGTCTGTCTGTATGGAGTTAAATATACATTGATTCTGTTCTGTATACACAAACAAAGTGTAATAAAAATTATCGTTTTATATGATTTTTTAATGTATTTTAAGCCATTATACTGAGTGTACGATAATCTTGTTTCAAAAACGTTAAAATACGATAATTTCACGGCCCTGGTACGATAATTTCCTCGCTTCAGGTTGGGATCCCTGTACCGATGATGATAATAATTATTTAACAATAATGTATATTGTATGGAGTGAGCAACTTTAAATTATTATTTAACTCTGAATCTAATTATGATGATAAAAGTTCCTAAATATTATCATAACAGTATTTCATCATATTTTATTTTCTTTATTTTACAGGTCTAAAAAACGCAAGTCAGACATCTTTTCGATTCTGAAAGGGGAAGAAAGCGTTGCTGCATCTAACGCATCACAAAGCGCCGGAGGCAACGTATCGACTTCTTCTTTCACGACGAGGGTTTCCGGAGGGCAGAGCCGACGCACCGCAATAGTCTCCGAAGGCGACTTTTACGTTGAGGTGAAGCTTTACAACGTCGTCGACGTTCAAAATACGCCTCCTCAAGAACGCTATAAAAAAGCGTTGACGAGTGTAAAGCTGCGTCTCAACGAACAAACTAAGGAGTGGGAAATTTTACAAGAGTTTCTCATTACGGTGTTTAAATTATTTAAAGATTCTAAACCAACAAAATATAGTGATAAGATTAATTTTAAATAAACAAAACGTGTGCATAGGTTTATTATGGTTTTTATTTTATTAAATTAAGTTAGGTTCATAAAGGTAGATAGAATTATTATAGTATGTTTTGATATATGTAGTGTAGGTAGACTATATTAAACTTTCAAAGTAAAATTTTTAATTAATTTGAAATAAAAAAGAAAATTAAAAGCGTATAATATTATAATACTGACTTCAAAAAATAGGTAACTTTCTATGTAGGTAGGTACTTAAATTAATAATTATATCTAGCAGGTAAACAAGCAAGTAGCTTCTACAATGCCATTCTGTTCAGTTTGTAACACATCTATAAGCGGTAGGCGCTGGACAGGTCATTTGCGAAGTAATACACATAAACAAAACGTTTTAACTGTACCGCATATCGATGTGGAAGGCGTAGATATTGTAGCGACAGCATTTCAGAACCGAATAATATCTTACAGGATTGCTGCGCAATACGCAAATGAACATTCTATTGATGTATTTTTAGATTCAATACGAAACAAAGTCAAACTCATTTTAGATGAATGCATAAAAAAACATATTTGTGTCAAAGTCAACTTCGAAATATTCTCAAAGTTTTTACTTTTCAAAAATAATGAACAAGAAACTAAATCGTTTATGACAAAAAATATCCCTGTTTATGGAAATTATAATTTTGAGCATTTATATTTAAATGTAATCAATACAATACGCACAAAAATTGACCAATTCGAAGAGCAAGATTCGGGTTGGACTTTTCTTAATTGTATGCATATTGAGGTTAATGTTAATAAATATCAACCACTTCGCGGCTCCACGTATATTGAACTACCAATATTCATCAAGAAAAAGAAAGCATGTTTAAATATTCAAAACAACGATAAACACTGTTTTCTGTGGAGCGTGGTTGCAGCCCTCTATCCAACTAAAAACCATCCTGAAAGGGTTTCGTCATATGTACATTTTCGCAATGTACTAAACACTGAAAACATTTCGTTTCCCATGACTTTATCTGATGTTAAAATATTCGAAGAAAACAATCCAAACCTAAGTTTTATCATTTTTGGCTTAAAAAATAACAAGACTGTTGTAGGCCCGCTTTATAAATCAGAAAGCCATGAAAATAAAAAAACGATTCACCTTCTTTGGATAGAAAACAACACAACATCTCACTATTGTCTCATAAAGAATTTATCGAGACTGGTGAGAAGTCAAATAACGAAGCATAAAGGACAGATCTATTTTTGTGACACTTGTTTGTTGTTTTTTAAAACGGTTGAGGATGTAGAAAGTCATACCTGTAACGGAATTGTCACTGTCCTACCGGAAAAAGGGTCAGTAATTAAATTCAAGAATTTCGAACGCAAACAAGACATTCCTTTTGTAATTTATGCTGACTTTGAAACTATGCTAGAAGATGTAAGCAAAAGTGAATCAGATCCTCAAAGTTCTTATACGCGCACTACACAAAAGCATACACCTATCGCATTTGCTTACAATGTGATTAATTCTCTTGACCCTTCTTACAATAAATTCGTAATCTTTAGAGGTCCTCATTGTGTAGAAAAATTTGTTAGCTCTCTTTACAAAGATGTTCGGGATATCCATGCAGTGTTATCACAAAACGTTCCCATAATTTTTAATGCAAACGATGCAATTGATTTTAGGAATGCAGTTCGATGTCATATTTGTGAGAGTTTTCTATTCGGAGATAAGGTCAGAGACCATTGTCACCTTACTGGACAGTATCGGGGTGCAGCTCATAGCTTATGTAATTTACAGTACAAAGTTCCAAAGTTTGTGCCAATTTTTTTCCACAATTTAGCAGGGTATGATTGTCACTTGTTTATAAAAACACTTGGTGAAGCGCCTGGACCAATAAAAATAATTCCTAAAACGAAAGAAAATTATATCTCTTTCACAAAATTCATTCCAATATCAAGAGACGAGTTTGTTCAGTTAAGATTTGTAGATTCGTTTAAATTTTTAGGAACCAGTCTAGAAAAATTGGTTAAAACCATGAAAACTCATGAGTTTACTCATTTAAGGAATATTTACCCAAATGAAAATGAGTTTTCCCTTCTAACTCGTAAAGGCGTTTACCCTTACGAGTACATGAACGCATGGGAACGTTACAACGAGCCATTTCTGCCAAGCAAAGAAAGTTTTTATAGCTCTCTCAACAATGAGCACATATCAAATAAAGATTATGAGCACGCACAGTCAGTTTGGACCCAATTTGAAATTCGGAACCTAGGCGAATATACCGATTTGTATTTAAAAAGTGATGTGTTGTTGTTAACAGATATATTTGAAAACTTTAGAAAAACTTGCAAACATTACTACAACTTGGACCCTGCATTCTATGTTACAGCACCGAGTTTATCATTCGATGCTATGCTTTATAAAACAGGCATTGAGTTAGAACTAATAGATGACTTTGCTATAGTAGATATGTTACAGACAGGCATACGAGGAGGTGTGGTAATGGCAGCACATAGGCATGCCAAAGCAAACAACGAATTTATTTTCGACCATGATCCGTTGATGCCAGAATCATTCATAGTCTATATAGACTGCAATAATCTTTATGGATACAGCATGTGTCAAACATTGCCCTTGTCAAACTTTAGGTTTCTTGATCAATCAGAAGTTAATAAACTAGATGTAAATAATGTATCTGATGATGCAGAGTTCGGCTTCATTCTAGAAGTCGATCTCATTTATCCAAAAAAATTACATTGGGAACATAATGATTTACCGTTTTGCCCCGAAAAAGATATTCCACCGGGTGGAAAAAATGAAAAGTTAATTCCAAATCTTTATGACAAATTTAATTATGTTATACATTATGTACATTTAAAAACCTGTTTAAGACATGGTTTGATCTTGAGACGAGTACATCGTGCTATAACGTTTCGACAGAGTGCATATTTAAAACAATACATCGATCTTAATACAAATTTGCGTCAAAAAGCAACGTCAACTTTTGAGCAAGACTTTTTCAAATTGCTCAATAACAGTGTTTTTGGTAAAACGTTAGAAAACAACCGCAAGAAGGTCCATGTTGAGTTGATAAATCAATGGAATGATCAAAACAATAGAACTAAAAAAAGAAATAACGCAGAAAAATTAATCGCGAGTCCAAACTTTCACAGTGCTTCAGTTTTTACGGAAAGTTTGGTTGCGATTCAATTAAAGCCTAATCGTATAGTATTAGATAAGCCACTGTATATCGGATTTACAGTTTTGGAATTATCAAAATCACATATGTATGATTTTCACTATTCTATATTTAAACCATTTTACAGGGACCGCTTGACGATGTGTTATACTGATACAGACAGCTTTATTTATCACATCCAAACCAAAAATTTTTATCAAGATGTGAAAAATACGTTTTTGGAGTATTTTGATACCAGTAACTTTTCTGTTGATAATTATCACAAATTACCAATAATTAACAAAAAAGTACCAGGACTTTTCAAAGATGAAATGGGTGGAAAAATAATCACTGAATATGTAGGATTACGCTCTAAATTATATTGTATAAAAAATACTGACACTGAAATTAAAAAGGCTAAGGGAGTAAAATCATGTGTTGTTCGAGATCTTAGTATCTTAGATTATACAAACACATTGCTTACATCAAATACACTACGCAAGAAAAACATATTGTTTAAAAGTATAAAACATGAAATATTTACACGTTCTGTAAACAAAATTGCGCTTTCTAGTAGCGACGATAAACGATTTATTTCGCAAGATAAAAAATCAAGCAGAGCTTGGGGTCATATTTCAATTCTTGGGGTCTAATCTAATGAAAGTAGCTTAAGATTATCTGTAAGATGAAATAAATATGTAATATAATAATAATAATAATAATGTTATAATAATGTAAAGTGAACCTTAAGTAAGAATATAGTGAATAAACGAATTTCATTTAGAATACTTGTTGTTTTTATTTTATTTTAAGAGCCTTAACATCTAGCTTAAGTTAATAATGCAAAATCAATTTAATGTTTGTGAAAAATTTTGTGTAAGCTATTCCTGTAATCTACGTAGATACTTCAAATTCACTAACGCAGCATAAACTTTTAACACCGACGCAGGTGCACTGACATGTCACTACATGATTTTGCACATTCGACAAACATTGAATAAAATTCATCATGCCCTGCTCATTATAGCCTGTTCGAGCGTCGTAGTTAACACACATATTCACATACTTTCAAGTCGACTTAAGACGTAAGTTTTGAACTTTTATTCCTTTATTTCTATTTACTCGATATTATCCATAAAAATGACCCTAATAGTTTTCTATTTTGTTTCAGATTATGACAGACATTGTAATAAATAATAACAGTGAGACTCAAGATGGACTTTTTGGAATTAATACCCAAGACCTTCTTTTCCACTGTGCGCAGAATCCGTTAGAAGGCTTTGACGAAATTTTTCCAATCACTAATCAGAAGAAATCGTCTCCAAAACGTCCAAAACGGAAGACAAAGAAGACACCTGGTGAAACTAAAAATCTTCGCAATAGTATGCGGCGATCATCATTTGTTTTAAACCGTGAAGCATACAAAGGGAGACGTTTGATTCAGATCAAAATAATAGACATTAGTGGTGATAACAGTGACACTGAAAGTGATGTTGTAATATCGGCTCAATATATAGTAAAAGATTTTACGGACAGAATATTAGATCAAACCGAAAGAGTGATTAAAAATATATCTGAAAATATAATAAGTGATTCTGACTGATGAGACGCATAATTGAATAACATTATTTTTAAATAGATCAGTTAAATTAAATTAGAAGTGATTCTTAAGATGTTTAATCAAATCAGTAAGTAGTATCTCCCTGAATGCATTGTACTATTTAATTCATTAAATTTAAGATATGTTTTAATTTTCGATATTATATTAAAAACCTATTCAAATATCTGCTGTATTTTAATTCCTAAATACTCACCACTTTAATTCTTTAAAATATAATTTGGTAGAATAAAACAACAACCAGTTTAGGCAATAATTATTTTATTTTATTTAAAACATTAAATTAAATTCTTAGCTTACATTGAATAAATGTATATTATTATTATCATACCACTTTTTTAAGCACAATACATTTTTTAATGCACACATTTTCGTGTGTTGTACACAATTTAAATTTATATTAGGTTTTTCATAGTCGTGATATAATTTTAAAAAATTAGGACATCCTTTTTCTCCCACATCTATTATTTCACAGTTCTCACAAAGGCCTTTGATCCACATAACTTTCTCAGTTCCTTTTGTTAACACTTTTTTATTATTCAAATATGGTATTATAATTCTTTTGAATTCCCTGTAGTCAATGTGGCCTTCACTCCAGAAATATCCTCGATTTGCTTCTATCCACCGCACTTGTTTCTTTTCTTCGATCGATAAGTTTTTAAATGGATAGGGGGGCTTGACAAGAAAGGTTTGGGTATTTTCTTCGTTTAAAATAGACAATTCTTTTATAATAAAATTATTTTGTGTATCTTTGAATCCTTGTACATCCACGAATATATATTTTATTCTGCAAGGATTCATATTTTAAGATATTTTTTTTACTATATTACTCAACGGTCTGTACTCGATGATGGAATCGTTTAAAATAAGACAATATGCAGCTGTCTGATCAGGTATTTCTGAATGACATTCAAGTTCCACACGTACGCTAACTACAGGACCTGACTTAAGGTTTTCGCTTTGTCTAGAGCAATCGATTACAAACAGCGGTGCTTTTTCTTTGAATTCAGAAGTACTTAGCAGTGGTTCACTTCTGCGTCCATAATAAGATGTCTGAAACCTGACATATTGCTCATACAATAATGAATATTTATGATCATCAAGACTAATATTCAAGTTTTCATATGGAAAATAGTTAGAGTTAAGATATACTTTGACATCTCTTAAATAACAAGGGTCGAATTTTGATATATCGCGATCAGCTAAATTTTTTCTATTTGTTTGTAAGCCTATGATTACATATCTTGGCTTTTCAATCTGTGAGGACGTTTTAATTGACCAAGTATGCTTAGTTGTTTTAGGTAATAAGGGATACTCATATAAATCCCAATTTCTAAAAGCCAAATATAGAGAACGATCCTTTTCCAATAACTTTAGTAAATTAACTTTTTCTTTATCTGATACCTTGACGTGTGGAACGCGCCAAACTAACTTATTTATTATTATATCTTCAAGAACCTCACCAGATGGAACTTTCAAAGAATTCAAATTTGTATTACTGCGTAATAATATCAGTTCATGTTTACAATTCATAATTATTTTCTTATAATCTTCAGCAAAGCCCAAAATATTACTAAGAGGTATTGAGGCAGAAAAACTATTTCCATGGGTTGTTTTTGTTCCATTTATATCCCAACCCCAAGCTTTTGCTATCTTAGCTTCATTTTCATTAAATGATACTAAACTCTTCATTGTTGTAGTCATTCCAGCATTTTTGATTCTATCTATTTCAACTCCATTTAGTTCATAACGAATATCTTGAAAAAGAAACAGTAATGGATTGTTTGTGAATTCCACAGCAGTAACTTTTAGTTTTGTATCCTTCTTTATGATGTTTACTGTTCCTTCTAAATAAAGGGTACTTGCTGATGGTAGTATGTATAAATCCTGCTGATTGATAGGTATGCGGATTTCATCATTCCTGTTAAAACTTGTTACGTAAGGTTTATATGAATGATATTCGATACCGTCTATGGTGTTATCGTATGCTGGTGAACTTGTTATATCCAAAATGTTCATTTTAATAGACCAATTAATTTCAGGAACTTTTTATTTTCCCTGGTCAATTTAATTTTTTTCTTAGTTGTTCCTTTTCGGATTGTTCGATGAGTACTGATGTGTTTCATTATTGAATTACTACTTTTATTGAAGTCGATCATCTTTTCCTGATATGCAAATATAATTGAACTTCTTCACCGCGTAGATTTATTAAATTATTATTAATATCTAATAATCTAATATTAATAGTGCTGACGTCAATTTGATTGACAGGAAAATAAATTATATTCTTTGGCACTTCTATTATTCGGTATCCTGGAGGCACGTTAGGAGCAAATTCATAAAGAATATGGCTTGGTTTTCCATTAATATATGATCCGCTCACTATATCACATTCGACTCTTACCACTGTTGTCGATAAAATGTTAACTGGGAGTTGCGACTCGTGTATTATATTGGCTTTAAGAGTTTTATTACCAAATCCTAGTAAAGTTCCTGGAGAATTAGCTTTTTCAAAATGGATATCTTTAGAGCAGAAGATAAACGATTTCAACGTGTTATTATTGCAAAATAAATTAAAAGCGACTCCTTTTTTTACGTTTGACTTTAGATAATCAGAAATATCTTGCAGTTCATAAGTGCCTTCTGGTATGTCTACGACTTCGTTATTGTCATAATAATATTTATTGTTTCTGTTATCAATGTTAGGTATTGAATTGAATGTTGAGAAATATAACAGAGCACACTCGTATTCATCATCAAATTGTAAAGCTGGATAATAGGTAGTGGATAAAATAGAGGTGTTGCCTGTTATTGACAGCGTGAAAGACATTTTAGAAATGATGGTAATAAAAACACGTTTATAAATATATAGTCACAATACTTTATTAGAACATTTTATACAAATAGTATTAGCATAACATTTTTTCCAAAATTCACTTAGGAACTTTAAACATAAATGACCACAATTAGATGTATTAAAACGTTGATATCTACAATAATTGTATGTTATATTAAATTTTAAATATCTTAGTAACTCAATTGGTGGCTTTAAATCACCAAAGCTATCAAAATACTCACAATAGTTAAAATGTTTTACATAGGCTACCCAATGGGTTCCTTCATTCTCTGAGCTATCTAAATTAACAATCGCACACTCAATGTCCTTAGGCTTTGGCGGCAATTCATTTCTCATGAAAACACCTCTAAAGTAAGGTATGTGTTTAGTAGCATACTCTAATATGTCTATATCAGTGAGAGCACGCTTGGGTAACCTTTCTATTAGTTTTTTGAACTATTTACAAAAAGACCATTGCCTTTTTTATATGGTTTTATATATAAGCCTTTTCCTAAGGCGATACTTTCCATCGTTTTATTATGACGTTGGGCTTCTTCCAAATTCTTTTTAGCTGCTTTATGATCATTTACAGCTTTAGTAATACCTGCTGCACCTCCAACCAATGCACCTAGAGCAGACAGTCCTGCGAATATTGGTATAAGTGGTAAAATACCACCTGTTTTTGGTAACGGTATTACACGAGGCAGACACACTCCTTTTTTATTTTTTATCAGTTTTTTCGCAGCTGAATATGCAGCTTTAATAGCTCTAGAATTGCTTTTTGGTTTTAATTTTTTCAGTCGTTTATGTATTGTAGAGACGATCGATTTAAATGTTCTCACGCCAGCACCATGCTTCATTTTGGTTTTCATCACTTTGCTCACAAGCCACGAAGACAGTTTTTCTCCTCTTCCTGCATTTTTCGATTTCATCCGTTGCTTTGCCATATTTAATAATTCTAAATCAGCTCTGTGTCGATCTTCCAATTTATTTGAATTATCGTATGCTATATCGTGTCTCATGCAAGCATTATCAAGCTCATTAACTCCTTGATCACCCCTCAATAATCGTTTTCTTAATCTGGTACCAGGTCCACAGTAATTGTACCCAGGTAAATGCAATTCAAATGGTAAGTTATTTATGATGCTGTTAACGAGTCCACCACCGTGCATAGCTGAGTTATAAATGAGATAAAATATCTAAATTGACTTAATTTTATATACTTAGGTATGTAACTCTATAGAAAAGATAATCATACAATTGCTCGTTTTTCAATCCAACTGTTTTCAGTACTAGGTAGACCTAACCACTTTACGAATAATTTATTACCTTTTTTTCTTATAACCTTTTCAATTAGATACACATTAGGACACTTAGTTTTTTGAAGTTCTTGTTCATAAAAACTTCCTAAAATTGGTTGATAGTGTAGATCTTCTATGGAATAAGTGATAGGTTTAGAACCATGAACTTTTTTAATCAAAAACAATTCCGTAGACCAGTTTGGGGTGTATCCTTTTTCAAAGTTACCTTTATATTTACTTATACGAACATGGTCACCAACTTCTAATTTTCTGGTCTTTGACAGACAATTAATTTCCTGTGATTTGATTATATTTCTCAATACTTCACTTTGGTTTGATTGGTTAACATCGTTTGGTTTATATTTTATTGTTCGATGTATTGTGTTATTGTATGTTGCCATAACACTTTCTAAAAGCTTTCCAATCCATTTATAACTACCATTCAAACTAAATTTTTTATACAACTTGTTCTTGAGAGTTTTGATTAGTCTTTCTACTATAGAAGCCTTTTTTATGGAATATGTAGAGTAATGATTAATTTTATTTTTTAGCATAACTTTTTTAAATTCATCGTTATAAAATTCTGTGCCCATGTCAGTTTGTAAGTTAACTGGCTTTCGATAATTTTTAAATAATAGCGAACTAAATGCATTTGCTATTTCGGATTTAGTCTTCGTTTTAACAGGGATAGCCCAGGAAAATTTAGAAAAACAATCTATTACAACAAAAATATACCTATATCCATTATTACAACTTTTTATATTTTGAAAATCCATAAGATCAGCTTGCCATAAATCATCAATTCCTCTTAATATTACAGATCGTCGAACAAAGTTTTTACGAGCTGTTTTATGAATTTCATTTACTATTTGTAGCTTACTCATTTCTTTGATTTAATGATTTGGTCTAATTCAGCCTTTGTATAATAATCTGCTTTTAAATTCTCAATGCCTTTTTTAACATCTGCTTTTAAATCGTTGAATATTATATCGACTTCTTGCTTTTTTACAAACAATTGAGATTGGCTGTCTACGTATTCCTTGTTCACAGCATCGGTATTTTTCAATGGAATTGTAATCCCAGTCAACCTTGTATTTTGTAAATCGAACTCTCCGGTTTCAGTTCGCATCAAGACTTTATCAAAATTTTCTAAAAAGTCTGGTAAACGCAATCGTTTATGAATATGATGTCCAAACTTATCCATTATTGTGAACTGATGGGTGTTGTTGACAAAGATCAAATGATACTATTTTTAGAAATGTATGCTATTTATTAAGGTATAATGTTGCTTTCGCGCAGTTCTTCTATAATAGATATTATTTCATTATCTAACCCAGTGTTACCAGCATCTTTTGAAGCAATCAATAGTTTTAATCTTTCAACCAGTTCATTAGGATTGTCCCAGTAAACGTAGTCAACATTTTTCTTCCACTGTTTCAACAGAGGTAGTCCTTTTCCTTGATGAAGTAAATCAGGTTGACTACTGTCAGTGCTCGCTGAAACTTTACGCAACTTAAATAGCGGTTTTATTATATTCAAGTATTTTCGACCTCTGTTACTTCTGATTGGTTTATTTGGATCGAATTCTCTTCGGTGCACATTTGTTTCTAGTAACATTATTTTATAATGTCTCAAATCTTCATCAGTTATTGCAGATATATTAGGTACTTTTTTAAACAGAAGTTCCTTTATACCAGGAGTATATTTGTACTTGTTTGCACCAACTTGAATATAATCATCAAAAAGAGTTACACGCGAAGATCCCATCATGTGTTTACCTCGTTCATTTCTCACGCCAAACGGAACATCTTGTAAAGTTTTGGAAGACATGGACCACGAAGAAATTTCTTGATCACTTGAACCTGATTGCACTGATTTAAATGATTCCTCATTTTCTTCATTATCAGATTTTTCTGAATTCTCATAGCTTTCATCTGAATCATTAGAGTCTCTTGGACTAAATACGTCGAACTCGATGTTAGAATCTCTCTTAAGAGTTTTGTCCTTGTCTAATGGACTTGAAGTTTCAAATTGTACTCCTTTAGTTTGGGAACACGTTTTAGATTTTTCCACCATTTCATTAAGAGGACTTGTAATTGGTTTAAAAACAGATTCCAAAATACTATTGTTTTCCATTTCAATATCTCGCATCTTTTTAACCTTATTTTTAACAGCTGCCGCAGCCTTTACAATTTGTCTCTTTAGATTTTTTTCCATATCTTTAAATTGAATTTCAATTGATTGAACTATTGTCAGTGTTCTCACGAAAGTGATAACATGTGTTTTTACTTCAGCTATTTATAGTAGGCTAGCAATAGAGTGTAATCAGAAATACAATCGTGTTATATTGGCGAATACTCGCCTACAAATTGGACACTTATTACCAATGGAAAAAGCACACTTTGCACAAGCCGCAGCATGACCACAAGGTAAAAAACAAGTGTTAAGCTCTTCTTCTAAACAAATTTTACAGATTATTGAAGATGATGTATTTACTATCAAAGGTAGATCATCCAGTGGAGTCTGTTGGCAATTTTTTTTAATTTCTTCGTATACATAATTTTTCATGCTCTTAACGTAGTCTTTTCCTTTCATTACTAAAACATACGGACATGACTGGAACCAGCGCGCATGCTCTACCCATGGTTGATCTTCAGAGTTCCAGTCTTTAAGCCTTCCATCGCAGTAAAAACAAATAACTCTGTCGTCACAGCCTGCATAAAAAAATCCTGCTTCAGCCATTTCTTGTGGTTTTTGTGTTAATCCTCGAGGCCAGGTATCGAAACTTCTTAAACGTTTGTATACAGTGGAGTATATACGGTTCACAGGATTATTAAACATGATTTCTATATTTAATTATTAAGTTTACTGCTATTAGCTGTTTACTTTTCAACACCTCGACAAGCATTGACATATTTACGACATACATACTAATGAAACACAACAAACGTATCGAATTTCTTTCGGTAACATCCTTTGTTTTTTTCACAATCCTTGTTAATCACTACATAACTGTAGGGTTCTTTCCATATATTTGCACACATTTCTCTAAATTCCTGCCACGTCATATCTGTATTGACGTGTTCATCATAAATATGTCTCATATTTATATCATCTTGCTTAAAGAGAACAATTAAATTTGCATTATCTCTCACTAACTGTTTTGGTATTTTGCTATAAGTCTGATTTAGATAAAAACAGTCTATATATTTATGTCTTCCCATTGCAAAATAGTCGCGCATATTATTTTGATTCTCACACGCTACGTCATCGAATATAATTATTGAGTTACATTTTGCTGCCTCTGGAGTAAGAACTTCTTCATTTTCATGATACTTAGAAAAAGTAACACCAGGAACCATTCGTAATACCTGTTCCAAATACATGTATCTCGGTTGATAAAGAGTTTTTGAATAAACATAAACATTTTTAAATTGCAAACCATTTTCATGTAAGATGAGTCCGATAGCCAAATTAGTTTTTCCACAGTTCGACGGGCCACATATTATACATCGTATTGTATTTGGTAAAAGCTTTCCATGACGAAAACTGCGTTTTTCAGAATTAATATTTATATTTTCGAATTTTAATGATATTGGCTGCTTAACGAACTTCATTGCAAGAGCGCTTTTCGCAGAATGATAAGTAATGTTTAGTAACCACATTAATAAACATTATAATTTTCACCGGAGGCTTTGAGAGTTCTAAAACATGTTGATCAAAATTATTACACCGGAAGCTTTGAGAGTTCTAAAACACAAGTGGCGAGAGATAATCAATTTTTAGTTATTGGGTGTTCTACTCCAGCCACATCTGTTGATTAAACGATATACCCAACTGCAACAAGTGAGCGCAGCAAGCGGAGCGAACGCAGTTGGGTATATCGTTTAATCAACAGATGTGGCTGGAGTAGAACACCCAATAACCACCTACTTGTGGCTCTGATAAGTTGGCTCGAGTAAGTTCCTAACAGATCTGATAAGATGGCGTTTCACCGATAAAAATTAAAATTCGCGTGTTTCATTTTTCACTTTTGACGCGCAGTGTAGGACTGCGCGTCAAAAGTGAAAACTGCCTAACTAACTAAAAACTGGCTGACTAACAGAATTTTTTCAAAGTTTATGGACTGACAAGCACGACGCTCGCCTTATAGTAAGCTATTTTTAGGGTTCCGTACCCAAAGGGTAAAACGGGACCCTATTACTAAGACTCCGCTGTCCGTCTGTCTGTCTGTCTATCTGTCTGTCTGTCCGTCTGTCACCAGGCTGTATCTCATAAACCGTGATAGTTACAGTTGAAATTTTCACACATGATGTATTTCTGTTGCCGCTATAACAACAACTACTAAAAACAGAATAAAGTTAAAAATAATAGATGGTCCCCATACAAGAAACGTGTTTTTTCGGCATTTCACGCCATCTATGAACGCTTAGTAAAGTAAAAGTCCCACAGATGGCGTTATATGAAATGTCGATCCCTAACTCCTTTGTTAGATGGCGTTATAAGAAATAAAATGTTTATTAATTATTATTTTTTGCTGGCGAAAAATGATTGTGGTATTTTTTGCTCGATCTTATAAAATACTGTAGTGTGGTACGGAACCCTACTAGTGCGAATCTTGCACTTGCACTTGGCCAGTTTATTTTATAACTGACTGAACAATCGTTTGGCTGCAATATCACGATGCAACCGATGGTGTAGCACGTTTGCTCAGTAGTTACCTATTAATCCTTGATTTCATTTGTCCATTTTCATGTTAAATCCTGGTTGGTATGACATAAAATGTAGCACGCAAATTTGTCAGAATATTGGTCCAGTGAGTTTCGGCTGTTACCTTGAGACATCTAGATGTCAAATCTCATATACCCCGTTTATACTTTACTGGACACAGCCATTTAACCCGAAAATTATTTTCCATTACACGGCTGAATAAGCAGCCAAGCCAGGCCAGGATCAACATAAGTAGGTAAGTACCTACTTTAGAAGGTCAGGTACCTACACTACAAAACGTGAAATCTCTGCGGTAGGTAAAATTTATTTGCATTAAAAATAGTACTAAACACACTAAATGCCGTCACTAGAAGCCTTATTATCCGACTTCACAAAAAATGAGGAGGTTCTCGATTCGACTGTATTTTTTATTTTATTTAATGTTTGTTTATACCTCGGAACTCCGTCAAATCTTACCGATTTGAAAAATTATTTTTTTGTTTGAGAGATTATGTCTCCCGTTTGGTTCCATTAAAATCGAGATCTAATAATAATAGCCGGAGATATGGAGATAAACAATACAAACAAATTTGGTACCTTGACGACATGATTATGACTAGTGAATATATTCACTATCGCGGCATCTGAAGTCGGCTTTTTTCGTTTAGTAAACGATCTTAAATTATTTTATACGAAGCCTTTAGAAGACTTCTCCAGCCAATTAGAATTCGATTCGTTTGTATAGGCGGCAGCCGGCATAAGCTTTGTGAGGTGAGCGTAAAATGCTCGTAATAAAATTGTCGAAGTATAAAAAGCTTCATAAAAGACCCTTGGTGCTCATGCAAATATTACGTGATTAACTCTATCGCTTTAGGGCACGTATGTAAATCACGCGAATTCACATATGTACAGGCGTTTGGGAAAACGCACCACTCGCAAATGTAAGGCTGAAACGTGCGTGCAATAAATGTTTAAATAACAGGGGTTTGCCTTCATATTTTTAGCGTAATCTGTGCAAAAAGAGAACCGTCGTAGAAATTGAGGCCACGCCTGTTGATGGTTCCAATTTACTGTTTTTATTGCGTTGACAACATTGCTCTGTCATTGCCAATACGACTAAAAACTGGTCAAGTGCAAGTCGGACTCGCACTCGTAGGGTTCCGTAACACAGTAGAGTATTCTATACCTGTGATTTCTCGCAACTACAAAAATATATAGTATTATTATTATATAGTTTTAATCCTTATCCAAATAATTACGTTATTTAGCTTGGCCACATATTATAGATTAAAATTGTCCTTTATAGTATACTAGAAGTGCCCCGCGGTTTCGCCCGCGTTAAAGACTTCGTTTATTTACTTAAAAATTTTATTTTGTAAAAACCTTTCTATCATAAAAAACATCAAAGAAGTAAAAGCCAAATCGGTTCAAACTTTGAACACCCGTTTCATCCCCTTGAAGAGTGAATTTTGAAAAATCCTTTCTTAAAATATTTTATTAATTTTGCGACGCGTGTATGTGAAATTCGTGATATCTTTAAGAGTTTTCATTTAAAGTATATACTGTAGGGGACAATTTAATCTATAATATGTGGCCAAGCTAATTAGCGTAATTATTTGGATAAGGATTTATACTGTATACTTGAAAATAGCCTTGGAAGTTATGTAATATTTTTTAACAAAAATTTTAAGATGAAAATGGTTACTTTGAGTCAACCTTAAGAGATAGACATATGCTGTCGCGGACTTTTTTGTAGGTCTTATTAAGTTGTACAACTCTTCCATAGAAAATATTCTTCTATCTATTTTCAATTGAGCAGCGCTCGTAAGAAACGTGTTTTTTCGACCGTTTTTTTGCCGACTTAGGTTGCAAATTAGGTCTCCACGAATGTACCTTTGATTTAAACGGGATAATATATAGCCTATTTTCATTCCTGAAGTCCATTCTATGTATTAGTGAAAGAATTTTTTTAAATCGGTTCAGTATTTATTGAGCCAAATCATTACAAACATACAAAAATACAAATGTTCTCTCTTTATAATATTAGTATAGATAATTCAAATGAAAACTCGAGAAGATATCACGAATTTCACATACACGCATCGCAAAATTAATAAAATATTTGCAGTGAAACCACAGATTAGGTCATAGTTACTACGAAAATATTATTATAAGCTTAGCTATGCTGTAGATCCCCACCGATCACAATCAATTTAAGTCAATATAGTATAATAATATGATCTATCGTATAAAATAATCTATTGTATAAAATAATATTCATCTATATATATAATATTTTAAACCACCCCGACTGATCTATATATAATCTTTTCATTAAAAGCATTCCAATGACTCTAAACACGACATTTAAAATCTGAGCTGTAAGTTGGTGAGGATTTGAGTATTCTGTAGAGTCCAGGAGATGTCCCAGCATCAGGTCAATGCTTCCATGTTCTTACAATATCGTTGAAGAAGAAGATTTTCGAATTGATCAGACCTATGAAAGTTGATTTCATAGCGCAATTAACTAGAAAAAAGCTCATAGTTTTATAACGATTGAACGAATTTTCATGAATCAAAGCTAAGAAAACTCTCGAAGAAGACATCTATCAAACAAAAAAAAAACTATCAATAATAAAAACAAAATCGGTTCATCCGGTTAGGTGCTAAGATGCTACAGACAGACACATAGATACACACGTTAAACGTATATTAGCCCTACATTTTGCGTCGGGGAACGCGATCTACTTCTATCTACTTTTTGGTAGATTTAATGATCCCACTACCACTGTACGAAAACTCATGATTCATGAATACACATAAAACTTTCATTGTTAGGTATATAGCTAGGATTACAACCAACGACCGTCGGGTCAGAATCAGGGTAACTATCCTTTACGCCAAAGGGCCGTCCAATATCACTACGTAAGTATTATAAAACAAAGTCCATCACTGCGTCTGTCTGTCTGTTCGCAATAATCTCAATAGCTACTGAACGGATTATCATGCGGTTTTCACCAATAGCCAGAGTGTTTATGAGGAAGGTTTAGGTGCATAATTCGTTAAGGTTTTGTGTAAATTGGACGAAATATGACGATGATTGTTAAATATGTTCATATTTTATATTCGATGCAACAAACTGATGCAAATTTTGTAGGCATATATGTTTTACCCGTGCGAAGCCGGGGCGGGCTGCTAGTCGTACATAAGACCATCTTGTACCAATGTGCCTACACAGTTATACAATAAAATATTTCTATTTCTTATACTAAATACTTGTGTTTACGATATCTTTCGGCTGTAAAAAAATCAAACTTATAAGTCAACGCGATCCAAAGATATGAGTGTTTATTTCACAAGGGAATCGAAACCTATAGGGTACTTCCCCTTGACATTTCCGAGTCCAAACCGCAGTTGGTCGGTTTTTTAGGGTTCCGTAGTACTGACAAGGAACCCTTATAGTTTCGTCATGTCCGTCTGTCTGTCTGTACGAGGTTTTGCTAAGAGACCGTTAATACTAGAAAGCTGTAATTTTGTAATTTAAATTATGTAAATCAATGACGCCGACAAAGTGCTGAAATAAAATTTTGAAAAATATTTTTTTTTAGTGTAGCTTCCCTATATGAGAAGTGGGGATGATTTTTTTTTTCATCATCTACACCATCGTGTGTGGTATCGTTGAATAGGTCTTTTAAAATGACTTAAGGGTTGCTAATAGTCTGTGTTTTATAATCATGATTCAAACTCACGATAACTATAAATTCAACAATCATCTTCATATTTCAACCAATTTATAGAAAACCTTATCAAATTATACACACAAACCTTCCTCATGAATCACTCTGTGTATTGGTGAAAACTGTATAAAAATCAGTTCAGTAGTTTTTAAGTTTATCGCGAATAGATAGATAGACAGACGCAGTGGGAGATTTTTTTTAAATTAAATGAATGATTAATTAGAATTTGCTTGACACAACTATTCCGCTATGCGGCTATAGTCACCCGTGTGATGATATAGATATGGCTTGATCAAATTTGATTTCAAAGATGTTGTGAGGTTCATCTTTGTAAACCGCACTGCATGACATAAGCTACCTTCTTGCAAAGAATACTGATAAATTGCTCGCAAAGAGAAAATCTCTCTTTACAAGCTATGTATCAGTATATATATATATCCACAGTCGGAAATTTTCTTTTTTAATTTTTATGTTATAAGTAAAAGGGGTAGTGCAAAGTCAATACATATTTAAAATAACCGGCCAAGTGCGTGTCAGGCCACGCGCAGTGTAGGGTTCCGTAGTAGCCTGTTATTCAATGCAAGTCTTTACCCGTTATAAACGAGCAACTAGGTACTTCGTCTTTGTCACTTTAAAATTTTTTTAGTTATTTATTCTAAGGATTTTGTATTTGGTACAAAATTATCCAACACCCAAGTTCAACAACTATTACTGCTAAACTAATAAAGTTATCTTAACCGCTATAGTTTTCCTTTAAAGTTCATGAAATGCACTATTATCACGAATTGTTCCAGATTTTTCAAGCCAGTAGTTTAGTTTTTAGAGGGGGGGGGGGGGGAACACCCTATTAGCACAAAAATTTGCACTTTAAAGTTTAATATTTCGTAAATAGAGCATTCAATCGAAAAATGGTATAAGCAACCCTTAAGTCATTTTATAAGACCTATTCAACGATACCCCACACGATGGGGTAAATGATGAAAAAAAAATCATCCCCACTTCCCATGTAGGGGAGCTACCTAAAAAAAATATTTTTCTAAACTTTATTTCACTACTTTGTCGTCGTTATTTATATACATACGCCCACAAAATTACAGCTTTCTAGTATTAACGGTCTCTTAGCAAAACCTCGGACAGGCAGACAGGCAGACAGACAGACAGACATGACGAAACTATGTAACTAACTAATGTAAGGGTTCCTTGTCAGGACTACGGAACCCTAAAAAACCTAAGACGAGCGGCGCACCGGACGCAGTGTCCCATCATGAATGCCACTGAGTTATGTAAAAAACACACAAATACTGAGCAAACTATGCCATTATCATTGTCAAATTGGAATATAGCCTACCAGAGATCATTTCCAACAAATACAACAGACTAATTTGTTCAAACTAATGGGGCAAAAGATACTATGTGAAAATCAAGTGCTTTATGACCTCACTCCGTATCCTCAGCTACACTCATCCAGCTCTTGCCAGCCCAGACCGTCACTCCATCTGGTCTTAGGGTTGTGTAAGGTACGCTCGGGACTTAATATTCATTTATTTATCAACAGTGTAAAGCTGTGGAGAGCCGATATCTATAAGACTCCACTATTGCTTATTTAGTTGGTATAAATATGATTTAGATGTAAAAATAAAAAAAAAATAAACTTATGAGTAAAAATATTACAGTATACATTAAGCATATCACTTATTAGTGTAACTGCCAAATAAATATTAATATTGATCTAGTTCACAAGCATATCGATTTAAAACACTTCGGCCAAAAATTGTGTTAATCTTGTATCTGGTAACCTTGTATTCGTACTATTTGTAGGTAAAATTGTATACCAGTGACCACAATAGATACTTGATGAAATCTGGTGTTATGTACGATAAAAAAAATTTGAAGTAATTGATGTCACATAAGTCATATCTTAAAATTAATGCTATGCAATGTTTCTATTTAAGGTATAATTAGCAAACCACCCCAGTTTTGCACGGGTGGGTAAAACATATATGCCTGCATTTTTTGCATCAGTTTGTTGCGTCGGGTATGAATTCACGTCTTCAACAATCATGATTATAAAACACCAACTATTATACTCACTACTATTTGTTGTCGACTGTCTCAACCTAGGTTTCATGCATGTCCGATGCACATCCTCGATCATCCTCGAGACAGTCGAATAAGCGGCTACTACGGAACCCTACACTGCGCGTGGCCCGACACGCACTTGGCCGGGTATTTTTAAATATCTTATAGGCTAGCGTTTGACCACTATCTCACCTGTTGGCAAGTGATGCTGCGGTCGAAGATGGTAAACATGCTAGGCCTGGAGTTGGATATCTAGTCAAGTACATTAAACACAAGTTTGCTAAACTAAGGCTATGTCCAGCAGAGGACTAGTGTGATAGACTGCTGATGGTAATGAAGTACTAATATAACATAATATATGCACAAGTAACTTATTATATTTCTAAACTTTTCATGGCTAAATGGCTAAACCACATAGGCAGAAATTTGCATACAGATAACTAATCTAGTAGACAAACAAGACATGAGGCACTTTTTATCTATGTTTCATTATTTCACAATTTTTTGGATAAAAATTGTCTGAAGTACTGAAACATGCACTGGGTTGCGGGTGCACGTAATGGTACGGTTGGCAACCCTACATTAATAAGGGGAATTAAACATGTGTTTTAAGTGTGACGTTCGACGTCTAGATGAAAGCTGAATGGCTCAATACCTTTGTTTTTTTTTTTGTAAATTCAAAGCGTTATGTTTCTGTTATATCTATATTTTTTGTTGAATATGATCTATTTAATGTTATTTGACGTGTGTAAGTGCTAATTTTTAATTTGCCCATATACTGAATAAATGCTTTGACTTTGACTTGACTTTGACTTTAACATTGGAAAAGATGTAGTGTGTATTTAGTTAGGGTTCCGTGCCCAAAGGGTGCTGCTAATGGGACCCTATTACTTTGCTACACTCTCTTTGCTCAGCAGTGGCGCGCATTTAAAAAGTTGGTTCCGGTTCTTACAACTATGAGTAGTTTAATTTTTTATGTTATTTATATTTATCCGTTATATGTTATATTATACTATGTACTATTATATATATATATATATTGTTAAACACAATCCAAAATTTCATCGTACCGACGGGACTCGAACCCGCACCCCCCGGATTACACGTCCAGGTGCTCTGCCAATTAAGCCACGGTTCGATACATTTACGTAATAAGTAGTTCGATTAACTTACGTAATAAGTAGTCATAGATGGCGCCACCAATGCATCATTGGGTTAACAAAATGCAATCCACTAATTTCGTCGTATCGATGTATCGAACCGTGGCTTAATTGGCAGAGCACCTGGACGTGTAATCCGGGGGGTGCGGGTTCGAGTCCCGTCGGTACGATGAAATTTTGGATTGTGTTTAACAATTTACAAAAAAAAATGTAAAGTGTGAGACACTTTAAACAAACATAATATATATATATATGTATATATATTTATAAATATGTTATCTGTTATTGTTAATTTATGTTATTCTATCTATTTTATTTAAGTTATTGTTATCGGTGTTAGTCCTACTCCCGCTCTCAGGCCATTCTGAAAATCAGCGTCTTGGTTTTGGGGTCTACGATCCAAGAATCTGGACATTTGTGCTGAGACTGGTCTGTTTCAGCACCTCATATTGTATTTCTTTTTGTTTATTGTTTTATTTAGTTAAGTAAGTTTTTTGCTCAAAATGTCAAATATATTTTTCATCTGTACTGTTACTTGAGGACTGCTGAATAAATGATTTTTCTTTCTTTCTTTCTATTACTGAGACTCCGTTGCCCATCTGTCTGTCACATGGCTAATCTTCTGAGCCGTAGTAGAAAGACACTCGAAATATTCAAAAGGCGTATTTTACTTTAGCTACTATAACAACTAGAACTAACCACAACAAATAAAGCTAACTTTAGTTAGAAAATTCACTTGCAGAATCAAGATCCTAAGTGGTACTTGGTAAAAAAAATCACTTTATGATGGGTACTCAAACCCAGCCAAAAGCAGAAAATGACAAGAACAGGTGTAATAATTCAGCTGAGAAAGTATGACTAAAACCAGAATCAGAATAAGTATTTTTCGAAATTTTAACTTTTCTGAGCATGTAACTTGAAAATAAATGAGAATTTTGATAAAACCTATATAAAATAAGAGCTTTACATAGTTTTATAATCTTTAATTTGTTCATGATAAATTTTTACGCTGCTACGCATATATTCAAGATTAGGTTGAAACCCTAAAATTAAACAAGATTCCGAAAGATACCTGCTCAAGCACTCTACACTCCTTATAGACCATTCTCTCTAGACTAATTAATACTATGTATTTTAGTTTTTTTTTTACCACAGCACATTTCTCAAATAAAGTAACTTTTTGCAGATTTTATTAGCTAAACAATTTTTATTTATTTCGAATTACGTTGACTGCTGGTAAAGTCTGAAGTTATATGTTTTTGAAAATCCAGGTGCTCCACTATAAATATAGTGTCAATTCCGATAGCAATCAGAAGTGAGAGGTGCCAGTTTTAGGTACCAGATATTGATATAAATACCAATCACTGTAAAATTTTACCAATAGTAATATTGCTTATATTCTACGCTGACAATGTTCATTAAAATAATTTTAGGTACTGCATACTGCATCATACCTTTTCAGGAGATTCGTTTTCAGTTATATAGAAAATTACAGGTTCTTTACAAAATAGCTTTTGAATTAGAAAACGTATTTGTAGTCAAGCATCAAAATTGTAAAGCACCAGGACAAAGCATATCATATCACTTCAGCATAGTTTTATGAAGGGACTATTGATTATTCTAGGTACTCGAAAATAGTATGTCTTCATGAATCTTACAAAAGCATACATTTACAGGTCTTTGTAATCCTAAAAGAGCTACAAACACACATCCTAGTTGTGATTGGTTGACTTGATGCCCATGCCGACTGATACGAGCCGGCACGGCAATAGCAAATATTCACGAAATATAACCCTCAAATCAGACAATCCTATACGAAAATAGTGTTCCACTAACCTGTATTTCTTGCTAAAGTCATATAAAACGGTAACGCCCAGATGGACGAGTCCTGACAAACGGGAGGAACTTGAGCTGGCTTCTCGGAGGTGCACCACAGGACTGCCACTCGCGCCGGGCGCGCAGACCTGTCACAACAACACACACATCACCAACTTTAGTAAAACTCGACTCACTGCTGTCACACGCACAACACAAACTACACTACCTTACTGCCTTCGACCTAGCCTACGACTTGGTCCGACCGACACCTACGATCGCAATGCTTGCACCAGCTGGCGAAAACGTGGTATCGCCGGATCTGATATACTATTACACTACACGTAAATATGGATTGAAGACATTCGATATATTACGTCGATAGCTACCTTCCACTGTCTATGACGAAGCACCTCAATTTTCTCTCCACTGGTCAACAAATGGCGAACATACAACGCTAATCTTAAACTGCTACGATTGAACGGAAAATAAAACAGATTTCATCAATTGCAACACGTTTTCTTGGCTAAAATTGACGACAGAAAATAAATGAAAATGATACACTTCGTTTCTTGAACTGCCTTCACACCGGAAATGAATACTTTTTTAAATTTAAAAAGAGATTCATCGCATCTATTTCATTTAGTAGAATTTTTGAATAATTGTTGAATAAACATTTCATTTCCATTTAAATATTATTTATAGATATCTAACAGCAAATTTCTGTTAAGTTTTTGAAAGAAAACAAACGAAAGGTGTTTTACAATATTTTTTTTACAAAATTGATAGATATGTCACCGGAAGCAATTACATTTTTTATTTGTAAGGTCGACGCTTGCTCGGTTTAACTTTCAACAACTGCTTCACGAAAAGATTTAATTGGCAATTTCACCAAAAGCAAGATTAGCAAGGGGGCTGATGCTTGAATCGTAGAGAGAAAAGACTCCCATCTACGGCTTGAATTTAATAGGGATTGAAATGAACGAACTAACAGAGATAGAGCTATACAGCCTGCATAGCATAAAAATAAAACAGTTTAGCCGACAGGCTTAAAGTTAGGATCTCCAAATGTACTTTTTATTCTACCGACTTCCAAAACTAGAGGATGTTCTCAATTCGTCAGATTCTTTTTTTTTTTATTTCGATAAGCAAGCATTTGACCACTATCACACCTGATGTAAAGTGACGACAGACGATGTGATCGAGGGTGTAGCATGCTTGCCTAGAAGATACCAGTTCATTCTCGACTTGAAGAGACCCAAGATATAGCCATTCGGAAATAAGTCAGCAAGCAATGTGTTCCATTCTTTTGCGGTTCGGATTATGAAAGTCGAACCAAAACGTTTAGTGCAGATTGCTGGAATATCCACCATAAATGGATGCCGTTTATAAGTACGACTTGTTGTCCATTTGTCAAAGGGGGAAGTAGAAATCAAAGTTTGTAGGTAGTAATTTTATGTACCTACTTAAAGACGCCTGGACCGATTTAGAAAAATCTTTATTTTGTGTGGAAAGGCATACAATACAATACAATACAAAAACTTTTTAGTGATTACCGAGAAAAAAAGAAACTTTTAAGTATAATAAAAATATTCAGGAAATACAATCGGCAGACTTATCGCTATGAGTGATCTCTTCCAGACAACCTTAGGACGGACAGGAGCAGTATTAATAATAATGGACGGCATAGTTAATTTCCATGTAGTACTATTCAAATTTCATTGAGATATGTTCAGTTCTCCAGACATATGGAAACATCACCTGTACTACTAACACTAAAGGTTACTAACAATTCACACCAAGACGCGACGCGATGATTCTTGCGGTATCGCGCCATGCAACGAATAATAATGAAATGTGTATCTTTTCATGTATTAAATAAAGTTCTGTTTTAAATCACGAGGCGCGGCTCTTCGATGTGCCACGCAGTGCAGCGTGACGCCACGCGGTGCAGGGCGACGCCACACGGCGCAACCAGAATCCGCGCGGCGCAGCGCGTTGTCACCGAATTATCCCTGTGTAAGAAAACATGAGGTTTGTCAAATTTACACCTTTGCGTGCATTTTGAAAGCCATATTAGGAGTTTCCAGGAACTAACATAGTTTTTTTTCTACGAACACGCCTATATAGTTGTCTCGTGTCGTGTGTAAGGTTTTTAATGGTTAATGGATATTGATTTGACTCGTTTAGCTTTGCAAATCTATTGCTATTTTTTTTACTTGACAGTGACACTGACATTTGATGTAAAAAAATTGTCATTTCATTTGAATTGAATTTGACAAATGACACATGACAGATTGATTTGGTTCTGAATTTTTGAAATTCATTTCAATCTGACGAAAATATGGAGAAATATTCATCGATGCCGTGTTAAAAATATTTTGTTACATCGTGAAGTTACAAGAAAATATTATTTAAAATCAGTTACAATTCATAAGTGAAAATTATTGGGCCCTAAAACAAAATGGTAAACAATTTTGTTTGAGGTTATCTAATGTGTCCTTGGACTTACATTTTGGATACTATTTTAATGTTAAATGCGTTTTTCCAGCATTCCTATCGACAATTGCTTTATATTCCTGCGCGGTGGAAATGTGCTGTGCCAATTCAGATCAAACCTTCTGTGGTCTCTGTTAAGTCAGATCAGGTGGGTCCCTTCCAAATAAAATAATAAAGAATAAAAAGACTTCGATTGCTCGACATTATATACACAAATATCCTGTATTTATAATGTATATAGGAAATTATTTCATTATCATCTTAGAACTATAAATAATTTGGTACTGAGTCATTTAGTTGTGTCATTAAATACCTAAATATCATGCTGCAATATGTATGAAACACCAAGTATTAGCTGCTAGTAAAAGAACTCGAAATAAGTAAATTAATGATTGACATCATTAATTCCCTTCAACAGTGTTCCAAACTATTTCATACATTAGCATTTTGGATAAAATCCATTAAAATGTTCTTGCAGCTACATTCTCATATTAATCCAGACTAATAAATTGTTTATTGTAGTTCCAGTACCCCCACCCGCTATGCCGACATTACTCTGCGAGGAAAGGTTTCTTCTCATCCATCATTGAGAATATAAAAGAAGATATTGCCAAAAACAAAGAGATGAAGGATAACATTAAAAGGTTCAGAGAAGAGGCACAGAAGCTGGAGAACTCAGATGCTTTAAAAGTAACTTACCAAAACTCTCTCTAAATATAATCTAGACTAATATTATGAACACGTTTGTAACTCTGTCACTCTGTTTTTTACCTAATCACGCTTAAACTGACGATCCGTTCTTACTGAAATTTGATAAACATAGACCACTAAATTCTTAGTGTACATGAACGAAGTCACAAGTATCAGCGTAGTATAAGTAGGTGCAATAGGTTTTGTACTGACATCCTGCACAGTGTTGCCATATATACGGATTTGTCCCTATTTGTAGGATATTGAAAGTCCAATATGGCTGATTCAATATTACGGATTTTTATACAGATTTACACACTAACGCTACAAGCATATTCAATCAACATAAATTATTATAAAGGAAATGCAGTGTATACTTTGATACTTTTCGTATTGTTTTTTAAATTTTAATATTGTTTTCAATCTCAAGCTACAGGAATGTTATTTGATTTCATGACAACACTACATGACGGCATGAAAAAGTGTGGGAACCCCCAACAATTATGTTTGTTATGTTCTAAACCATAAACAGACAAAAGTACTAGCAGTATGTCTTGTTTTTCTTTTTATACAGAATTTCACACAAAATTGTAATATGGATTTTGTACAGAATTTTTAAATGAAAATACAGATCTCACACTTGATTCATATGGCAACATTGATCCTGCATGTGGTATATTGAATGTATCCTCCTAACAACAACCTAGCTTCTTTGTGAAGCAAAGCTCAAAAAAGTTGGTGAGATTTACAAAAATATAAAGTGTGTAACACTTTAAAGAAACATAATAAGTTGGTGAGAGTTTGACCACTATCTCACCTGTTGGTAAGTGATAGTGACAGTGGTTGAGGATATTCAAAATTTTATTTATTTTCTTAACTTACTGATGACGCTTAAGTAGGTTGCACAGTTCTCCTTGTATCGTCATCAGCGTATGTTAGACCACTGCTGGACATAGGGCTCTTCAGCTGCACACCACTGAGCAGAATCCTCGGCAACTCTCATCCAGCTCCTTGTATTATTGCCTAAATGTACGAGATCACACAAATTATATTTGCTGCAATGTTAAAACCAGATGCACTAAATTCAATGATCAAATTTGTCATCACACATCTTAAAATGTGAACTTGTTACATTACATTTTGCATTTATAATATTTATGTGAAATAGTCTTTTATTGAAGATTTTTAATTTAAATTTAAATTGATTTTTAATTTTAATTTTATTTTTTATGCTTGTGTAACTAAAACTTATTTATTTAATAACGAAATATTTTATTTACAAGGCTTAGCAACTAAGCCACATGCCAACATGCCTTATCTCTTTTTTTAATGATAAATAAGTTAGTGCTTGACCACAGTCTCACTCTATCTAAGAATTGGATTCAACACTAGAATATTCAAAGACAGGTCAGTGTCACAGTATTTATAAACATTGAAATAAAAAAAAGGAAGAAAAATATTGCATCAATCAAAATAAACATCTTTTTTTGACTGTCTTTTCTCTAAAACCTGGGGACGTTCAAAGCGAGAGTGAATAGGTGTTTATGATACAGAGCAAGCGTGCTACAACTTTGGCTACATCTTCTAACAAAACTTGTTTCTAGAAAAATCAAAGTCTGCTGTAGCTACAATTTGCAAATAGAAATATAACCCTTAAAAATCTTAAAGAGGAGATTAGAAGGCTTTTATTTCTTTTTGCAATTGGTTGGTCTAAAAATGCAAATGATACGTAGGGGCGTAGCTACAGCAGACTGATATTTTGAAACAAAATTGCTCTAGAAGCATTTTCCAGGGAGAAAACGGGGGAATACATTTGTATAAGTGCACCCTGTGTTCCCGCCTAACATTAGGTGAGATTATTGCCAAATGTTTGCTTAGTCGTAATTGTCGTAAATAAAGAAAAAATTAAAACATCATATCATTGAACTGCATCTACGATTGTCAAAGTTAATTAATTGACAAAGAATAATCCTAGATGAATGTTTCAGGCAGCGAGAGCAAAGTTCCATGCTGTAGAATCAGAAGCATCAAAGGGCTCGGAAGTACTGAAAGACACCTTGACAGGCATCAGAGGGAAAATGGAAAGTGTTATGGAGGAAGCTGGCAAAACAGACTTTGCGAAAAAAGCTGGTAAATAATACATACAGATATTGATTATATTGGACAGCTTGGTTCTTATTATGTTGAAAAAATAATAGTATTAAAAATAATTTATTTTTCTCTCCCACAAAAATAATTCTTAAAGTTTATAATCACAGGACTGACTTAAGAATGAACTAAAGCTAAAAGTATGAGTGCTAAATATAGGTAATATAAAAAAAGTACTCCATGCCACCACAGCTAAAAAAAGTACTCCATGCCACCACAGCTAAAAAAAGTACTCCATGCCACCATACCTAAAAAAAGTACTCCATGCTACCATAGCTAAAAAAAGTACTCCATGCCACCATAGCTAAAAAAAGCTGAGATGTGAATCAACAATAATATCGTTTAAAAACTAAAAAACAACCGACTTCAATGCCGCGCTATTCATTTTCAGTACCAATTTTGAGATGTTTATCTCAATATCTCTGGAGATACTTATCATACCTCGATAAAATTACCATGGTACCACACTTGGGATATCTCCTTTCGAACAAAAAAAGAATAATCGAAATCGGTTCATAAACGACGAAGTTATCCGCGAACAAACATAAAAAAAAAAAAAAAAAAAAAAATATATATATATATATATATATACGGTCGAATTGAGAAACCTCCTCCTTTTTTTGAAGTCGGTTAAAAAACATATATTAGTTGTTGCCATCTTCTTTCCTCACTGCTTTAGTGGATTCTAGGCCTAAGGCTATATTCACTGTCATTAGAGTATGGTCATATCTAGAACACAAGGCGACTAAGGGTCGTTTTCACTCACTAAATGGTTGAAGAGACGCTCCCACCTCTGTAAGCTTAGATGTTAATGCTAAATGGTTAACCACTGGTTACCAACTTCGACAGCCACTTGAACCAATCGTCAAATCAGGATATGTCTTTGTTAAAAAACATTAGTTACAAAAACTATACAATATCATTATTCCAAAAAAGTGCAGAGACAGAAAACAAATTAGTAATAAGGTGGAAAGCTCCGTATTCATTGTCAACATTTGTTGCGCAACTGTTGCTCAACACCAATGTTTCTCAACATCAAAAATGTTTTCGCTCGCCGGGCGTCAACTCTGCAACACGACTCCGCAACACAAGTGTTGCCCGCAATATGTTGACGGCAACTCGGCGACTTGTTTATGCAACCATGTTGCTTAACAAATGTTTACTAATACGAGGCTTAAAAGGCCATATTTCTAGACAATAGAGTGTAAGAAAAAAAACCTGCACATCTCATTAAACTTTTAAATATCAATATAATTTCGTGTTGCAGGCAAGCTATCCGAAGATATCTCGAAAACAGCTAAAGGTGCCGCAGAAAGTTTAGCAGACAGCAGTCAACGGCTCGGTCAGAGCTCCGCATTTAGAACCATATCACAGGTATACTATTTATTTATTTTAACTATAGTACCGGTATAATTCCCGCGTAATAAGGTCGACAGTAATAGCGAGCTGCTACCGCTTTCGGTGTGGACTGCGCTTCTTTTTCAATACGTTATTTAATTTAATTTTTTTATATCTTATAGGCTAGCGTGTTGTCTATTATCTCACCTGTTGGTAAGTGATGATGCGGTCGAAGATAGTAAGCACGCTAGGCCTAGAATGGGAACTGGCTCTCAAGGATAGCTGCCGGCATACATTATATAGAGTGGTAACTGGTAGCTGGCCAGGCGGAGACTAGATAGTGTCCTACCACCATCCACCATGCGGGGGTTGTTGGTTTTTTAACGATGTTTTTCCTTCACCGGAGGGCCACTGTGAAAAGCCCACATATATTTTTCGATAGAAAAATCCATTGGGCACAGCGGGGATTGAACTCGGTGCCTCTGGCATTCTTACACCAAAGCCGACCATTCTTACACTAAGTAACAAAGTGGTGTATTTGCAGGCTACAGCAGTGGTGAGGAACGAGATCCAGCCGCGAGGGTTGGAGGGGCGCGTGTACATGGCGCCCGCAGCGCTGCGGAAACGAATAGAGGTCAGTTTATTTTTGTTTCGTGATGGCTCCACACGATTAGTCTATTTAGCCAGTGTCAAGTATTAAAATGTTCCCAAGTTTTTATGAATTCAAGCCATAAACATGGGACAAAGTCACATTTCAGGTCAAGGTGAAGTTATAGTCTAGTCCATGTTATACCCTCAGTAAAAATGTAGACTTTACTGAAGATTTTAGGTGGCATTTTGGTGATAAAGCAAATAGCATGTTTTTCAACATTGTGCTGTTTCCCTACATTCGCACACATTCACCGGCACTAGATGGTTATGGTTAATCTACATTTATTTAAAATTAACTCGCGTAAATACACACACACTTTTTCACGTTCCCGCCAAAACGCCAGGGCCGGTTAGCGATGAATTTCGAGCGATAATCGTCGATACGAAAAGAGATGCAGATAACAACTGTCTAGCTGCATCTCATTCTAGCAGACGTTTGCGATGACAAGACGCATCGCTATCAATGTAGAGACTTCCACCCCAGGTCAGTTTTATCGAATCAGTCGCATTGAGAAACTCCCTCCTGTTTTTGAAGTCTGTTAAAAATACTTTTAGCATCAAAAGTGGAATTTTATAAAAAAAACAATAACTTGAATACAAACTCAATTTATTACAACATCTTTTATTTAACAATTGTCAAGACTCCGATATGCAAATAGACATTAATTTAACTTTAACACATCAAACAGCACTTCACTATGACACGTTAAAACTAAGACAAGAGGTCTTACCGCAAATTGCAACGATCACCCACCAGACAACCTTACTGCTCCAAGTCCAACGACCAAATGATCGGCGCAGGCGTACAGACCCGCTTTTATACAGTCTGGTGGATAACGTGGCAACTCTTAGAATAATATCGTTTAAAAACTAAAAAACAACCGACTTCAATGCCGTGCTATTCATTTTCAGTACCAATTTTGAGATGTTTATCTCAATATCTCTGGAGATACTTATCATACCTCGATAAAATTACCATGGTACACTTGGGATATCTCCTTTCGAACAAAAAAAGAATAATCGAAATCGGTTCATAAACGACGAAGTTATCCGCGAACAAACATAAAAAAAAAAAAAAAAAAACGGTCGAATTGAGAAACCTCCTCCTTTTTTTGAAGTCGGTTAAAAACAGTGTTAAGTATGCCTCTCAATCCAGAGAGTCCAGACATTCAAATGTTTAATTACCCTGAGTTATTAATGTATATTAGCGACCCTATACTAGTATTGCACACTAATAGTACTCTTATGAACTTCTCCAACTAAATATGCTTGTGTCAGGAGTGCGTTCACGTCAATAGTACAATGAGTGGGGACCGAACTCACAACCTCTCGATCGCAAGGCCGACGCCTTAGCCATTGGACTTTTGCCGCTTTTTTATTTATTTTAAAGAAACTTATTAAATCTCCTCATTATGTTTACATTCATCTATTGCATGTCGCATTACAGCCGGTGCTTTAGCTTGATTGGTGGATATGATGTATGACATTTAGGTCTAGCTGTGATTGGCGGACGCTTCCGCAGCCATATTTGTACACATGCTAATGTGTCATGTCAACGGCTGTCATGTAGGTAGCTACTAGCTACACATAAACAAAGTGTCACTTGCACCGTGGTTTCATAAAACACACCACACTTTTTAACCGACTTCAAAAAAAGGAGGAAGTTGCTCAATTCGACCATATATATATTTTTTGTGTGTTCGCGGACAGCTTCGTCGTTTATGAATATTCATTTTTTGTTGGAAAGAAAATATGCCTTCTCAATTCCCAACTTGCTACTGAAACTGACTCGCGCGTCATGGAAGTTGGTTGTTTTAGTTTTTAAACTATCTTAATTACTATAATGTATCATCATCATCATCAGCCGGTGTCAGTCCACTGCTGGACGTGGGCCTCTCCCAAGATACGCCACTGATACAATACAATTTTATAAAATAAAGTAACATTTGTAATTATCCCCAATATGTTAAATTTATGTAATTGAATATACGTTTTATTTTAATTAACCGACTTCACAAAAAAATTAGGTGGTTCTCAATTCGACTGTTTTTTTTTTATCTTTGTTACCTCAGAACTCCGTCAAATCTTAACCGATTTTAAAAGTTCTTTGTTTTGTTTGAGAGATTATGCCTCCCGTTTGGTTTCATTCGAGCTATGACAATTATCTTCGGAGATATGTAGATAAACAATATAAGTAAATTTGTATTCTTTGAAGACATGATAACTAAGCAGTACTTCGACTATCGCGGCATGTGAAGGCGGTTTTTTCGTTATTTACGCTCATACATTATTTTTGTCTTTTAGTCTTTTGCTGTAATCTATAGTTGATTTGTCCAGGATTCGGGAATAAGGAGGAACAGGGAGACACTTCAAACGCCAGTTGGCAGTAAAGTGATTATTTATTCTGCGTGCGGTATGCAAGAAAACAATGCAAGGCACACCCATATTTTGTAGACAATATAACGAAATTGCCATGATAATTATAATAGACGTTATTACATATAAACACTACAATAGTAGATGTAATAATAGTGAATGTATAATTGTGCAGATATTGGACGACACGCGGTCGTTCGCCCCGGACACTCAGTCGACCGGCGTGGAGCTCCACCGGGACTCCAAGTTCTACCAGCAGTGGGAGGACTTCAAGAACAACAACCAATACGTTAACAAGGTCAGTACGTAGCTCTTGTTCATCATCATCAACCCATCATCGTGACCAGACGCAGTAGAGACGTAGCCGTACGTTGTCACTGCACAGGAAACATATTGCAAAACGATTGCCCGCTCTGTTACTCACAGGCTGTTAGACAGAGACGGAGATTGTTTTGCGAAATGTTTTCTGTGCAGTGACAACGATCGGTAAGACTTAGCATATTATAGAGTACCTATATAGAGGGAGATAAACACTTCAAACTTTGTTCTAAAAATCGCGGCATTTGATTGAATAGTCGGTTTTTTTAGTTTAGCAAACGATCTTAAATTATGTATTGTTACGTGCGGGATACGTAAAAATGCCAATCTAATGAGATATTCAGATTCAGATTATTATATTCATGCTATAGATACCTACATCATACAGAACACTTGTTAATGTAATGTAATATACGTTTATTTCCACGAACACTAGATTGTATGTATAATACATTAATTAAAAATAACAGTATAAAGGTGAATTTAATAGATGCCACGACCTCGCTCCATTCGTGTTCAGCGACTCGTATTTATTGTAATCTGCATGCTTTTTGTTTAATGTGGCGATTCTCACCTTATGTCGCTAAAAAAAGTACATCGCATTCTAATAAATGTTTTGATTTTCCCGAATAGACAAGGAGTTGAACATTGTCCCACCACCTGATCCAATGTTGATTGAAGATCCGGTTTTAGGTGGTGTAGTCTTTGAATGTATTGTAAAATATATTTGTCCAATGAACAAAAGCGTCTCATCTCAACCCTTCTTCTGTACTGGCTGGTATCATGTTGGAACTCGACCAACTGATTTTTTTTTATGATATAAGGTAACAGGACGAGCACGGTGCTCGCCTGATGGTAAGCGATGACGTCTACCTATTACAGATACAGCGGCATGCAACATGTTGAGTCTCACATGCCCTGTAATTTCACTAAAACACCTTGCTATTTCAACCGAATAACATTCCTATTTCATGAATGAAAAGTAATTGGTCAAGTGGTGGTATCGCCCCAGGTGGACTGGCAGAAGTCCTACCACTACGTTACTACTACGGCGAAATGCCTTTATTTTGTGAGATATAAAGACGACTACTAATAAAACATTGACCAGTTGTATTCGCTGCTGTACATCTAACTAAACTTAAAACTGTCCCTCTAGATGCTGGACTGGAAACTCAAATACGAAGAATCTGACAACGCCGTGGTGAAAGCATCCCGCTTCCTCACTGAGAAGGTCGGCAGCGTCTTCGGAAACGTGTTCGAAAAGACGGAACTCTCCAAAACCCTCACAGAGATCTGCAAAGTCGACCCTAACTTCACCTCGCAGAAATTCCTCGAAGACTGCGCGAACGACATCATCCCGAATATTCTGGAAGCCATGGTGAGAGGCGACCTAGACATTTTAAAAGATTGGTGTTACGAGGGCGTGTTCAATATTCTAGCTACTCCGATCAAGCAATGCAAGCAGCTGGGGTACCGGCTAGACTCCAAGATCCTCGACATTGAACAGATAGACCTGGTGATGGGAAAAATGATGGATCAGGGCCCCGTGCTGGTCATCACGTTCCAGTCGCAGCAGATCATGTGCGTACGAGACGGGAAGAACAACGTGGTGGAGGGAGACCCCGACAAGGTCATGAGGGTCAACTACGTGTGGGTGCTCTGCAGGGATCCTCAGGAGCTCAACCCTAAAGCGGCCTGGAGACTGCTCGAGATATCAGCCAACAGTGTCGAGCAGTTGATATAGATGCATTAAACTTGTTGACCGAAACGAGTTGGTTTCAATGGGCCCCGATACTATAACTATCCTCGAAGACTGCGAACCGCGTCATGAAACCACAACCTGGCCTCGACTGGCCAGGTTCAAACATGATGATGCGGTGACGACGTACATTTATTCCGATGTGTTAGACAGAAGTGAACATTTTTGTTTTTATCCGTGCCGCTCGCCGCTCCATCTAGGGTTTTGTTATGAACTTTTTGTTTAATATTGTAAGGTCCTGTGGTGTTTAATTTAATTTCCTATATGTATTATAGTAGATTAGGTCGCATTTAAAACATGATGTACTGAGCCATAAAATATCACGACGAACCGAATGGTGCGTGACATGAACCGAGATGCTATAGTAATTTTATTATAAGGCAGATTTTTTTTTGTTAGTTATTTATCGCATCGCAGGATTTTGCATGTTTATATTACGTTTCGTAATAATTTGTTTTGTTATCGAGTTTAGTTTATTTCTTACGATAGTGATATTATTTAATAAATTGTTTTATTTTAGAGGAACGTTATTTTTGTTAATTATGTAGCTGATAAGACGCATATTATAGCTAAATTGCATCTAAAAAATCGGTTCGGCTCGGCCTTTACAGTTTTGAATGATTTTTGTTTTATTTTTTTGTTAATAATTAGCGACCCACATATACTAAACAAAATAATATGAATCACAAACGTTTCCATTCTACAGAGATAATATTACATGCTATTGTTTTACGTATAAGAACGACCGCTACGCTATAAGCCAACAGTCGACCGACCGCTATGCTTTAGTCAACTGTCGACCGACCGCTACCTTATAGTCAACAGTCGACCGACCGCTACGTTATTGTCAACAGTCGACCGACCGCTATGTTATATCCAATAGTCGACCGACCGCTATGTTATAGTCAACAGTCGACCGACCGCTATGTTATAGCCAACAGTCGAGCGACCGCTATGTTACAGTCAACAGTCGACCGACCGCTACGTCGAACGACCGCTACGTTATAGTCAACAGTCGGCCGACCGCTACGTTATAGTCAACGGTCGACCGACCGCTATGTTACAGTCAACAGTCGACCGATCGCTACGTTATAACCAATAGTCGAGCGACCGCTATGTTATAGTCAACAGTCGAGCGACCGCTATGTTATAGCCAACAGTCGATCGACCGCTATGTTATAGCCAATAGTCGACCGACCGCTATGTTACAGTCAACAGTCGACCGACCGCTATGTTATAGTCAAAAGTCGACCGACCGCTACGTTATAGTCAACAGTCGACCGACCGCTACGTTATAGTCAACGGTCGACCGACCGCTATGTTACAGTCAACAGTCGACCGATCGCTACGTTATAACCAATAGTCGAGCGACCGCTATGTTATAGTCAACAGTCGAGCGACCGCTATGTTATAGCCAACAGTCGATAGACCGCTATGTTATAGCCAATAGTCGACCGACCGCTATGTTACAGTCAACAGTCGACCGACCGCTACGTTATAACCAATAGTCGACCGACCGCTATGTTATAGTCAACAGTCGAGCGACCGCTATGTTATAGCCAACAGTCGATAGACCGCTATGTTATAGCCAATAGTCGACCGACCGCTATGTTACAGTCAACAGTCGACCGACCGCTACGTTATAACCAATAGTCGACCGACCGCTATGTTATAGTCAACAGTCGAGCGACCGCTATGTTATAGCCAACAGTCGCGCTGGGACACTCGTGCTTGTGCTCATATGACGATATATAAGTACCCAGTCGGTATAATAACCAAAAACATGGCCGCTGGGAGAGGAGAGTAAGCGGGTGCTCTGGCATCTGCCTGTTATAAACGAAAATAGATTTTTTAAGACACTGTTATAGTAAGAACTTAATTTAGTGCCTACTCTTCTCTATGCCTGTGATCCTGTGAACACCAAACATGCACAGACCGCTTCATTTCTTATATCCCACTGTCAACAATAAATCTAATATTATGGAACGTGAAAGTTTGTATTTATATATGTATGTTACTCTTTCACGCTAGGACTACTGAACCGATTGAGCTGACATTTGGTACTTTTTATCTCTATATTCCTACGAGAACGATGTCTACACGGGTAAACCCGCGGGGCACAGCTAGATTATAATTATCGTGAAGGTCTTGATTGTCCCGCTACCTAATATCATAAAAATGTACATGCCTATAGACCTTGGTTAGTTCTAGGATTTAGACAGACATGTTATCTCCCTCACTCTGCACACACAGGTCTCGTCTTTGGGTCTCCAAGGCGAGGAAAATATAGATGAAAGAAAATACAGTTTGAAATAAACAATTTTTATTAGAGGCACATCGAAAAAAGCGGCTTAACACCGCTGAATATATTTACAACAAAAGTAAAACTTACATCTAAAATATTAGTGTTACGATGAGACAAAACGCAATGAAGTCTGCCGTGTGACTAGGTTACAAAACCGCGACTTACTAAAATAAGTGATTCATTAAAATAATTGCTTTAAAAACTATAGCAATGACGTGCGATACAAAATAATCTTCACATAAAAGCTTAATAATAAACTTAAAACTAATTGGTATCATCGATTTATTAAATAATGGCCTATTAATAATTATTTAAAATACAATTCAAAAGTGCTGAATTACAATCATAATTATTATAATTACGCTTAAAATAGATCAATATTTAAAAGCTCACACATCAAACAGTGTTGCAACTACAATAAATGCACTAAGTGTTACCATTTTTTACTAAAATCGACGGAACATGATTCTGTTAAACATAAAAATTATAGTTAAATTCGTGTTGTACTTGCAGATTCTTCTAATTTACTTTAAGAAGCATATGAGGCAGTTTATATGAGTTCTGATTTTAGGCCACCGTATATCAAACATCTACGATCTAGGTATACTTGTTGAATTTATATTTACTCATACGCACAAGGAACGAAAAACATGCTAGAAAATTCGAAATAGACAAAACATGTGACAAGTAATAAACTATGGGCGAAATTAAAGATTCAATAAAAATTATTAAGATAGTTTAAAAACGAAAACAACCGACTTCCATGCCCCGCGAGTCAGTTTCAGTAGCAACTTTGAGACGTTTATCGTCATATCTCTGGAGATACTTATCAGATCTCGATGAAATTACAATGGGACCACCTCGGAAATGTACCCTACCTATTAAAAAAATAATCATTCAAATCGGTTCACAATTAAAGGAATAGTCGCATAACATACATACAAAAAAATAAAAATAAAACATACAAGAGGAATTGAGAACCTCCTCCTATTTGGAAGTCGGTTGAAAGTAGAGGTGCGCGTCACATCTATTGGGTAAGATTTTAGAAAACAGTAGGTCATCTACCATAGTCTTACATTAAAATATGTATATTAAGCCATCCATAGTGGGTGTATGAGCGAGAAGTACAAATCTAAAGGGAAACAATACAGTACAATAAAGCACTTATTTCCGTTTCCATTGGCCTCATCACAACCGTGTACCTAAGTCAAGAAATGCTGACTCAGCAACTTATTGTAAACGTGTTCATCATAATGGGCTTAGCACGCGTAACTCTTATCGGAAAGGAGTTTGAGGCCTCCTTCAAAAACTCTAAGAAACGGTGAACTCGTATGTCAATGAACTGCTTTATAATAAGCCTTAATATTGGGGTCTGCGAGTCCGCTTCTACGTTTAACGTGCGTTTACGTTATACGTGAAGATAAAGATACACTTTATCCATTAGATTAGGGGCAGAAAAATGTCTACATCTTCTCAAGATCATACAGACTTTTCACCTAGTTAGAATTATATATATTTTTTATAGCACAGTATGACCTATACCCGCACTTTACGCACGCTCTTCCGTGACTTAAATAGTCGATTATTGCACGACGTTTCGACGAACTTCACGCCGTGAAATAATATTTTATTTGACGCAAAAGCGGAGCAAGCGTAAAGTGCGGGTTTATGTCACACTGACCGCTATAAAATAATATACAGTACTCGTGACTTAAGTTGTCTGTAGCACCGTCGCTGCGCTCGGGTGCTAACTTCACGCCGTGCAATTATAGACTACTTAAGTCACACGTATCGTAATATACTATAATTCTCACATACACAAAACAAAAAAGAACTGAAGTTATAAACGTAATTGGACATCTCAATTAGATTTAATTCACGTTAGTTATATCCATATTTATAGATTAATAGACAAATAACTTTTAAAATGTAATAGGGCTGATTTTCATCGATAGTTGATACTAGAGTAGTATAAAGCTGATCGAATATTAGCAACCATCGCTCGACCGATAGTAGCGAGGAGGTGCCTCGCACAATGTTTCTATCGGAATATAATTTACAAAAAGTTTAATTACCTGTAAGTAAAGAAGGCGGTGATGTATTCGTATCTCCATTGAATGGTCCCGCGGCCCTCGCCTTAGGGCTCTAAGATTTCAATATAAAATTAAACCTATACAAATCTCAGAGACTGACATAAAAATTACAAATGTTGTAAGAGAAAAAGGGTCACACAAAATAACCCGATAGCACTTCATTAAAGACGGAGGCCGATCACAAACATCCGGAATTTCGTTTCGAAAAACCATTTCGGAATATCGATTCGAGATTTCGAACTCATCTTATCACATCGGTCCGGTACAGTAGTTTACCGTTCGAAGTTTTCTTCAAATGTGAATTCGAATGAATATATATTTGGCCGTCCTTAGAGAGGACATTTGTTCGAGTTATTTCCGTCAGTTCAATCTAAATATTGCGTGAACTAAATTCTCTTGTATAAATCAGATTAAGGGCCAGTTTCAATGCTTTCTGACAGATAGCTATTAGACAGATGACGTCATATAAAAGCTGTCAAAAATCTGTCAGACAAGTTTTGTTAACCTGTGAAACTGGCCCTCAAGATCGTAAAATAAAATGTAGGCAATTGTAGATAGTAGAGGAGTGCGCAGTGTTTGTGTCAGTGTAGTTTAGTCTACGAGCCACTGCATCACGCTTGTGTCGAGCCCGCCCGTCGAGATGAGACGAGAGTCGTCAGGTAGGAACCGCACGCACGTCACGTGGGACGAGTGCCCGCCGTACTGGTGACATAGCGACTGAAATACACATGTTTAGGTTAATTGTTATTATGTTTATGTGTATGACAAGTTTGAGAAGTATGATCGGAGTAACTCTGATGGATAATGTGGAGAACAGTGTGATAAGGGAATGTTGTGACTTGTAGTGTGGTAGAAGATGTAGTGACAAACATAGAGAAGAAGAAATGTATTTCTAAGCACCACTGCTTGGAAAATGGTTTGGACATCTAAAGAGGATAGATGAAGGAAGATTGACGGAACAGATTTATGAGACGAGTGTGTACGGGCCAGCCGGTAGAGGCCGACCTAGGCGAACGTATCACGACCAGATCGGAGACGTTTTAAAGAAAGGCCAAGTCAAAAGTACCTATAACCGGCGAGCATGTATGAAGGCGCTCATGAAAGTGGAAGAAGCGAAACAGGTATGTCAAGATCGTAGCATGTGGAAAGAGGTGGTCTCTGCCTATCCTAACGGGAAAAAGGCGTGATGTATGTATGTATGTATTAATTACCTTAGGTTGTGTGACGGGGTAGGCGTATAGCTTCACTTTACCGAAGTCGTCACCCGTCGCAGCCAGTCTGTTGTCATGCGATCTGTTACATAAGAACAGAAGAAGAAGGTTTAGACAAGTGGAAGAGAAGGCATGAGGAGAGATCTTCCCCGCAGACAAGTATGAACTTGTATGTAAGTATAATTTAAGATCGTTAAAATATTACTCGATAGAAGCATAACTTATTGCTATGAATTAAAAATAAAACAAAAGCAATGAGTCATTTCATCGAAACGTCGAACGTCAGACTAAAAAAAAAAGTTTAATTCCCCTGATTAACGTAGGGTTACCAACCCGCACTATTACGTGGCACCAATGCAAGTTTCAGTACTTCAGACAATTTTTTTCCAATAAAAATATGAAATATCAAACACAATAAATAAATAAAACGCTAATCGCAGACTCGCAGTAAAAATCTTATTCAGAATGGAACTGATTGTCCGTCTTTCAGTTGCTTATTACCGTTCGTACCGATACTTGGATACGTAACATACTTTTTTTTTCTTACTCTGAACTGGGTAGCTCTTGACCACTATCTCATCTGATATAAAGTGGTGATGCGGTCGATGATGGAGCGTGCTTACCCAAAAGATACCTATTCAGTCGCGGTTTGAAGACCCCCAGATTCTACTTTAACCGGAAACACAGACTCAGTTTCCATTCCTTTGCGGTTCGTATGATGAACCAAGAAGCAAATCGCTTCGTTCGGGTAGATGGTATATCCACCATAAATCGGTGCCGCCTTTTAGTGTCTCTGGATGTCCGATTGGGGAAGGTGGAATCCAATTATGCAGTTCTATTGCACACTCCAAAATGTAAACGATAAAAAAGCAACTTTGCGGAGATGCGAGAGACTCTGGAGTCTCTTGCTCACTAGTAGGTGGTCACCAATGAGTAATTTACCTGGTACAAGAGTTGATGTCGGTACCGTCGGCATTCTCCGGCCACACCCCCACCGACTGGAAGGTGATGGGGCATGTGTGTGTCGCCCACACCACGTCGCGGAGAGACGTCGCCGACGTCACCTGCCGGCAAGTTGTCGCGTTCCCTAGGGGACATGGAATCTTTTGTTACAATATTGCTCTTAAACGACTTCACAAAAAGGATGACGTTCTCAATTCGTCGAAATCCTTTTTTTAGGGTCCCGTACCTTAAAAGGACAAAAGGAACTCTTGTGAGATCACTTTGTTGTCTTTCCGTCTGTCTATCTGTCCGTCCGCCTGTCAAGACCCGTTATCTATACCGGAATGCGTAGATATTATTATATATTTAATTAAGAATGTTACTTACAAAACAGAAGTTCATAGTCTCCAGAATTACTGCGTATGTACTGCCCGTCTTCTGACCAGTCCAAATGTGTGATGTAACTCGAGTGTCCCTGAAAACATGTCGTTCATAAATTACGAGTTATAATAATTAACATAAAGCCAAGCCTGTACAGTTAGCATCTATGGCAAGGTTGTAGCTAGGTAGCTGGTTCAAGGCACAGTAGGCCATTAGCACAGTTTTGATGCATTATGGTAGAATTGTAGGAGATTATTGAAATAAAGGGAAGAGGAAAGTATACTACAAAAAATAATGTGCGTGCATATTTAGATTTGTTCGTGTTTAAGGAGTAGGGAAATTTATTATGAACGAGTTTTGATGCATTGAAAAACAGAACTGTCTTGCGCGAAGACTCGACGAGTTTCAACCTCCGGAGCAGGCCGGGTTTCGAAGCGGTTACGGCACCATGGACCACATCCACACAGTGCGGCAGATTGTACAGAAGACCGAAGAGTACAATCGGCCCCTGTGCTTAGCATTTGTGGACTATGAGAAGGCCTTTGACTCAATCGAAACCTGGTCCGTTCTCAAGTCCTTGCAGCGTTGCCAAGTCGACTGGCGATATATCTAAGTGATGAGATGTCTATATAATGCCGCAACGATGACTGTACAAGTACAGAATCGGCGAACTAAACATGTCCACCTGCGTCGAGACGTGAGACAGGGGGACGTCATATCCCCGAAACTGTTCACTAACGCCTTAGAGGATATGTTTAAGACGCTGGACTGGAAAGATCGTGGCATTAACATCAACGGCAAGTACATCTCTCACTTACGATTCGCAAATGACATCGTCATTATGGCAGAGACGCTGCAGGACCTACAAAGGATGTTAAATGGCCTAGCTGATTCTTCTCGTCGCATCGGTCTCCGGATGAATTTGGATAAAACCAAAGTCATGTACATCGAGTACGTTGTTCCGGAACCGATTGCCGTAGACGGAATCCCACTCGAAGTTGTCACTAAGTATGTTTACCTAAGACAGACGCTCCAACTAGGCAATCACAACTTCGAGAAGGAAATCCAGAGAAGAATTCAGCTAGACTGGGCAGCATTCGAAAAACTCCGTCAAGTCTTTTCGTCGCCTATACCGCAGTGTCTAAAGACAAAAGTCTTCAACCATTGCGTCCTACCTGTAATATATGGAGAGAGCTATGCTCGGTATTTCTCTGCGGGAACGAATCCGGAACGAAGTAATTCGCCAGAAAACTAAAGTTATCGAAAAGCTCAACGGATTAGCAAGTTGAAGTGGCAGTGGGCTGGTCATATCTGCCGCAGGACTGATAACCGTTGGGGTAGACTTGTCCTAGAGTGGAGACCGCGAATCGGTAAACGTAGCGTAGGACGTCCTGTGACCAGGTGGAGCGACGACATACGCAAAGCGATGGGCAGTGACTGGAAGAGAAGAGCCGAAGACCGGGCTCAGCGGCGCATCTTGGGAGAGGCCTACGTCCAGCAGAGGACTGACACAGGCTGATGATGATGATGAGTTTTGACGACTAAATGAATGGTGACATGCACCGAAATTATGAAAAACTTGTAAATGAATGTCGTTTTCAAAAAACCCACTTACTATAGCACCAACAGTATTATTTAATTAATATATATTTTTTTAAAAGCCCACTGGCAAGATGCTTTGATCATTACTACTAGTAGTCTTGTTAACTCCTCCAACTAAGCTAAATATGCTTGTGTCTGGAGTGGGTTCACGTCAATAGTGCAATGGGTGGGGATCGAACTCACGACCTCTCGATCGCCAGGCCGACGTCTTAGCCATTGGGTTATTGCCGCTACTTATACTGCTGGTTCGTGCAATGTGTGTTCGATCAACAATTTTATTAGTATCGTCTATAACTGTCTGTGAAAGTCAAAACAGAATTTACTTAATATGGTCATACATTGTACGGGCACTACAGAAACACTAACGTATCTAAGGCACCAACTAAAACCACTGCTCAATTATCCTTTCAAAGGAAGATAAGGTATAGACACAGGTAAATAAATTAACAAGCAGACATGCTTTTGGGGCCGGTGTACACTAATTCATTGAAACCATATAAGAGAGAGAAGACAGGATAATTTTACTGATAAAGGTAAACTGATTTGGACAAAAATACGGCAGAATTCAGTTTGCATTATTGTCGTAGCTTTTTGTCAGTATTACAAGGGCTGCCCAGAATATCATATCAAAGCAATTCTTTTATTCAAAAGTATCAGGCTTAGCGAGTCCACCATCATCGACCGACTTACCAGCAGGCGAGAGTGATCAAATGCTAGCCTACAACAAAGAAGTCTACACTAAAATTGTAAATGCTAAAGTACAGTAAGTGTAAAAGTTTTGTGTACAAAAGTATTACTACATATTATAAAACAAAGACCCACGCCGCGACTGTCTGTCTGTATGTATGTATTAATGTTTGCGATAATTTCAAAATCTACTGTATGGATTTTCATGCGGTTTTTATCTTTCAACAGATTCCCGAGGAAGGTATAGATGTATAATCCGTTAAGGTTTCGCGTAAATTGTTTGAAATATGACGATGGTAGTTGAAGATGTCGGAACAAATCTAGCCGTTTGGGAGCTTTCATCGAAAACGCTGCCTCATCCGTGTGAGATATAACAAAACAATATATTAATATAAATGTTACCCGTGCGGAGCCAAGGTGGGTCGCTAGTAAATCAATAATGAAATGTGTAGTTTACAAATTACAATGACTGGAAGACTGGAAGAGCCAAAGATCGGGGTCAGTGGCATATCTTGGGAGAGGCCTACGTCCAGCAGTGGACTGACACCGGCTGATGATGATAGTTAACAAAACGTACGTTCAATGTAATGTAATGTGCGCCGGCCCGGCTAGTTCAATCTACAGATGGTAATGTCGGTGGTTACCCTTCTACGTTTTTTCTCCGTGCACTAGAAAGTCATGTAATGAGTAGAAACACAATGATAGGTATTTTAAGTTTTCTAATTCGGGAATATATACACTGTTATTATGTTTTTTTTGAAGTGTTTCACACTTTATATTTTTGTAAATTGTTAAACACAATCCAAAATTTCATCGTACCGACGGGACTTGAACCCGCAACCTCCGGAATAACATGTTCCGGTGCTTTGCCAATTAAGCCACGGTGCGAAGTATCGTTACGACGAAATTAGTGGATTGCATTTTGTTAACCCAATTATGCATTGGTGGCGCCATCTATGACTACTTATTACGTAAGTTAATCATTCGGAAGAATACATTACAGTTTTCAAATCCGACGAGAGATGTTGCACTGCGTAAATCAAATATTATGTTTTTTTTTAAGTGTTTCACACTTTATATTTTTGTAAATTGTTAAACACAACCCAAAATTTCATCGTACCGACGGGACTTGAACCCGCAACCTCCGGAATAACATGTTCCGGTGCTTTGCCAATTAAGCCACGGTGCGAAGTATCGTTATACACTGTTATTATCTGGGTGAGTATATTATATTTCTATTTAACTAAGTAAGTAGTTTAGTTCTAACATTTCATAAAAATGTAGACGAGAAAACAAACTCATATGGAACTATAATCAAACAAATATACTACTACAAAGGTGTATGTGGCCTATTAGTAATAATACGTCAAAAATAAATAATATTGACCGCTTGGAATTTTTTAAATTAATTTCAGTACTATATGTTATTTGAGGTTCCTCGATATCAGCTATATTGGTTTATGTCAAGCGCGGTTTACATGGAACCAGAACGATATACCTATATCTGAGTATATGGATCTCGTGGTTCACCCACATCATTACCTCGACATTCACAACAACGAAACATACATAAAGTACCTATATATAAAGTTGTCTCATAGTATTTGTACTCACGAGACACTTGCCGACCCTGGTGTACCGATGTGCGCCGTCCTCACAGCGGTACACGTATATGAAGTTGTCGCGGGAACCCACCGCTACCAGGGAGTTGTCGGGGCAGTACTGGATCGTTTGGATCGGTTCTGATCTGTAATACAATATTATTATGAAAGAGACTTTTTCAGACATTTCATCAGAATCAATAATCGACTTAAAATGTATTCTAACTTTAATAGAGGAAAAGGTAGATGAGGTAAACGAGGGACAGATTGACTCTCTGTGATATTACCAGTCGAGTTTGATACAGTTGCTATACGAAACAGACTGAATCCTTCTTCAGTCTCTTTCTACGAAATGTGATCTTATTGAAGTGCTTTTACCTATATTTAGGACATTATCGTCCCGCGTTTCTTTGCTCCACTCCTCTCGGTTAAGAGCTTCATCTGGTCGGAAACATATGGTTGGGAATAACCAGAAACTTTACAAAACATCAGGCAACGATCCGGTTAATTCCAACAGGGGATTAACCGGATCGTTGCTCTGCAGGCTCCACTCTAGTGGAGCCTGCAAAACACCAGGCACCAGGTCTGTGGGTTAAAACTCTGCATCTATGCAGAGTTTTAACCCACAGACAATTTGTCATGCGATGCGACAGATGAGTACAGCTATTGCATAATATCCTACTATAATAATATTATAAAGGCAAAAGTTTGTGAGTGTGTAAGTACGTCAGTTACTTCTTCACGCTACAACTACGCGACCTGAATTAATTGAGCTGAAATTTGGTATGTAGATAGTCTAGACCCTGGAATAACATATAGGATTATATATATATATATTATATATGGATAGATTTTTTATCCCGATATTCCCACTGGAATCTTGTTTACGCGGGAAAAATCACACCCAGCTAGTAATATACGAATGTGAAGGTTTACCCGTCAGTATGCTGCGATAGCAGTTCTCTGGAGTGTGGGTGGTAGACCATCCACTTCCCGCTGAGACAGCCCACCGCGATCACAGCGCCGTCTGTCGACCACGCGCAGCACTGCGCGCGCTCCTGAGATCGAGTACACTCTTTAAACTTTAATTTAAAATTAAAAGGAGTAAGTATTAAAATGATGAACACGTGATACATATGCCAGCTATAAGATAAACGATCGACGTAATTTGGTCGGGTCATACATGGCAGCGGGTGAACGCCATTTTTTGGGCGCCATTAGAGCTGGGGCGGAACGGTAAAATCGCATATGTAGAAGGATAAAACATTGTCCTTCAACTCGCTCTCTCTTACTAGTATTGTATAGTGTTATCCTTCTCGTATTATTATTGTTATTTTAATGGTATGTCGACCCATTCACGTCCAGTGGGGTAGGCCTGATGGAAGTACGTATAATTGAAAACAAAAGTGAAAGTACAATACAATGATGTTTACCTCTATATCCTTGCTCCAGACGGTGGAGTGGCTCATACCGTCCCACAGCTGCAGCAGGCGGTCCCAGCCGGCAGACACGAACTGCGGCAGCGAGGGGTGTGCGGCCAGCCCCCACAGCTCGTCCACGTGACCTGCACGTACTCCAACATATCAACATTTGAAACGGCTTTACACTCGAGCGTTAACATTATAAGAAGGCCCAGTGGTGTAGGGAGAGAATGGTCGGCTTTAGCTTCAATTCCCGCCGTGCACTAATGGATTTTTCTGTAGAGAAATGTATGTGTGCTTTTCACATGTGGGCCTCTGGTGAAGGAAAAACATCGTTAAGAAACCCCCAACCCCCGCATGGTGGTAGGACACTATCTAGTGTCCGTCTTGCCAGCTACCACCCTCAAGTTAGGAAATCCGTCGCCAAACATCTAATGTGTTCCGGCAGCTATTCTTGAGATTATTTATTTTGTCAAAGCTCATCCTGAATATTTCCAAAAGCGAAGCGACATTGTTACCCGGCATAGGAGAGCAAAATATATAAATATGCTCTATCAACCTACATATCGAAATTTTATTTATAAAAAAAATGTATTTCACATGTGTATTAATACTTATAATAGGATTCCTAATGAACTAAAATTATTGGACGGAATTAACTTTAAACGAAAACTGTGTCAAACAGAAGTCAAGCCAACCGCGCGTCCTTTGCGCGACGGACGTTTTAAATAATCATACTGTGTTATTCTCACGATATTTAAATAATCATACTGTGTTATTCTCACGATATTTAAATAATCATACTGTGTTATTCTCACGATATTTAAATAATCATACTGTGTTATTCTCACGATATTTAAATAATCATACTGTGTTATTCTCACGATATTTAAATAATCATACTGTGTTATTCTCACGATATTTAAATAATCATACTGTGTTATTCTCACGATATTTAAATAATCATACTGTGTTATTCTCACGATATTTAAATAATCATACTGTGTTATTCTCACGATATTTAAATAATCATACTGTGTTATTCTCACGATATTTAAATAATCATACTGTGTTATTCTCACGATATTTAAATAATCATACTGTGTTATTCTCACGATATTTAAATAATCATAGTGTGTTATTCTCACGATATTTAAATAATCATACTGTGTTATTCTCACGATATTTAAATAATCATACTGTGTTATTCTCACGATATTTAAATAATCATACTGTGTTATTCTCACGATATTTAAATAATCATACTGTGTTATTCTAACGATATTTAAATAATCATACTGTGTTATTCTCACGATATTTAAATGATCATAGTGTGTTATTCTCACGATATTTTCCATAAAAAAGTGGTCGAACATGTTCTTATTAAACAGCGGTTACAGTAGGCACGAATGACGTGATTTAATGACTAACTGAAGAGTGTACAATGTGTATGAAACATTTTAACTCAATCAAATACAGGGAAATTGGTCAAACTAGTTGGTTTAACTAGTCATTAATTTAATTACTGACACCGGGACAGGTGAAACTAAATAAAAGCTTGTAAAGAGGAGGAGACGTAAGCCAACTAACTGATTTTGGCTGGGATCTATACGATTAGAAAAGATTCAATACTACCATTTTATCCACCTATTTCTATCCAATGCCGTTTGTAGCCAGCTTGTGAACAGTAAGCTTTAAAAAAATACTCTAAGAGAAAGTTACCTAGAACAGCCGGTGAGAATCCGAGCTCCATGTCTCCATGCAGGATGCAGTTCTTGGTGGTACCGATGAAGAGCTGACTGCCGCGACCCTCGGAGATCACGCGGATGCCGCCGTAGTGACCCTCGATCTACGATCACGGTTATATGGTTAGTGTTTATATACAACAGTAAGAGCCAGTTTCACCGGTTCCTGAAGCCCTATCAGGAACGAATCCGACACATTTCTGACAGCTTTTATATGGCTTCATCTATCAGATAACTATTTGTCACTTTATCATGAACCTAACAGTAACAGGGCCAGTTTTACAAGTTTCTGATAGCCCGGTTAGTAACATCACATGCCGCGCGATTCACTTCCAAAAAGGAGGTTCTCAATTCTTCTGAATTTTTTTTTTGTATGTACGCGTTACCCGATACCAATTTGAACAATTGTGAACCGATTTCAATGATTTTTTTTGTTACAGGTAGGGTGCATCTCCAAGGTGGTCTCATTGTAATTTCATCGAAATCTGATAAATATCTTCAAAGATATGACGATAAACGTCTCAAACTGGCTACTGAAACTGACTTGCGCGGCATGGAAGTCGGTTGTTTTAGTTTTTAAATCTTATCCTAAATCTTGATTATTAGTAGCAATTTTCAGGTGTTTATCTCCACATTGTTGGAAATACTAATCAGACGTCGAAGAATTGTATAATGAGACCACAGCGGAGATAATTTACTCATGAAATAATTAAGATAGTTTAAAAACTAAAATAACCGACTTTCATGCCCCGCGAGTCAGTTTCAGTAGCAAGTTTGAGACGTTTATCGTCATATCTCTGGAGATACTAATCAGATCTCGTTGAAATTACAATGGGACCACCTCGGAAACGTACCCTACCCATTACAAAACGAATCATTCGAATCGGTTCAAAATTGACGGAGTAATCGCGTAACATACATACAAAAAAAAAGAAAAAAAAAACATACACACGAATTGAGGACCTCCTCCTTTTTGGAAGTCGGTTGATAAACTTAATCGAAATCAAATGAGATAGGAAGACAGATACATACAACAGTATCCCGTCCCGTAGCACCAACATCAGCGTCGAAGAGCACGATGCGACCATCCTTGCCTCCCCCCGACACGATGCCCCCGTCCTTTAGGCTGGCTATGCTGAACACAGGGCCGGCGTGCACTCCGCGCACCAGCTTCTGAATGGTGTTGGTGCCCCGGCCCCATACTATTATGTTGCCACTCGAGTCGCCTGACACCACGTCACCTGGGAATACACAGATACGCTTTTATTACCCGACTACAAAAGGAAGGGTTATGAATTATTTTAGCAGTCTATGTATGTATTGTTAAACACAATCCAAAATTTCATCGTACCGACGGGACTTGAACCCGCAACCTCTGGAATAGCATGTTCCGGTGCTTTGCCAATTAAGCCACGGTGCGAAGTATCGTTACGACGAAATTTGTGAATTGCATTTGTTAACCCAATTATGCATTGGTGGCGCCATCTATGACTACTTATTACGTAAGTTAATCATTCGGAAGAAATCATTACAGTTTTCAAATCCGACGAGAGATGTTGCACTGCATAAATCAAATATTATGTTTCTTTGAAGTGTTTCACACTTTATATTTTTGTAAATTGTTAAACACGATGAAATAAAATTTTGGATTGTATTTAACAATTTACAAAAATATAAAGTGTGAAACACTTCAGAGAAACATAATACTATGTATGTATGTTTGTATTTACGTATATTCCTCCGCAGCACCTAAACTATTCATCCGATTTTGTAAAATAAGTTTGTCAATCGATTAATTATTATGACCGGGGTAACAAAGGCTATATTTACACAGACTTTTACAATAGAAGCAGTCGAGATGTCTTTTAAAAAACCGGCCAAGTCGAGTTGGACTCACCCACCGAGGCTTCCGTACCAACTTCTCAGACTAGGTTAAAGGACAAACTTAACTTTGTAATTCGATCCATAGAAAATATATTGCACCAACTACAAAAGATAAGTTTGTAATAGTACATTTAAAGTTAAATGGCGTTATCAATACCAATATTATAAATGAGAAAGTCAGCTTGTATATTTGTTTGGGACTTCTTCACGGTCAAACGGCTAACCATACCGGACGGACCTATTTAGCTAAAATTTTGCGCAGGAAGCAATATGGATTAGGCTATAGGATATTTTATAACGCAGGCGAAGACGTGGGGCATAGCTAGTACGCCATATATTACGATAACTATCTGAAACTCTAGTTGAAACTGGTTCTTATCAATAAGGTCGCAAATAACTCACCATTATGATTGAACGCCAGACAGGTGACATATTTGGGCTTGTCTCTGGTCTCGAAGACCCCCATCCGCTTGTACAGCATGTTGGTCTGGTCGAGCGTCCAGAACGCGATGTGGTTCTTACCGCACGTCACCATCTGGTTGCGGTCTAGCGGGTGGAACTCTACCGCCACCACTGTGTCTACGGAACACTGGAATATACAATAATATATGTGATATAATGAGTATTTCATTATACTCTAAAGTACAAAGATTTTGAGATTTGTATGTCTGAGGTTACAGATAAGCAAACAGCCCACCTAATGGAAAGTGGTCACTGCTGCTTTTGGACAATACTAGATACTTTACCGGCATGTACGTTTTCTGGGTCAGAGATGTGGGGCTACAATGATCTCACCTTGGTTTCAGCTAGGCAATGTCCTTTCTCCGGTCGCTGCCACTCCCACACAGATATGGTGTGGTCCGGTCCATCATCCACGCAGGCCAGTAGCGTGCCACCATCAGCTCGGGAGAAGGAGAGGCAGGCAACCGCGCGGTCGATCTGACCGGCACCTAGTACCGCCAGAGTGGCCAGAGACACTGAGTTCCATACGCGGATGTGGGGCTGCAATGAGTAAAATAAGGAGTTGTTTGTGAGTATAATTTAAGATCGTTGACAAGACGAAAAAAAAACGGACTTCAAATGCCGCGCTAGTCATTTTCAGTACTAAGTCTGAGGCGTATCTCCATATCTCTGGACATACTTATCAGAATTCGATGTAATTACATTGGGAACAACTTGCAAATGTATCCTACCTATTAAAAAAATATTCATTCGCATCGATTCAAAATTAACGGAGTAATCGCGTAACATACATTTTAAAAAAAACTTACAGACGAATTGTGAACCTCCTCCTTTTTGAAAGTGAGTTAAAAAGATGTTACTGGTTGGCAGTAATTCGGCAAAGGCATAGTAATTTTCGACTGAAGACCTCCAGATACACTTATTCCATTCTTTATCAATAAATTGTATAGGTTTTCAAGACAAGCGCTTGGTGGGGGTAGATTGTGGGTCATTTGCAGGTTATTGGTTTACCTACCCGCATCAGGGACTTGATCTTAATAATATATGAGGTCCATGGGTGGTTCTAAATCTGCAACTACTGATGAAAGACTTATATTGGGGCTAGAACCAACCACCAAACATGTCACGAAGCAGTTCGCCAAGTTTCGGTAAGATTTTCGGTGTCAGTCAGTTTGGAAAAAGATTGGGACAGTTGCGCTACGTGAATGGGCTTTCTTCTACGTTGTAGGGGAAACTATGTGTCAAGTATCTTCAAAAAAGACCTTACTAAACGTAACATTTAAGCCTAATTTACTGATATTAGTTTCCGCGTACGTGCGAGATGTGAATTGACCTTCCTCACGATGTTTTCCCACAGAAGGTTGATCTAATTTGCTTGAAAAGGAGAGTTACCAGATTCCTCTTTCAAAAGAGCAGGCGACGCACTAGTATTGCCTCTGGTATTGCAGGTGTCAGTAGGCGGCGGTAACCACTTTAACATCAGGTGTGCCGCAGAGAGAAGAGAAGAAGACCAACTTACCCTGGCATCTAGCCGGTCGTGTCCGGCGCACTGTCCGCTAGCTATCACCAGCTTGTTGGGATGCACCGCCAGACACTTGACATCGTCCGTGTGTCCGGTGTAGTGTCTCTGACACTGCTCCTCCACGTTGAAGAGAACCACCACCGCAGCTACGAAGTAAACGATCTCGCCCGTGGGGAGAAGGTATAAGTTGCTTCGGCAGTCTTTGCCCCTGGAACAAGAAGTTTGTTCAGTATGTTATTACATTTAAAATTAGTATAATAACATAGTTCCTTTCGACTGACTTCCAAAAAGAAGGAGGTTTTCAATTCGCCTGTATGTTTTTTTAATATTTTTTTTGTATGTATATTACGTGATTACTCCGTCAATTGTGAACCGATTCGGATGATTCTTTCTTAAATCGGTAGGGTACGTATCCGAGGTAGTCCCATTGGAATTTCATCGAGATGTGATAAGTACCTCCAGAAATATGACGATAAACGTCTTAAACTTAGTACTAAAATTGACCCGCGGGGCATTGAAGTCTTATATTAAATGTTCTTTCCTATAAATACTCATCGATATTCATGAACAAAATAGAAGTGAAATAAAAAAAACTGGCCAAGTGCAAGTCGGACTCGCACTCATAGGGTTCCGTAACACAGTTAAGTATTCCATAACTATGATTTTTCGCAACTACAAAATTAACTTTGTTTTTCATAGTGTTTGTATGAAAAACAAAGTTATCTTTGCGGTCGCCATATCTCTAAAACTGCTTACTGTATCTCGTTCAAACCAATTTTCGTTGTTAGTTTTTATTGAGATCTACAGCATATATTGTTTTTAGATTTTTCACTACCATACTTTAACAGTTAGAGGGGGGGGGGGGGGGGGACACACATTTTACCACTTTAGACGCGCCTATCTTTCAAATGATTGACTTTGAGAAAAAATGATTTTAGGAACCTCAATGTCATTTTTAAAGACCTATCCATAGATACCCCACACGTATAGGTTTTAAGAAAAAAAATTTTTTTTGTTCCAGTTCCATGTATGGGATGTATGGGCCCCTCCTTAAACTTTTATATTTTTTATTTTTGTATAAAAATCGGAAAGCGGTTCACAGAATACATCTACCTACCAAGTTTCAATTCTGTAGTCTTAACAGTTTCGGAATAAAATGGCTGTGACATACGGACGGACAGACAGACAGACATGACGAATCTATAAGGGTTCCGTTTTTTGCCATTCGGCTACGTAACCCTAAAAAAGGTATTAAAAGAATAAGTTTGTATATTAATTATTATTATATTATAGACTAATTTTTTTGTATACTAAAATACAGTCAAAATGAGAACCTCCTCCTATTTATATTTCGATTGAAAAAGATGTCCTCTTGGCCCTTTATAAAAACTTTGGGTAAATCTTCTCAGTATCATTTTAAAAGTGCACATTTCGCCTGTGGTCCACATCTTGAGAGGACGAGAAGAACCATAACCCATTTATTGAGACCCATTTATCAAAGAGACATGTAGTAGCAATAAAATGATGCAATCACTTTAATCTAGCAACTGTGCTCAGTAGCTCAACCAGTAAAGAACACCTATAAAATGCTCAGTTAGGTAGCTAACCTAACAAGTGTAGGTAATGTAATTTTCTCAAGGTCAGTCAATCCTTTCAATCATCTAATTTGGTACAAAAACAGCATTTCCTGTGTGAACTGTCCACTTGTGACAGTGCCACAGGCTGGTCATCAGTTCAGTTGTCCACTCGACCGCTGCGGCCTTGAGACGTGCAGGCATCGAATAGCCGAGCGGTTTTATGTTGTTTTGTTGTTAATGCTCGAATAGACCACGTATCTACTAACTGCATTGATAAAAAGTCTAGTTTAGGATAGACCCGCCCCGGCGTCGCCCGTATAGAGCACATACTTTTTAACCGACTTCACAAAATAGGAGGAGGTTCTCAATTCGTCTGTATGTTTTTTTGTGTGTATGTTACGCGATTTCTCCGTCAATTGTGAACGGATTCAAATGATTATTTTTATAATAAGTAGGATACGTTTCCGAGGTGGTCCCATTTTAATTTTATCGAGATCTGATTAGCATCTCCAGAGATATGGAGATAATACGTCAAACATAGGAGATTCTCCTACTGGCTGGCACCGACTTCAAATAGATAAGTGGGTAGCGCTTATAATAACTATATTAAGTAATTAATTTTACGCTTTTGAGTGCCTGTTTGTGGTTATGAAGTCGGTTTTTTTTTTTTTTTTAAATAACTTATTTTATTTTATTTTAAATAGTTAAGCTTACTAGCAAAGTAGGTCGCCCATTACTAGTAGTCTTGTTAACCCCCAGACTAAGCTCAATATGCTTGTGTCTGGAGTATATTCACTTCAATAGTGCAATGGGTGGGAATTGAACTCACAACCTCTCGATCGCCAGTTTGACACCTTATCCATCGGGGTTTTAAATATGCTTCAATGTTTGAATCAGCTTGTTGCGTCGAGTCGATTGGATGAACTAACATCTGCAACGATCGTCATCATATTGCAACCAACTTACACAAACTATTTACCTACACGTTTCACGTGAATCACTACGTCTATTGGTGAAAAGCGCATGAAAATCAGTTCAGTAGTTCCTGTGTAAAGTGTGTCTATTTGAGTTTATCTCGAACAGACAGACAGATGCGGCGTAGGACTGTTTTATAGTATGTAGAGATATTGGAGCCAAGCACTGAGCTTGGTAATGATATGATATCACAAATTCCCAATAAATATCAAACGACAATATTATACGAATAATATACACATGTATGTGATTTTTTAGCGTTTAATATAACATCAAAAGAAAGAATATCAATATTAGAAGGTCGAAAAATTAATAATTAAATTGTAATGTCATTAAGAAATAATTACTGTATAAAAAATAGCATTTTCAAGTAGAAAGTCAAAGAGTTTTAATTTAAATTCATTTTTCTCAAAGTCGGGTAATTTATTGAAGTGATTAATGTAGCTTTTAAAGTCACCTCATACCATACCCGCCATAAAGAGCAAGATTTGGCAATTAATGGCACTTACAAATTTCACAACTATCCAATTTTTGGACACGGAAAGTCGATTTCACTGCAAGTTAAGCTACTACATAATAAAACCTTAACTGTGAGCGCAATATACTGTGTAATTTATTAGACTCGTTCCGCTGTAGACTTAATGATAAAATCTTGCATATGCACACATGTCCACGGTATTACATTGCATCACAGCTTGTTGAGCAAAATGACTAGGTACTTCCTGATAGCTGCCTGCTACTATAACATTTATGTGTACCTGCATATACAGGCAGTGTATTTAGTTGAGAATGTAATAATAATACATGGCATAATAGGGCTCTTCCGTTCACCACAGGACATTTCCTCCTCATGTCAAATCAGTTTCTATGTATATTACCGTGTCATTACTCTATGTACTCTATGTTATTTATATGTAATGTATAGTTTTATTTTTGAATTGATACACCACCATCCGTGACAGTCTCGTGTTATTCTTTACTGTTAGGTTGTCTGGAAGAAATCTCTCCAAGCGATAAGACCGCCCTTTGCATAACTATAGCTATAAGTTTAGAGTCTATTTTGTTTCACATTGTTTCTGCTCTATTGGTGTGCAAATAAAGAGTTTATCTATCTATCTATATATATGCTCATACGGCCATCGGTTTAGGTTGTGCGTTTGCAAACTATTTTTGTTTTTATTGTTTTGGAATAATATTATATACACTCGCCCGCAAAAATAAAGGGTCACCTTTGAAAACAGCAATATCTTCATCAAATGATCAAGATAACTTTTTTTGCTTATGAAATTAAACCAAACGAGGATATGTGGACTGTTTGTAACCCTTTATTTAACCTTTTTACTGTAATGGCGTTAAGAAAATGCTTAATCAGTAAAAACGACCCAACCCCTATCGAGCATGCATGGGAAGAGCTTGGAAGTCTAGTCAGGAAACGAATTCCGCTACCCTTGACACTTGCTGCCTTAAAACAGGACCTTATTGAAGAATGGGAGAATTTACCTCAACTCCGCTTGAGGAACTTGTTTGTAGCCTTATCGCATACAAACCATGACAAGATCCTATGGAGGCAACACGCGGTACTAAAGAATGAGGTAACCACGCATTTTCGTCTCTACTATATTGACCGAGCCTGTGCTATATTTCAGACAAATAGATCGGAGGGGTTAAACTGTGAAGTGATATACTGTAGGAATATATGTAGCAAACTGATTCACTTTCACGTAATATAAGCTGAGTGATTGCTTACACCGTATCATCATCATCATAATCAGCCGATATCAGTCCACTGCTGGACATATACCTATCCCAAGACACGCCACTAAGCCTGATTTCTTCGTTTTCAATCACTGCCCACCGCTTTGCGAATTTATATCGTAATTTGGCTAATGTAATATCGTATAATGTAATTTGGTTTGGTACAGATGTTGTTCAAGGTTCCATTTTCCACAAATTCGTGAGATAAGGTGGCTTGGTAAGCCATGCGTGTAACCTTGTTACCTAGTTTTAGCGCGTGTCTGACCACTTAATTATTGCTACCTATTCTAATCGTTGTTTGATCTTTGTAGAACACATTCATAAATAAAGGCCTTTTTTACTGAAAATAAAATTGAGGCACCGACCTGACCGACTAGTTTTTAGTGGCTATGTTTTGAGGTCATAGGTCAACAGTGGTTGCCCACAAAAATAAATTAGACCATAGTTGTATGTTTTTGGCGATAATAACCCACGAATGAACGAGAAAAAACATTTTTCGTGAACAAAACAACACAATTTTATATGAACAAAAAAACGAGAGTCCATACATTTTGTATTGTGTTTTTTTATATTAATTAGACACATTATGTTCGATTAAAGATATAGTACAATAAAATAATATCCATAACTAATATACCTAACATTCTTTGCTAAGATAGTGTTCTACATTTTGATATTAGAAAAACGCGATATTTATGTAGAAGCGACGATAAAAACACAGAAAACATAATGTACACACTTTATTGGCCGATCAAACAAATTATCTCAATAATCAAAGAAACAATAAAAAAGAGGTAGGTTACTAACCATATGAAACGGCACGCAAATGAGAATGGCAAAATCTGCTAAAGAAATAACGATTTTCATGTCAAAATGTCACAACGGGTTGTGAAGCTTGACCGACCAAGCGTAGAACAGACAAAAACCTCAGTCCTATAATGAGGCCAGAGCTTCGAACAAAGGCAATTTAACGCACACTGCCACCTTTAAATACCTGTTGTAAGTTAAGACAGGTCACAGATAGACATCTTAAAGATTTTAAGACAGTTTAAATCTGCACGCGAAATTGTAAGTTACATAAAAACATGAGTACTATATTCAGGTTAAGGGTTTAAAATAGCCAAGGTGAAAGGATGCCCTTAATATTTAAATATAGGTAGTTTCCCTTGACACCAAGATTTGATAAAATCTCAACACGTTAACTTTCGGCGGTGAAAATGATGCCAAGCTAAGATTGCATTACTTGGATATTGGATACAATAAGCAAAACAAACATGACTATATTCGCGATAAGGACGAACTTATACGGTTAAGGTACAAAATAAGACATCTACTATAACATTAGTATGCATGGAAAGAAGCTATCCAAACAAGGCGAGTTACAATAAGACAAGTAAATACTTAACTATAAGTACATATTTAAGGCATACATCGGCGACATATTGCCTGCTAAGCTGAACAAAATACTTTTTGAACAATTTAGAATAATGCTACTACTTCTTAGTAATTACTTAAACTGCGTACTCAAAAACGGTGACGTTAATTATCGGAAGAGTCCATGTTGGGTTACCCACGTAGGCAGTAATTGTTGCCCAATTGGTGACCAAGACAATTGGTAAATTGGTCGATGTATTTCAGTTAATACAGAACTCAGTAGTCACTACTATTGTGGAATGACAAACAGAGGATGGAATTAGTGTAATGGTGATAGATAATGCCCATATACACTTGAAAAATAAGACATCATTGAGTTTTATTACGATTGCTGATGGGATAGTAGAAATGTTTCTATCTGAGAGTTATATATTAACGATTAATGAAATGATATCGAGGAAATAATACAATACAAAACAAAATTCTTTATTGTACTACACCAATTAAAACTAACTAAAGAAACAGTAAACGCTTAAAACTACAGTACAATGGGCGGACATATCGCTAAAAGCGATTTCTTCCAGTCAACCTTTGGATGGAGAAAGGGAGATGCGTGCTGAGCAAGGTCGGTTAATAAGTTCAATACGGAAATTAATATTGTAAATTTAAAACGATACGGACACTAATTTCTGTGTAAGCAATTTTACTTTTCGTCACATAGACGATAGATAGTCTACTAAAAATATGGTGAAAGCAAAATTAAGTTATTAACAAAACGACACGTCGTAATAATCGTAACCACCAAATGGGTAGTGTGCGAGTAAATTGTATTCATCAAAATGACATTATTGTAACATAATAATTTAGGGGAGTTATAAAGATTTAATAATTGATAAGCTTTTTGTTAGATTTTAGATAAGGTAAAATCCGGATTTATTATGTCGTTTATGGTTATTAAAAATATAGCTTTCGATTAGTTTCTTTCATTTCACCTAATTAAATTTATTGTTTCAACGCCAGCTATCCACCATGATGTATTAAACTAAAAGCTATATCAGTCTACCATGAAAAAACTAGGCGTGGAGACTGGCAAACATGACGTGTGCCTTTAGTCCCTAGTGTACTGTATATTTTATCACCGTCAAGTCCGACCTTGTATCGCCCATGGAATCGATAATGGCATTCGATAACGGTCAGCAATTTGTACTAATTTATTTATCATATGGGTTGGTCGGATAATGCCAGTTTAGTTAATGGTTTGAGGTTATAAGTTTTAGTATTTGGAAATGCATAATTAAGAGTTTTTTGGTGATTAAGAGTTCCACAGGGTCACATATTCGGGCCACTTGTATTTTTCATAGTTGAAATGGAAATAATAATATCGCAAAGAATGCCGTGCCACAGCGGGTACTGACAATGTATATCAAATAATGTTCAGCTAATATTTATGTTTTTTTTTTCTGAGACGTACCTAGCGATGCAATCATTAAGTACTCACGTATACAAAGCAGTATATAAAAACAATGGTCTTGAATAATGGAGCAGATACGGCAGTTTTTGAGTCAGTTTCAAGGAAAAACGTGATTGGCAACGTTTCTTGATCTGGCTGATTCATTACCTGTTGTATTATTCATTGTTTTTGGCCAACATCACGGTTCAACATCACTTTTGTAAGTACGAAAGTCTTTGATAAATATGTGTAATACTACTTTATCAATTATTTACTTACCTGTCAGATTCGAATAAGCGGTATTTGCCAAGTTCCCTGACTTTTTTATTTTTAGAATTACTTTCTTTAGATAAGAGAAAAGACCAAACAGAAACCATTCGTTTTACATCTAAAGCTCGCTTCGGTGCGTGATATTGTGGACAGATACAGGTCAGTCCGTACTAGCGCACCGTAAGAAGAGTATTTAACGTTCAATAAGGTGCCGGCAAATCCGTAGCACCTATAGGAAGGTAAAGAGATACGTACAAAAAAGGAGGAGACTCTCAATTCTCTTGTATTTTTTTATGTTTGTCACCTCAGTACTACAAAACTCATTAATGAACCGACTAGCTATGCCCCGCGGCTTCGCCTGCGTTGAAAAAGTTTCCTATATCCTAATCCATAGTACTGGCTATCCCTGTGCAAAATTTCAGCTAAATCGGTCCAGCCGTTTGACCGTAAAGAGTCACAAACCAACAAATAACCAAACTATTTTTCGCATTTATAATATAGGTGTTGATTTGGAAAATTACTTTTTGTTTAAGAGAGTATGCTTTACGGCTGCGAGTGGTCATGTTGCTGTGACAACGGATTATACGTGGCAACACGCACCGTGGGAAGCGAGCTTTACTATGCGAATGACATGCCATGTCTTGCACTTTTGATACTTTCTGGCACTTGTTATATAACTAACACATTTACATTAGTAGGTATGTATGTATATATTGTCATGGTAAACTCACCTGTATCCATACACCCACTCTAATTTGAGCTTGTTCTGTGGGGGAGGTGCTACTTTGGCGGGGTCGAGGGGGTCCTGGTCAGAGGGTCCGTACAGAACCACAGGCCTCCCTCGGAGGAACATCCGCATCATGCCGTCCTCTTCATTGTACTGGCATGTGCTCGTGCTAGAACGAGATAGATATGCTTTTTGAAAATTCGCAATAATATCCTGGCCATCGTTTATTCTTTTATTCCGAAGTAGGTTATTTAAAGGAAATTATTCATGAAACGGATTAGAAAGTCTGTTACACGTTCTATTTTTTCAAAATAAATTTCGATAATTGGATGATTTACGTAAAGTATGTTTATAAATACCATTAAGTTGTTAAGGAAAACGATAAGGTGCATTTAAGGAAAAATGGTGGATAAAATTTACTAGTAAGTAAATAACTTTGTGAATTTAAATAATAATAATGTAAGTTAGTAACTTAAATATAAAATGAATACAGGTTAATCCGTTAGTAACATAAAACGTAAAATATACTTAATGTTAATTTTCAAATTATACGTACAATATTAGTAACAATAAAAACAAACAATATTAAGTAATATGTAGTTAGTATTATCTGTAAAAGTTGCACATATCCAAAATTATAAAAAATAACATCTTTGTTAAACCTGTTAGTAAAAAACAAAAGCCTTTGTTAAAAAATAAACAAGCGAAAAAAAAACAAAATGTATGCAACCATTTGTTTGATAACACGCAAAAATCCACCCATATCTTCTAAGGCAAGCAAGCTTTATAAATTGTTTGTCGCAATATCTGCGCGAGCGACTTACACAGAGGTGAACGACATTTTCAAAAAGCGCAGTCGGCTACAATTTTATATCACCACTAAATGTAGCGTGAAGCTCCCGCAAGCCCGGTTACACGAATGGCAATAATCTAGAAATAAAATAACAGGATACCCACGTTGCGTGTTTAATAAATACCTACTGTAACTAATTGATCGTTTGTTTTGACTGATAAGATATATATATTTATGTCATTTGTGAGAACTTTGGTGTCTTACTACTTTCATTAGGCTTTCACTATGTTACGCACGTTAATTGTAACGGTAAGGGTTGAATGTTTTACGAAGATAAACTGCTGTTTAAATAAAAGAAATATTTAAAAAAATCTACATGGGAATAAAAAGAATACAGCTACGATGAAGAGTCTGTGACAAATAAACAGACATATTATATATATTTATATAATAAACAATATTATGCTGCAGCTAAAAGACAGCTGGTTCTTTCAATTTTCTACCTGAGACAGAACAGACGAATTCATTAATAAATTGATTTGACAGACACGCACTTGGCCCAGAGCTCAGTCAATGTTAAGTGATGATGATGATGATGATGACTTAGATGAAATCGCGTTTTTGATGTAAAAGTAGTGAGAAAGGAGTTGGACAACTGAATGAGAACAAAACTAAATACAAAACATACAAAATACTTTATTGTACACCAATTAAAATAACTTATAAAACAATAAACTCTTAAAACAACAGTACAATGGGCGAACTTGTCGCTAAAAGCGACCTTTTCCAATAGACTAGGACTAGAATAGAATAGGAGAAATAGAATACTAGAATAGGATGGAGAATAATATCGTTTAAAAACTAAAAAACAACCGACTTCAATGCCGCGCTATTCATTTTCAGTACCAATTTTGAGCTGTTTATCTCAATATCTCTGGAGATACTTATCATACCTCGATAAAATTACCATGGTACCACACATGGGATATCTCCTTTCGAACAAAAAAATAATAATCGAAATCGGTTCATAAACGACTAAGTTATCCGCGAACAAACATAAAAAAAAAAAAAAAATATACGGTCGAATTGAGAAACCTCCTCCTTTTTTTGAAGTCGGTTAAAAAGAGGTAACGAGTTGAGCAAGGTCGATGGTGTGCTACTACAGAATAAAAAGATAATAATAATATATATACGGAGTATACGACCAGTGATGTAAAATAGTAATTATAAAATAAAACATAGGATTATATTATTATAGATACATAAACTAAATGAAGTCTAATCTCTATATCGCAACTATTTCACACCGAATCTTTTTTTTTTCAATTACACATGGCTCTATAGTCTAGTCTAGACTCTAACTAGAGAGTTTGTAGTGTTTGTACCGTTTAGTGACCGGCTTTTTGCGCTTTAAAACGCTATCAAGACATACCCAAATACAGAACAAAAACAATTTATTACCCGTTTTCCATTGCACAAAACGATTACAAAATCCAACTGCAATTTCCAAATTTGGTCACAAAATCGAACCGATAAACTTTTTAAAAACCGGTTTGTATAATTCAGCGCATACAGCCAGTCGCTGAGAAAATCATAAACAGACTGCCTGAGAATTACGCACCCGTCACCGTGTTTCGAAAAAACAACTTAACACGAACGTTACGCAACAAGACCATTGCTTGTTCTAGTGGCTTTTTCTTTTGAAACTTGAATTAGAACCAGCAATGGAAAGCTACATTAGAATTGTAACTTTTGAGATAATGAATTCTTAGTAAGAGTTTTATCTTTAGATGTTCTGAGTCATCTCGTAATCTCTTAAAATCGCAAAAGTAAGGTCAACGTCAACAAAGACGATGTTTCTGTACAACTAATCGATTGTTTAAGTTATTGACCGATATCCCAAAAGCAGGAGGCATTACATTCGTATCAATGTTTATTTGTTTATTTCTTTTTGTATGTATGTTACGAGTATATCAATATTAATCCACTTGTCGATTTGGATAGTAATTATTTTTCGCGCGACTTTTTATAGGTTCTCAATTTTCTGTTTTTAGGGTTCCGTACCCAAAGGGTACGGTCCGTCCATCCGTCTGTTCGTCCGTCCGTCCGCCCTTCTAATAGGGTATTTACACGGGTCGATTTTCGCCGTGCGGCGAATCGCTTCACAAATTGCCTCACCAAGCCGCATCGCTAGCCCATTTACACAGGTTACTAAAATCGCATGCGGCTCGATCATTTCCATGGATGCGAAACACCTTCATGCGGCGGGCGATCGCCTGCAACTGATCGTTTACACGGTCCATTTTAGTCACTAGTCGCATGCGGCCGGTCGCCGCGCGGCCAAAGTCGGATGCTACCCAACTTTAGGGCTTGCGGCTTTAGTCACTTTCGACTTTGCCGAATTGCCATTTAGATGGTCGATTTACGCCGCGCGGCAAAACTCGTGCGGCTTTAGTCACCCGTGTAAACCCCCTATAACTTTACAGGCCTGTATCTCCTTAGCCGTAATAGGCAGATACTTAAAAGTTTTCACGAAGTATGTATTATTACTATCGGGGATTTAACAATAAACACTAAAAACAAAATAAAGTTAAATATTAAAGGCCGGGTCGCCATACAAAAGACATTTTTCCGGCAAATTTTGTTTAATCTTAACCCTGCGAGTGCGAGTCCGACTCGCACTGGGCCAGTTTATTTCGTTACGTAAATTACTTCACCAAATGTGAACTGATTATTTACATCTCCACGGTTGTCCCATTCTATAATTCATTGAGATCTGATAAGTATCTCCAGAGATATGGATATAAACTCCTCAATGTTATTGTTAAATCGAAATCATTGTGTATTTTGGAATTATTATTAAATATAATTTTGAGATTTAGAGGAAAATTTGTGTTTTTCACTATGATGTTATAATGGTGACACCATCATTTACAATTGTAGTCAATGTCGAAGGAAATACACATGACTATATACATAGCAGCTAGTGTACCTAGTGTGGAGCATTTATGTATTAAAAAAAAAACATACAGACGAATTGAGAACCTCCTCCTTTTTTGTGAAGTCGGTTAAAAATACAGAAACATCTAGGTGACAAACAAATAATTTGACGTAAGTTTTCTCTAATCCTCGTAAAAAACCTAGGTAACTGTAATTAAACTTATAGATTTGAGACGGGAATTTAACGTGACTTACGCTATATCGACATCGCGTAAGTCACGTTAAATTCCCGTCTCAAATCTATAAGTTTAAAATGAACGTGAGTTTTTATACTAATAACTGTAATTAGTTATAGTTATAAAGTAAGGGGGCGTCCATAAATTACGTGAGGTGTTTAAGGGGGGGAGGGGGTCGAGTCAAATCTCATCTAATCTTACGTTGGAGAGGGGGGGGGGGGGGGTCGAGCCAAATATCACGCATTTTTTTTTCTGATTGAAACAAAAATATTACACTTATAATTAAACTCTCAGCAATATTTATTACTAGTCTTAACTAGTCGTAAATAAAAGCACGAAGCAATTTTTTTTTCTTCTTATTACAATAACAATCCAACAGGTTTACGTAAGAAACCCATGTTTTGAAAAATCTCACGTGAGATTTGGGGATGGGGGAGGGGGTTGAATAAAATCTCACGATATCTCACCAGGGAGGGAGGGAGTAACAGAATATTAAAAAATACACCTCACGTAATTTATGGACGCCGCCTAAGTAGTAATAATCCGTAAAATGCTTTCACTTTCTTTACTTAAGTAGCATTGCATATGCGTTTATTTTTAACGTCTCGTTTAACGCTTATTAACACACTTTTCTATATAATTATCTCAGGTGAAAACAATTAGCTGTTTACTTCGACGTTGGTTACTTTTAAAGCATTTTGCATGCGTTGTACTAATATCATGTTTAGTATTGTTGTAACAGACCTTTCTAAGGACGACAAAATACTAAATAAATTTCATATTAGAGGTGTTTTGTTTATCTCCATATCTCAGAGGATACTTATCATATCACGATAAAATTTACTAAAGGATCAACCATATCGTTTAAATAACTAAATAAGCTGCACTATTAGAGATGGTTTGTTTATTTCCATATCTCAGAGGATACTTATCAGATCATGATAAAATTTACTAAAGGACCAACCACCCTTGAGATATAGGAACGGGATGGTTGTTTTTTTCGTTGTTGTACAATAAACAGGCCAAGTGCAAGTCGGGCTCGCACTCGTAGGGTTCCGTAACACAGTAGAGTATTTATAACCATGATTTTTCGCAACTACAAAAATAACTTTGTTTTTTTTTAGTGTTTGTATGAAAAACAAAGTTATACTTGCGGTCGCTATATCTCAACAACTGCTGACTGTATCTCGTTCAAACCAATTTTCGTTGAAAGAATTTATTGAGATCTACAGAATATATTTTTTGTAGATTTTTCACTCCCTTACTTTAGAAGTTAGAGGGGGGGGGGGGGGGGGTTTACCACTTTAGACGCGCCTATCTTTTAAATGATTGACTTTGAGAAAAAATGATTTTAGAATTCTCAATGTCATTTTTAAAGACCTATCTATAGACACCCCACACGTATAGGTTTGAAGAAAAAAATGGGATGCCTCCTTAAACTTTTATATTTTTTATTTTTGTATAAAAATCGAAAAGCGGTTTACAAAATATATCAATCCTAATAGTTTCGGAATAAAATGGCTGTGACATACGGACGGACAGACAGACAGACAAGGCGAATCTATAAGGGTTCCGTTTTTCGGCTACGGAACCCTAAAAATCACGTCTTTGTTTAGTTTCGTCGTAGCCTTCAGGTTGTATGTAATCAGCGCCCAAAAGCCTCTGACATGGCCTCTGTCAGAAGGGCTAGTCTGCACAAACAGAATACGGTCATGGATTGTCTGTCGTCAATAAGCAAACTTCATTTAAAGGAAAGGAGTAAAGTACCTGGGCGACTGAGTTTTGCTCGTTTTTTTTAAATATCACGATTTTACAAAAATAACAACTATATCGGTAAATTTAAAACGCGAAACGTTATCTAAAAACAAAATTTCATCCGTATCGTTAGAGCCCGTTAAGAAATACGCGAAATAAATTAATAAATACCATACTGTTCAGAAATTGTTCATTTAAATAATATTTCTGGTGGCTCTGTAAGCTGTAGAACTTAAAAATCAATGATTGAAATATGACTGATTATACGTTTTCAATTCCCATATCTCCTCCATTTTGAAATGATTCAAAAATCTGATCGTCAATAGTTCCAGATTCAAATAATTATCGACCTGTTTACAAAATTTCAGGAGAATCCGTTGAGAAATGCGCCCAGTCGGGTCGGTCGATCGGTTGAGGACTATGAAAGCATTATTGCTTTAGCTAAAAGTGCTGAAACGGAGACGCTTCATTTGCGCTTCGTGCTCGCTCGGGCAGGCTCTTTGGTTAGTTTGTATCACAGAACAGATGAACTTTCTTTCTGTACTTATCTCTGTGGTTTGAATAAAGTCAATGACTCCTAACAACTTATAGATAAGTGCGAAATAGTCACTTACGTATCTTCCCACGATTGATACCTCCAATTTATTACCTCCTTACGTTGTATCCATGACCACAGAATAAATAACAGTACAAGTACCATGACTAAATGAAATGGCCATTGTTACTGGCGTGTAATCTGTGATATCAGGACTAAGGTTGTCGCTTTTGGTAAATTTAAGGGGTATTTAATACTTGAGGTCTTAGGTTCCGTACCCGAAGGGTACCCCGAAGGAACCCTTTTACTAAGACTTCACTGTTCGTCCGTCTGTCTGCGGTCCTTACTGTTATTAAACCGTTATTATATAATTATAACAGCCACTGCCTCGACCGCTGCATTAAAATACGGCCCTAAATATTTTAGTTATTTATTTCTAAAACTCAAACAAGTCTGGAAGAACAACAATTCTTACCGTATAAAAATACCCGCTCAACGTAATAAAAGTTCCTTACAAAAAAAATATAATTCGTCATATAAGACCTCGGCTTGCGTCATTAAAACATTTGAATCATCGCGACTTTCAACCTGTTTTTATTTACTGTTGCATACAGGCTTCCTTTGTGCTCCAAACCAAGCCACCTTGAACATTTCTGTCTTGATATGCAGCAGGTAAAGGGTTGCAGAGAGCACAGTGATTATTACAAAACGATGTACAACCTATATAACCTATGGGTTTTAAGACAGGAATTTGCGCTAGGTGATCCACAAATGTTGCATCTTCATTCGAATTTAAAGCCTTTTCAATCCCAAGCCTTTCATGAGGATTTTCCGTCCTCGCACTAATTCGTGACGGCTATAATCAGCTATTTCATAGACAACTTCCATATTGTGTGACACTGACAACCCTAGCGGCGATCGCACACCCATCGTAGGTAATCGTGTGCGCGGGCGCGGGCGGGTTACCCGCCATTTTTATTGTCAGATCCACAATGCAATGATTTATGTACTCTATTACTTGATATTACATGTGGGTTTGTTAACGAAGTGGAAGTACTCGTGAATGTTAATGAAAGTAGGTGTGCGTACCTACAAGTGTCTATATTAATATATGGATATCTATAGGTAGAAGTCGTTAGTTTTGTTTTGCCAAACAGAGAATCACTTTACCGCTATCTCACAGCTCTCAAGTAAAGATGTGATCTAAGACGGAATCATCACCATCAGCCTATCTCTGTTTACTGCTGGACAAAGGCCTCACCTATGGCACGCCACTGAGCTCAATCTTCAGCTCTTCGTTTTCAGCCGTTGCCAGCCGGCTTGCGTTTATCATAGCTCCATCTAGCGGAATCACACATTTCTAGAATTGAAGTACTGTCTAGTACTGAGAAAATAACTTGCATTGGTCGTGTGTTTAATATTCTCAATTTGCATTAAATTCTATTTGACAGAAGTCAATAATACAGAACAATTACCTATTGTTTTTAATTAAAAAACATACATAACTGACCCCCCAGGGGGTCGCGACCCACATGTTGAAAAACACTGGTTTCCCTCATTATTACCTACCTCTAACACCTTTGTGTTAACGTTAACTTAGTTGGTGTTAGAGGTTCGTTATATATTCGATGGCGTTGTAGTAAATAAGCGTGTTTAGTATTGACACGGTGTTTATATATATATCAATGTTAAAACTATGTACTTAATTTTTCCGGCATATTTTGTTCAATCGGAACCCTACGTGTGCGCGCGAGTCCGACTTGCACTTGGCCAGTTTATTAGAAATCAGAATATTTATTGACCATTATTATAACATGTACATTTTAAAGCTGACATGTACAATTAATAAAAAAAAAAAAAGATAAAATGACAAGACAAGCCCCATAGAGTTTCTTGGTGTTTCTTCTCTGATGGGAGTATTTCCGAAACACCGGTAGATTCAACAGCCATTCAGTTTTCCCCTTTTGTCCGCAGATTTTCTTTCTAGGCTTGCCATTTTTATTTTTATTTAAACAATATTATGCAGCTGACAGACGGACTATCAGTTCCATTTGGATCATGATATGTACTGTGATCGGTATGCGTTTCTCTATGTTGTGTTTCACTATTTCACTTTTTTATTTTTTTTTATATAAAAATTGTCTGAAGTACTGAAACACACAGTTACATGTATGGTTGGTTTTAACCTACTTTATTTTTTTTTTAATATTCTGACGTAAACGATTGGATGACAGCTGAATGGTTCATTACTTTTTTTTTCTAATTCAAAGCGTTAAATTCTGCTTTTGCTATGTTTACTTGATAATTGGTTATGATTTATTTTATGATTTATGATTTTGACGTGTATATGTGCGTATATTTATACTGCCTACATACTGAATAAATGCTTTGATTCTTGATTCTTCTTGATTGACATTATATTAGGCACGTCGTTTACATAATTATTAAAAGTTTGCATTAATTATCATCTTATAGTAACTTATTACGTAAAAGATAACAAAATAAATAACATAACATACCAATATTAGTCATTTGTGCAGGCAAGTTTCATGTCTGATGTTGAAGGAATTTTCATTCAGCTTCATTGTCATAAATTCATTATTATTATTATATTTATTCATTATATTTATTATTCACTGCCATGCAGCTCTCCAGCTTCTCCTGATCTCTTATTTACCGTGTCTCTACACACGCAATCTCTACAATGATTTTTAGGGTTCCGTAGTCCTGACAAGGAGCCCTTATAGTTTCGTCATGTCCGTCTGTCTGTCTGTCCGAGGTTTTGCTAAGAGACCGTTAATACTAGAAAGCTGTAATTTTGTAGGGGTATGTATATAAATTACGCCGACAAAGTGCTGAAATAAAATTGCGAAAAATATTTTTTTTTAGGGTAGTTCCCCTACATGAGAAGTGGGGATGAATTTTTGTTTCGTCGTCTACCCTATAGTGTGGGGTATCGTTGAATAGGGCTTTTAAAATGACTTCAGGGTTGCTAGTACCTTTTTTAGATTAAATGCTCCATTTACGATATATTAAACTTTAAAGTGCAAATTTTTGTTCCAGTAGGGCGGTCCCCCCCTCCCCCCCTCTATAAGCTAAACTGCTGGCTTGAAAAATCTGGAAAAACTCCTGATAATAGTGCATTTCATGAACTTTAAAGGAAAATTATAGCGGTTAAGATAACTTTATTAGTTTAGCAGTAATAGTCGTTGAACTTGGGTGTTTGATAATTTTGCACCAAATACAAAATCCTTAGAATAAATCCTTTAAAGTGACATAGACGAAGTATCTAGTTGCTTGTTTATAACGGGTAAAGACTTGCATTGAATAACGGGCTACTACGGAACCCTACATTGCGCGTGGCCCGACACGCACTTGGCCGGTTATTTATTTAATAATAGATTGATGATTGTGGGTAAATTCCATGTCAGAATCAGAATTCATTTATTAATGTAAGTGACTTAATATAAATATGCTAGGTCACATTGCCACGTTGTCACGGCCCAAACGAAAGGCAACCCGGGTGGGAGTGTGTCCTTGTCTAACAACCTGCTAGTGTTATATATGTTCTATACTATATGTATAGTACTATAAATATAAGTTGTCCATACATAATATCGTTTAAAAACTAAAAAACAACCGACTTGAATGCCGCGCTATTCATTTTCAGTACCAATTTTGAGATGTTTATCTCAATATCTCTGGAGATACTTATCATACCTCGATAAAATTACCATGGTACCACACTTGGAATATCTCCTTTCGAACAAAAAAAGAATAATTGAAATCGGTTCATAAACGACGAAGTTATCCGCGAACAAACATAAAAAAAAAAAAAAAAAAAAAAATATACGGTCGAATTGAGAAACCTCCTCCTTTTTTTGAAGTCGGTTAAAAAGGGACAAATTCCGTTCAAGGTCGGTCTTATTAGGGCCGGTGTACGCAGTCAAGTTTAATATTAAGTAGAAGGTCTATGGGTTTATTAATTAATGTATCTATGGTCCAGTTTCACAGACGCCGAGATCGACGATTAAGATTTCTAGTCACTAAAAATATAAATTCTAAACCGTCACCAGTGTCATCTGTTGCAAGCCAGTTTAATTTAAACCACCACCGCAAGAATGAATCCACAACTGTTTTACCCAAAACCAGAATAAAACCACTTCACCAAACACCAGACTTACCCATGTTTCATAATAGGTCCATTTTGTGAAGGCTTATACAAGTTAAGCAACGACTTTGTCGTAGTGAATCTAAGGACGACAGAAACAACAATTAGACAAAAGGAGGAATTCTAGATAGTTCTACTTAGCACATACAATTTGCGGCACAGAGAGGAATAGTATTCATAGCTAAAATGTTCTGGACTGAGTTACATTAAAGTAGGTGATAACTACATCTACACAATCAAAATTTTCCTTGTGATAGAAATAACATACTATTGAATTCTTACCTAGAATTCGATGCATCATACCCACTCATTCATGTTGTAAAGAGGTTTGGTATACATGTTACAACTGCAGTCATATTAGAAATGCTTTGATATTGGTTTAGTTTGCTGTCTTCTGGTAAGCAAACACTTGATAATATGTACTTACTACATCTTATAATCTCAGTTCTTGAAGCTAATCGTACTATCGTAAAAATAGATATACGTCTAGGCCTTATAAAGTCGTTACTTGATAATATATTAGATACAATATACATAAATTAGGAGCAAAATACAAAAATCTTAAATTAATAAATTCGATTTTATTTCTGGAATACTTTATCAATCGTCGCCTCTGCATCGCCAACTTGCCACCAGGGTGGGAATCTTTTGCCCCCCTTTCCCGATTGCCACCTTCGGGAGCGGTTACCGATTGTTAGGGCAACTAGAAAGTACTGAAATACCGCTCGATTGTTCAAATATTATAACAACGTCTACATGTTCGTTCACATTAACTACTAGCATTCAAACACATTTTCTTCTACTTTACGGCAACTGATTTATAAACAAGCCTCGTTCGCTGTTGCATATTGAGATATACGTAATACGCAACGCTTATGTCGTGCGTGACATGACACAAAAAATGTGACGGGCTTTCTTAAAATTAGTAGGTATATCTTCACCTTTAGCGATACTTGTCAGTTGTCAGCCATCTTTTATTAGTGGCGCCATCTAGTTCTCTCCAGAGCAACTTTACACATGGATGGAGAAGCTGTTTTATCTTGTTCTTGTACCTTTATTATTTTGTATAGTTTACTGACCTGGTATTGGGCAAGAGTCCCTGTGCGTTGAAGTCTCCCGTGGAGTTCCACCGCTTGGTCAAGTTGTTCGCTCCTGGAGACGGGCTCTGGTTGCTGGAAGTTGAGTTGTTCCGCGATCTATAGACAACGATATTGGGCTACTCTACGGCTTACGCTAGTGGCTCGTCGCCTCCAACACTAAAGCTCTAGGAAGAATGTATTCATGTTTAATGGGAGTTGCATACAGATACTACAGATATTTTATCTTTTGATGTCCGTATCTGGACCCTTAGTACGAGTTTTCATCGTAAACGCTTTTGATAGATCTCACATAGTTTTCGACTTATTCTGGCTCCCTGATTGGTCTAAATTTAGTGAAGTGTAGTAACCACTGGAGGCGCTGTACTGTTTTTCATACAAAATTTGTTCGATATACGATATCGAGTTTGGTATGAAAACTCGTACTAAGGGTACAGTATGATATCTGTTGATGATTTTCAGATGTTGTATCTTTATAAGAGTTATAAGGTTTTTAAACGACGAGCTGACTTATAGTATAAGTTATAATGTTTCTAGGCTTCTAGTACTTTTATACGTGTAATAATATCGTTTAAAAACTAAAAAACAACCGACTTCAATGCCGCGCTATTCATTTTCAGTACCAATTTTGAGATGATTATCTCAATATCTCTGGAGATACTTATCATACCTCGATAAAATTACCATGGTACCACACTTGGGATATCTCCTTTCGAACAAAAAAAGAATAATCGAAATCGGTTCATAAACGACGAAGTTATCCGCGAACAAACATTAAAAAAAAATATATATATATATACGGTCGAATTGAGAAACCTCCTCCTTTTTTTGAAGTCGGTTAAAAAATAGGACGTAAATGCTAGAAAATATTAATGATGAGCGTATCGTATCATTCGATTATTACTTTTCTAGCTATCACGAACACACCCATTTATATTACGAATAATGAATCAGCTATTTAATGTTTTCTTATCTTCATTTAATAAGTTCTGCTTGAGTTTACTCGACTCAAAGGTTGGCATGTCACATTTAGTTTTTTCACTTACTTTAACATTTATGAATACTAGGAAACATTGAAAGAAGAGGTGATAAGGCAAACATAAACATTTATCTAGAGTCTAGACAGATATAGGAAACATAGTAGCAACAGGCACTAATTTAATAGCTAGCAAGAAAACACTGAACATATCTAATATGATCAAGCTGTAATAGAATTTTGGTACCTTTAATTCACATATAGATATACCTCTGCAAGTTGATTGGTTGATTTTTGAAGTTATACTTCTTTTGGCGCGATAGAGAAAAATGATGAGCGTGAATTTTTACGATGCGCGCGCACACCGACACCTAAATTTAACATCGTGAAGTTAGTTCTAGGTGGCATGACTATGTTCAAGTTATATATGTCATATTTAACGTCATATTTTAACGTTAATAAAACCTTTTTTATTTAAATAAAATCTTTTTGATTAATTTTAATATTTATCGTTAATCACTACTGCATTTTAGTTATTTTTTTTCCATACTCCACAGAAGTATAACTTCTAACGCGTGTACATAAGTACACACACTCTTTTTAGGGTTTCGTACCCAAAGGGTAAAACGGGACCCTATTACTAAGACTCCGCTGTCCGTCTGTCTGTCTGTCTGTCTGTCTGTCTGTCCGTCTGTCACCAGGCTATAGCTCATTAACTGTGATAGTTAGACAGTTGAAATTTTTACAGATGGTGTATTTCTGTTGCCGCTAGAACAACAAATAATAAAAACAAAATAAAGTTAATAATTAAAGGGGTCCCCATACAAAAAACGTGTTTTCAAACGCCATCTATCTAGTTAGTTTCGGCAAAATGACATAGATGGAGCTAGTAAACGAGCCCCGTCTTTCTAGATCGCGACCAAACCAAATATTCTTGGTAATATCAATTAATCAAATATATGAGGTTGAAACTCTGTTAAGTTTCGTATTGTACGGAACCCTTCCTAAGCGATAAGAGTCACGAAGCTGACTCGCACTTGGCCAGTTTTATTTTATATCTTATAGGCTAGCGATTGACCACTATCTAGTGATGATGCGGTCGAAGATCGTGAACACGCTTGGTCTAGAACACTCTGACTCTCAAGGGTTGTGTGCTGTCGAAATACCGTAAGGTTATGGCGAATTATGGCGGTAATGAAATACTTATTATCATAATTGGTGTAGATATATATACGTTATATTTCTGACAAGGTAAACGTATATTATATTTCTTCCTTTGCATGGTAATGAGAGCTTAAGTCTTATAAAATGGTCAAATCAGTTTTAAATTCACCATTTTTTTTTGTGAATTTAAAACTCATTTTTTTAAATTAAAAATAATTATCAATTGCCTTTATCTAACCTACTACATACTACTGCGCTACGTAAATAGATGATGCAAAATGCTACTTCCGTATTTTAATTGAAAGCAAAAAACCTTGACTAACCAGTAGCACTCATCAATTAAAATGATAGGAACAAATGACACTCCTGCCAAAAAAGACGAGTCAAAATAAATCATCCTTTATAGTTTTTTTCCTCATTAAAATCGAATATCCTTCACCTCTGTGCGCCATTAATCGATGTAACATCATGAACTTGCGAAACAATGGCTTTAAATTTTTTTATGAATGAATTCGAGGTATTCTCGATATTTTTTAAATCGTGGAATCTGCAGGATATCCAACTCCTCATCAAATTACGTTAGAGGTTTTTAAAATTTCAAGCAAGGGTTTAAAAAATGTATAAATAATAAGTAGGGAGGTCGTAAAAAACTGTTACGGTGTCCCGCCAAAATTCTTACCGCTTATTGTTTTTCAACAATGTTTATTTATAGTACTGGGTAGTTCAATTAGACACAGACAGACAATCGGCGCTTCAAATAAAAATTAATTTACTTGAAGTAACATTAGACTCATAACATTCAATAATTTTAGATATATTATACACGTAAAAATGCTCGCAAACATGAAATAAGGTCGAGCTGCTAGATGTAGCTGCATTTTTTTTCTATTCGACACTACACCAACCTTATCATGCTTTGGATTTTGTTTGCTTCCTAAGATAGTATGCCGTAAGCAATCGTAAACTTTAAACTTTCGCGATTTGAACACATAGATGTAAATATTAAAATACGGGACTTATCGCGCTTAAGTCATTATTTTTTATTAACGTTGGTCGAAACGTCGAGTTAAACAAAATAAAAATTATTGTTTTAACCGCGATAAGTCCCGTAGTACCTATTTTAATATTTATAACTATAGCCGTAAGCAATGCCATCAATCAGCTCTTTCGAGGTATACTAACATTTTGCAATCTGTCTAAGAGACGATATGGGCTCATCGATGTATAATGTACTACGTACCACAGATGACGCTTCGCGAACTAGGTCTACGTTCAAATAAAAAGCAGTGCTGAATCTACATCTCGCTTAGTTTAGTTTAGCGTTAGTACTCCTCACGCCCGATCGCGCGCCGGCACGTAAGTCAGTTAATGATGGGCGCCTCTGGTTTACATGTACCTCCATGTATGCACCCCTTTTTGCTTGTAGGCTACTTACCACACCTAGTTCATTTTCAGAAATAACAGAACCAATTGAAGCAGATATTCAAGTAATCACACTTTCATCACAGATTTCACAGTTAATATATAAACTTATCTAGGTTTATGACGAGTATTTAGAGCCTTATTTAAATTGAATATTCCACTTATAGCGAAAACGCTTGATATTGTATCCTTTATCAAAATATCCTTTATATCTTGCGTAAGCGATTAGGTGGTGAAAGATGGTTCCTACTTTTATTATACTCTTAAGATAATTTACAACTCGTGGAATGTTATAATATTATATTTCCATAATTTAGAAAAATTACTAGAATTCACTGAAAGTTAAGGAGTATCTTCTCATCAACATCTTGGCAGTTGATATTATTTTTGGCAAGTGGCCATAGGTATACTGCGATAGGCAGAGACGTGATCGCTTTCCATCTGGTAAGTGTCTTAATTGTCCCGAACCGTTATTATTTTATACAGGACCAAACAACGTTTGTCTACAATCTCACCTGATGTTAAGTGACGATGCTACCGGAAATAACAGCCAGTCGAAAGACGGGTTGGATCAATAACGCTATGTGGATAAAAACTTTTTATGTCCAACGCCTTGGTTCACTATCGTTTTCATCCACGTTACCATCGACCGCATCTTCACTTAACATCAGGTGAGATAGTAGTCAAGTGTTTGTCTGTCCGGCAAACAAACCGACTGAAGTTGTGAGTGTTTCAATTTGTCATAATTTAAAAACTTTGTTGCTTGATTGACCAATTTGCTTTTTTATTTTTATCGTAATTCTAGGCAACTATCTCACGTGTTGGCAAGTGACGATGCAGTCGAGGATGGTAGCACGCTAGGCCTACAATGGACAGCCCTCTCAAGGACAGCTGCCGAAACACATTACTTAGATGTTTGGCGACAGACTTTTCCAACATGTGGGTAGAGGGAGACTGACCAGGCGGGTACTTGACAGTGTCTTACCACCACGCAGGGGCCGTTACAATTAGTGGGGCTAGCACGAATTTCTATCGTCAAAGTTATAGTAAACGTTATAATTTGTATGAAATTGATTGAACAGAACCCCTACCGGGCGTGAATGAAACTAAAGTTTCCAATTCATTACTCATGTTTACTTTACGATGGAAACTCGTGGTAGCCCCACTGTTGACACGTTGTTTATTTACCTGTAAGGTTGTGGGGGGTGCACCACGTGCGGGGCGGGCGTGGCGCGCGGGGAGGGGGAGGGCGCGGGGGAGAGCGATGAGGAGGACGCGGGGGAGTCTGACTGTAGCGACCCGGTGGACTGGTGCTGGGGACCGCGTCTGGAAACACAAACACATTGAATTTATATATTAACACTTTATAATTTTGTAAATATATTTATTTACATTGTTACACACAAGCCAGAATTGTATCGTACCGACGGGATTCGAAGCCGTACCCTCTTGGAAAACATGCCCAGGCCACCAATTAAGCTTAAATTATGATGAAGTTTTGGATTGTGTGAAAAATAAATACTTTCTTCAGCAAATTCACCGGTGTCAGTCCACTGCTAGACGTAGGCCTCTCCCAAGATAAAAACTTTCTTGGTTTACATAGACACAAAATAAAACAATACAGCAAGAAGATGCAGATTTAAAAAAAAACGAAATCCCACTACGGAGAAAATTGCCTGTGTTACCCAGACCGTTATAGATTCGACTACCCGGTCATCAAAATTGGATGAGCAGATACTTGGCCTGCTAAAAACATAGCCTTTAGACATAGCCGTGGTATAGAAAAAAATAGCAAGACACTGCGGCAATCGTGCCCACATTGCACACCTTCGCTTATGAGGAAACTCTAAAAAACTCTAAAGCTACGCCAAGTCAACGCCTAACTAAACCAAGTCCTTGGAAGCCATCGTAGTAGTCAGCTGCTTCCTGAAAGACGTATGCATGCGGCCGTCGTCGTAAACGTAGATTGGACTCTGTACCCTTAGTACGAGTTTTCATACCAAACTAAATATCGTATATCGAACGAATTTAGTATGAAAAACAGTACAGCGCCTTTAGTGGTCACTACACACTAAATTTAGACCAATCAGAGAGCCAGAATAAGTCAAAAACTATGTGAGATCTATCAAAAGCGTTTACGATAAAAACCCGTACTATGGGTACTGTACTTTTTATCTGATAGGCTAGCGATTGACCACTATCTCTCCTGGTGGTAAGCGATGATGGTAAACACACTAGGCTTATCAAGGGCAGTGCTGCCAGAAGACCGTAAGGTTATAGCGGCACATGTTTTCCTTGATGGTGGTAATCTAATTTTTGTTAGCGAGTAAGGCACAACATCGATTCAATACGCCTACCTCCAGTGGACTTAGCCACTTTGTATAAGCATATTCACTGTAAATGACCTTTGCAATTTACCTTTGTGGTAAAGAAGATGCACTGGATCCATAGCTGGACGTTCTTTTGGCAGTCTCTCTGTAGGAAGGCTGTCGGATTCTAAGCTCTCTTGTCGGAGTGCTCGATGATCCTGGAAAAGAGAATGAGAAGTCGTTGAGCAAAAATATACAGACGAATTGAGAACCTCCTTTTGGAAGTCGATTGAAGAGGACAGATATTTATTTTATGACACACATACGTGTGATATCACACACATACAAAAACACTCACACAAAAATACACATACACACAGAGAGAGATAGTAACAGAATCAAACAGTTTATTATAAATTATTTTTAAAGAAATATTTTATGGCAATGACGAAACTAAGAATTGATGTTTGCTTATAGTTGTAATTTATAGGGTACCTTGTAATGGATATATCTATTAAGTCTGCTTCATTTCGAACATCTCGGTGAAGACCACAGCCCTAGCACTGGGCAAATTGAAACCAAATTGTGCACACAGCACAAGCTGAATTTGCTCCATTTGCCTATTGATTGTTTTTAACTATTATTTTTGTATTTAAATTGTAACTATCTTGTAAATGGCAATAAACAATATATATAAGTAATTTATTTTCACCGGAAGGGACTTTAAAATGGTTTACCGCTGCCGTAGACAGAATCGCCTATTAGGACTTATATAATCTCTGCCTGTAGTTCAAAACGTTGAACTAATTGTTGATAGGCATTGACCGTACCTACAGGACCAGAAATACCAGCATATATATTTAAACGGTCTCTTAGATTTCCACTATGGAAAACGAGAAGATCCACTCTTACTGCCGTCCATACATTTAGATTAGTACAGCACTATCTTAAATAGCATCATCACTTTCTATATTCGACAGTGCTTCAGAACATCATTGCTCTCTGTCAAGTAAGATCGAAGACAAATCTGTTATAATGTATTATTTATTAAAAACTATATGCACTTTGCCCGCGATGAATCCTGGTAACCTCTTGCTGAAAACTGCTTTAAAATCCGTTACGTAGTTTAAAAGATCTAAGCGTACAGACAGTGGGAGCTTTGTACTATGTAAAGATTAAGCAAACGTAAGACAGCAATCTTGTGACGATGCAGCCGAAAAACATAAATAACTATTCACACTTAATTTGCCATACGCACGTTATAATTTGGAGAAAAGAAAGACAAGTAGTGTACAAGAAACATAGAGTGTATTTCTTGATGTTATTTGAATATGTGGTCCAAGATGTACATGATGATGTCACAAGTATTGCGAAGATGTTCGATTAAAGTCAGCCTTATGGCAGTTGTTTTCGAAATGTCCGTTTATTGGCATTACTTAACCTAATTGAGTTTACTAACAAAAACTTGCGGTAAGATAGTGAAAGGATACCTAGTTTCGCAATATCGATTCAAAAGTCGTGTGTTACCAAACAGTATCGTTTTCAGAATCGATTAACGAAATATAATATGTGGTTCACTATCTGTTCACTCGATAGTTTTATTAAGACGTCGGAAAAACATAAAATTGTACTAATCACAACGGCAATAAACAAAAAGTAATATGCATAATTTAAGATCGTTGAAGACTAAAAACACTACTTGCCAGCAAGTCCTTGCAAGTATCATATTACCTATTCAAGAGCAGAGCATCTGCGAGCGTGGAGCGGAGACAGGATAGCTCAGCTTGTCTCGCACACTTCACCTCCACCACATCACATCTCACCTGTGTACGCACCGTTCCTCTGTGAGCTAGGAGCGGTGGGTCTGCCCTCGAGCGCGTTCAGTCTGCGCAGAGCGTCTGCGAGCGTGGAGCAGAGACAGAGCAGCTCCTCAGCTTGTCTCGCACACTTCGCCTCCACCACATCACATCTCACCTGTGTACGCACTGTTCTCCTCTGTGAGCTAGGAGCGGTGGGTCTGCCCTCGAGCGCGTTCAGTCTGCGCAGAGCGTCTGCGAGCGTGGAGCAGAGACAGAGCAGCTCCTCAGCTTGTCTCGCACACTTCGCCTCCACCACATCACATCTCACCTGTGTACGCACTGTTCTCCTCTGTGAGCTAGGAGCGGTGGGTCTGCCCTCGAGCGCGTTCAGTCTGCGCAGAGCGTCTGCGAGCGTGGAGCAGAGACAGAGCAGCTCCTCAGCTTGTCTCGCACACTTCGCCTCCACCACATCACATCTCACCTGTGTACGCACTGTTCTCCTCTGTGAGCTAGGAGCGGTGGGTCTGCCCTCGAGCGCGTTCAGTCTGCGCAGAGCGTCTGCGAGCGTGGAGCGGAGACAGAGCAGCTCCTCAGCTTGTCTCACACACTTCGCCTCCACCACATCACATCTCACCTGTGTACGCACCGTTCCTCTGTGAGGTAGGAGCGGTGGGTCTGCCCTCGAGCACGTTCAGTCTGCTAGAGCGTCCGCGAGCGTGGAGCGGAGACAGCAGCTCCTCAGCTTGTCTCGCACACTTCACGTCCACCACATCACATCTCACCTGTGTACGCACCGTTCCTCTGTGAGCTAGGAGCGGTGGGTCTGCCCTCGAGCGCGTTCAGTCTGCGCAGAGCGTCTGCGAGCGTGGAGCGGAGACAGAGCAGCTCCTCAGCTTGTCTCACACACTTCGCCTTCACCACATCACATCCCACCTGTGAACGCACCGTTCCTCTGTGAGCTAGGAGCGGTGGGTCTGCCCTCGAGCGCGTTCAGTCTGCGCAGAGCGTCTGCGAGCGTGGAGCGGAGACAGAGCAGCTCCTCAGCTTGTCTCACACACTTCGCCTCCACCACATCACATCTCACCTGTGTACGCACCGATCCTCTGTGAGCTAGGAGCGGTGGGTCTGCCCTCGAGCGCGTTCAGTCTGCTAGAGCGTCCGCGAGCGTGGAGCGGAGACAGAGCAGCTCCTCAGCTTGTCTCACACACTTCGCCTCCACCACATCACATCTCACCTGTGTACGCACCGATCCTCTGTGAGCTAGGAGCGGTGGGTCTGCCCTCGAGCGCGTTCAGTCTGCGCAGAGCGTCTGCGAGCGTGGAGCGGAGACAGAGCAGCTCCTTAGCTTGTCTCACACACTTCGCCTCCACCACATCATATCTCACCTGTGTACGCACCGTTCCTCTGTGAGGTAGGAGCGGTGGGTCTGCCCTCGAGCACGTTCAGTCTGCTAGAGCGTCCGCGAGCATGGAGCGGAGACAGCAGCTCCTCAGCTTGTCTCGCACACTTCACGTCCACCACATCACATCTCACCTGTGTACGCACCGTTCCTCTGTGTGCTAGGAGCGGTGGGTCTGCCCTCGAGCGCGTTCAGTCTGCGCAGAGCGTCTGCGAGCGTGGAGCGGAGACAGAGCAGCTCCTCAGCTTGTCTCGCACACTTCACCTCCAGCTCCGCCACGCGAGCCGCCAGGCCCGCGCCCTCGCCTTCTAACATTTCATCTGGAAGTAGAAAAAATTATGGATTAGCACTATTTTAGTAGTAAAAAAAATATATTTGAGATCCAATCAGGGTTAGCGGGAGTAGTGCAATGTCGTGCGAAATTGTAATAGGAGAATAGTTTAGAAACAGATGCCGTCGCTTACTATTAGGTGTGATCTCGCTTCTTCTGTTACCTGACATTATACATCTCAATATTTCTTGTGTTTTAGTATCAACGGCATATTTATCCATAATCTTCACCGCAGCACAGCCTGTTTTATGCTGTGTCTACATTATGGAAAGTTTTGTCAGTTTTAATGCTGATGATGTTATACGCACTATTTGTCTTCCTTGGACTGTATCCTTAACTACACCTTTATTTGGATTGTCAGGAAACCCAACTTTAGCGAAGATAATGACAGACCTTGCTTTGTTAAATTCAGCTAAAGCGTGGGAACACACATTAGTCAATGACCAAATCTTACGAGGACATTAGATAAGTTGGCTAACTACCGTTCAAGATCATTAAGCAAACATATTGGTAATCTTGCAAAAACTTCTACAATGCCGGACCGTGCACATCAACGAAATATCAATATTACGCGCTGTACTCCACTGTTCCTTCTGAGAAGATGGCTATTTCGCAGCAATAACTAAATAATATAGCCAAGTCAATGGAGCTTCTGAGAAAATGGCAATTTCGCAGCAATCACTGAATAATAAGCCAAGTTAATGGAGCATGGTGTATCTTTAGTAAACGATTTTCTAAATCAGATCGCAGTATCAGAAGATATTTTCTATAAACAAACATACGACTACAAAAGTAAAAAAATAACTTTATTCAATTCATTTTGTTTTGTATGAAATCAATGATATTAGTACATACCGTAAATACCGGCATTGGAATGTACTATTCATATCATAAGGTTTTGCAAACATTGCTTCAAGATTATTAAATCCCAAGATGTTTGATATAACGTAAAGTAACTTAGCTAAGCTACGAGAACGGAATCTTTCAACATGTTTACAAACGGAGTTCTTATCAGCTTACCTACTAAAGTAAACCAGCTTTGAGATATGCCCTCAATATTTTGACGGTTTAAGAACAACCAAGATTTTTAAGAGGGCTTTAGATAAACTGCCAGCCTCGATGGCGTAAAGGACAGATGGCAGCGAAAGGACGCCAGTTCAAATCCTAGCAGGGGTGTTCGTCCTCTTTGAGTTTGATTCAAGGTAGGAGCATATTATAATATGCTCCTCCTCTATCCTCTTGCTACCAAAAAGTAGCTTACTACCATCAAGGAGAAAATCTGCCGCCACTACCTATTATTACTGGTGTACTACACTAAACTACATTATTATTATTAATGGTATTCCGGCAGTACACAGCCCTTGGGAGTCATAGTATTCTAGGCCTAGCGTGCTCACCATCTTCGACCACATCATCGCTTACCACCAAGCAGCATAGTGGTCAAACGGTAGCCTATACCGTACATATATAATAAAAGCCATTTTGGATTGACTTAGTTACTTTATATTATGTGTGATTGGAATAAAATCAATTGGCTAGCACCTAGTCTCCCTGCCGTCTTTCATATTCAGGTAAGCATGATTCCTTTTATAAGCAAGTGTTTGTCTGTAGTGAAATATATATAATTTACGGTTTTCAGATTTATTCCTATATAAGTGCTGCAAGTCTTTGCTTCTTGCCAAATTTCATGATCCTAGATCAACGGGAAGTACCCTATAGGTTTTGATTCCCTTATGCGAATAAAAATATGCGACATAAACGGTCATATATTTTGATCGCATTGACTTACAAGTTTGATTTAGACAGCTATAAGACACCGTGGACCCGTGTATTTGATATAAGTTTCAACTTGATACCTCTACGCGTTCCTGAAAAAAAGGTCTTGATAGACGGAAAGACGGACGGACAAAGACACAGACTGACAGACAGACAGACGGGCAACAAAGTGATCCTATAAGGGTTATTATAGGATATTACGGGTCACTATTTGTGGGGAACTATTTGGAGGTCACTATTTTGTAGCTGCCTTTTATATATGTAACTATCTATCGGAGCCGGTGAGTAATTAAAAGAATAATTATAAGTCCATCGATATATTGTCTTTACCACAGAAATATTATTAGTGCTACGTATCGTTACAAAGGCAGGAAGACGACTGGAGAGCCAGCGGCGTGCGGGGGCCTGCTACTGTACATTTTGCAATCTAGCACATTCCGGACCGCCACTGTCCCCACAGTTATATATATATATAAGGTCTATGGTTTTATATATATATATATATATATATAAGGTCTATGATATATATAAGGCCTAGGTTATATAGGCCTATAAGGCCATTTTTCCTATTGAGGTGCGGAACCCCGGAAAAATAAACTATGCCCGTTATACAGCAGTGATATCAAGTACTGTACGAATTATGCTGTTTGTATTGTGTATGTCGGTATGCTCGGTTCGCTGACTGCATACAGACAGATCTGATTACATGGGGATTGTATTTTGGGGTCAAAAACCTTATTTCAGACAGTTTATTCACATGTGACATCATTGTACGGCACACATACATTCTGTGAACAGATTTTGTTGGTGCGTTCTTGTAACCTGTTAAAGGTTTTATAAATCCGTCGATTAAATTGATTTGTGTATAATTAATGAGAAAGAGTTTGTCTCCACATACATCAGGCCTCTGCCAAAAGATAAATTAGTTAGCATAGTATTACTCTTTTTACAACAATTACATTTACAACAATTGCTGAATTCGTGCAATCTCTTGATTTCGTGCAAGCATCTCTTTTCGCTGCTGTACTATACATTTAACTACACATATCATCACATTTATGTCCTTTGATAGCCATTTTTGTCTCCCTATGCCCGTCTGACCTACCTCGTCCAAATATCCTGCTCATTTTAACTTCAACCTATAGATTCATAGCCCCGTGTGCCCCACATCTTAACAAACATTTTATCATATCCTCAAATAATCATTAGGATAGTTTAAAAACTAAAACAATCAATGCCCCGCGAGTAAATTTTAGTAGCAAGTTTGAGACGTTTATCGTCATATCTCTGGAGATACTTATCAGTCTCGATGATTTTTTTTGAATATTGATTTTCGGAAGCGTACCCTACCGATTACAAAAAGAATCATTCGAATTGGTTCAGAATTGACGGAGTAATCGCGTAACATTACACACAAAAAAAAAAGAAAAAAAACAGAAGTATTGAGAACCTCTTTCTTTTTGGAAGTCGGTTGAATACCCATTTTCATACGCAATTGACTCCTAAAGTATTATTAGGAATGTAGTTTCAGTATAGCCAGCTTCACCAATAGAATAGGCTAGAAGACAAGAACATATTTCACAGTGCTGACCAATCCCACACAGCACACACAGCTCGACACACAAATCTTGTTTGATGAGTGGACGATCAACAATGTCATTTGTCAAGCGTGTTGCAGAATCAGTAGCCATGTCGCAACTACACCATTGTGCAAATAACTAATTTTCAGGTCGCAACACTTGCAAATTTACCTCCTTGTGACACGCTATTGTCTGTAAAACAATGGTCCAATGCTGTACAATACTGTAGCTTATTTTGTACCTTATCGGAATTAACGGGATCGTTGTACTTTAAGACGAAGTTTTGACCGTTGCGCTGGTTCTATTAATTAATGTCAGAGATAAGATGAATGTTTATGTTACCGTTATCTTTTTAGTTTTAACCAGTGATGACCATGACTTGTTAAACGTAGCCTAGTAATCCAGCTGGGAAGATATTCTCAAAGGCATTGGAACCGAATGTGAAAAAAAGCTGAAAATCAGAGCCTTATTTCTCAATTCTGTAAGCTAGGCGCGATACCAATGCGTTTTTATTATTGGCTTACAAACTACGAGCGCTATCAAAATCGGCAAGCGAGATGCAAGTGGCTTGCTAAATGGCTGTTCGCTAGCTTAAATAATTAGGGCCCAGGCTCTGTGGAGTGCTTTTGGATAGCATATTATCAAACAAAAGTTATCGACGTAGCTCAAAGGATCAGCAAGCTGAAGTTGCAGTTGGCTGGTCACATCTGTCGTAGAACCGATAACCGTTGGGGTAGACGTGTTTTAGAGTGGAGACCACGGCTCGATAAACGTAGTGTAGGGCGCCCTCCAGCTAGGTGGAGCGATGATATACGCAAGTTGCAGCGGTTGGAAACAGAGAGCTGAAGATCGAGCTCAGTGGCGTGCCATAGGTGAGGCCTATGTCCAGCAGTGGACGGAGATAGGCTGATTATGATGATGGTTATCAAACAGCAAAAACATATTAGCTGATGATAATATATATAGCTAATGAAATGTACAACTTCATTTTTTTTTTAATCCATATAATGGATGAAACCTAACACGTCTCATGTGAAAACAACTAAACTAACTAAAGTCAATATGTATTTAACAACATTACTTATGTAAATAATAATCATCAATATTTATTATGAAAGGTAAGTACCAATGGCACTGCATTTTAACGAGCAGAACATTTTAATTCGATTACGATCTTTATCTTTCGGGAATAAGAACCATAGGATTGCGAATAATTTCTATGATTTATGGTGTACTTGTTATCAACAGTCGGTGTTTACTTATAGCAACTGTTATCGATGTTGCATAACAGTTATGCATTACTTTATCTTGTAGGTACTGTAATATTCATAGTCTGGGCTATATAAGAACCTTCTGTAATTGGAGGTACGAGGTACTCCATCCTACTATTACTGTAAAGGCGAAAAGTTTGTGGATATGTAAGTTTGTTTGTTGCTTCTTCACGCTAAAACTCAACGGATTGAGCTGAAATTTGGGATATAGATAGCCTAGACCCTGGATTTTTATCCCGATATTTCCACGGGAACGATGTCTACGCGGGTAAAACCGCGGGGCACAATTATTTTAATTAAAAAAATATTATGAAACTGATGGCAGTGCACAGTAATATAACCATATTATAAAGCAAGTTCTGTCGTACTAAATATTATATCTATTAGTCCACAGATATAGGATCTCGGCTAAGATACGCCACTGAGTCCAAACTTTGGACTTTGTTTTCTTGAAATGTCAACTAATTTACATTTATAAAACAGTTCAGGGCAAAGTGAGAAAAATTAAAGTTAGATTTAAAAGTTAGATATTTATGTTGAATGTTTTGGTTGAATATTTCGGTTGAGTGTTTCGGTTAAATATTACAGTTAAATATTTCAGTTGGATATTTTATTTATAACTAAAGTGAGAAAAGACCATCCATTTATGTCTTGGCCTGAATAATAACGTAAGTGACTTAAATTCTACAAATTTCCACCACTGTCTTCAGAAACGACAAGACATTTATTAAATTGCTTTTGCGAATGCTTAACAATTTTTTTTTTTTTTCTAAAAGAAAAGTTGCAAATCCTATATATCCATATGACTGTAATGCCCGTTTGCACTAAATTTTAGAATCGCCTTAGCTTGTCTAAATATTACAAAATAAACAAATCGGGCTACCAAAATATCAAAATATAAATAATAGGATCATTAGCATATCTGCAAGATATATTTTGAGATTTTGATGCCCAATAATGCTTTAATTGAGATATTTTAAAATCTTATGCAATTCTTAAGTTGAGTGCAAACTGGCATAAGTATTTTTGACTTTTAAGAAGTACAGCATGCTGTAGAAAAGTCATGATGGTCTTCTCATGAGGATGTATATTAGAATACTCACGCCAGGCTGCGTAGACATCGTTCATGGTGTCTCCTGGCGAATCACTCGCCCTGGAACTCCGAGACTCTCGGTCCCCATGGCATTCCACACTCATTTTCACTCTTTGGCACTATGTTTAGAATCGACTTTATTACATTTCAATTATTCGTGATTTTTCTTTTATATCTTACCGCGTTTCTTAAAGTTGAGAGATTATTTGTATAGATTTTGTCATTGTACTAGGTCTGCTTTTGTCTATATTTTGTAAAATTGTTGCATTCTTATGTAGAATTTCTGATAGATATTGCTGAATTTATGCCCGATTGCACTTATTTTTAAAATCGCCTTATCCTGAAAATGTATTTTTAGTATTTTGTTTAGTAGGTATAGTTTTATATTTAGTGCAAACGGACATATCAGAAAATATGGTAATGCCTTTCAGTACTACTTAAAAAATAATAGCCTCAGAATAAGTGGCAGTTGTTTCAATAGCTAAATCTGCGGTTTCATCATCATCATCATCAGCCGTGTCAGCCCACTCATGGACGTAGGCCTCTCCCAAGATACGCCAGTGAGCCCGATCTTCGGCTCTACTTTTCCAGTCACTCCCTTACATCTGCGGCTTACTTTTACCGATTACCAAAGCCCCGACATTAATGAACATTGTAAAATCAAGTTTTCAGATTTTCCATATGTTGAACATTAACAAAAAGATAACCGTTGGGGTAAACTTGTCCTAGAGTGGAGACCGCGAATCGGCAAACGTAGCGTAGGACCAGGTAGAGCGACGACATACGTAAAGCGGTGGGCAGTGACTGGAAAAGAAGAGCCGAAGATCGGGCTCAGTGGCGCATCTTGCAAGAGGTCTACGTCCAGTAGTGGACCGACACAGGCTGATGATGATGATGAACAAAAAGAACCTCGTCCAAAATGTCATGGCAATAATAAATCCTGCTTAAATCAATTACAATAATTGAACGCTTTTTGACGTCGCGTCGTGAACCAATTACTTAACTTTTGAAACTTGTTTTACTTATTGCTCGTTAAGTAACGTTTAAGTTAACAACCGGTCTGCTAAGTTTATTTGTGTTCAAATTAAGTCACTTATTTAGTTCAGCTTTGGTTTTATTTCTGTAATCAATTTCATTCATCACAATGAGAGCTTCATTTAATATCATAATGTAGTGAATAAATGGGACTACCTTGGAGATGAACTCTACCAATGAAAAAATAATTATTCAAATCAGTTCAAGAATGGCAGAGTAATCGCGTGACAAAAATACAAATAAAACGTACATACAGAGGAATTGAGAACCTCCTCCTCTTTGAAAGTCGGTTGAAAAGAAGTAATGTCATCAGAAACGTTCAACAAAATTTACTAACGACTGTCGAAAATTGGCTCATGTTAGACAGATACAGGCTGGTCTTGCGTATACAAAATGGTGAAACTTTTTTGATATATGATACCCGTAACTCCTAAATTACAGACGCAAAATTTGATATCTGCGTGCTGTTTTATAGTCCCTAACGTTTGTTCCCTCGGTCACGTCATAGCCTAATCATGTCAAATCCATAACAACTGGATTAACACACATAAACCTAGTCAGATAGAGGGCATAATACTATGGGGATGAGACATGAACTTTTTAAATAGTTTTTGTTTATTATTTTAATACACGAATGGCTCGTTGGTGTAACCGTTAACTGTAAAGGATGGATACCTTGACTTCTAACCCGGATAACGGCGGTTCAAATCCTACCAGTTTACACCAATAGTATTTTTTAGGGTGGTAGGATCATTATATTATCAATGTTCATATAATTTACAAATGTAAATTACCACACCCAGGTCAAGCAGAAAATCTGCTGCCAAACGGTTTGTATGATGTTCCGGCAGTAAAGCCCTTAACAGTCAGACCATTCTAGGCCTAGCGTGTTCTCTAGCCTCGGCCACATCATTACTTAGCACCGGACGAGATAGTCGTCTTAACCTAGCCTATGAGATATTGAAAAATATATGATTGGTGGGGTAGCAGGTCAGTCATCCGCCTGATGGTATTGACGTTTTTCGATTAATAGAAACAGTGGCATGGAAACAATTATTTGATTAGAGTCTAGAAGATTAAAAAAGCCCTACATTCCTTTTGACCAAATGAGTTCATTGTAGGGATGTGCAAAGCACAGTTAGACGCGTCGTATCCAGTGAGTCTGGCTATGCAAATGATGAACAGTAAATGTACCGCTATCACCAAATTCCACAGCATGCGGGAATCTGCGTTTTCGATACGTGAGGTTTGTGCAGGCGTGCATTGACGACCTGTTTGGATCAGGTTTGGTGGCACCGTGATCAACCTTGCGACGATTGTGCCGTAGAGCTAATAGATTAGCTAGAGTGTAGCATAGAGAGTTTCCAAGAGATAGCTTTGTATTTCAGTTGCCAGAGAACTTGCCTTCTGAAACCACTAAGTAGGTCATGACTGTGATGTAAAGATTTCGCTCGGGACTAGGAAGTGTGGATGTCTGACGATACAAAAAATACAAAATATAATCTGAAGGATGATAGAAAGGTTCGCAATCCAACGAAAAAAATAACTAATATATTAACAAACTTTTGTAATGCAGGTATAGACTGAGTTGGAAGAAGGATAATTATAACCAACAACGCGCTGAGATTTAATTTAAGAGCTATGTTAACGAGCTTGCCAACAACAGCGAGGTTTAAGTGGCGTACTTATCGGAGCGTTGTTGAAAGATAAGTAAAAAAAGATGTGTAAAAATTGTATCTTACAGACTCTGGAGAGATGTAGTTCTGCAAAGGTTAACATGGAATAACTGTTTGATAACTACCTGATTGTGTGTGACACTGTTCCAAATATGTTAATGACAAAGACGCCTCGTCTTTTAGGAAAGTTAGCCAGTTTATCGGATACATTTCGAGGAGTGTGCCTTCCAACTGCACAAATTAATTCCACCAACCCCCTTTTACCATCGTACTACCAGACGCACATATATACGCCATCGATACATGGTTGATATTCCATTCTGTCGCACAAAGCGCTTTGCATCAACATTTATCATACGCACAGCAAAGGAATGGAATTCCCTACCAAAGTCTGCGTTTCCTGTGAAGTAAAATCCGGGGTCTTCAAATCGCGAGTGAACAGGTATCTTCTAGGCAAGCGTGCTATATCATTGATCACATCTTCACTTAACATCAGGTGAGATAGTGGTCAAACGCTTGCTTATCTACAGTAATAAAAAAAACTACAGATTTGTGTAAATGTGCATTGATGAACTCGATAGAACTACTTGGGTTAATCTTAGACGTTGACACGTTGACCTCAGTCCAATATCTGTTTGAATATGAGGTCGATAGTGCCCATCCCATGGAACATCGCTTGACACATGCTTGAGATCTCAAATGACAAACAATTTGTTTTCATTTGAATAAAGATGTAGGGGAAATAGGAAATCTTTCTTGGCAACGTAATTTAGGTTAAATCGTTGTTAAACAGTTAGCTGCTTCAAATGCTGCTTTTCAACGAAACACTGAATGGAAGGAAGCTTTTGTTCACGTGATAAACCTAATTAAATATGTAGAATGAGTACCTACAGAAGAAGAAAAGACACTTGCCTGGTAGTAAGGAACAACGTCTGCCTAAAACTAAAATTATAGGAAGCAAAACTGAAGATTGCTAGAATTTTGCGAGTAATTTCACAGCGCTTATTACAAGAGACAAAATTAAATGTATAACTTCAAGTTTTTAAATGAAGGGCTATTACTGAAATTTCCATATTAAAGAGACAAATGAAGAGATTGTTAAAACCACATAGTAATCGTGAATAGAGCATTCAAATTACATTTCCAACGAAAGTTACAAAGCGGACGCTTCGCGTGATTTCGTAACAAAAGTAAATCACGTTATGCGGAAATGACCGTTTATCTATCCACAATCACGGTAGAGTTACACATTTTTTTTATAAAAACACAAGGTACTCTTTCCCACGCGTGAGAAAGCTGCGGTCGTGAGAGTCTCGGAGAGAATCTTTTGGATCTGTGAGAAGCGATTTTGGATCTTATTGCTGTTGGAATAGCTGTTGAAGGGGTCTTCGAAGATAAAGTGAAGTGTTAAGGAAAATTAATGCGATGAATTGCACGAAGCTTTGGATACTATAAGTTGTGTTATTCGGTACTTTGTTCGCTTTGGGTGCAATGTTCTTGTCGTGAAATTAAACACGATAATAGAGTTAGGGGATTCGTAACCGTGACTTTTCATTTTGTTTAGCGAAATAAAAGTCGCCATCGAAAGGGTTCAGTTTAAAATAAAATTGTTTAGTAAAGCTAAAGCTCAAATCGGTAGCTTTACTCCTCATTGCAATGAAAAGGCTGTCAATGCAATGGATTTAAATGGGAGGTTTTCTATTTATGTTATGATTAACTACATTATAGGCTTCGTTCGCATTAAAATATTAATATGTGAGTAAGGACTTAATATTCAAAATCCACCGACAAATATGTTACTTTAAACGAATCTACAAACCAATAGTATCGCTTAAAAAAAACAATGTACTATAAGGGCTCAAAAATCAATCAACACCTCGTAGAACAAACCATCCAGCAAAATTACAACACATAAAAATAACACTCAACGGGGATTACCACTCAACCTTTTCCCGGCCAAAGAGGGAGGGAGGGACAAGGAGGGGAAATTGTCCAACGTTGTTATTGTCACATTTATATTCGGCAAGGCGTCTCGATGTCTAGACTGGTTGGCTACCCCTGAACGTAGGTCATTGTGCTCCAATGGAGGAAATACCGAGATTTGAAATTAAATATAGTTACATGGCCCTACCTTTCTCGTATGAGAGCCTATACATAGGCTATGTTATGTTATCATGGCATGTTAACGTCTAGCAGATTTTACATTGAATTAGACTGTATACTGTATTGTTATTTTAATTCTGTTTAGTCTTTCCACAAAGACAACGAAAGGATATTGATGGAATCCTAAATATTACTAAGATAATCATGTTTTTGAATTAGTGTAACCAAAGAACAAGAGACGTAACTAAATATTGTGGAAGGAAATAATTATTTGATTTTCTATCTACAATCTTGTAATAGTACAGATATTAATGATTTGAGTATATGATAGTTTAAAAGTGAATCTGAGCTTATGTGCGTAGGATTATTCGGTAAATGGATTAACAACTAATCCTACATTTGTACGCATCATATTACGTAATTTAAAATTTAAAGACGAGTGGCTTTAGCTGACTGAACTGAACTATGTATAATCAGTTCATTGCGACCATTCCAATGAGCCTAAACACACCATTCCTGTCAATCTCGGTCTCAGTCAATGGATAAACTACTACAACTAAATTTCTTACAACCAACCTAACGATATTTTCTGTAAGACAAATGTATGTGGCGTCACATGCATGATGGAAGAACACTGCCTAGAGTCCACCTGGCCAGCTACTACCCTCAAGTTGGAAAATTTGTCGCCAAACATCTAATGTGTTCCTAGCGTGCCCCGATTCTGACGCGACACGCATTATCACTTACTAAAAGGTGAGATAGTTCTCAAACGCTAGCCTATATCAAATGCAAATGTGATCTTAAAGGAAAACATCTCAAGGAAACGACCGCTACTACCCTCAACATTTCCATATTGAGGGTAGTAGCTACTACCCTCAATATTTCTATATTGAACATTTCTATATTGAGGGTAGCAGCTACCTAGCTTTGCGAACACTTCGATAGCTAGTTCTTATTCTAAAGCTAGGGTTAGTGTGCGTGTTACCATACTCAATCACACCGTCACTTCCCAACAGGCTAACATAAAATTATAAAAATAAACGAGCTATTATAAACTATCACTAATGCAATAGACAAAAGAAACGATCAACCTATAGTCCATTCCATATACAACTCGGAACGACCATCGCCATTTTCATAACCCATAACAACTCCATAGCTATGACCACCGGATGTGACGTCAGCAAGCCATGATTTCAATTTCTAATGGCAGGTACAGTGTACGCTGCGCTTGCGCATGATCACGACACTCGTCACGTGAATAAACAATCATTTGAATGGAAAGTAAACATGAGTAAATGATAGTCGTGTTTATCGTTGGCAGATGTCTATAGTTGAGGTAATACTAGATTTGTATGACAGGTTTACCTACTTGGCCTTTTGAAAATAAAGATAATCATATTTAGCTACTTTTTCTATTATGGTAATGCAAACTGGTTTTCAACCGACTTCCAAAAAGGAGGAGGTTCTCAATTCGTCTGTATGTTTTTTTTAATTATTTTTTTTTTGTATGTATGTTACGTGATTACGCCGTCAATTGTGAACCGATTCGAATGATTTTTTTTTTATCGGCAGGGTACGTTTCCGAGGTTGTCCCATTGAAATTTCATCGTGATTTGATAAGTATCTCCTGAGATATGACGATAAACGTCTCAAACTTGCTACTGAAACTGACTCGCGGGGCATGGAAGTCGGTTGTTTTAGTTTTTAAACAATCTTAATGATTTACTTTCATTATTCATTAGTAATCAAGAGCTGACAAAGAAACTGATTATAAAGAAATTACCATTTGTAGATCTCTGCCATAGAAAAGATAATATGTCTCTGCGCGAATCAAAATCCCGATGGTCAAATCGAGTGCATCAAATTTCAGTGGTCACGTCGAAATATTCTTCGAACGCGTCAAGCTGTTTTCCTCGAAATTCTAACGGCATTTAATGCTACTGATTATTCCACTGTAAAGGATTTAGTTTTGACTGAACGATAGGCGATCGAAAGAGATTAACTAAAATAAATAGCAGACCTAGAAGACAAGGAAGATCCGACGGTGAATCAAAATTGTTGACTCTGTTGTTCTAACGTACTAAAAAATCCGTGCTAAATGTATCAATAACAAACGTCAGCTATAAACATTCTGTGAAATACATATGAACACCGAAAATAATATAAATTTTGCAAAAGCTCCAGGAGCTATTTTTACCAGGTTACTATAAAGTGATGGCATTCAATTATGCAGCCAACGTCAGGTGTCGTGTCATTAACATTGAAAACGATGGTTTATCATCGCTCGACAGAAAGGCGAACATGCTTCGCATATTAATATTATTTTTGACAATAAACTTCGTAGTAAATTAAATCGTGTTTGTCGAACATCAAATCGTATTTGATGGTATGGAAGTTTTAAACAAAGGAATGCAATGACCGACTGGTTGTCCGACTACTACTTTTACCACATGAGTAAAGAAACCGTTTCTTTACTCATGTGCTCTTACTATTGAATTAATTGACAGATTGTCATTTGACAGAGGCCTATACCCAGCAGTGAGATTAATAGCGTTATAGCGTTTGAAAAATTCTTACTAGATTCTAAAGCAAATGTTAGTCATGAGAAAAATATGAGAGTACACGGAGAGAAAAGTACAGCGGTAGTTATAAAAGACAAACTACTACCCAGCGATAACAGAAAAACAATTAATTACCGTATCCACAGTTTTACAGTTATCTAGCGAGTAGTTATTTATTTAAATAACCTATGTAATTAAAAGGCTGTAGACCTCATATTTCCGCACACTGCTGTTAAAGTCAAATCTAGAGGTCGTGTTAGCAAAATGAAAGGAAATCTATATCCTAAGAAATGACACATGACTGTTACGAGAACTCATGACGGAGATAGGAGTTAAATGGAAATAAGTACACGTCACAAAGTAAACGTCTCATAGACTAAGTGGCTAGCTTTGTAATCAGTTATTAGGCTTGAACAGGGAGTTTCCGAACCACCCACGATGGACTTGTGATCACTTAAAGTTATATCTCAATAGTGAATAGTGAATGTTCTATGAGTAATTTCAGTGATTAGGTTACGAACGCTATGTCCTAGCTCTAAAAAGTGGTCGCATAAGCAGAAATATTAGTAAATTCTTGACGTGAAAATAAGGATCTACAATTTTATAATTAGATTTAAATAAGGTGCATTCTGTATGAAAAGGCATGTTAATCTGAGTTTGGAACCTGTTTATAATGACCTAGTATTATCATTCGAGGAATTTGCGATTCGCTGAAGTCGGTTAATAAGAAATTTCAAAATATCGATTTGGAGAGGCGGGCCATTGTTCTGCAGTGACAAAATCAGCTGCGAAATTTTGGAATATCATCTTGATAAAACTCTACTGACATAATTCTGTGCTGATATCAAAAAACTGCAGACTTGGTTTAAATTCAGTAAGCCATGTGAGACTTAAAATTCCAGAATAATCTTAATACATAATCATAACCAGGCAGAGTAATAAGAAAACATTGTTTTAATAATAAACATGTACGAGACGTTTAGATAATAACTAATAAGATGCACAACATCCAAGGTTCACGGCTGATGATGTCATAGTACATACACATCGTAGATTCTAAATAGGTATTCTGTTAACCTACTCTACTAGTATTACAGAGCAGGTAGTTTGTTAAGTAAGCACTTGTGTGATTTGTTTTGCAACGATGAGCTCTATTTTAAGTGACAATATTTACTTTATAAAATTAAGTAGTATAAACGTGGAGGATATTTTTCTTGTAAACGTAATAAACAAATTGTTTGCAAATGAGTGAATCCGATTTTTTTATGTTATGGTAGGCAAACAATCAAACAGCCTGATGGTAAGCGGTTGCCGTCGCCTTTGGACAACTGCAACACCATAAGTGCTGTCGATGCGTTACCGACTTTTGAAGAATTTTTGGATACCCTTTTTAAAAGATCCCATCCTAAAGCTAGATGGCATGGGATGGGCAGATCGCGGCGGGCAGATCATTCCACATTTACATCATCTGTTAAAAATTATCTTTAAATCATCTGTTAAAATGGGTAGTGCGAGACAGTATTATTATCTTTTCTATGGCGAGACGTCCAAGTCTGCACAAAGTGAGGGATGGGGCTGAGTTGCATGGTGTTATAAAATCTATAATCAATTTATGACTTGGTTGTGGATTCATTAAAAAAGTACTAAATTTACTTTTCAAAATTGTCTTAACAAATAATATATAGTTTGTTCAAAATCCATTAGGTGTACGCCCTGACCAATTAATCGAAACCAAAATAGCACAGGTTACATCATGGACAAAATGCTATAAATCCTTGACCTATACTAGAATTCGGTAGCCTTCGTGAAAATATAGCATGACCTCACATCAAGCCTAGGTCACACATTCAGAAATAAGCTAAATTACCTGACTGGTTCAATGTGAATCACAGTATACGACTCGCAAATATGTACCTAATGTAGATGTTAATTTAATAGACCAATAAATAACACAAAGATTGGATCCAATTTCAATTACAGTTCAATATAAGATAATTATTCAATGCATTTTTACCTGGTCACAGAAAACAATGTAGGTATAGATTATGTTACCTACTTACCCGCATTCTCACATGGGTACATAATTATTTACATTTTATGATTTGAATTAATTGATTGAAAGAGTTTGAATCAGATACGCAGACAGAATTAAAATAATATTGTCACAGTGAAAAATGAAAATTATCTGCAAAACTAGCAGCGTGTACACAGGTACTGCATGAGCACATCTTATCGCAGCGATAGCAATCACGCGTACTCTAGATTATAAACACTTTAAACGTGATATTCTTGATTTTTTCACGGCTAAAACATCATCAGCTTCACTTTTAGGAATATATCTATAGAACCACGACAAATAGTAAAAAGCTATTCCTGTTCCCATCCATCCATATTGTCCGGTCATGGCGAAGCCGCAAATTGAATTAACACACGGTGTCTACTAAAAATGCCTTCGTAATATTGAGAAAAAAACATAAGTTTTGATATTAAAATGTTTTAGTAATGTAAACAAAAGCAGACCAGAATCAATCACTTAAACCACGAATTTCCAACGCTGCTCACTTCACTGAGTAATCTTTTTCCAAAATTGTAGCACACGGTGTTACCGTAAAGGAACAAGCACTAAGACTTGGATGGAGGTCCCGTAATATCACTAGTTTTTTTATTTTTCCAGGAAAGCCTGGCAAATGTACGTAGCCGGTAGCCTCTGCACCTCTAACTGAATTATCAATTGGGGCCACACAGCTGATTAAACACAAGACGATACAGTCCTAAATTAAGATGAGTCAAATAGAAAAGCACCTTATGATGTAAGGTGGAAAGTGGAAAGTCGCGAGTAGAGAAAATCCCGGGACTTTGTCGAGGTAAGAGGGATAGGCCGACGCGCATGCGTGAAGAGTCGCAGGCATACAATAGGGTTTCGAAATTTCGAAAGTGTCATATAAAACCTAGACTTTATTCCGAAAGGGGAAGAATAGAAAGTCGCCTGAGCGAATTCCGGGCACATGCGTTGTGACATCGCGTAGTAAATATTTGAAAATATTATGTTTGAAGATTTACAAACAGTAACCAAGGAAATACGGCACTTGAGCACATAGACCTTATTTGAATTGCTTAGAAGCCACACACTGCAAAGTATAAATAAAACCGCATGAAGAATGGTAAAGTAGAATCAGCCTGGATGTCAAAAAGCCATTAAAATACTTGGAAATCCCCATACTTTACAAATACGCCGAGCAGCACAATATGGCATTTTTATTGCTTTTGTCCTTACGAATTTACATAGAATAATTTATGCTTGATTGTATCTGAAATTGCGATGTTTGTTTAAATGAATCATTACATTAAAGTAAGTTTTCAAGGTGTTTTGTGTTTATACTGTTATCAAACATTTACATAACCGAATTACTTAGCGAAAATTTTCATCAAAAGGTAAAATTAAGAGTGCCACCGACAGCATTTTGTCGGTGGCACAACAAAATGTAATACTGTCCATCCAAAGGTTTTCTAGAAAAGATTACTTCATGCGATTCGACATCCCATAAACCCATTGTCAGATCGGTCTAGTTTTTCTTGTCTTAAAATCTAATTGTATGTGTTGTATAGATACAATAGTGTTCATCTACATATATGCCTATCTACCTACATATCTATTATAAATAATAACATACCTTAAGCTCCACATGCTTCAAAATATATCAAAAATAACCGGACGGAGTACCGCAAGGTACCAGATTGGTGCCTATTATTTTCTGTATATTCCGACTTCAATAACACCATGTCTATGTAAACACATTATTTGATTAAACATTTTATACGTGGCTTATGTAAATTGTAGACCAGCTCTGGCCACCAAGGTCATTGATGATGTAATATTTGACATCATTCAATTGAATACCTATTCAATCCTTTGACCTTCGGTGTCAGGTTCTGATATGAGATAGCTCTTGTCTGATAATAATATTGCGATTTACTTTGATCAATTTAATTTTCATCTCGGAATTGATTCGGTGCAGACTTGCTTTAATATATTATTTCTTACACCTGGAATAGAACTGTCTGATTTATCTCGAAATCTTATAAACCATTACAGAATTTTTCTTTTTGATTTTTTTTTATTACAGATAGAAAATTTGCAGACAGTTAAAAATAGGCTGGAATAGGCTAGGCCAGAAATATTAAGGTACGGACAGACCGCGGCGTCCTGCGATCTTCGGGCGCGATCTCAGCACTTTTCAATTGTTTTCTGATCGCGTTTGGTGTGAACCAATCGGTACAAATATTACTGCGCTATCTGATCGCCGCCTAGTCGTCCGTACCTTTACTGGAGTGATAATGGGGTTGAAATATGTGGAAAATGTTCGTGTACAACGTCAAGCCGGTTATATTGCAGCATGAGTGCGACATAACAAGCAAATCCAATTTTGTTGTCACTATACATTTGTTTAATTATATAGACACAATTACCTACGCGAAGACTTTAAATGAAAATTAATTAGCAAACTGATTCAGACTGTTCAATTAAAATCAATTTACCAATTGACTAAGTACAACTGATTATGGTTCTGTGTGAGAATATTTGAGATATTGCGTTTTATTTAGACGATACATTACTATATTATTTGAAAAACTACTTTGGTTTTACACTAAGGTTTTCTCTTTAAGTTTTGTAATTGATTCTGAAAGCAATCTAAATTGCTTACCTTAAAAAAAAATTTTTAAGTACTACTACTATACCCTTTCATTCTGTTTTTATCAATCAAGGCTTTTGCTAAAAAGGTGGGTCTTGCTTTATAATTTGGATGGTTTTTGAATTGCAAAGTTTCGTTGAGTTCTTGTAATATATTAAAAAGGTGTACCATATTCTAAAGACTTGTTTGATCACTCCCCTTTGATTTTTTTAACTGTAACATAATGATTAAAATAGCATTAATATATTCAGTGTGTTGAAACTACTTTATCTAAGTACTTATCAGCTATGACAATGAACTCATAATATCTTGCAAATTATATATCTAGGTAAAGTATATTTGATATGCTAATATATATTTATCTTTATATCACTCTGTTTAAGATAAGAACCGCAATTATTATTATACTATCATTTATAGAAGTATTCGAAAATTATAAATCATTCAAGTTATTACAAATAGTAAGTTTCTACAAGTTTCAATATTCTACACAGTTTTTCATTTCAGTACTAGTTAGTAGTTTTAAAATGTACCGTGAAGTCCCAGTTTTAGTCCGTAACATATTTTATGTTGCAGAGATATTACTACCGCCTTTACTGACACAAGTTCACTTTGGGACTGCTGGTTGTAGATTATAAAACCTTTTAAAATACCATACAAAAATAATATTTAAAAAACAGCAATAGACTCATATGAAGGCTGGGTACAGACATATTATATATTAGGTTATATGATAGGTTTTCATAGCTTTAGCACATGAGTAAAGAAGGAACAGAGACAAAGCTTCATACAACTGCGCTGTGATGACATTGAATGACATTTCGTGACATTTAGGACATTTCATGACATATGGCACATCATGACATTAAATGAAATTTCGTGACGTCTCATGATCATGATCGACATACATCGTTGTCGACAATGATGAAGCTTGGAAATTAAAAAGCAGATCATGTTTACTTGAAGGCGGATTTTATTACGATGAAGATTTGTCTTGTGTGTTTTTGTACCAACCCTACAAGAATAGGTAAAATTTTTTTTCGTTCCTAAGAAGGTTTGTCTCTGTTCCTTCTTTACTCATGTGGCTTTAGTATAGATGCAATGCAAAACAAAGCATAATCAACAATCATCCAGCTGTCATCATAAATAGGAAAGTCGATCCATCAAACAACTTTAAAATTAATTTAATAGCCACTAATTGCCCTGCAACAGCTGATATCCAGTTTTTGCAGCAGGTATCTAAAGTTGTTGAAGTTGTTGAAATGAAACACTTACTTTGCAGTTTTCTTAATGCGCAAGGTCGTCAAGCAAATGATTAGTCGAGTTTTTGCCGTCATTAGTCGATGCAATGTCAGGTAAGCGATTAAAGCTCCGGATTAAAGATTTAATTGATATTTAATGACGAGGAAATAATTAGTAGAGTTTTTAAAACACTCATCAATATCAAAGTTGTTATATAACTTGGTGCCCGAGTTTAATCGTAAGTTTGGTCCCGAGCCTATCTGTACGCCAAAAAAGATTGTTATGCTAAAAAAAATCCACCTTTTGATTTTATTTGGCTTGCTAGGATTTATTTTTACAACTAAATGGCTTTATGTTGGTCTTCCAGAAAAGAGTTTTTTTTATAAATCAAATTAGTATAATATTTATACACAACAATTTATCTAAAGAATATTTATCGATAATTAATCAAAATCATGTGTGATTGGGCGGGCGACATTGCTAAAATGCACCCCAGCCACAGCAAATGAGCAGTCAACATCATGGGTGGGAAAGAATACCAGCGACGGCGTCGAGGGATTCACGGAAGCGATGGTGGGATGATTCCAATGTCATAGAAGTGAACTTTGAAAGGACAAGGAAGAGTGGAAGAAGTTGACGGACCCAAAGTTTGAGCCCAGAAGTTTAACAATAGTTTCAAAGGTTTCTTAAAATCGACAATAAACAAAAAGTCCCGATGATTTAAAACAGTTTGATATAAAACTGATACCAACGCAGGCCTGTCATTAGATGGGTGGGCAGCTCTGGCATGCACTATCAAATTACCATTCAATGTCATAACTCGAGAGATCGGAAGTCAATGAACTAAATAGCCATCCCACATTCATAAACCTCGTATTAACTATGCATTATAAATATTATAATACAAATCCCAGTCAATTCAAAATACTCTCATTGTAGTAGAAGATAAAGCTGTAAGTCCTATCAAGGATGAATATAATAACAGACTTGACGGAGACCTGAGGACTGTTATTATATTACCATGCAGTAAGTAATAGACAATAGTTGATGAGTGGTGGGCTAACGCCGGCGCAAAGCAAGATTATCAATTTGTGGGAATACAGCTATTGCAAACACTAAATCATAAGCATTTGAAAATGAAGATTTACAGATTTGATAATCAAGATTACAAAACATTATATTATATACAAACACATCGACAATATAGTCAGAAGTGAGTCCATCGTCGCAACTTATAAAGAGAAAACAAGACGAGAGATAAAGAAAGGAGATGTTAAAGAAAAAATTCTAAATTGATAAACAAGTATTTTCATTAAAGGTACGGCCCCACCGCGGTGTCCTGGGATCTGCGGGCGCGATCTCAGTACTTTTCTATTATATTCTGGTCGCGTTTGGTGTGAACCGATACAAATACTATTGCGCTATCTGATTGCCGCCAAGATCGCGCACGCAGGACGCTGCGGTGTGTTCGTACCTTACCAGTCCTTATTTTAAGGTTTAGGTAACACAATGGCAATTCTGCTAATACCGTATTCTTAAATTAGCCAAGTTTTGTTTAAAACGTTGCAGTCCCGTAATAGGGAATTTCTATTCGATTCAAAAAGATTGTTAGAAAGGCAGAATATCCACTTTTCGTCAGTACCCATATCTCAGCAGTCACGCGAGTAAAACGCCTGGAGCTTGTGATTAATATTTATGTAGACCAAGTCAGTATGAATAGAGACATAATATTTGCATGTCAAACCAATTACAACCATACAGAGTTGTCACAACATGACATGTCGGAATCTACGGCAGACGCGTTGTGGGCGGCAGGCGGTCATGCCCTACACTTATGTTCCTACGTTAATGGAGAATAGGGCAAGAGAAGACGACCAAATTAAATCAAACAACTCTTGAAGAGCTACTACAAGATTTTCTCTGGAGATGGTAGGATATTTTTAAAATTAAAATTTGATTCACCTCATCGCCTCAAATTTTTTCGTCCAAATTTTCACTGGGGTCTACTAGAAAGACACGAGTTACAAATTCTGGATTGAAGTCTGGATTCTACACAAACATGTCTGACCAATAGAATAGGTTTTTCTTTAATGTCGGATGACAAGCGTTTGACGGTGAATTAAAAAGTCACCCTCTTAACTTGAAGATAATGCATGTTCAGTCGCAAATTGAAGTTCGTTCGACGAGCGAGGGACGTTCTACAACTCAACAGCAAAAAAATGTATTCCTTTGGATTGGCTATACTCACCTTTCAATATTACGATAGAATTGACTTGCTAAATCCTGTGTAAGTTCGAATTAGAAGCTGAAGTGGCAATGGGCTGGCTACAATAGCGTAAGAATCGACAACCGCGGGGGTGACGAGCTCTTGAGTGGAGTCCGCAGTAAACGTAGCGTAGGACCCCCTCCGACTAGACCGACTCCGACTAGGAGCGATGATGTTGGCAAGGTGGCCGGTAAGAGCTGCATGAGAGTAGCCGAGGAACGTGCTCAGTGGCATGAAATTAAAGATGTCATTTTCAGCAGTGGACCAGTATAGACTAATGATGATCCGTTTCGATACGAATTCGATAGGACAAGAGGTCAAAGAAATACTGTTTTTTTGGCGATTCGAGAACTCACGACGACAGATGAGGAATGGAATATATATATATATAATTTACCTACTGACTAGATGTCATACATGTTTTTGGTCGTGAACTCTCCTAACTTGAACGACAAGAATGGCAAGTAGAGGGCGACTGGCTACCAGGCCCAGGCCACGGTAATCGTCGCAATTATAAGCAATAGTGATGACAATGGTTGCACAATCACAATAATGCCATCGTTGGCTAACAGAGAGCCATCATTTATTTAGCAATTAGTGGCCATATAGTTTTGCATTTTATTGGGGTGTCTGCTTTCTTAATCGATGGCCTGTTTGCCTCATTTCTAGAAGTTAAATAAAAGTGCTAGGGAGATCTCATAATAACACGATACGAGTATATCATATCAATTGATATGTTGGGTAGGTACTTCAAATTTAACACATAAATGTCTTTTCCATTATGTCATCTGCTTCGACATCATCAACACCATCACCACCTTTTTCACTGGGAGCGTTATGCCAGTGACTCCAGGCCTACCTTCGCTTTATAAAGAAGCTTGATGATGGGATGGCTTGGTTAGGTTCTGTCATTGGGAAATGCACAATACACCTCAAGGACGTATCACGCCACCTCAAATAAGATTAGAATTAGGTCCTTCAAAATTCAACAGGCCGTTATCATTATTTAATTATCGAAACAGATCTTCTTTAGAAAACCACTAGTAGAAGTATTTTCTTTAACTTCTACTTTTGAATGAGGTTATTTTTCATGTATTCCAAATCCATATATTCCTATTAGCTATGTACTGCTTCAGAAGACTAAGGACCAATTTCACCAATGCCTGATAGCTCTAGTGGAAACTTATCTGACAGATTTTTAATAGCTTTTATATGGCATCATCTGTCAGATAACTATATGGATCTTTATCAGGCACCGGTGAAACTTGCCCTAAGAAAGATTCCTCTTAACAGTTTCAAGAGTTAGCACGTAACTTGTCACTGTGATTTATACATATGCATAGATAATAAATCAATATTCCAGACAATATTTTCTTATAATAACCCACAAGCTAAGTTCACGGACAACCCACACACGTAACCCTGAGTAACCCAACCATCGCATTGGTCATCGAGGCGTGACGTCACAGGCCGTCTGACTGTTCCCAACAAAACACCGGATACAGCTCACCGGAAGTGAGGTGTGGCTGGCAATACTCGATAGGGTGGTAAAGACGGGTTAATATAATTGCTGGATCGATTGGTTTTTTGTACGGGATGTAAGGGAAGAGCTAATACGATATTGGAAAATGTTTGCGTTGCGGTTGTTAGTAAAAACAAGCTATAAACCCGAGACTTAAATGTATCTGTTTTATTTAACCCTAGACTAGGAAGCTAACAGCTGTCTAGTCATAACTTATAGTCTCTGAGTAGAACCGTGGACAGACAGAAAGACAAACAGACGTAAGGACAGACATGCTTTGTCGACTAAGGAACCCTAAAAACGCGTAAAGTACTGTACACTATTTCAGTGTTCCGCAAAGTGTGTACCACACAGCACACTGGTGTACTGAGGTCATTAGTTGGTGTGTGCCTCGGAAAAATAAGGTTATCTCATAAAGCTTAATAGACGGACGGATTATTCATTTATGGTGTACCTCCAAAAACGGATTTTTCAGGTAAGGTGGTGTACCTCCAAAAATGTTTGTTTGCTTTTCGTCGCACTACTTCAAAGGTGGCGTAAAAACGTGTAGACGTTAGTGGTTAGTTATTTTAATTTTAAAATTATCGTGAATTTGTAACATTATTATTGTTATATACCGGCTGTAATTCACGTACCTTTAGTCGAATTTTCTGAGTGAGGTCACGCGGTGAGATCGCGATGTTCACTGAACATCGCGATCTCACCGCGTGACCTCACTCCCGAGGAAGAGCGACTGACTCGCTCGAAACCTAGGTCGAGAAAATTCGACTAAAGGTACGTGAATTACAGCCGGTATATAACAATAATAATGTTACAAATTCACGATAATTTTAAAATTAAAATAACTAGCCACTAACTTCTCGGTGATGGCTAAAATACGTTGCAGACTGTTACGACGGAATATTAAAATATCTAACTATCACCGAGTCGTATTCCCACAGGTTTTGCACCATCAGCTAGCGAGAGGTGAGCTCGCATTTCACGTCGATGCGGTGAGATAGCACAAGATTATGGACATTATTCCCGTGTTTAATTGTAGCCTCGTCTCGCCCTCGCTTTATTCTCATGCTTAGATGTACTGGTAATGGAAAAATGTTTACGACAAACGCGATACTGGACTCATTGGAGTGAATCAAGGACTTGTGGGAGCTTGTACTATTCATTATTCTGTGGTGGGAGTAAAGATGGGGAGCTCCGTAACCGTAACGAAACTATCGGAATAAAGATCTATCCGAATAATTTGGGATAGGAGGTCATCTTTATCATGGCTGAAACCGCATAAAAACTATGGCTTTCACACAAAGTGGCAAAGCCTTACCTTAAGAGGCCATCTTAAGAAGCAGGAGTTTGGTAGTAACCAAACCATTGAGGTAAGTACATTTTCAACCGAGTTCCAAAAACAAAGATTTTTTTTTGTATGTTACGCGGTTACTCCGATAACCGATTTGAATGATTCTCTCTTTTTTAATCGGTAGTACATTTTCAACCGAGTTCCAAAAACAAAGATTTTTTTTTGTATGTTACGCGGTTACTCCGATAACCGATTTGAATGATTCTCTCTTTTTTAATCGGGGTAGGGTACGTTTCCAAGGTGGTCCCATTGTAATTTCATCGAGATCTGATAAGTATCTCCAGAGATATGACGATAAACGTCTCAAACTTGCTACTGAAATGGACCCGCTGGGCATGGAAGTCGGTTGTTTTAGTTTTTATTCTTAATCATAGTTTAATCCATGGAAGATACATTAACTCACAAATGTGTTTCCCTCTGACTGTACCGTTTTATAGTTGCACGCACACATAATTGCAATAAGAAGCATGGGAACCCTTCGGACAATAGACCAGCTTTTATTTCTTACAACTTCAAAGCGAGACCTTGCGTTTTGTTCTACTGCCACTTCTCTATTTAACTGTTTAACACTTATTAGGTTATTTAATGAAGCTTTTATGTTTATGATTGTTAATTAGGCAGTTTGTATATGAATGCCATTATTCTGTGATGTTACGATGACTTCACTGTGTATGGTCTTAGGTCAAGGTAATATTTGAGGTAGTGAATTGACGTGATTTGTCGCGTTAGGTTATATGAGGCCCCTATTTGAATAATAAGTTGAATAAACATAGACAACTTCTTCTAGTGATTTGTAATATTATATATATAAGCACTTTCGGTGAAAAATATTATCAGATGGTTTGAGGAGTGTTGGGTTTGTCTTACTAGGAAAACTTTTAGGTAATATGATAGTTTAACAAATAAAACAACCGACTTCTATACCGGGCGAGTTAGTTTCAGTTGCAAGTTTGAGACGTTTATCGACATATCTCTGGAGAGACTAATCAGATCTCTTTGAAATTACAATGGTACCACCCTTGGGAAATCTCCTTTCCATCAAAAAAATTATTATAAAAATCTGTTCATAAACGAAGAAGTTATCCGAGAAAACACACATATAAAAAAATATGTATACGGTCGATTTGAGAAATCTGCTCCTTTTTTTTAAAGTCGGTTAAAATATCAGTTCCTCTGCACCAGGGTGATTCATGAATTATTTTTCAGATATAACGTGAGTTGCCGGTTGAATAGTAGCACCTAGTAACCTTCATATTCTCATAGGCTACCGTATGACAACTATATCATCTGGTGGTAAGTGATGATGCGGTCGAAGATGGTGACCACGCCAGGCCTAGAATACTCCGACTCTCAGGGCTGTGTGCTGCCGGAATACTGTAAGGTAAGGTTATGGCAGCAGATTTTCTTCTTGATGGTGGTAAACTACTTTTTTGTAGCAAATCAAAACATCGATATAATATGCTCCCACCATCTGTTTGTTAACTTTAAACTTTCGCGATTTGAACACATAGTTATAAATATTAAAATTACTTTACTTTACTTTACTTATTACGAAAGTTGAATAAAAACAAAATTAATGTTTTAGCGCCAAAAGTTCCGTATTTTAATATTTATAACTAGCAGCCCGCCCCGGCTTCGCACGGGTAGAACATATATGCCTACAAAATTTGCATCAGTTTGTTGCATCAAATATAAAATATTAACATATTTAACAATCATCGTCATATTTCAACCAATTTACACAAAACCTTAACGAATTATGCACCTCAACCTTCCTTATAAACACTCTGGCTATTGGTGAAAACCGCATGATAATCAGTTCAGTAGCTATTGAGATTATTGCGAACAGACAGACAGACGCAGTGATGGACTTTGTTTTATAATACTTACGTAGTGATATTGGACGGCTCTTTGGCCTAGAGGATAGTTACCCTGATTCTGACCCGACGGTCGTTGGTTCTAATCCTAGCTATATACCTACCAATGAAAGTTTTATGTGCATTCATGAATCATGGCTTTTCGTACAGTGGTAGTGGGAACATGGAACCAAAATCAATCAAAGAAGGGGTATTATACGTTTAACGTGTGTATCTGTGTCTGTCTGTAGCATCTTAGCACCCAACCGGATGAACCGATTTTGATTTTATTATTGATATTTTTTTTTGTTTGATAGATGTCTTCATCGAGAGTGTTCTTAGCTTTGATTCATGAAAATTCGTTCAATCGTTATAAAACTATGAGCTTTTTTCTAGTTAATTGCGCTATGAAATCAACTTTCATAGTCTGATCAATTCGAAAATCTTCTTCTTCAACGATATTGTAAGAACATGGAAGCATTGACCTGATGCTGGGACATCTCCTGTACTCTACAGAATACTCAAATACACACCAACTTACAGCTCAGATTTTAAATGTCGTGTTTAGAGTCATTGGAATGCTTTTATTGAAAAGATTATACATAGATCAGTCGGGGTGGTTTATATATAGATCATAACTATATTATACAATAGAATTTTAAATTTTACAGTAAAAATATATTATTATACAATATTGACTTCAAATTGATTGTGATCGGTGGGGATCTACAGCATCGCTAAGCTTATAATAATATTTTCTTAGTAACTATGACCTAATCTGTGGTTTCACTGCAGATATTTTATTAATTTTGCGATGCGTGTATGTGAAATCCGTGATATCTTCTAGAGTTTTCATTTGAATTATATACTGTAAAGGACAATTTTAATGTATAATATGTGGCCAAGCTAATTAACGTAATGATTTGGATAAGGATTAATACTATATACTTGAAAATAGCCCTGGAAGTTATGTAATATTTTTTAACAAAAAATTAAAGATTAAAATGGTTACTGTGAGTCAACCTTAAGAGATAGACATATGCTGTCGCGGACTTTTTGTAGGTCTTATTAAGTTTTACAACTCTCCCATAGAAAATATTTGTTTCTTGTTTCTTCGTGTTTCTTCGACCGTTTTTTAGTCGACTTAGGTTGCAAATTAGGTCTCCACGAATGTACCTTTAATTTAAACACAACTAATTAAACAGATACCAAATAACAGATAACAAATAATTTTAACAGCAAAATCTTTGCATTTTAGTAGAAAAATTAAGCATGCTGATGATAAAATAAAAACAACATGGAAAATCATCAATACTGAAACTGGAAAAATAAAACAAAGAGACAGTAAGATCATCTTAAAAATTAACAATAAATTAATCATGGATAGTAATGAGGTTGCCAATACATTTGATGAGTTCTTCTCTCAAGTACCCATTACTACCACTCAGTCCATAAATTCTAGTCCCGCTGATGCTTATTCTATATTATCAAAGTGTGTAAATAAATGTGATACCTTGTTCCAGTTCAAACACGTAACTGCAGACTCAATTGTGAAAACATTTAAAATGCTCAAACAAAAGAAAACCGAGGACCTGTGGGGAATGTCAACCACAGTTCTCAGTTACATTATTACTGTTATTAGCCCATACTTAGCTTTTATTTTTAACAGATGCGTTGATCAAGGTCTTCCCGGATTTGATGAAAAAAAGTAAATTGATTCCTTTATTCAAATCAGTAAACAAAAATTATCCATCTAACTATAGACCAATCTCTATACTACCGGCATTGAGTAAAATTTTTGAAAAAGTAATATTAGACCAGCTTTTAACACATTTTAACATGAATGATCTTTTAAATAGCAAACAATTTGGATTTACTAAAGGGCGTTCTACTACTGATGCAGGAATAGGTCTTCTTAAACATATATTTGATGCATGGGAGAAAGCACAAGATGCTATTGGCGTGTTCTGTGACCTATCAAAAGCATTTGATTGTGTCTGTCATGAAACACTAATTTACAAATTAAAATACTACGGTGTTGAAGGTAAGGCACTTGATCTGGTATCATCATACCTCTGTAACAGAACACAGATGGTTGAAGTCAATGGCGTCAGGTCATCTGGATCCCTCATAAAAATGGGAGTCCCGCAGGGATCGATCCTAGGACCTTTTTTATTTCTAGTTTATATCAATGATTTACCGTCATTCGTACAGAACCTATGTGATATTGTTTTGTTCGCAGATGATACTTCCTTGATATTCAAAATAGATAGGACTACACCTAACTTTGACGATGTAAACAAATCAATAACACAGGTTCTGAATTGGTTTACAACCAATAACTTATTGTTAAACGCAAAAAAAAACTAAATGTATTAATTTCTCTCTACCAAATGTAAAAAAGGGTATCCTAAATAGAAGTATATTAATAAATGATGAACCATTAGAACTTGTTGAATCCACAACATTCTTGGGCATCACCCTGGATTCAAAGCTTCAATGGGGTTCTCAAATATCGGTTCTAGCAGGTAGGTTAAGCTCCGCTGCATACGCAGTACGTAAAATTAGATTTTTAACGGACGAAGCCACCGCAAGATTGGTCTATTTCAGCTACTTCCACAGTATAATGTCTTATGGCATTTTATTGTGGGGGAAAGCCGCTGAAATCCAATCAATATTTGTTTTGCAGAAACGAGCTATTCGCTCTATATATAGTATGAGGTCGCGAGATTCACTTCGTGAAAAATTTAAGGAAATTAAAATTCTAACAGTGGCATGTCAATACATTTATGAAAATATTTTGTTCATACGCAAGAATATAAATGATTATAAGAAAAGGTCTGATGTACATAATTTTAATACAAGACATAAAAATAGATTAATTATACCTAATTTCAGACTGCAGAAAGTTAGTGGTTCATTCATGGGGAACTGTGTACGCTTTTACAATAAGCTATCTAAAGATATTGATCAATTGCCTATGAGCAAATTTAAAATCTATGTAAAATCCAATTTGATGAAAAAATCATACTATACAATAGGTGACTATATGGATGACAAAAATGCATGGCCTGAATGCCCCAAGTTCCAAGAACAAATATAAATTGTATTATAATTAATAATATATTGTTAAAATATTAAAGCTGACATGTACAATTAATTTTAAAAAAAAAAGATAAAATGACAAGACAAGCCCCATAGAGTTTCTTGGTGTTTCTTCTCTGATGGGAGTATTTCTGAAACACCGGTAGATTCAACAGCCATTCAGTTTTCCCCTTTTGTCCGCAGATTTTCTTTCTAGGCTTGCCATTTTTATTTTTATTTAAACAATATTATGCAGCTGACAGACGGACTATCAGTTCCATTTGGATCATGATATGTACTGTGATCGGTATGCGTTTCTCTATGTTGTGTTTCACTATTTCACTTTTTTATTTTTTTTATATAAAAATTGTCTGAAGTACTGAAACACACACTTACATGTATGGTTGGTTTTAACCTACTTTAATTTTTTTTTAATATTCTGACGTAAACGATTGGATGACAGCTGAATGGTTCATTACTTTTTTTTTCTAATTCAAAGCGTTAAATTCTGCTTTTGCTATGTTTACTTGATAATTGGTTATGATTTATTTTATGATTTATGATTTTGACGTGTATATGTGCGTATATTTATACTGCCTACATACTGAATAAATGCTTTGATTCTTTGATTCTTGATTCTTGAAACGGCATAATATATAGCCTATTTTCATTCCGAAAGTCCATTCTATATATTAGTGAAAGAATTTTTTAAATCGGTCCAGTAGTTTTTGAGCCAAATTATTACAAACATACAAAAATACAAATGTTCTCTCTTTATAATATTAGTATAGACTATGTAATAGGTTCGCCTTATGTGGCTGCAACATTAATATGTTGTCTTGATTTTGAATAATAGGTTTGCATAAGTAAGAAAACAGAGGTCTAAACATGATAAATTAGCAACAAATACACAATACAATGTATAGAGATGAAGGTAGGATACTCACTGGCATGGTCATCGTTCAGCAGGTTGTGGTACCGATGCTGCTTCTCATTAGCTTCGAGCCTCATCATCACGCCGGGCTCACCACACCATCGCGACTACCTGCAGCAATCACAATAAACAACATCAAAATAAATCCACCTTTTTACTCTACATACGGTAAATATGAAATACGGTAAATAGAAATACATATTACGGTAAATAGAAATACAAATTAACATTTTCGACTTTTTATATTCAGCAGATGGGTTGGGTTAGTTAGTGGCTTTATTATGCGGACTGGGCCATTTCTTGATGTCATCAAGTGATAATGTGGTCGAGAATGTTGATCAGGCTGGCTAGGTCTATAATCACAGCCTGGAATGGTCTCACTCTCAGAAGCTGTGCAGCCGGAACATCGGTTATAGCCGCACATTTTGTTTGTCCTGATGGTAAGCTACCTTTTGGTAGCAAGTCAGACGGAACATCACTTTAATGCTAACACCTGTGGTCACATGAGTAAAGTTCTTTACTCATGTGCTGTGGTTGTTCTGCGCCTCGTTTTACCGCCATCGTCAAACAGACTTCAGACAGCCACAATTTCAGACCGCATAGTCATTATATCTGGTGAATATCCGCCAAAAAACGATCACACTCGATTGTTTCTATTGCGAAACAAACTCATATAAAAAGTAAATATAAATCGGTAGGTAGGTGTATAATCACACATTAATAAGAAACAGTCGTATAATCGAATTCCAGTTACGTATCCAATAAAATGTCAAGTGTCCACGTAATTGTGACCGCCTACTCGTTACCAGTAATGCAACCCAATCGTTAAGGTGATAAGCAGTGTGTAAAGTAAGGCTTGGTTCAAACTGAGCGCGTACTAAGTACGCGGTGGGTTAGCTTAGCCGGCGTTTACACATGAACCATATTCCACTATATCTGAAACATAATCTTCAAAATCATTTCAATCTAACTGCGTTGGAAAATTGCTAATATAGAAACAGTTAATTTTATGAATACGTCGCAGTCTTGCTTGATAAACCGTTCAATCAACAGCCTAGCCTTTTTACTAAACAGCACCGTTCAACTAGCGGCCTGAATGATATTTAGCCATATGAAGGTCTTCTGTACCTTCATTTAAACGCCATAGCGTCGGTTCTTGTGACGCGGGGCCACTGCCGCGGCTCATCTCCTCGCTACGCTCGTCGGCGCACGTCACGCGGTGGTCACTGTTCTCTAGTGTGTTGTCTTAGTGTCAGACTAAACCAGTTTTTTACATGTAACAAACGCTACGGCTGAATATTATTCAGGCCGCTCGTTGAAAGTAAAGAGGCTAGGCTGTTTATTGAACGGCTAATGGCTGCGACAGATATGTTACAATATCAAGCTTTAAACTTTTTGATGAAGTTGATTAAATGTACAATAATATATAATGTACAAATAGTTTCTTGAGTTCTGGAGTGTACTAGGTACATCCGCGTTTTAGAAATTTAGGTTTACCTGCTGATAGTAATGTTTATTTAAATTTCTTATAGACTAGCGATTGATCACTATCTCACCTGATGGTAAGCTAAGATATATGGATACGTTAAGTCTGAAAGCGGCCTTATTTTTATGAAATGCATTCGTGATTACGAGCGGTAGGTATTTCGTGCATTGACCTCTCAAGTTTTTCTTAGTCTAATTGAGTAATCAGATTTAATGTTTGAGAGCATGTAATCAATTTTGTTCGAATGATCATCGGAAGTGAACAAAAAAGTTAAATATAGTTGTTAGATATTCTGTGGGAAAATATACAGTAGATTTAGATTATTAGAATAATAAACATTTTTTTATATCTTATAGGCTAGCGTTTGACCACTATCTCACCTGTTGTTAAGTGATGATGCGGTCAAAGGTGGTAAGCACGCTAGGCCTTTAATGGGAACTGGCTCTCAAGGATAGCTGCCGCAACACATTAGATGTTTGGTGACAGATTTTCTAACTTGAGGGTGTTAGCTGGCCAGGCGGACACTAGATAGTGTCCTACCACCTTGCAAACATGTACTTCATAGTATAGGTATCTATAGAATAAACCTTTACGAAAATAATTAATATAGTTTAATAAACTAAAATTTAAGATCGTTTAAAAACTAAAAGTACCGACTTCTAACATCGCGATAGTCAAAATAGCCAGTAGACGTAGTAACTATTACATAAAGGCGGCAATAGCCTAATATAGGGTCAGGGTCAGACTGGCAATCGAGAGGTCGTGAGTTCGGATCCCACCCCACCCATTGCAAAAAATTTTGGAGAAAATTTTAATTTAATTTTTAGTTTTTTTTTGTTTTTACTACAAACAAAACAAAATTCACTACAATCCACTACTAACGTTTGCGAACAAGAAACAGCCGGAAAAAGTAAATTTTTGCACTTTCGGGGTCTGACATTTTTTTGTAATTTTTTTTTTGGAAATACTACAAACAAAGTTAGTGTTACTATTTACCACTACTTACCTTATGCTCCTAAAAAAAAACAAAAAAGATAAATTTTTCGAAAGTCGGGTGCCAAGTTCACATAGGTCCCATTGCGCTATCAATTGACGTATCCACTCCAGACACAAGCATATTTCGCTAAGTTGGAGGGTTAACAAGAATACTAGTAATGTGCAACCCACATTGCGAGTAATCTTTAAAAAAAATATTAAATTAAAAATCTGTGTCAGTAAGTAAAGTGCCAGCCAAGTAATAAGTCGTCGAGATAAATAAATGCGTCGCAATACAAATGTTGATATATTAAAAACGGCTCGGCCGATTTTGTTAAAATTTAAATGGGACCACCTGGGCAGGGTACCCTTTGAAACAAAAAAGAATTTTTCTAATCGGTTCAGGCATCTTCGATTAATCGGTGAACACACATAAAAAAAGAAAAGATTTCGACGAATTGAGAACCTCCTCCTTTTTTGTGAAGTCGGTTTAAAACAACCGACTGCCATGCCGGAAATTCGTTCGGAAATGTACCCTACCGATTAAAAAAAGAATTATTCAAATCGCTTCTCAATTGACGGAGTAATCGCGTAACATACATACAAAAAAAACGTACAGACAAATTCAGAACCTTCTCCTTTTTACAAGTCCGTTAAAAATGGGAGTCCATTTTCTGTTCATTGAAAGATTGAAAGAAATAATAGTACAAGAGAGAATTTTAATCAAAGCTAAATTTTTTCGCATAAATAAAATTATAATACGAGACATTCTTTAAATGTATACGAACCAATTTAATTTTTTTAAACTTTTAAAACGCTTATTACACAGTACACAGATAGATTACTAGCAAATACTTGATAACCACTCAACTAAGCTAAATCTGTCTGTAATCTTCTTGTGTCTGGAGTGGGTTCACGTCAATAGTGCGTTGGGGGTACGCTGGGGATCGAACTCCTGACCTCTCGATCGCCAGACCAACGCCTTAGCCATTGGGCTATTGCCGCTTGTATATACTTAAAATACAACTTTGTAAGCACTTTGATTTTTTACTACAGTACAGGCTAATTTTATATCTCTATATATATAAAAGAAAGTCGTGTTAGTTACACTATTTATAACTCAAGAACGGCTTTACCGATATGGCTGAAAATTGGTGAAGAGGTAGCTTAGAGCCAGGAGACGGACATAGGATACTATTTATTTAGGTGTTGTTTTTTTTTTGTGAATGTGTGCGTGTTTAGGGAAACAGCACAATGTCGAAAAACATGATCTCACCAAAATTCCACTGAACATTTTCAGTAAACGCCTCATCTTTGCAGAAGGTATGACTTAGACTAGACTTTTACTTGAAAACTGAGCTGAAATGTGACTGTAACCCATCTCTATGACCAAAATTTATAAAAACTTGAAAAATGTTACTAATTAATATTTGACACTGGATAAATACAGTAATCGTGTGGAGACATAATGAAACTTAAAAAAAATGTATGCTTACAAGCAATCGAGACAATAATAATCAATGCCTAATCAATTTTATATTTTGTCAGAATGTAGGTAAATACAGAGATATGCAAGAATGTGATAGCCAAGTTATGAATGTCGTATGTATACAATCTTATCCATAAGACAAAAAATATTAGACAGTTATTCATTAAGTAAGTACCTATACTTATTCAGAATTAAAATTAAATACTGGTGATTATATTTTTTACAATCAAAATTAAACTCAATCGAACTAATTTCAAGTTAATAACTTATCTATAATAATAATAACATTGTTTCATCGCATCATGCCTTACTGACACGCGGTTGAAGTACTTGATTGTTGTATTTTTATTCTATTTCTGTATTGCCACAACTTTATTATTTACTTGATAATAAAAGTGCCATAATACATTACTGAACTTAATATCTCTTTTGTATTCATTGTATAACGTTCATAAAAGCCTAAATTAAGGTAATCTAAAATGTAAGAGGACATTCGTTGTCTGTTAGGTGGTACGAAGTTCGCCGGGCCAGCTAGTTTTAGATAAGTAGATGTATAGTAGTATAATTCGAATGTATATTGGACAGACATATATATTAGAAATGTATAGTAAGTGAGCTTATTTATTCGCTTTTAAACAATATTTGCTTATATTCTATTTCAAAACAAAATAACGGAAATTACCGAAACAGTAACTTTATAACATGACATTAACTTAGTCGCGAAGTAGGTAATTAAAATCTAGCATATTATGTATTTCACAAGTTTATACGAAACTTAAGATATTGCAGGCGGTGTTGCTGTGCAACGTAACTTGAATAAGTTAGGACATCGGACAATGCCCCGGGCAGTTGAGCAAGAATGGATATCTAAAAAAACATGAGTTTTCATTTCAAAGATGACACTGTATTTAAGGGCAGAGACCCTTTCCCAGCTATGGAGAGACGCTAAGGGCTAATCTTTATTACACAGTATAAAATAACTAAGATAGTTTAAAAAAAAAAATAACCGACTTCAATGCCCTGCGAGTTAATTTCAGTAGAAAGTTAGAGACGTTTATCGTCATATCTCTGGAGATACTTATCAGATCTCGATGAAATTACAATGGGAGCACCTCGAAAACGTACCCTACCGATTACAAAAAGAGTCATTCGAATTGGTCCACAATTGACGGAGTATTCGCGTAACATACAAAAAAAACACGAATTGAGTACCTCCTTCTGTTCAGAAGTCGGTTGAAAACTAAGTCGCTTCACGAAGTCTGTACACTTAGATCTTTTAAACTACGCAACTAATTTTAATGTGGTTTTCAGCAATAGATAGATTTATTCAAGAGGAAGGTTATAACCAGGATTAAACGCAGACAAAACCGCGGGGCGCAGCTAGTAATGTACAAGTGACATTAAAGAAAGTAAACATATTTGATGGCAACCTTCAAGTAACACCAACGAGAATCAAATACTCAATTACATCCTAATTACCTTTTGACTAAGTTTGTTTACCCTATATAGAGCTTTACCACAGGCTATACCTACACCCCTTTTTGACTCACCCTCTATCATGCACGCAACCCTCGCAAGACCTTATTATTTATATTTTATGAGTTTTTTAATAGAATTTATAATTTTAAAATTTTAAAATATTCTCTCGGAACATTCAGAAATGACAAATGTCATCTCTTGGGCCTTGAATGCCTCGATGAAATAATCATAAAGCTATTATGTTTCTTTGAAGTGTCTCACACTTTATATTTTTGTAAATTGTTAAACACAATCCAAAATTTCATCGTACCGACGGGACTCGAACCCGCACCCCCTGGATTACACGTCCAGGTGCTCTGCCAATTAAGCCACGGTTCGATACATCGATACGACGAAATTAGTGGATTACATTATGTTAACCCAATTATGCATTGGTGGCGCCATCTATGACTACTCATAATATTTGATTTACGCAGTGCAACATCTCTCGTCGGATTTGAAAACTGTAGTCATAGATGTCAATTGGGTTAACAAAATGCAATCCACTAATTTCGTCGTATCGATGTATCGAACCGTGGCTTAATTGGCAGAGCACCTGGACGTGTAATCCGGGGGGTGCGGGTTCGAGTCCCGTCGGTACGATGAAATTTTGGATTGAGTTTAACAATTTACAATCATAAAGCTGGTGGCAAAATGATCTTTCGACAAAGTTATGAGAATTAAATGCCAGTGGTTATTATAAAAGGTTGTGAATTAACTTCATATCACATATCGACATTTTATGTAGGTACGACGAAGTTATAATAATACTTGACTCTCAAGAGCTGTGAGCTGCCGGAACACCTAAAGGTTAAGGCGGCAGATTTTCTCTTTCATGGTGGTAAGCAAATTTTTGGTAGCAAGTCAGGTATAACATCCATAAAATATCTGCTACCACCTGTACACCTGTAGGTTGACCTCATGCTTAGAAGATAGATGCAACATACATTTTTATTTAACTCGACGTTTCGACAAGTTGCATTGATCGTGGTCAGTCGTCTTGTGACCACGATCAATGCAACTTGGTCAAAAAAAAATTATGTTTTAGGCGCGATAAGTCCCGTATTTTAATATTTATAACTATGTGTTCGAATCGCGAAAGTTTAAAGTTTACAAATAAATTATGTATTTCAAGAAACCTCAATTTTTTTTAAATTGCAGATAGGCACGCATGTGACCACTATCTCACCTGATGGAAAGTGACGATGTGATCGAGGTTGTAGCATGCTTGCCTAGAAGCTACAAGTTCACTCTCGACTTGAAGAGACTCAAGTAATAGCTACTCGGTAACAAGTCAGCCGGCAACGTGGTCCATTCCTTTGCGGTTCAGATATAGAAGTAGAACCAAAACGCACGTAAATCGTTATTCAAACCAACTATGTATTTTGTAATCAAACCAAGCATTCAAATCACACAATATTTATGGGACAACTTCCAGTGTTATCTTTATTTAGCGAACGTTTATTTGACAATGTATGACAAACTGTCTCGATACCCAAACCTGCTAAAGTCATGGTCACGAATATCCTGGTGACGTAATAAACTGTGATCTAGATCTGAATGATAACAAACAATACGTGCTGCACGATTATGGCTGAGTACAGATTGAACTCATGTGACTATTATGTACACTTGACACTTTCTACAACGTTGTCCAATGATGATATTTCATAGAGGTCTGTATTCACCAGGAACCAAGATCCTTCTGAGCTCTGAGATACCCCTTTTGGTAGTGCATAAGTTTGCCTGATTCAAGGGCTACGATATTCTCTCCTTCTCTTCAGTAAGACAACTATAAGAGCAGTGGCTCCCTTGAGTTTCCAGTCAAGTCGAGACTTTAGTGTTTATTTATAAGCCTTAGAGAACATATACTCGACTTTACTCGAGTGCGAAGCGAGATCACCTTCGCTGAAATTTTTTGTTTGATCTGTTATTCTTGCAAAGAAATGGAGTGGAGGATCTACGAAGCTGCAGAATTAACTCAATATGGACGACATGTTCAGTTACTTTTGCAGCCATGGTTGAGCCAAGCTGACCAAGCAATTTTTTGAAAAGTACTATTGTATTGAGCATAGCCTGATAGATTTATAATCATCTAGGATAGTTTTAAGGTCTATTCACTAAGATTTGTAGACAACTACTTGAGTAGGTCATTAAATACTAACTTTTACCAACCCATATCAACTCACTTCCAAAAGTGTCGAATTCTCCTAAATAAATCTTCATTAATTTGCCATGTAATTTGGAAAACTTGTTATTAAAACGTGATGCTAACGTTATTATTTTGTATGATATGAATACATTAAAAATACATGATAACCAGCGGCCTCCCGATATCAACAGCTGGTAGGTATTTCCTGCTTTCATATCAGTCTGATATCGAAAGATAGCTACGATTCACGATAGATTTCATTAACGTTGTCAATTTCTGGTTTATTCTTTCCTTGAAGACATATGAGATCGCGTGCGAGAAAATCCGTATGAGCTTTTTTCTGGTTGATGTCGCGATAAAATCAACTTTCATAGGTGTGATCAATTCGAAATTCGGTATCCTCTTACTTCAACGATATTGTAAGAACATGGTAGAATTGACCTGATGCTGGGACATCTCCTGGAATCTGCAGAATACTCAACTCCTCACCAATTTACAGCAGAGATGTCGTATTTGGGCTCATTAGACTATAATCAATGAACAGATTAAACGTATTATAAAAACTCACGTTCATTTTAAACTTATAGATTTAAGACGGGAATTTAACGTGACTTACGCGATGTCGATATAGCGATCGACATATGTTTCGGCCTCATCCGGAAGCCTTCTTCAGGATCTTGAGTGTGAGGCTGAACGCGTCGGCGAGCGCCCATCATCAGTCGTGGGTGGTTTTAAATTTTAAATTTTAGTATTATTTCGTAATAATTATAAATCGTTTTTGCGTATATCTTCGTCTGCATGATCAAAAACTATTGATATTTGAAACCTTTTGAGACGAAATTAGGACTTTGAAATAGTGAAATTTGTGTATTGATCAAAAGGCATTCATAAATATTAGGACCACAGAGTACTTTATACTTATATGCGGAACGGAAAGAATGATTGAATGATTAGGACTAACCAGGCCAAACAACTTTCAAAGAAAGAATGAATGATAAGGACATACCTGCATGCACTCTTGGGTCACGTGACGTCACGACACTGTGGCCTGCGTTTGTATTAAACACATAGTCAGGCGCAGGCGCTGACTTTTAGGGTTGCACGATTATCTTCTTCTATCTAATATATAAAATTCTCGTGTCACAGTTTTCGTTGCCATACTCCTCCGAAACGGCTTGACCGATTTTGATGAAATTTTTTGTGCTTATCCGGTATCTATGACAATCGGCCAACATCTATTTTTCATCCCCCTAAATGTTAGGGGTAGTCCACCTCTAAATTTTTTATTTTATTTTTTAGACAACATTTTTAATTTCTATTTTTTATGATACAACATACAAAAATACATACAATCCTCAATTTTCACCCTTCTTCGATCAACCCTTATTTTTTAATAGCCATTTTAGTAATTTAATCATTTTTCCTCCATACATACTTACAATAAGTAAGCTATTTTTTGTCTACACTAGAAATTACTACGAAATTATTTATATGGCAAATCAACGTTTCCCGGGTCAGCTAGTATATATATATATATGTTAGCAAAATTACTTATTGAAGTTGAAGGATTGATATCAGACAGGCGGACATCAACGGCTTCTAAATTAAAGCGGCAATAGGGCCCAATAAGGCGTCGGCCTGGAGATGGAGAGGTCGTGAGTTCAATCCCCACCCATTGCACTATTGACATGAACCCACTCCAGACACAAGCATATGGAGGAAAATATAAAGAGAGATTTTATTTTTTATTGTTTGTTTGTTACAATTCTTACGATTTAATTCAAAATTACTAGACCGATTTAAAAAAATCTTTCACTAATAAATAGTAATATTTGTTTATACATACTGTATAAACGATCACAGCGATTAATCGAAGATGCCTAAACCGATTCGGAAAATTATTTTTTGGTTTGAAAGGGTACCCTTCCCAAGTGGTCCCATTTAAATTTTAACGAAATCGGTTGAGCCGTTTTTAATAACATTCGTATTACGATGCATTTGTATACTTCGATGACATGATACTGGCTGCTGGCTACTTTTACCAGCGCGACGTTTGAAGTCGGTTCTTTTAGTTTTTTTACTATAAATTTAAATTATTATATTATCTTAAATTATTAAGCGATCGAATTAAAGTAAATCCCTACACGTAAAACGCAGTTCATTATTTTAATTGTAATATATAATCAATAATTTAGCTATTGTTATAGAAATTATGCCAATTTGGTTCCAAGGTCATCCAATATTTCGACACATATTACAAACACACGTAACGTAGATAAACACACGGTCGACTAACCCTCGGTACCTCTTATCAAACAATTTATTTATAGTTTTAGGTATTTCCTTGCATTGCGTAGCGTTACTTATTGATTTGGAAAAATGATTTTTTAACACATATTAAAACTTGTTTTTATAGTTATAGATCTGTTCTGTTTGAAAATGGAAATTTAGCGTGACTTAGTGTCGACGTAGTGATCGACATAGCTTCATTCGGAAGCCTTCATCAGAATCTCGAGTTTTTCAAACACAATTAGTTGTTAAATGAACGTGAATAATGTCTTACCACCATGCGGAGATAATGTCCTACCACCATGCGGGATCATAAGAAATCCAACAACATTGTATGAATGCCATGTGCGACAACCCTATAAACATGCGCGTGCGCAGGTGTACACGTAGGAGTGCGTCGGGTGCATACAGCCTCTTTGGATTAAGGAAAAAAATAAACAATGATGGCGCCAGTTTTTTGTACACCCATGTTGTGTGCTTAACATACAAAAAGAAGATTACCTCAACACATAAAGCTATATTTGGAATTCCGGTATAGTTCTTTTGAAGAACTCCTACTTGAAATAATTGGCTTAGATTGGTGATCTTACGATTAAAGCTTCCTTAGTTATATAAGTATAGAACATATTCTGGGAATTTTTTGATGAAATCTAAGAACTAATACTTGTATCAACCTTATGTTTAACCGACTTCACCAAAAAGGAGGAGGTTCTCATCAATTCGACGGTTTTTAGGGTTCCGTACCCAAAGGGTAAAACGGGACCCTATTACTAAGACTCCGCTGTCCGTCTGTCTGTCTGTCTGTCCGTCTGTCACCAGGCTATAGCTCATTAACCGTGATAGTTAGACAGTTGAAATTTTTACACATGGTGTATTTCTGTTGCCGCTAGAGCAACAAATACTAAAAACAAAATAAAATTAAAAATTAAAGGGGGTCCCCATACAAAAAACGTGTTTTTAAATGCCATCTATCTAATTAGTTCCGGCAAAATGACATACATGGCGCTAGGAAACGAGCCCCGTCTTTCTAGATCGCGACCAAACCAAATATTCTGGGTAATATCAATTAATGAAATATATGAAGTTGAAACTCTGTTATGTTTCTTTCGTATTGTACGGAACCCTCCCTAAGTGTGCGATAAGAGACGCGATGCTGACTCGCACTTGGCCAGTTTTATTTTAATGTTTGTTACCTCAGAACTCCGTCAAATCTTAACCGAATTGAAAAATAATTTATTGTTTTATAATATTTTTGTGCCATAGGAGAGGCCTATGTCCAGCAGTGGACGGAAATTGGCTGCTAATGATGATGATGATGAAGAATATTTTTATGCTGAGATGATTCTTTCCGTTTGGTCCCATTCATATTATCTGATCTGATAAGATCTCATAACCATCTCCGGAGATATAGAGATAGACAATATAAACAAATTTGTATACCTTGATGACATGCTACTGGCTACTTTGACTATCGCGGCATGTGAAGTCGGTTTTTTCGTTACGATCATAATTTTATTAACCTATAGCTAACCGCTGGGTTATGACTTACCAGCGGATAAATTTAAGTAAAGATATTATTGTTAGACTATAAGTATTTTCTACACTTGATTTTTTTCAACCGACTTCCCAAAAGAAGGAGTTTCTCAATTAATCTGTATGTTGTTTTTAAAAAACAAATGTTTGTATGTTTGTTACGCGATTTCTCCGTCAAGTGTGAACCGATACGAATGATTCTTTTTTTAATCAGTAGGGTACATTTCCCAGCTGGTCCCATTTAAAATTCATTTATATACGTTCAGTATCTCCAGAGATATGGAGATAAATACCTCAAACTTGGTACTGACACGGATTGCAAACCTCCTCCTTTTTGGAAATCGGTCGAAAATATTGAACATGTAGGCTAATACCAAATGAGTATTACAAATAAGTATAACTAAGGTTAGAAGCCCACATTAGTCCAAGTATGTGGGGAATCCGTAGGTTATGGCGGCCAGTAGTAGCTGATTAAAATTCAGCATTGACTGGAGTAAACTCGTCAATGTCAACCGTCCACTGACGACATTGAGATTCGCAATGCGCATGCGCGCTGTCTTGCAACTAAAGTATGGTCTACCTACTTACTTTGTATATCTAGGATTTCTTTTTACGTATTTTTAACCGACTTCTAAAATGGAGGTTGTTATAAATTCATCTGTATTTATTTTTTTGTATGTTTGTTACGCGATTACTCCGCCAATTGTGAACCGATTCAAATCGATTTTTAGGGTTCCGTACCCAAATGATAAAACAGGACCCTATTACTAAGACTCCGCTGTCCGTCTGTCTGTATGTCTGTCCTTCTGTCTTTTTTTTTTTATACGTTATAGGCTAGCGTTTGACCACTATCTCACCTGTTGGTAAGTGATGATGCGGTTGAAGATGGTAAGCACGGTAGGCCTAGAATGGGAACTGGCTCTCAAGGATAGCTGCCGGAACACATTAGATGTTTGGTGACAGATTTTCTAACTTGAGGGTGGTAGCTGGCCAGGCGGACACCAGATAGTGCCCTACCACCATGCGGAGGTTGTTGGTTTCTTAACGATGTTTTTCCTTCACCGGAGGGCCACTGTGACGAGCGCACATAAGTTTTTCGATAGAAAAATTCATTGGTGCACGGCGGTTTGAACTCGGTACCTCTGGCATCAAAGGCAAGCGTTCTCCCGATTGCGCCACCGGGCCCTGTCTCCAGGCTGTATCTCATTAACCGTGATAGTTAGACAGTTGACATTTTCAGTATTTTCACAGATGGTGTATTTCTGTTGCCGCTAGAACAACAAATACTAAAAACAAAATAAAGTAAAAAATTAAAGGGGTCCCCAAACAAAAAACGTAACGCCCCGTCTTTCTACATCGCGGAGTCGAGATTCTCCGTGAACTCGTTTACCAAACATAATGTTCTTGGTAATCTTTGAGTATTCAGTCAGAATTGATAATCGATAAATCAAATATGAGGTTGAAACTCTGTCATGTTTCGTATTGCTCTGTAGCACGGAACCCTCCCTAAGTGTGCGATGCGAGACGCGACTCTGACTCGCACTTTGCCAGTTTTATTTTTTTCATGTAATGGGACCAGCGCAGCGCAGCGTGGGATATTTTACTGGACACTAGCTTTTAATTAAAACCGAAAATCATATTTATTTCACGGTAGGTAACTGACAAATTTGGTTAGTCCATTTAATTATGTAATGTTTGTTTTTAATTAAACCGCCTTACCTTTGAATTCGTGAATTTCCCCATATTAGCATTATCCATTTTTGTATGTAGTCAGTTAACTAATAAATACATACATACATAAAATCACACATTTTTTTCCCCCGTTAGGTTAGGCAGCTGACTTCTTTCCACATGTTACTACGATCCTAACACACCTCTTCCACTTCTTCCACTTTCATGAGCGCCTTCATACATGCTCGCCGGTTATACGTACTATTAATAAAATTGCTTGGTAAATAGTTGCGAGGCATAACTGATGTATTCTCATTGAATTTGTTTCACGGTTGTATTATTTTATAATTACATAGTTTACACCTGTTCTATTCAAACAAGTTGAGAACAAAACAATCTAATCAATCTGGCCAATCTTCGGAGTGACAGCTTTGATCAATGGAACCCGATACTAACTTGCTAGCTTGCTACAACTGCTATAATTTCATAAAGAAACGCTGGCGTAGGCTATTAATTTAGCGAGTATAAGGAATTACCAGAGAATAATTGAGATAGTTTAAAAACTAAAACAACCGACTTCAATGCCCCGCGAGTCAATTTCAGTAACAAGTTTGAGACGTTTTTCGTCATATCTCTGGACATAATAATGAGATCTCGATAAAATTACAATGGGGCCAAACCGGAAGCATGCACTCTCAAACAAAAAATGATTTTCCAAGTTGATTAAAAAACTGGCCAAGTGCAAGTCGGACTCGCACTCGTAGGGTTCCGTAACACAGTTAAGTATTCCATAACTATGATTTTTCACAACTACAAAATTAACTTTGTTTTTCATAGTGTTTGTATGAAAAACAAAGTTATTTTTGCGGTCGCCATATCTAAAACTGCTGACTGTATCTCGTTCAAACCAATTTTCGTTGTTAGTTTTTATTGAGATCTACAGCATATATTTTTTTTAGATTTTTCACTCCCATACTTTAAAAGTTAGAGGGGGGGGGGCGGGGGGGGGGGACACACATTTTACCACTTTAGACGCGCATATCTTTCAAATGATTGACTTTGAGAAAAAATGATTTTAGAAACCTCAATGTTATTTTTAAAGACCTATCCGTAGACCCCACACGTATAGGTTAGAAGAAAAATTTTTTTTTGTTTTTTCAATTCCATGTATGGGATGCCCTCCCTTAAACTTTTATATTTTTTATTTTTTTATAAACATCGGAAAGCGGTTAACAGAATACATCTACCTACCAAGTTTCAATTCTGTAGTCCTAACAGTTTCGGAATAAAATGGCTGTGACATACGGACGGACAGACAGACAGAAAGACAGACAGACAGACATGACGAATCTATAAGGGTTCCGTTTTTTGCCATTCGGCTACGGAACCCTAAAAATGACTGATTTCTGCGGTACGGTAACCCACATAAAATAAAACATACAGGCGAATTAAGAACCTCTTGTTTTTGGTGAAGTCGGTTAAACATAAATGAAGAAGTATGTATAATGATTGATTGAATCAGACCAAAACGTAGGTACATATATACTTTGATTATAACCACATTTAATTAGCTTGGATTTAGCTTTATTGGAGTTATTTTAATTAACAGCTATAACATTTAAACCCGCTCTGAAAAGAATTCCGAAAACCTAATTATTAAAAATAAATTGGCTAAGTAAGTCGGCCTCGCACTCGTAGGGTTCCGTAACAAAGTAGCTCCGTTTTTTGCCATTCAGCTACGGAACCCTAAAAACACCAAGCATCCGTAAGTAACATAACTCTAGCTACCGCCCGTTCTTCTTTTATTTCAATATCTCAGTATTACACGATATACCTAATATGTTATGTTAGAGTACCTATCTCTGGTTGTCGCGTGTCTCGTGGCCCCACACAGAGCATTGTATGCAGATGCGACAGATGGCGAAAGTAACGCCGAACCCCTGGCGGGAATCGAACCGGCAAGCCTTTCATTTCATTTCGCCGGCGAACAATCGCACATGCTTTCGAGGTCAGCCAGTCATGCTGCTTCGGATTTCTACAGATCTAGCTGCTGATGAGACGTAACAAGATAAGTTTTTACTTTTAAGTATGACGCGATAAAACTCTATGGGGAAATAACTAATGTATTTTTGCAAGGCGGCTATTATCACTAGCATTTCCTCTTATATTCGGCCATATTGGATGGCTATATTGTGCAAATCAGCCCGTTAACCAAGAAGAGATAACAACGAATAAATATACAAGCAAACTGACATTTGCATTTATTTCACATCACATCCTCCATTTCTGGAATACTGGCATTTATCTCCAACACAATTACCTTGAAGGCTGAATCTTTAAATGTTTTTCTTAATGCTTTTTACTTTTTATAATAAGTAATATATGAAAGACCTGTTAATTGATAAAAAGTCTACACATAACGCTGGCTGTACAATGTCTGTCAGTCAGTTAGTGTTTGTAGCTAGAAAGAAGTCACTCAATCATAACAAACCGTGGCGTTTTGTTGTCACGGAGAACACGACACACAGGGTCTTTCTACTGACTCCTGGACTAGCTAGCAAACATGTCTTGTTGGCCAACATACAAATATGTCTTGTTGGCCAACATGCAAACATGTATTGTTGGCCAACATGCAAACATTTCTTGTTAGCCAACATTTTTTGTTCTAAGCACATATTAGATCCATCCATCATTTCAAGCTCTACTAATCACAATTTGAAACATCATGCTGTCTAGGTAATTGATCTCCATAGCCAGATCATTGATCTGTGCTCCAAAACAATCAATCCATTTACATAATTACCTTACGAAAGACGAACGAAAGTACAGTTGACATACTCCCGAGAGTGTAACACTCGTAATCTTTATGTAACGTGCTCGTATGATCGGTTCGGGGTTTTGTCAGGAAACACTGTGACTAATTCTGAATGACGATTGTTCTTTCAAGGAGGTCGACGTCGTGCCAAGAACATGGGCTGTGCAATACCGCCTATTGCAATTACAGAACACCATCAATGGAAAGACCTTCAACCAAATTAGAGTTCAACATATGGCGACAAAACATCTTGGTATTGTCGAATGTGGAAACTTTAGAGGAAAGGACAGGAAAGTTCTGTGACTTCTGTTATGTGACTAATGTTAGTGGTACAATACCAGTTTGCGGTTTGTGCACCACGTTGTGTTGTGAGTCAAGGTTGTTTACCTTTTCTGAGTTAAAAATTCTGTAACTAACACATTTGATTCATTAACTTATAGTATGCTAAAAAGACCTCTTGAATATTGCTTTTTATTCCATGAGCATCTAAGCTTCTTATCAACGTATTTATAACTCCATAATCAGCCTCATATTTTTATCCAACTCAAAAGCTTTCGAACAAAGCCTGAACCATGTCGGAGCTCCCTCCAATCTACACATGCATGCGTGTTGGACTATATTGTGTGTCTTCCATAGACATTAACTCATTTAGAGATATTTATAAAGTTTGACTTTGCTGCCAATGTCAGCTAGTCGACAACAAAACAGATCAACCCTGAATATTGGGGCACCATCAAGATAATTGATAAGCCAATTTCGCCGAACAATAGTAGCTGAAATGCATTGTTCCGGCATGAGTAACAACCGCTCACTGCATTGTATTGCATTGCAAGGTCGCTGATGCCTGAAATGTGATCGATGATAGGCTCAATACAGCTTGCTAAACTGTTAAAAGCAGGTATTTGTTAAGTTTTAACAGTAATCATTCTACTGTAATTAGCTTTAGAACCACTTCAAATCAGATTCGATTAATTAAGTTCGGTGTTTGTTCCAGAGCTGCAACCATCCCGAATTATGGCAGTTAGTACGATAATGCCTTACCAATTTAAGTATTTGTCTCACTTCATTTTGCATAATCTGGTACGTAAACCAAACCAAAATATCGAAAGAAACTCGTCAATTAGCATGTTAAACATCAGGAAGAAGTTGTATTGGTCTTTAATGAATTGCTATTATTATCCATTTAACTTAATGAAAGCTGGGAAGGGAGGTGTTTTCAGCCCAAATATCAACGAACTCTTTAAGCCCAAGGTGATCAGAAGTCTAACCAGGGTGGCTGCGCAAGAACAAGTTGTATGCACTGATTTCTTAATCAGGTCTTAAGTCTTTTGACAGAAATGTTCTCACGACGATATTAAGCTAACGGATATTTAAATTTGGATTCGTGGGCACTTATTTAAAAGCGCGTTACTCAAGAGAAACAAGAACTAAGAAAAAGTAAGGTAGAAAGAAAATTGACCCACAAACGAATAAATCGACCGAAATACCTAAAATGACGTTATTTTTGGACCCTTTTTATGACATAAGGTGACTGGACATGGACAAGCACGGCGCTCGCCTGATGGTAAGCGATAACGTCTACCTGTTACAGATTTAGCGGCATGCAGAATTTTGTATGTCACTGCATTGAGCCTGTCACCTTGAGACATAAAGATGGTAAGTCTCACATGCCCTGTAATTTCACTGGATACTATGCCTTAACATTCCAATTTCACGGCTGAATTAATTAGCAAAGTGGTGGTACCATCCCATGCGGACTGGCAGAAGTCCTACCACTACAATAATGACCTACAATTGCAATGGATCAGAATCATAATAAAATGTGGGGCTATTCAATAGCACCGTTAATCTCCGAAATCATGCAAGATTAAATGTGTAATGTAAATCATTGATTCAATCTGCACGTTTCATTGAAGAACCGGCTTCTGCTACAGAAATACAATAATGTGTCAACATGCATGAGTATGTGTAATACTCATGTCAGCATTCTGGCTAACCTTTACAACTGGCTAAGTGTCTTAGCGTAGGATGTGCCTACTGCCTAGGCAGTTACCGTTTCTGGCATCAAGGTACTACTTTTGTACCACATCCTGTTCAAAGAGCATACGACTTCTACGGCGGTAACATCTGTAATTTAAGGCATATGTAAGGAACCGAAATGCGCAAATGATGAATGGAAACTTTGTTTTCTAAATATTATGGCGATAATATATTACTAGACAAAATATATGACCCTGAACTGAAGAAAATATGACAAATTAGTCTTAAAACCTATAAAACAACTAAGAATAAACATTTATCATGTATGCTGAAAACTAACGATATGCTATTCTCTATTATTTTCATTTTAGGTATGTAGAAACAGAAGCGAGTCCAAATATCGGTATAATATTGGAGAATTATGCTCAAATTAAAAATAATTTTGGAAATACTATTGTGGACTATTATGGATACAAACGTTTTAAAACTCTGATCAAATAAATGTCCTTAATGAATATAGAATTTGACTTACAGAGGCAATTTGCGTGCGAGCTAGGATGTGGAGCAATCACTGAGTGGGCTTTCGGTAATTTACAACAATGGTCGTGTCTGTTGTTTTTGGTAGCTCCTAAATTGGGTACCTACACACTACTATTTTTGGGTATTGTACAAGATATTTTACACCTACAAGTTATTTTCTTTCTTGATTCTTTTAAGTATATGTTTTAGTATGACTTCACTCTTTGAACACTTGATCATGCCAAATCAGGAGATATTATATATAGTTACATTTACAATAGGATATATTATTTTAGTTCCGTCGGCAAGAACTAACTTAGTAGAGTTCGCACCATTGTCACGAGCCATACGACTGATTAACGTAATATCATTAAATATAGACATATTTTTGTGCAGCCTGCCGAAATTCAAAGAGGCGGCTCAAAATTCTGTGGAAAATTTATAAAAATATTGTTTATATTACTGAATTTTTAATTTCATTTTTTTATTATTTCTAATCTTAATTACGTTTTAATTGTTTGTTTTGTCAATATTATATTTTCTGTAACATCGATTTAGTGCTTACTGTTATGATGTTATGTCTGATTTGTGTAAATAAATTAATAAATATTACGTGACAAAAGGCTGTCGCATCTAACTTTTTTACAGATAAACCATAATTGTGTTTCAACCGCAAAATGAGATAAGTAGGTAAGCATCGTTGGAGGCATAGCTTTAAAGCTGAATGTTAAATATGTGGTATAGAAGAAATAGTTATTTTGGTGACAACAACCGGTTTTCCAGTCAGGTTTTGTCCGTTGACATAAGTCATTTAAAGCAGGAAGGCGCATGGTTTACAATTTTATAAACATAGTAGATAGAGCAGACTGGATATTTACAGAGTAGGTAAGTCATTTATGACTGACTTCCTTGTATTAACTAGTAAGGAGCTCAAAAACTAGGCTTTCTACGATTGCTACGTTGTATAGAAACTTTGTTATGACAGGTATGACGGACTTTTGTCTTTAGGCACTGCGGTATAGGCGACGAGAAGACAGAGGCGTATCTAGACCTACGTCCTGCAGTAAATTTTGTAAATGTAACTATTACGGCTAAGGAGATACAGCCCTGTAAATTGCAGACAGACAGACGGACGGACGGATGGACGGGCGGACGGACGATGGACGGACGGACAGCGAAGTCTCAGTAATAGTTACCCTTTTGGTGCGGAACCCTAAAAAGATACACAATTAAATTATGATAACATTCCTTACATTTGATTTGATAACTGATGATAACGCATACCAATTGTTATGTAATCTAATATGAATAATTTATTAGGTACTTTTATAATTTGTCTTTAGTACATGATATTAATGTTTTCATAGGCATAAAATAATTACATTTTGTGAAATAAATAAAGATGAGAGAGACAGAGAGGGCAACTGAAGGATGGGTAAAATTGTATTAATTGTACCTACCTACCCAATCCTTTTTTTTATCGTAGACGCTAGCGTTTGCCTCCTATTCAACTGATGGTAAGTGATGATGCGGTCGAGGATGGTAGCACGATAAGCCTAGAATGGGAACTGGCTCTCTAGGACAGTTGCCGGAACACATTCGTTGTTTGGCGACAGATTTTTCAACTTGAGGGTAGTAGCTGGCCAGGCAGACACTTAGCAGTGTCCTACCATCATGCGGAGGATTGCGGGTTGCTTAACTATGTTTTCTTCTTGCACCGGAGGGCCATTGTAAAATGCAAAACACATTTAAAAATAAAACTTGTCATTAAAAATAGCACGATATCTTCAAAACTACTAAAAGAGACTTATATCTTTTATCAGTGTCCACTTATCTAGTACTATCTGATAAGCCCTGTGCAATCGATAGGTTAGAACATGCGTCACTTCCTACACTAATAAAATATTTGTTTTTGTCTATGTTATGGTAGGTTTATCAATTCGTAAATTTTATTATATTGATACAAAAATGCCGTGTTCTATTCTAACCTGTGAGATCCATTTTTATCGTTAAAATTAGGTAAATAAGGATTCTATGTAACAAAAATACTTACATTGTTAATTTAAAATCACCCCCGACTGACCTAAGTATGCTCTGTTCATTGAGACTATTCCAATGAGCACAAACTCGATATCTCTGCTGTAAGTTGGTGAGGAGTTGAGTATTCTGCAGATTCCAGGAGATGTTCCAGCACCAGGTCAATGTTACCATGTTCTTACAATATCGTAGCAGTAAAATAATACCAAATTTCTCATTGATCAGACATATGAAGGTTGATTTCATAGCGTCATCAACCAGAAAGAAACCCATAGTCTTAATACGGCTGAACAGATTTTCATGCATCAAAGCTAAGAACACTAGACTTGTGGAGACACCTATCAAACGAAAAAACTAAATCAAAATCGGTTCATCCGTTTGGGCGCTACAACATAACTAGGTATAATATGTGGCTACAATGCCACAGACAGACAGACACACACACACACAGATACGCAGGTCAAACTTATAACACCCCTTCATTTTGCGTGGGGTTAAAAACTCAAACGGCAAAAATGTAGTCCCTCAGTCACACCACAACTCTGTACCTATTTCGTTAAATTACCTATGACCGATTTCAATGATTCGGGCTTAAAATAACGAATCGATAGACACCCATCGATGTGAATGTACAACGTACACCTCGATGTAGACACCTCATTCATCGAAATCTTATGAATTAGTGGTTTAGGCACCACTAAAATATTGGAATATACTTAAATAGGTACATAATAGGCAGCTAAAAACATAACCTTTCCTTTCGGCCTTACCGTAGTCGGGTAGAGAGAAAGAATCTAATGTGCACACCTTATACAGACGAACAATCGCTTAGTTGAACCACATAAACCACTGTATGAAGTTAACCACACCACCAAAGAATCAAAGCATTTATTCAGTATGTAGGCAGTATAAATATACGCACATATACACGTCAAAATCATAAATCATAAAATAAATCATAACCAATTATTAAGTAAACATAGCAAAAGCAGAATTTAACGCTTTGAATTAGAAAAAAAAAGTAATGAACCATTCAGCTGTCATCCAATCGTTTACGTCAGAATATTTAAAAAAAATTAAAGTAGGTTAAAACCAACCATACATGTAAGTGTGTGTTTCAGTATAATGTTAACTGCCTTTCCGACCCGGTCAGCTACCTCGACCACATAAACAAGTTAGAGACTATAAGAATGACTTACGTCTGTGGTCATTTCACTCATTTTGCACGTACTGCATTGCAGGCGCTTGTGTCGTGGATATGAGAAGGTCAGCCTACAAATAGGACCAATAAATCCGTACAGTTGGTATTGACCCTAAAGCTTGCATGGAAAACCGTGCTGTGAAGACAAATCATTTACTCTGGTTTTGTTTTTATCCCAGAAAATTACTTACGAAGCGTGTGAAAGACTGTCCCCCTTTGAATTTACAATAACTTGAACAATAGGGAATATGCATGAAACTCAGATTTATTGGAAATAATTTTTTTCGATTCTTTGTTGTCCTGGAATTATATGTAAAACTTTTTTTTTATTTAATTCCATTTTAGTTGCTTAAAATAATAAATTAAAAATGCAATTTAAGCGAGGGAAATTTATGTTTGTAAAACAGATCACCATTGGTCGAATCGAAAGTTGACGTCATTATTCACTACTCCACGTGATAGAATAATTGAGCGCGGGAACATAAAAATAAATGTATGGTGTGGTCTTATTGTATTTATTTCCAAATATTGTGTTTGCCGCGTATTATTGTGCAAAAATGTATATTACTAACCATTTAATATAGATAAAAATGAGTACGAGATTAGAAAAACTGTATAATTTAATAAAAACATGCCATTGGCTAAATACAATAATTGCGCGAATTCTTAGTTAAAGAAAAAAAAGCTAGTTTGCTTCAAGCGGCGTGTGTCTGACGTAAGTGCGTGACGTCACAATGCATTACCAAAGAGCCCAGGAAATGATGGCGTTTAAACTGCTCAAATTTATTTGTATATTTAAATGTTTATTTAAAAAATTATTAGACTAATTCCAGCAGTATTTTATTTTTTTATTATGTTATATGGATGTAATGAGTGAAATCAAAATATTTAAAAATAAAACTGGCCAAGTGCGAGTCAGACTTTGTCCCGCACACGGAGGGTTCCGAACGCCATCTGTCGAATTTCTAACGAACTTCTAACACCAACTAAGTAAACGTTAACACAAAGGTAGAATAGTATTATATAGTAGTAATAGTAATTGTAGTAATTAATATTATTAAATATCTGGTTGACCGAGCTTTGCTCGGTATTTTTTGCCACTTAAACAGACAAATATGACTCTTCCCGACATCTATTGACGAATAATAATACTATTTTTTTAAATTGAGAGCAACTAACTGCTTTACTGATACAGTACTTCTACTCGCCAATAGATGTCGGCAAGAGTCATATTTTAAGTTGATTATCAATAAAGTTGATTATTGAAAACACGAATAAAACAACATTTTCTGAAAATGACTCCTAGCTAGATCGATTTATCGCCCCCGAAATCCCCTGTAGGTATACTAAATTTTATTTAATCGTTGGAGCCGCTTCCGAGATTCAGATTAAGGTAAAAAAGATAGCGCCATCTTAGCAACTAGATAGGTGGCGCTGCGCTATCGTAAAAAACTTTTTTTAAACTTTTCTTTAATTTTTAACTTTGTTCTGTTCTTAGTATTTGTTGTTATAGCGGCAACAGAAATACATCATCTGTGAAAATTTCAACTGTCTAACTATCACGGTTCATGAGATACAGCCTGGTGACAGACGGACGGACAGACAGACAGACAGACAGACAGACAGACGGACAGCGGAGTCTCAGTAATAGGGTTCCGTTGGTACCCTTTGGGTTCGGAACCCTAAAAACATGCATATTCCCTATTCTTATAGGTTATTTGAAACTGATTAAAAACATTAATCGTGTGAAGCAATTATGAAAATAAACTGGCCAAGTGCGAGTCGGACTCGCACACGTAGGGTTCCGATTGAACAAAATATGCCGGAAAAAATAGTTTTTTGTATGGGTATTAATTTTTAATTTATTTTAATTTTTATTATTTGATATAATATCAATTATACACTATGAGCACATTTCACTTTTCACAGTCTCTAGGTATCTATTGCGGTATTGTAAGATCGAGGGTAAAACGTCTGGAAAAACACGTTTCTGGTATGGGGACCCCCTTTTATTTTTAATTTTATTTTGTTTTTAGTATTTGTTGTTATAGCGGCAACAGAAATACCTACATCATCTGTGAAAATTTCAACTGTCTAACTATCACTTTTCATGAGATACAGCCTGGTAACAGACGGACACACAGACAGACGGACGGACAGCGGAATCTTAAAAATAGGGTCCCGTTTTACCTTTGGGACCTACGGAACCCTAAAAAAGACTGTCCCCATAAAAGTTTTTAATTAAGTTTAAGTACTGTGGTTAAAGTAAGTGTGTCACTAATATTTTTGGCCCAGATTTAAGTATTTCTTAGCTCACTACGAAGGCTCCTTATCCCAGTTCTATTCTAAGACCTAATTACCTACGTAGGTAAGTACTTACATACTAGCCAACACGTTTGTACTTATATAACAGGACTGTATACCTATACGTACAGATACAGGGTGTGGTCAGCCTACCTGTCGAGGAGGGTCGATGTCCTCCCGCCATCACAGCTTCTATGGCAGAATATTACACAGCTAAACTAAACGTGATTCGGCGGATATTGTCGACATAAAGATAACTAGGTACTTGCTCTGTGGTTTAACCTAGGCCACAGAATAAATGAATTGTACATGTACTAAATGTTTTTGTAATCAAAATTATTGTTTTTTAATAACAAACCCTTCATCAATAATAAATTGATTTGAAAAGGTTAGTAACTTTTTACCTCCACATTTCTCGAAAAAAACTTTTTTTAAACACCGTACCCAGACCGCCGATATGACGTCACGAGGTCAGGTGCACAGATATTGTGACCGGGTTGTAGGTAGTACCTAGGCTACCTTCTATTTTATTGCAGGTACCTGCTTAGTGTCTACAATATAAGTAAGTAAGTATGTACTACCTACTAGATACGCAAACATTTGTAAATATGGTGTTTAGCTAAGCTACCTACTTTTTGGTAGCAATATCAAGTCAAGTAAAACATTACCTACTGCTCCTGCCGCCTATGTGTGGTGTACCTAGTACTTGTGTACTACTACGTGTACTTGTACGTGATTAGGGTTGGGAGTAGAAATATAGCTTCATGGTGTAGTTGTCTGGCGTCATGGTTGTCTGGAAGAGATCGCTTTGAGCGATAAGACCGCCCATTGACACTATTTTTAACAGACTTCAAAAAAAGGTGGAGGTTTCTCAATTCGACCGTATATATTTTTTTTATTTTGGGTCGCGGATAACTTCGTCGTTTATGAACCGATTTTGATTATTCTTTTTTTTGTTGGAAAGGAGATATCCCAAGTGTGGTACCATGGTAATTTTATCGAGGTCTGATAAGTATCTCCAGAGATATTGGTTTCGCGCGCGTAAAGTAACCTACCTACCTATGACCAACTCCATCACAATGACGATTCCAGTGCAATCGGTCCAGCTGTTTAGCTATTAGAACCGACCAAAAAGACAGTCACTTTCCAAATTAATAATATTACTAACTGAGTCACGCGGTTTCGCTCACTTAACAACACGACATGTCATGCTTTGTCATATTCCACAAACTAACATTGGCTATTCCTGTGCTACATTTCAGCAAAATCGATCGAGCTGTTTGCCGTTTAGCCGTAAATAGTGAGCAAACAAACGATATTTTGTGGGTAAGTAATTACTAATTATATTATTTGGTGGTGATAGCTACGTCAGTAAATATAGTAAAGTTTCTATGTTTTAATTTGTTGTAAACCGTAGTGTAGTTTGGGTTGAGGTTTAGGTGTGAGATTAGTTACAATAGTTACTGGATGCGGATTTCCGGAGCGGCGACTATTGACGCATAGTACCTTATAGGTACCTATCTACCTAGGTAGGTTTACATGTGACGGTTGTCGCTCATTCCAGCAGCTATCCTCGAGAGGACGATGTCCATTAAAATCCATTGAAAAGATCCATTGATGAATATTTTTGCACCTTTATGTCCCCTTTAAGCCATTATGAGACCCAGTTCCCATTCTAAAATAGTAGGCCCAGGCCTAGCGTGCTTACCATCGTCGACCGCATCATCACTTACCAACAGGTGAGATAGTGGTAGTAGTAAATAAAAAATAAACAATCTATTAGCACATAATAAATGGTAGGTACCTACCTACAAGAGTCGGCGAAATGCGAAAAGAAAATTGAAAGTAATTAAAAAAAAAGTAGAGTAGCAAACCAGCATGCGGCAAGTATATTAGTATCTACCTTATAAGTAGTACCTACCTATATATAGTTATTATGACTGAATAGGTTTGTATGTAATACTACTCGATTACCCACATTTTTGTACAATAAAGATAAAAAAAAGTACCTTCGAGCATCGAAGAGTAGTAGGTTATCGCCGCCAATACTGTCGGCTTACTTTTGAAAGAGGAATCGCCACGATTAAAATCATAGTGTGTGCCTAGCCTACCTACCTACCTACTTAATTTTGGTGCTAGGGTCACAGAACAGATAATAATATACCACAGAATAATGAATAGTACAAGATACTACGAAGGTACTAGGGTGCTACGCTAAGCAAGTACCTATAGGTACGCACCATGGGGCTGATCACGAAAATCATTGAATGAACGAAATGACGGGGACGCAGCTATGTAGACTGTATAGCTCCGTCCCCGTCATTTAGTTCATTCAATGATTTTCGTGATCCTGGGGCATATCTTCCTACTATTGTATATCTACCTTGGAACTTGGAATCTACCCCTAGTTACGTAGAAACTATTATATAATCTGTACCTACCCTAGGGCCTAGATAGGTAGGCTGGTTAGATATAATGGCCCTAGATACCTACCTACCTAGATACAGGTACTTACGGTGTACCTGAATAATGCCAGGATGTGTGAGTGTGTCTGATCGGCATCGATGTACCTATATGTAATGTACTACGTACTGTACCTCGGTAAATTATTTAAGTAAGTCTCATTTATAACCGACTTCAAAAAAAAGGAGGTTGTTTCTCAATTCGACCGTATATATATATTTTTTTTTTCTGTTTGTTCGCGGATAACTTCGTCGTTTATGAACCGATTTTGATTATTCTTTTTTTGTTGGAAAGGAGATATCCCAAGTGTGGTACCATGGTAATTTTATCGAGGTCTGATAAGTATCTCCAGAGATATTGAGATAAACACCTCAAAATTGGTACTGAAAATGAATAGCGCGGCATTGAAGTCGGTTCTTTTTTAGTTTTTAAACGATATTATATTTATTCAGCGAAAGTATCGATTCTAAGTAGGTCCTACTAGTCGATGGGCAAAAATGGCTATAAATTTACCTATTATGAGAATCGATTTATAAGTACACAACAATTTTCATCTCTTTTTACTCATTGTCATATTACATAGACAATAAATAAATAATAGTAGTATATGAAATAACGGCTGTTCCTAATTATCTAACTAGGTAGGTACCCACCTATCTCTACAAACAATACAAAAAGAAGATTAAACAAACTATGAAGCTAAGCCGTATTCTATTGTTACAGTAATCACCGTGTCTCCACCGTTATACCACCATGAAACACTGACCACCATGGCACCATAACAAAACGTTACTCACCGAAAAACCCAATAGTTTTGGTTGTATCAGCTAATCCAAAAACCCGTTCCGTTGAAAGTTTTACGCGGGATTTCTTCAAAAATCACGTGAAAACTCAATAAAAATACACTTTACACAGATTTATAACACTACCGCACTCTTAATTCACTGCACACTGCTAAGTTTTTATCAAAAACAATTTACAATTTTACGTAAATAGTTTTGACGCAACTACGCTTATCGTACAGACGACCTTTCACGACGACGAATCCGGTGACACTAGCGCTCGCCGAGAAGCGAACGGTGGCGATTCGTGAAACTATATGTCAGAGGAATTTGTTATTTGAATTGGAATGCTGCGACCTGCGACACCTCGACGCCGATGAAGGACGGAAGGTAGACCGGTGGAGTGTGGACTACTCAATAATTGATAAAATATACATACATAAAATTACGCCTTTTCCCGTTGGGGTAGACAGAGACTACTTTCCACCTGCTACGATCCTGACGTAGGCACAGATTATATAATAGTTACTTCGTACCTACGTAGGTACCTAGATACTTACCTCTTTCGCTTCTTCCACGTTCATCAGCGCCTTCATAAAATAATATGGAATAGAAAACAAAAAAAAATTTTCAGAGGGTATAGGCAGAGCAGGCATCGTATCAGTAGGTAATTCAGGCACAGATTTTTATTATATAAAAGTTAATTCAGGTGTAAAACCTATATAGTTAAAAATGCAGCTGCAGACACTTACCATCAGATGGGCCGTTAGCAGTTTTGCGGTTCTACTGAAAAAATAGGTTCTATTCATAATATGAGCATTTATTGTGGCACCACAGAAAACTCTCTGTATAGGTAACACCTACAGGTACTCTATTTCTGTGGTGGAGCTAGCGAGCCACCAGGAATAATTTCCTATTTCTATGGTCATAATAAACTTCCAATAAAAATAAGTCTTGGATCTTGCTGACAGGGTCGCGTATTCTCGAGCAAGTTCTTTTTCGGGACAAACCAGTCCTCCAAGGACGTTGTGACTTTGCGAACCGGAACAAGGTTTTTTTAATTGTATTTTATTGGAAACAAATGAGCAGTGACCACTACCTACCGATATCTTATAGAATCCTAGGAATAGCATTTGTGTGGAATTTAAACCAAGAAAGGAAGGAAATATAAAAAAAAAGACTGCTTTGTTAGTCTGAGCCTAGGCAGAGAAAAACCATTGTAGGATGGGACGTTAGACAACAGACTTATTTATTATATTAGGTATGTACCACATAGCAGAGAACAATTTTCACAACCCTTCTTCCATAATTGGAGAAGAGCATTGATGCGAAGAGCCTAAAATCGGGCTCAGTGGCGAGCATTAGATGAAGCCTATGTTCAGCTAACGGACTAACTCAGGTGATGATCCGATGAGGTGATATCTACTTAGTTTATAAATCAATTTTTTCATATTTTATATTTCTTTTAAGCTAGCATTTGACCACTACCTCGTCGGGTGGTACTGGTAACCGATGATGTGGTCGAAGACGGTGAACATGTTAGGCCATAGAATAAACAATAGTAGGTACAAGTTATTAGGCCTATATTGCTCTGACTCTCAAGAGCTGTGTGCTGCCGGAACACAGTCTGTAAGGTTATGGCGCCAGTTTTACTCCTCGATGGTGGTAAGCTACTTTTTGGTAGCAAGTCTGTCGGAACATCGATTTAAATTCCCCTACCACTTGTGGAGAATCAAAAAAGTAGATGATGCGGTCTACGATGGAATTGTGCTTTTTCAACCGACTACCAAAAAGAAGGAAGTTCTCAATTCGTTTGTATGTTGTTTTTATATGTTACGCGATTACTCCGTCAATTGTGAACCGATTCGATTGATTATTTTTTTAATCGGTAGGATACATTTTCGAGATAGTCCCATTATAATTTCATCGATTTCTGATAAGTATCTCCAGAGATATGACGATACACGTCTCAAACTTGCTACTGAAACTGACTGAAGTTTTTTATTGGAATAGAAAGACTGCACTGAGTCAAGGAACTGGACGACTAATAGACGTAGGTCCAGATGGTCCGCACTACAGAGCGTACCTATATCATTCTACGTCTTCCACAGTCTCAATTAGCGACATGTCTTTTCAACCGACATGTCTTTTTAGGGTTCCGAACCCAAAGGGTACCAACGGAACTCTATTACTGAGACTCCGCTGTCCGTCTGTCTGTCTGTCTGTCTGTCTGTCTGTCTGTCTGTCTGTCTGTCTGTCTGTCCGTCCGTCTGTCACCAGGCTGTATCCCATGAACCGTGATAGTTAGACAATTGAAATTTTCACAGATGATGTATTTCTGTTGCCGCTATAACAACAAATACTTAAAACAGATCAAAGTTAAGAATTAAAGGGGGTCCCCATAAAAAAACGTGTTTTTACTATAGCGCCATCTATGAACGATTGTTTACCAGTGTTTCTCAACCTTTTTAATGACGCGACGCGACCCCCTTAGTATGAAAAAAATTCGACCTACTTGCACTGTTTATAATTTGTATTTTGTTGTATTTCTAGCTTCTACCCGCGGTTTCGTTCGTGTGGCCTACAGGAAACAAATTACATATTTTCTTTTAAACCAAAAATTATAAGCACGCTCAGTCGAAACACCTACTTTACTCACTCTTTAATTGATATTTTCTTTAAAAATATGTTTTCAAACTTTGTTTTTTTCTTTTACTGAGGTTTCGCGACTCCCTTATAGAGGCTTCGCGACCCCCCAGGGGTTCGCAAGTGGCGCGACTCACACGTTGAAAAACACTGTTTTTTTTGTGTTAACTAGAGATGCGCTGAATATTCGTTTGGTATTCGGCATTTAGCGTATTCGGCATCTTTTCCATTATTTGTATTCTGCCAAATTATTCGGTTTTGTTACCAAATATATTCGGTTCAAGCATTTATTTTTTCTTGGCTCATGTAGCCAAGGTGTAGAACTAAAAGAAAAAAATCTTATATATATATATATATTTTTAATGTCAAAGTTGACAAACAAGCAAGCGGCCCACCTGATCGAAAGTGGTCACCGCCGCCTATAAACACCTGCAACACAAGTAATATTGCACGTGCTCTGCCTACCTTTTTAGGGTTCCGTAGCCGAATGGCAAAAAACGGAACCCTTATAGATTCGTCATGTCTGTCTGTCTGTTTGTCTGTCTGTCTGTCTGTCTGTCTGTCCGTCCGTATGTCACAGCCATTTTATTCCGAAACTGTTAGGACTACAGAATTGAAACTTAGTAGGTAGATGTATTCTGTAAACCGCTTTCCGATTTTTATACAAAAATAAAAAATATAAAAGTTTAAGGGGGGGCATCCCATACATAGAACTGAAACAAAAAAAAATTTTTTTCTTTAAACCTATGCGTGTGGGGTGAAAATGACATTGAGGTTCGTAAAATATTTTTTTCTCAAAGTCAATCATTTGAAAGATTGGCGCGTCTAAAGTGGTAAAATGTGTGTCCCCCCCCCCCCCCCCCTCTTACTTTGAAAGTATGGGAGTGAAAAATCTAAAAAAAATATATGCTGTAGATCCCAATAAAAACTAACAACGAAAATTGGTTTGAACGAGATACAGTCAGCAGTTTTAGAGATATGGCGACCGCAAAGATAACTTTGTTTTTCATACAAACACTATGAAAAACAAAGTTAATTTTGTAGTTGCAAAAAATCATAGTTATGGAATAATTAACTGTGTTACGGAACCCTACGAGTGCGAGTCCGACTTGCACTTGGCCAGTTTATTTTATATAAGATTTATGTTATATTTTAAGTCAAAGAAAACATATTTACTTCTTAACCTATAGCACTATAGTTAGTAGGTATAGTCAACATTTATTTTAATCCTTAAATCAACATATAATTTAAATCTCGCAACAATATTTGTTTTTAAACTTAAAATCAACATTTTTATAAACCGCAATTAAATCCATTTTAATCCATTTAAATCCATCCAAGTTTGAAGTTCCTCGTCTAACCAGCAGCGACACGTAGCGCACATGCTAGAACTTGTTTACGCGGCAAAACAATGTAATTGTAAACCGAATAATTCAGCCACATATCTGTTTCGGTAAAGGTATAAACCGAATAATATTCGGTATTCGGTAATTCGGTAAAACCACTATACGGCGCATCTCTAGTGTTAACATTCACTTAGTTGGCGTTAGAAGTTCGTTAGACATTCGTTAGATGGCGTTGTAGTAAATAAGCATGTTTAGTATTATTTACACGGTATTTATATTATCGACTAGCAGCCCGCCCCGATTTCGCACGGGTAGAACATGCCTACAAAATTTGCATCAGTTTGTTGAATCAAATATAAAATATTAACATATTTAACAATCATCGTCATATTTCAACCAATTTACACAAAACCTTAACGAATTATGCACCTAAACCTTCCTCATAAACACTCTGGCTATTGGTGAAAACCGCATGATAATCCGTTCAGTAGCTATAGAGATTATTGCGAACAGACAGACAGACGCAGTGATGGAGTTTGTTTTATAATACTTACGTAGTGATATTGGACGGCCCTTTGTCGTAAAGAATAGTTACCCTGATTCTGACCCGACGGTCGTTGGTTTTAATCCCAGCTATATACCTACTAATGAAAATTTTATGTGCTTCATGTTTTCGTACAGAGGTAGTGGGATCATTGAATCAAAATCAATCAAATCATGGGATCAAAGAAGGGGTATTATACGATTAACGTGTGTATCTGTGTCTGTCTGTAGCATCTTAGCATCCAACCGCATGAACCGATTTTGATTTTATTATTGTTTTTTTTTTTGATAGATGTCTTCATCGAGAGTGTTCTTAGCTTTGATTTATGAAAATTCGTTCAATCGTTATAAAACTATGAGCTTTTTTCTAGTTAATTGCTCTATGAAATCAACTTTCATAGGTCTGGTCAATTCGATAATCTTCTTCAACGATATTGTAAGTACATGAAGCATTGACCTGATGCTGGGACATCTCCTGTACTCTACAGAATACTCAAATCCACACCAACTTACAGCTCAGATTTTAAATATCGTGTTTAGAGTCATTGGAAAGCTTTTACTGAAAAGATTATACATAGATCAGTCGGGGTGGTTTATATACTCGTAGATCATAACTATATTATACAATAGAATTTTATACAGTAAAAATATATTATTATACTATATTGACTTCAAATTGATTGTGAAAGGTGGGGATCTACAGTATCGCTAAGCTTATAATAATATTTCCTCAGTAACTATGACCTACTCTGTGGTTTCACTGCAGATATTTTATTAATTTTGCGATGCGTGTATGTGAAATCTGTGATATCTTCTAGAGTTTTCATTTGAATTATATACTGTAAAGGACAATTTTAATCTATAATATGTGGCCAAGCTAATTAACGTAATTATTTGGATAAAGAGTAATACTATATACTTGAAAATAGCCTTGGAAGTTATGTAATATTTTTAACAACAAATTAAAGATTAAAATGGTTACTGTGAGTCAACCTTAATAGATAGACATATGCTGTCCCAGACTTTTTTGTAGGCCTTATTAAGTTGTACAACTCTACGATAGAAACTATTCTTCCATCTGTTTTCAATTGAGCAGCGTTTGTAAGAAACGTGTTTTTCGACCGTTTTTTTGTCGACTTAGGTTGCAAATTAGGTCTCCACGAATGTACTTTTGATTTAAACGGGATAATATATAGCCTATTTTCATTCCGAAAGTCCATTCTATATATTAGTGAAAGAATTTTTTAAATTGGTCCAGTAGTTTTTGAGCCAAATCATTACAAACATACAAAAATACAAAAATACAAAAATTCAAAAATACAAAAATACAAAAATACAAAAATACAAAAATACAAAAATACAAAAATACAAAAATACAAAAATACAAAAATACATAAATACAAAAATACAAAAATACAAAAATACAAATATACAAAAATACAAATATATAAAATACAAATGTTCTCGCTTTATAATATTAGTATAGATGTACTTTGTACTTTATTTTTCCGGCAATTTTGTTTAATCGGAACCCTACTTGTGCGGGTCCGACTCGCACTTGGCCAGTTTATTTTGTGTGTATGTTACGCGATTACTCCGTCAATTGCGAACCAAATCGAATGATATTTTTAACCGACTTCAGAAAAAGGAGGAGGTTTATCAATTCGACCGTATATATATATATATATATATATATATATATTTTATTATTGTTCGGGGATAACTTCGTCATTTATGCACCGATTTTGATTATTATTTTTTTGTTCGAAAGGAGATATCCCAAGTGTGCTACCATGGTAATTTTATCGAGATCTGATAAGTATCTCCAGAGATATTGAGATAAACATCTCAAAATTGGTACTGAAAATGAATAGCGCGGCATTGAAGTCGGTTCTTTTTTAGTTTTTAAACGATATTATTTTAATGGTAGGGTTCATTTTCAAGGTGATTCCATTGTAATTTAATTAAGATCTGATAAGTATCTCCGGAGATATGACGGTAAACGTCTCAAAGTTGCTACTTACTGAAACTGACTCGCGCGGCATATATGGCGGTTGTTTTAGTTTTTAAACCAGCCTAATGATTCCGGTGGGTGGTTTGAGCCACGGCATAGAAAAGATAATAATACTACGTAGCCACGGCCGAAGCCTGCCACCAGTGGTCATCCATTTAGCACCACCCAGGGATTATTACCCCGAATTAGTTATGATGTTTCATTCATAAAATTTACTAAAGTTTAAAAAACTAATATGGTTTACAGGCTGCTTGTGCTGGAACTCTGTAAACCGATTGGTGGCATGTCTTTGACAAGTATAAATAACCTGTTACAATGTAATCCGAGGTCTGCGACAAATACAAAAAACTACTAACAACCTTAAATACTTCTATGACAGCTGTGGTGATCGACTAAAAATATCAATCAATAAAAAACCAACAGCTGATATCCCATCTGTTTTCGACAAAAACTTGGTCAGTTTTAAATTGCCGGCGTCGATCAATATCGCATCTGCTTTGAATCGATCAGGTAGACTACTCTTTAGGGTTCCGTATCCGAAGGGTCTATCACACAGATCAGATGTGGTCTGTCTACTACACTACACACTACTACACACAGATTTTACAGCCAAGCGGTTGGAGATGTCTTCAAATTTTCACAGTATTAGCTTCTTGTAGACCCAAAGTTACACAAATTGTCAAAAAGTATTTTAATTGTTTTTAATATACATATACATAATATACATAAATACTCATATACATAATAAAACTAGCCAAGTGCGAGTCAGCATCGCGTCTCTTATCGCACACTTAGGGAGGGTTCCGTTCAATACGAAACATAACAGTTTCAACCTCATATATTTGATTAATTGATATTACCAAGAATATTTGGTTTGGTCGCGATTGCGATCTAGAAAGACGGGGCTCGTTTACTAGCGCCATCTATGTCATTTTGCCGAAACTAATTAGATAGATGGCGTTTAAAAACATGTTTTTTTGTATGGGGACCCCATTTAATTTTTAACTTTATTTTGTTTTTAGTATTTGTTGTTCTAGCGGCAACAGAAATACACCATCTGTGAAAATTTCAAACTGTCTAACTATCACGTTTAATGAGCTATAGCCTGGTGACAGACGGACAGACAGACAGACAGACATACAGACGGACAGCGGAGTCTTAATAATAGGGTCCCGTTTTACCCTTTAGGTACGGAACCCTAAAAAGGGAGTTCGAAGAGTTTGACCAATATCTCGCCTGCTGGTAAGTAATGATGTGGTCGAGGATGATCAACACGCTAGTACTTGTACACATTGTACTTGTATTCATTGTTCTGTGGCTAGGCCCAGAATATTCTGACTATCAAGGGCTGTGTTTCCGGAACACAGTCATTATGGTTTTGGCGGCAGGTTTGCATGATGAAATAAACTAAAATTTTCTTACTCTGCTCTGACACTATATCATTCAGCCATATTTTAAAATATCCGAGAAGTTAAAGTAATCTTTGTGTAGTATATGAATGTGAATTGTTAGTTTATTTATAGACCAACAAGATGCAGTGTAGCCACTCAGGGGCCAAGGTGAAACAGTTACCTAAATTAAACTAAGCTTATTTACCTCAACTTAGAACTTCTGAAGTTAGGTACTTAACTTGATTTATGGCTACTTCAATGTTTTAAGTTTGCTTTTCAGGTTGAGGTAAATTTCTATATGCGATACTTTGAAATTCCTTCTGTATTGAAACTGACGGTAACTCGGTAGGTAGGTGCTGCACATTGAATTATTTGCATTTGATTTTTTAATGATATAAGGTAACTGGAAAAGCACGACGCTCGCCTGATGGTAAGTGATGTCGTCTTCCTATTACAGATACAGCGGCATGCAACATTCTGAATACATAGAATTTTGCATGTCACTGCACTGCGCGTGTTACTTTGAGACATCAAGATGTTAAGTTTCACATGTCCTGTAATCTCACTGGACATTTTGCTATTCAAACCGAGAAACATTCCTATTTCACGGTGTTACCACATGGTGTTACCGCCCCAGGCGAACTAGCAGATATCCTACCACTACACAGATAGGTACTACCCTAAATATTATTTTGTGCATAAATCAGGTGAGCCAGTAAACTAATACGGCATCGTAGTGATATTATTTAATACTGTGACGGCGTACACGTCGTAAAATCAATAGATGCCGCGTGAAGTCCGGATTTAATATAGAAAACTGTGTTCTTAGGTATATAGTTTCATATAAAATAAACCACCGCCTCAGTACAGCAATCCCACCGGTCAAGATCTCGTTAACAATGGTTCAGTAGAAAGTAGATAATCCGAAGCAAGTTGATCAAGTACCTCATAATGGCCAGCCCGAGGGCGTTCTCTAAAACCATACACACACGAGAAAGTTATGTAAACTGGGCTTTTGATTAACAGCGATTGTTCTTGTCTTGGACTTTTTAAATGTACCTACCTATCATACCATACCATATACAAATCTCGTAATCGGTGCAATATGGTGTGTAGGGACGCTCAACGCCGACACATTCATAAATCTGTAGACGATGATGATCCGTCCAAGGTATGGAGATTTTTACGAACCTTAGGCATTGGCAAGCCCAAACAAAACGCTATCTCCCAAAATCTGGACTTAGACTCTTTAAACCGACATTTTTCAACCTCTTCATCTATTGACGTCTCCGACAAAGCCAAAACTCTCTCTTTTCTCTCCACTTCATCGCCTCCTACCTATCCTTCTTTCACCTTCACTCAGTTTACGGAGGGAGAAGTTAACAGAAGCGTATTATCCATCGCTTCGAACGCTGTTGGGATCGATGGTATTAGTCGCAACATGATTGTACCTATTCTTGACCTTATTCTTCCTGTCCTCACCCACATCCTTAACTTCTCTATCTCAAACGGTGTTTTTCCTACTTCATGGAAAGATGCTCAAATCATCCCTCTCCCGAAAAAATCGAATCCTAAAAGCTTTTCCGAGTACCGTCCCATATCTATCCTCCCATTCCTCTCTAAAGTTCTGGAACGGCTTGTACACAATCAAATCAGTATATTTCTAAATAGAAACTGTCTTTTTAACCCGTTCCAGTCTGGTTTCCGACCTGGGCATAGTACAGTTACTTCTTTAGTCAAAATTACCGATGACCTCCGTGCCGGCATGGAGAGGGGTAAGCTTACTGTGCTGGCCCTGCTCGATTTTAGCAACGCTTTTAATACCGTCGATCTTGACATTCTCCTAGAACTGCTACGTTCTCTTAACATTTCTCCCTCCGCAATTGATTTCTTTCGTACTTACCTTTTTGGACGTCGACAGAGGGTTTGCCTTGATGATTCTTTCTCTTCCTGGTGTAACACTACTGCTGGCGTCCCACAAGGCGGCGTTCTATCTCCTCTTCTTTTTTCTACTTTCATAGATACTATTTCTTCTAATCTCTCTTCTCCCTACCACCTATATGCGGACGACTTACAAATTTATTCGCAAGCACCGCCAGATCAACTGCTCGATTGTGTTAGAACAGTTAATGAGGATTTACAACGCATAGCTGCATGGAGCAGGGCTTATGGACTTCAAGTAAATCCTATTAAAACTCAGGTCATAATTGTAGGTAGTACCCGCATGTTGAGCAAGCTTGACCAAAATATACTTCCTACAATTATCTTTGACGGCATAACGATTCCATACAGCACAGAGGTAAGGAACTTAGGTCTCATAATCGATCAAACGCTGACATGGGGTCCACAATTAGAAGCCGTTAGACGTAAGATCTTCGCTTCTGCAGGCGCCTTAAAACGCCTCCAAAGTTTTCTTCCTACTGCTACCAAAGTTGCTTTAGCACAATCCATACTGCTTCCTATTCTCGATTACGCTGACGCCTGCTATCTGGATTTAACTGAGGACCAGCTAAATAAACTTGAGCGTCTTCAAAATTTCTGCATAAGGTTCATTTTTGGTTTGCGCAAATATGACCACGTCTCCTATTTCAGGCACAAGCTCAAGTGGCTTCCTATACGTCTCCGCCGGAATACACACATCCTCTCTCTTCTTTATAGCATTCTTTTTAATCCTGCTTCCCCACCCTATCTCAAAGTTAACTTTGAGTATCTTCACTCTCAACACTCCCTGACGTTGAGGTCAGCAGAAAATCTTACTTTGCAAATCCCCACACATTCGACTACCTTCTTCGACAAATCCTTCACGGTACAGGCTGCACGCCTGTGGAACAGTATCCCTGTCGAAATAAGACAATCTCCATCTCCCCATACTTTCAAAGAAAGATTAAGGAAATGGTACTTATCTAATGATGACTGCTGATCCTGTTACTGTTAATTAATTTGGAAATTACTATTCAGATAATTATTTTCTATATCGTATTAATGTATTAAATTATGTAAGTGTATGTATTATGTGATATAGGTATATATGTGTGTATATATGTAAGTATTTGTGTAAATGTATATGTTTATGTAATGTATATGTATATTTGCATGTATGTTTGTGTATACACGTGTATTTATGTATATGTATAACTATATAAATAGCTAAGATTTAAAATAGATACGCCACCGTCCGTCACAGTCTCTCAATATCACTATCAGTTTGGTTGTCTGGAAGAAATCGCTTTAAGCGATAAGACCGCCCTTTGCATTACTTAGAATAAGTCTGTTACCTTAAGTATTTTCTGTATTATTGGTGTGCAAATAAAGTATTTATCTATCTATCTATCTATCTACCTACATCTACTAGATCGGTATTCACAAATAATACTATGCATAGAGCATAGGGAACAAACACATAGGGCAAGGTTATATTATCTAATAACGTGAATACCGTGCATAGCGTAGAGTATAGTAAATGAAAATAGACCTGCTAGGCTATTCTGTAAGCTATATCGACAGCGGAATTCGCGGTGAGATTCGAATTTCGTACTACGAAATTCAATCGTATCAAGTTCGTAATACGGTTGAATTTCGTAATACGAAAGTCAAATCTCACCGCGGATTCCGCTGTCGAAATAGCTTACAGAATAGCCTAGCTGGCATTAAAATAACTATAATTATATGGGAAGGATATAACTATACAATCTATACTAATATTATAAAGAGAGAACATTTGTATTTTTGTATGTTTGTAATGAGTAAGCTCAAAAACTACTGAACTGATTTAAAAAATTCTTTCACTAATACATAGAATGGACTTTCGGAATGAAAATAGGCTATATATTATCCCGTTTAAATCAAAGGTACATTCGTGGAGACCTAATTTGCAACCTAAGTCGGCAAATAAACGGTCGAAAAAACACGTTTCTTACGAACGCTGCTTAATTGAAAATAGATAGAAGAATATTTTCTATGCAAGAGTTGTACAACTTAATAAGACCTACAAAAAAGTCCGCGATAGCATATGTCTATCTGTTAAGGTTGACTCACAGTAACCATTTTAATCTTAAAATTTTTGTTAAAAAATATTACATAACTTTCAAGGCTATTTTCAAGTATATAGTATTAATCCTTATCCAAATAATTACGTTAATTAGCTTAGCCACATATCATAGATTAAAATTGTCCTTTACAGTTATAATTCAAATGAAAACTCTAGAAGATATCATGGATTTCACATACACGCATCGCAAAATTAATAAAATATTTGCAGTGAAACCACAGATTAGGTCATAGTTACTACGAAAATATTATTATAAGCTTAGCTATGCTGTAGATCACCACCGATCACAATCAATTTGAAGTCAATATAGTATAATAATATGATCTATTGTATAAAATAATATTCATCTATATATATAATAATATAATATAATATAATATTTTAAACCACCCCGACTGATCTATGTATAATAGCTTTTTCCAATGACTCTAAACACGACATTTACAATGTGAGCTATAAGTTGGTGAGGATTTGAGTATTCTGTAGAGTCCAGGAGGCTTCCATGTTCTTACAATATCGTTGAAGAAGAAGATTTTCGAATTGATCAGACCTATGAAAGTTGATTTCATAGCGCAATTAACTAGAAAAAAGCTCATAATTTTATACGATTGAACGAATTTTCATGAATCAAAGCTAAGAAAACTCTCGATGAAGACATCTATCAAACAAAAAAAAAACTATCAATAATAAAAACAAAATCGGTTATTCCGGTTAGGTGCTAAGATGCTACAGACAGACACACAGATACACACGTTAAACGTATATTACCCCTACATTTTGCGTCGGGGAACGCCGTAAGGTTACGGCGGCAGATGTACTCCTTGGTGGTAAGCTATTTTTTGGTAGATTTAATGATTCCACTACCACTGTACGAAAACTCATGATTCATGAATGCACATAAAACTTTTATTGGTATGTATATAGCTAGGATTAGAACCAACGACCGTCGGGTCAGAATCAGGGTAACTATCCTTTACGCCAAAGGGCCGTCCAATATCAATACGTAAGTATTATAAAACAAAGTTCATCACTGCGTCTGTCTTTCTGTTCGCAAAAATCTCAATAGCTACTGAACGGATTATCATGCGGTTTTCACCAATAGCCAGAGTGTTTATGAGGAAGGTTTAGGTGCATAATTCGTTAAGGTTTTGTGTAAATTGGGTGAAATATGACGATGGTTGTTAACTATGTTCATATTTTATATTCGATGCAACAAACTGATGCAAATTTTGTAGGCATATATGTTCTACCCGTGCGAAGCCGGGGCGGGCTGCTAGTAACTAATATGAGAGAGCAAGATGGACAACATTTTTTTAACCTTCTCTGCCATCGATATGAATGTACTGCGTACTTCTCTGTGCGATTTTATTGTTTGGAGCCAGCTCTGGCCCAGTAATTGTTGTGCGCCCATTGGCTTACACCCGCTGTCATGTATGACCCGACCAAATTACGTTGTTCATCTTATAGCTGGCATATGTATCACGTGTTCATCATTTTAGTCGACTTATATCTTTTAAGCTATTTCACTCGAATAAGCTAATGCCTTGTCCATTAAATATTTCGTCCACGGTGTATAGGGTATTTATTAAAATATTCTTGAGTACGGGTGTAGGTAAGTACCGATCACTACGAATGGAAGTAACTCTTATCTTCAACATTCAACTCTTAACTTCCAATAATTAATGTGTTAACCTTCGTCAATACATGTCACAGATCAATTGTTGTGATTAAGCTTCCTGTCAGAACTTGAGAGCCCTTATAAGATAAACACGACTCAGCTAATGGTAAGCCAACATATATGGCACGCAAAACTCCAGATCAGATGGTTGCGCGTCACCAGCTCATAGCTCAGCTCCACTGCGCTCGACACCGTCAGTTATCTAGCTATTGAGCCTCATGGATGCCTGTGGGATACTTTGCCCTTCTGACCGAAAATCTTATTCCACGGCAAAATATTGTCAGGGGTCAGAATCTTGGCATACAAATAGAACTGGCTTTCAAGGACACCTGTCGGAAAACAAGATATTTTGGTAACAGATTTTCCAACTTGAGGTGGTAGCTGGCCAGGGAACACTTGTCAGTGTCCTACCACGATAGCATATAAAGGGCTGTTACTATATTGATACAAGCTTGCATAACAACTGTACCCTGTCAGCTTACTAAGCCGGGGGTTTCGATGTTTTACTTCACCGGAGGGCCATTGTGAAATGCGCATTTGAATTTTAACTCCTCAGACTACTCGATTAGTCTGAGTTTAACTCAATACATCTGACATCAGTTCTATTCACCTCATGTGCCACGGTGCCTCTCAGACTCGAGAGTGGTAATAGGGTGGTACCGTCCGGCACTAAATACATTTCATATGAAAAAGCACGGTGTTTGAATCGTAATACGTAGATTCAAAAATTTAAATCCATCCCCGACTAATCTATTTATAATCTGTTCAATGATACTCGTACCAGTCCAATAGCCCAACACAATATCTATGCTGTGAGGACTTAAGTACTCTGGAGATTTCAGGAGATGCCCCAGCATCAGGTCAATGCTATCATGTTCTGACAACATCTTTGAAGGTTATTATTACGGCACTTACTTCAATGGAATTAATTTGAGTCAAATAATAAAAATTTAATGCTAATAATTTAATTCATAATTAAGATCCCCCTTCCTTCGTGGATTCCGTCCAGTGTAGACGTATTTTACTTAATCTCCGTGCCAAAATTTTGCACTGAATTTCTACAATTTTTAAATACGAACAAATAATGAAATACCTATTTTAAATAAATAAAATAAATAAGTCTAAACTATACAAAATTCTAGTGAAATATTAGGAGCACAGAACAAGCAAGAAGTCAAATGATAAACAAGCCGAGACAGACTTCGGATTCACCGCGTGAGTGAGTGCAACAACATCTGTTTACACAGTCCCACTATCACACTACAGTACATTCCCGCCGTGCGCTGCCTCTGTCTGGCGACGACGTCACCTTGCGCCAGAGTGCTACTACGCCCGACTCGCACACAGAGAATCGCGATACCGGTTTCTTCACGAGGCACGGTGCAAACGCGGCTATCGCGATTACTGATTGTACCGCCGAATACATAATATTTAGGCCTTTACATACAACTTAACGCTACAATGTCTGTGCAACGCTCACCGCCTGGACAATTAAATGCGCCTGTTACAACTACTCACTATAACTCGGACTCGGCAATAAATAATTCTAGTAATATAGACGAACACTACTTCAACATTACCAAACGCCAAAAACGAACTTTTGACGAACTGGCGGTTCATCCAGGCTCACCCTTGTCGGAGATTAAATTAATAGTCTCGGAAATTAAAGACCAACACGAAAGCAAATTCGACATGCTAGCCAGCGCTCTTACCACAGTTATAAGTCAAAATCAAGACATACTTACGTCGGTGGCTCGGCTCACAAGCCAGAACGAAGAACTACAAGCAGAGATGAAAATACTAAAACAAGAAAACACAGAGTATAGGCAACGTGTAACTAAACTAGAAAAACAATTGGACCACCAGGAAAAAAAGTCTTTATGTACAACAATTGAAATTCGCAACTTGCCGAAATTGGCAAATACAAACAAGTCTTCCCTGATGGATGTACTCAAAAATATCGGTTTAGCGATTGGTCTTGACTCGCAAATACCAAATTCCGAAATCAGAGACATATATCGTGGAAAATCCGAAGGCATTATCGTAGACTTCACAACTTCACTGCGACAGGAGTCTGTCATCGCTAAGTTTCGGGCCTTCAACAAGTCTAAACGTGAAAAAGGAGAAGAGACTCTTAACTCTGAACACATTGGCGTGCCAGGAACAGCGCGTACTTTATACATGTCCGAATACTTGACCAGTAAAATGAGACGGGTATTCCATATGGCACGAGAACACGTCAAGAACAAGAATCTAACATCAGCTTGGACAGCCCACGGTAATGTGTACATCAAGAAACATGTCACGGGTACACCGATTCGTATTTATGAAGAATCTGATTTTGATAACATTACATTGTGACTCACATTACTGAACTTAAGTAACCTCATATTGTATATAACTTTTAAGCTATTTTTAATAGTGTATTGTGCTTACGTCACATATCCACTCTTTATACATTTTTATAGTTTTACGCTGTGCAGACCTTCACATATTACACCTTTACATAACACACAACTAAACACAAACACTCACCATTTACACGACAACTCACAATTTCACCACTTCACATACAAACGAGTTACTCTAGAGTTGGACTATTTACATAGGAACTTACAAAAAGAAAAATTATCGTTAAGTTACAAGTTGCCGCATAAAACCGTGTACAGACTAGATCCAAGCAGGCACATACCTCACAAATTCCATGAGTCACGTGTTGCCTATAAGGCCGTGACAATTTGTTATAATAATTTGTCTGTAAAATAAATGCAAGACATTGAAGCGATCAGCTTGGATCTAGATTTAGTACAGGTAGCGAAGTCTGTAACTTGTGATATTGACAATATAAAATACCATATTAAAGATTATACTCACCCTTTTAATATCTTAACCCAAAACATAAGAAGTATCAACCGTAATATTACATCGTTTCTCACATTCCTTCACCGATCCGATTTAGTCTGGGATATCATAGTTCTATCAGAATGCTGGCTTCAATCCGCTAGATCTATTCCCCATCTTGAAAATTACAGCTTTATCACAACATCTTCACACAAAACACAAAACGAGGGTGTTGTAATATATTACAACAAACTCCTGCAAGTAATGTTCGAAGAGCCAACCATCAAAGATGCAAATTGTCTCTTAATCAAGATAAACAATAATACCTGTATTATAGGAATATATCGTCCGCCCAGCCAGCATAATATTGCAAGCTTCACCAACTCATTAGATATACTCCTCTCAAAATTAAGTAATTTCAGAAATGTTATCGTCTGCGGTGACATAAACATCGACATTATTCCTAACAGTCCCGATAAGAGATCTTACGACTATCTAAACGTCTTGGCTAGTCACAGTATGCTTCCAGGCCACACAACTCCAACACATGGTCGCACGTGCCTCGACCATATGATGATCAAAACTAAATCCGATGCTACATGTTTCAATATTGAGTCATCGCTTACTGATCATGATGCCGTAGCGCTAAGTTATGACGCCAAAGTGCGACAGGACTATACTCTGAGTCTAGGCCAGCGAATCAACTTTGAGAGGTTAGATTCAGCAATTAATAACATAGATTTTCAACCTATATTAGACTGCGGTGACGTTAACGTGGCAACCGATCTATTAGTAGCATACTTATCCTCTGCCATCACCGATAGTACTCATACCGTAAGAAAGTCAAACAGAAAACATATAAGCAAGCCTTGGATAACGGAAGGTCTGTTGCGGTGTATGCGACACAGAGATAACTTGCACAAAAAAATGAAAAGAGATCCCATGAATGAGGTCATAAAGTTATCTTACAAGCGATATAGAAATTATTGCACTGCACTTTTAAAAAAAGCAAAGCGTAATTATGACAGGCAAGAAATTGAGAGTGCTAAAGATAATAAAAAGAAACTGTGGGAGGCCATTAAAAAAATCAATGGCACACACAAGTTAGCTGATAACTCTTCTTCTCTTATTTCCCAAGATCACCCCCAACAAAGTGTAAATTCTATAAACAGGTTTTTTTCGGAGGTCGGCAAAAAACTAGCAGAACAAATAACACCTTTCGAACAAGATGTGACGCAAAAGGAAATCTCTTCCGTGTGTCTCCTGAATTCTCTAGTTATATTGCCAACCGACGAAAGTGAAGTTTTTCATATTATGAGGTCGCTAAGGGAAAACTGTGCTGTGGGTATTGATCAGATTTCCTCAACTATCCTAAAACGATACTCGCATTGCCTTATTGTTACCATTACACATATATGTAACCTAGCCTTCTCCACAGGAGTCTTTCCGCGTGCGTTCAAAACATCAGTCATAAAACCTATACATAAGGGTGGAAGTAGAGACTGTGTCAACAACTATAGGCCTATTTCTATCCTGCCAACTTTGTCCAAGATCCTGGAACGACTTATGAATAGCCGACTAACACATTTTCTGGAATCAAATCACTTGCTTTCTTCATCTCAGTATGGTTTTAGACGTGGCATATCTACTTCAGATGCCGTCCATGAGTTACTCGATGCTATTATTACAAATCTAGATAACAGAAAGAAATGTTTAACGGTCTTCCTAGACTTGGCAAAGGCTTTTGACACAGTCTCTATTCCACACCTATTACTAAAACTGGAAATGATGGGTGTAAGAGGCATGCCGTTTAAACTCTTTGAGGATTATCTGAGAGACAGGAAGCAGCTAGTTAAAATTAACAATTTGCTCAGTAACGAACTAACCACTACTTATGGCATTCCCCAAGGAAGTATAGTCGGGCCAACTCTGTTTTTAATCTACATAGACGATTTGTGTCAAATGCAATTGAGTGGCGGACAAATTTTTACATTCGCTGATGACACCGCACTCTTTTTTAGTGGTAATAACTGGGAAGAGGCATTCAACCTTGCCCAGGCAGGATTTAACAGGGTCACCCAATGGCTCCAAAGAAATATACTAACCTTAAATGTTGCAAAAACAAAATATGTTGCATTTGGGCACCGAAAACATACGCTTCCTCCACCCACCTTTTCAATAACAGCTCATATATGTAATTACACACAACTCACCTGTCAGTGTCCCTCACTACAGCGTACTGAAAACATAAAATACCTAGGTGTAATTATTGACCAAACTCTAACCTTCAAACCTCATTTAGATATAATGGTGACCAGACTGCGCAAACTAATTTACGTATTCAAAAATCTTCGCCATGTGACAGACCACCAAGTCATAAAAATGGTCTATTATGCGCTTTGTCACTCACTTATTGAATACTGTATTACATCATGGGGAGGTGCTGCCAAGACGCATCTCATACAGGTTGAGAGAGCCCAGCGTGTTATATTAAAAGTGGGAGCGAGATTACCCTATCAATATCCTACGACCGCACTTTACAAGAAATGGGACTTACTGACTGTACGCCAAACTTACATCCTACGCACTGTCCTAAAATACCATTCAACCTTAATTTATGACCCAAACCTTCTGAAGGATAGACGCAGAAAGGGTATCAAATGGGAATCCCAATCATTCAACTCAACTTTAACGCGACACTTTTTTTGTTATCAGGGACAATACCTATATAATAAAATAAATAATATACTCACCATATATCCCCTCTCCACCTACATTTGCAAACAAAATATAATAAGTTATCTTAAATCACTTAATTACGACGAAACTGAAAACTTTTTGAAAATAATCATTTAAACAATCTGACCCATTCAATCTATACACATTTTCATTCATACATACATCACAACTCACCCAATCACTGTCATTAGTCTATTACAGTAGTATCAACTAAATTCCTCTACTACCATCATAATAACTCACACAATATGCATCTCACAAAGCTACTATTCATACAACTTACCACTTTAACATACACAGACACAACTATACATGATTTTGATTAAACATAGTCTGCACTTAGTTAAATATATCTAAATTTAAGTTTAACCTAGATTTCTATATTTCTCCTTACTTCCCTAGTGTTAAATTACATTCCTCAATCCTTGTTTGGTTAAAATACATAACAATGCATTACCTGATGAGTATTGTATCCGCGGGGGGGCACTGGTGACCTGTACCACAGGTTTTGTAAACCTATTTCAGGCACCAGTCTCTCACAAAGATAGGTACAAATCTAAGTGACATTATATTACTCAACTGTTCAAACAATGTAATTGTAACCTTTTTGTGAGAGAAAATAAACTTTATTTATTTTTTATTTTTATATAAGATAGTATAAAACTGAAACAACCGACTTCCATGCCCCGCGAGTCAGTTTCAGTAGCAAGTTTGAGACGTTTATCGTCATATCTCTGGGGATATTTATCAGATCTCGATAAAATTGCAATGGGACCACTTCGGAAACATACACTACCGAATAAAAAAATAATTATTCAAATCAGTTCACAATTAACGGAGTAATCGCGTAACATACACACAAAAAAAAAGAAAAAAAAATACAGTCGAATTGACAACCTCCTTCTTTTTGGAAGTCAGTTGAAAAGGCTATCCTGATAGATTTCGAATTGATCAGACCTATAAAATTGATCAGACCTATAAAATTTGGATCACAAAGCGTTGATGAGCTTTTTTCTGGATGATGTCAAGAAAAAAGCTCATAGTCTTACAACGGCTGAACGGATTTGATGAATCAAAACTAAAAGACACCTTATCAAACAAATAAAAAATCGGTTGTTTAAGCGCTACGATGCCACAGACAGACACACACATACTCAGATACACAAGTCAAACTTATAACACCCCTTCATTTTGCGTTGTACCATTTAAACAAATGAAAATTGTCACATTGTATCTTATCTCTGCTGCTTTTACACAAGTAACACAATTAAAATGTTGAATAAACACCCACGACAATGTCCTTTACAAATTTAACGTCATAATATCTATCTAAGAACCACCACTGATTAATTACTATCCGTTTAAAGATAAAATCGAACTAGTTTTGGAGAAAAATGACAACATGGATTTGCACAAACAAATGTTTACTGCAGCGCCCCCTGGTCAGTTGACACCGTAACACCTATTTAAAAACAATCACCAATAAAATACACACCCATAACTGCAAACTGCATCAAAATTAGACTAGTAGTTATGAAGAAAAATGGCAACATCGATTTGCACCAACAAATATTTACTGCAGCGCCCCCTGGTCAGTTGACACCGTAACACCTATTTAAAAACAATCACCAATAAAATACACACCCATAACTGCAAACTGCATCAAAATTAGACTAGTATTTTTGAAGAAAAATGGCAACATCGATTTGCACCAACAAATGATTACTGCAGCGCCCCCTGGTGAGTTGTCACTTGTCACCGTAAGACCTACTTAAAAACATGGACCAATTACACCCGAACCCATTACTGAAAACTGTATCAAAATCGGACTAGTAGTTTAGGAGAAAACTGGCAACATGGATTTGCACACACAAACAAACATCCTCTCACCCCAAACGCATATACAGTCTCCGTTCCGTCGTGGGTAAAATATTTTTAATGTTTTGATTATTTTTATTTTTCACTAGTACTATTTCGAAGCCGATGTACAAGTAAATGGTTTTCAATGAATCTAGTATTGATACAGTGAGGCTGAGCGCAGACTATAGACAAAACAGTCAGACAACAGTCAAAAGACAGTCTCAAGACAGTTTTGTCTGGGACAGACAAGTCTGTCTCAAGACTGTCTCAAGACAGTTTTGTCATCACCCTGCGCACACTGCGAACAAGACTGACAGTGAAGTAACATGTGCAGTTCAAGTTACAATGCGTACCATATCGGGCGAACATATGGCGGCGGTGGCCCTGGGCGCTAGGTCGCTGCCAGATCGACCAAGTGGATCTTTTGATATCTGTACCCTTAGTACGAGTTTTCATACCAAACTCGATATCGTATATCGAACAAATTTTGTATGAAAAACAGTACAGCGCCTCTAGTGGTTACTACACTTCACTAAATTTAGACCAATCAGAGAGCCAGAATAAGTCGAAAACTATGTGAGATCTGTCAAAAGCGTTTACGATAAAAACTCGTACAGTCCGACAAGTATAACTTGGCGGTGGTGGTTTTTGGAACAAATTCCGAGAGATTAATAAATTATATTATTAATTGAGAGATAACTGCGACATTATTGTTGATAATTCTGCTACATTAAAATAGTTCAATAATGCCAAAAGTAATCAAAAGTGGTTTAAGAGAAACTGTTATCAAAGTACAAAGTAAAAGCACAGTGGCGCACAGCCGCGCCAAGTTATACTTGCCGGACTGTACTAGGGGTACTGCCATAACCACAGACTTACCCTCAACACAGAATAATGAATAGTACAAGTTCACTCAATCAGATGCTGCGTGAATCCGCGAGTAGAATAACGAAAACATACAACACTTACCGATTGAAAATAGGTTAGTTTCGACAACAGACCAGAATATTAACAAGAAGACTTGCATGAACGAAATGAACTAAATGAAAGGGACGCAGCTATGCAGGCTGTATAGCTCCTAGAATACCAAATAGTACTGATTTTTTCATGAATTTGTACCATAAGAACATATCATATATCGAAAGTGGTTGTGCCGGGAAGAATCACACTCCGTCTCTGACATTTCGTTCATTTAAATCCCTATCAAACTTCGTGATAAGCCTGCAGCAATAGCCATACAAAAATCCTTCGCCGATAAGAATCTACTATACACGTTACCACGTCAAATATCGCTACGTGTATCAAATCGTAAAAAATGTCAACATTTTAACTTCATGGATGTCTAGATCTTAAAAGTAGGTTACTCTCTTTAGTAAGAATCTTGTAATATGTATACTGGTTTGTGGTTTAGACTTGTTTTAACACGCGTTTTAAGGACCTCGTAGTTAGGTCGCTCGTGCTTATTTTTAAGTTTTAAGGTACGGCCACACCGCGGCGTCCTGCGATCTGCGAGCGCGATCTCAGTACTTTTCAATTGTTTTCTGATCGCGTTTAGTGTGAACCAGTCGATACAAATACTACTGCGCTATCTGATCGCCGCCTAGATCGCGCACGCAGGACGCTGCGGTGTATCAGTACCTTTTTTTTTAAGTAAACCTATTCAAAAAGGAACTAATATGTCTAATACGAACTGATACACTTTTAACTTTAACAAATAACAGATTCATCTCTTATTCCGAACGGCTTTCATCTAAGTGCACAATTTAATCGACAATAGTCAAGCCATATTATAACAATGAAATAGTCAAATATTTCACATTGGAGAGTTGACAAAAATATAAAGTAAAATTCCAATTCAAGAAAAATATATATATTTTTTTATATAGAACTGGGCAGCATTTGACCACTATCTCACCTGATGTTAAGTGATGATGCCGTCGATTCACTCGCGATTTGAAGACCCCCATATTGTATTTAGCCGGAAACACAGACTCAGGCAGAGCATTCCATTGCCTGGCGGTCCGCATGATGAACGAAGATGCAAATCGCTTCGCTCGGGTAGATGGTTGGTGATGATTGGTGGAGATAATGTGAATTCCAGCTTCTACAAATTTCAGTTACATGAACCATCAAAGCTCCATCCGCACTAGTTTCATAAATCCCAGTCCTCCCTCGCAATAGCTCACACTGCCAGCAGTGAGTCACGTCACAGCATTCCAGGCCAGGTCATCCGCAGAAGGCGAACAAAGGCCGTCTGGTGTTCGACAATGCATTGGTAATCAACTGGTTTGATCTACTGCTCTAACTGTGGCATTAGTCGGGGATTAGGGTGATTACAGTGTAGTTATTTGGGTTACATTGTTGGGTGGAGACATGCTTTTAACGACGATGTCAACTGATGTTGATTGATTTTTAAGAGTGTTTGGCGGCATTTATTGAGTCTTGACACGTACTTTGGTCCTAGATGATGCAAAAGCTAGTTTTTAAACAAGATTTAAGTTAAAAGTAAAAAGCTTTTTATAAAGACACTATGATGTGCAATGAAAAATACTCGTCAGGACGATTTAAATGAGCCCAAACTTCTTTCTTGAGACTTCGCAATGAAGTCGTTTCATTGCGAAGTATCTTTGGCCACCAGATCAGCACCATGTCATCATAATATTGCATTGTCAGGCGATTTACACATGTATGCAAAATGTCAGCTCAATTGGTAACCGGGAAGTAGATCAAATTTAATTTGCAAGATTTGACGATAAACATCGAGACAGGTGAAACTAAATAAAAGCTTGTAAAAAGATTTCTAAGGTTATTATTCGTAAGAAGCTTTTATTATGTTTCACCTGTTTTGCTGTCTGTCTGAAATCAAATCTTGCAAGTTAATTTTGCCCCACGTCCCATTTTTTAATGAACTAAAATTTTGCGTAGTGAATTTTTGAATGGAATGCAATGTTGTGGTACCATCGAGCTGGTCTGATGGAGACAAAAAATAGCATAAGAACTCCTTAACTGCTCACAATCAAAGCTAAGAGCTCTGATCCTAAATTTTGTATAAGCTTTTTTTAAGGTAAGAGCGCACACCGCTGCGGTGCGTTTATTCTACTGCGTGGTAGAATAAACGAATGTTGGCCGTGTGCGATACTACACACCGTGGAATCCAAGCATTAGACTGCATACGTTGAAATAGTGTCCAAGTGCTTGCCTGTCTAGAATAAAACTATTTAAATTATCTCTCTGTCCCAGCACGCATCGTTACCGGGTGTTAGCGGGAACTAAACTTTCATTTAGACACAACGAGAATCCGTTTAGAAAGTGTAATTACATGTAATATGATTGCTTTGTTCACTGCGCCGCAGATCGGATCGTCTGTTGATTGATTGGACACCTGTTACGGATGCTATTGAACAGTTATCATGAGATTTTGGATGGATATCTCTGATTGTGTTGGCTGTCTGAGGGTGTTACCACACCAATCGATCGATCGACGATCGATGTCCGATCGATTGTCGATCAATGTCTGATTGGTGGGTGCTCGACTGATGTAGTAGGTATGAACTATCAATCGACTTCATTCTACCATCGATCGATGGCGTCGATCGATAGTCGATCGATTGGTGTGGTAACACCCTGAGAATAGTCTGAAGAGTCAAGACCGTCGCCAGCCCATTGGACACGTATGACCATTCACAATTTCTTTTTAATATCTTAAGATTCTTAAGGCACTAGCGTTTGACCACTATCTCGCCTGGTGTTAGCGATGATGTGGTCAAAGAACACGTTAGGCCTAGAATACTTTGACTCTCAAGGGCTGTGTGTTGCGGTTACATAGTCTGGAATAAATATAAATACACGGAATGTTATAAAACATAGTATTAGAACATTTTTTATAGCACAGTGTGACCTAAACCCGCACTTTACGCACGCTTTTCCGTGACTTAAATAGTCGATTATTGCACGACGTTTAGCACCCTCCCTGCGCTCGGGTGCCAACTTCACGCCGTGCAATAATCTTCTATTTGACGGAAAAGCGTAGCAAGCGTAAAGTGCGGGTTTATGTCACACTGACAGCCATAAAATAATATACGATACTCGTGACTTAAGTTTGTTACTCGGCGTACAGTTAAACTCGGCGTCTAACTTCACGCCGTGCAATAATAGACAACTGAAGTCATACGTATCGTAATATACTATTTTAACATTCCGTGTCCACATTATCTGAAACATGTTAAATAACAATGTTATAACATGTTAAGTAACATAGTCTGTACCGCACCGTAAGGTTATGGCGACAGATGTTCTCCTTGATGGTAGCTTACTTTTTGGTAGCAAATCAGGCGGAACATCGATATACTTAATATGATTCTACCACGTGTACATTAACTAAAAGAGTTGAATAAGATAATCTGTCGAGTGCTTGTGTATTAACAATAAATTAATTAGAAGCTGCAGTTTTAAAACATTACTCAATTTTATAGCATTATAAAAATTACGGATAACGATTCGCAAAGTGATGAAACCCCACTTTCATATGTTACATATTCAGAGCATTTTAATGAAATAGAAATGCTCTATTATGTAAATAAATGTAATTAATCTTATAGTTGTAACGTTGTAATTTGAGCAGTGAGAGTGACGTAGTAACTGTTGTTGTGCTGTGGCTTCATGCGGGGGCGATACGTGGGAAAGTGTTTACTATGATGTTTAGATGATCAAAGATGTAGGTGAATATAGAAGAGATACTCCAGGCTCCCTAACTGGAGGTGGATAAAAATAAGTCACCAACTTTTCTCTACTAACAAGGAGACAACATTTTCTAGGCAATGGAAAAGCAGAAGACATATTTTTTTAACCACTTGCCATGTTAGGGCTGTAGCCTGAGGGTGAGGACATAAAGAGGCAGGTGTCCGGCGCAGACAAGCCGGTACTGATCTGTACTGGTAATATAATCCAATGCTATCATATGCACTCGCATATAAAGAAACAGGTTGCAGACAATGATGAAACAATACAATTGAATATTTTATTAGCACGGATCGGTACCGGTGTGTGCGCCAGGAAGCTGCCTCTTTATGTCCTCACCCTAAACCATGTTTGAGCGATCCTCTTATATCAATTATAATTGGTTTATTGATATCCCTCTTGGAAGCCGCATGTATCCGCAGAGTAACTAAAGGCCACACCGCGGCGTCCTGCGATATGCGGGCGCGATCTCAGTAATTTTCAATTTCAAACTACTGCACTATCTGATCGCCGCCTAGACCGCGCACGCAGGACGCTGCGTTGTGTCCGTACCTTAAAACACTTCACATTATTAATACATTTCATATTGTGAAGGCACTATCTAGTGTCCTGCTAGGCCAGCTACCACCCTCAAGTCGAAAGAATTGTCGCCAAATATCTGTCGTCAATCTGTGAACAACACCAATGTACTTCGAGTCCGTGCGGCGTGCACTGCGAAGAAAATATTGGTATATTTTATACGTAATAATACGATATAATTTCGTGCATTTTAAAAATCACTACGATAAGGACCTAATTTGTTACCACGTGAATGTAGGTTTAAGATGTAATCCTACAAACTTGGGTGGTGTTAAAATAATCTTTGGATGACAACGTCTTTTGTGAAGTCAGACAAATTGTTTGGCGCTTCTACTCCCCTCACTGATCTATAATCTGTTGTCCAAAAAAGCGTACTTACGGGCCATAACAAAAACACCAATTTGAATTAATTCATATGAAAGTTTAGCCACAGAGAGATGTCTGATGGTACCGCCTCCGGTCATACAAATCACTGTATTAATTTAATTATACACTGTCTGTGCGATTACTGATTACCTATGATTACACAAATAACTTACTATAATTTCATACTTAGTTTACACTTGCTGCCTAGCGATTTACGATTGAGTGTAATTATATCTTTATATGAGACAGATCGATTTGTGACATACAATGTATTATGATTTTTAACCGACTTCAAATAAGGCTGAAGTTCTCAATTCGTCGATTTCTTTTTTTTTATTGTATGTTCAATTGTTTACTGATGGTATGCCAATGGCGATTACTCAAAGACGACTGGACCGATTTGAAAATTTAGATTCAGCTTTAATAATGTATAATATCGTTTAAAAACTAAAAAACAACCGACTTCAATGCCGCGCTATTAATTTTCAGTACCAATTTTGAGATGTTTATCTCAATATCTCTGGAGATACTTATCATACCTCGATAAAATTACCATGGTACCACACTTGGGATATCTCCTTTCGAACAAAAAAAGAATAATCGAAATCGGTTCATAAACGACGAAGTTATCCGCAACAAACATAAAAAAAAAAAAAAAAAAAAAAAAAAATATACGGTCGAATTGAGAAACCTCCTCCTTTTTTTGAAGTCGGTTAACAAATACGGTCAATACGATATAGCAGGACAAAGATTTTTTTCTCTGGCAGTCGAGTCGATAGTATCTAGATTTTTTATTATATTGAATTTTGTAAATGACCTTTTCTCGGCCTAACAGCTTGATCGATTCAGCTGAAAATTTGTACAAAGACAGTTAATAGGGCATTGAAGGACACAGGATACTTTTTTCTGGCAGTCGAGGCTGGATGTCCAGACAGAATTATTTTTAATGATTTTTTTAATTGAGTGACCACTTATCGGCGAAACGTTTACCACCAGGCGATATAGTGGTCAAACGGCTAGGCGTCATAAAAAAAGTATCGTATCAAAAAAAACATACAAACGGAGTCTCCCAAGCGCATCATCCACTTGTGACATGTGCATTATCAATTTGTAAGTTGTATGAACGTAGTTAGGTACTGCAAAAATGATCAAAGAATATGTCCGCTGGGAGAAATGTGAAAGCCCTTGTCTGAGGGCAGGCTAGTCCGTTCACCTCACATACCTCGCACACCTCGCACCCGCCGCGCCCGCCTGACAAGATATCCCGGTTCTGCAACTAATACTAAACTTTTAAGCTCAACACCCATAGAGGCGGGAGCTGCGGGAAAGCGGTCGCGATCCGGGACGGGATTTTTTTGTAATGTTCGAATTTGTATACAACCTGACACACCGATGAAATCCTATCGCGTCGCTTGCTGTTTGTCAGGCTGCATCTGATATTCGAACATGGAACGCGACCGCTTCCCCGCTGCTCCCGCCTCAGTGGGTGTTAAGCTTTATAACTATGGGTATAATCTGTGGCTGGGCTGAGTAACTGGACCGAGCATACCTATGCCCTTTTTATTCGACTATGGCAAAGGTAAAAAGAAGGGATATCCAGACTAATATTATAAAACGTTTGTAACTCTGTCACTCTGTCTGTTTGTTACCTAATCATCTACCCAATATGTCAACCTAAACAAACATGAATCCAAAGTATCACTAACTAACTGGTTAAAAGAAATGAATTACGAAGACACAGACACAAAAAAAAATCACCCGAATCTACTGAAATTTAAATTGGGCTAGCGTTTGACTATTGTCTCGCCTGGAGGCAAGCTTTGATGTAGTCGAAAATTGTGATTACACTAGGCCTATTATAGAATACTCTGCCTCTCAAGGGTTGTGTGATTGTGTGCTGCCAGAACCCCGTATGGTTAAACAATTTTTTTTATTGGCTTCATTTATTAAAATCTGATCAAAAGTTTTAGCGCTAGGATGGAACGATGGTTAAAAACATTTCCTTTCAGCTTCACCGTAAAAATATATGATCCTCCCATATTATAAGCGGCAATAGCCCAATAACTTAGGCGTCGGCCTGGACGTCGAGAGGTGTGTGAACATTGTTAATTGCAAAGATCCAAGTCGAGGTTAAGGCAGTTTCCAAATCCGAATTTGCTTTCGAATGATTGAGAATAACCCTGCTGAAAACGATTGAAAACTGTACTATGAAACTGAAAGGCAGATGGTCAGGAATAATTTTGTTTTTTATTTCATAGCTATAGGCCACTATTTCACCTGTTGGTAAGTGATGATGCGGTCGAGGATAGTAGCACACTAGACCTAGAATGGAAACTGGCCCTAAAAGACAACTGTCGGAACACTAAAGTTTGCTGACAGATCTTCCAACTTTGAGGGTGGTAGCTGACCAGGCAGACACTAGACAGTGTCCTACCACTACAACAGGGGCTGTTTCTATTTTTATTTATTATATATATTTTATTATTACTATAATTGATACAATCTTGCACAACACCTGTACCCTGCTTGCTTAGCAAGCCGTGGGTTCTTATTTTCCTTCATCGGTGAGTGGGATAATGCGTATTGGTAATGATTCCTTGAAGATATCCGCTGTAAAAAAATGTGACAAAAAGTAAGGCAGAATCTGTGGTAAAATAAAAAAATTGCCAAAATGTAGGACGTCAAATCATACACTACGCCTTTTTAACCGACTTCAAAAAAAGGAGGAGGTTTCTCAATTCGACCATATATATTTTTTATGTTTTTATGTTTGTTCGGGGATAACTTTGTCATTTATGCACCGATTTTGATTATTCTTTTTTTGTTCGAAAGGAGATATCCCAAGTGTAGTACCATGGTAATTTTATCGAGGTCTGATAAGTATCTCCAGAGATATTGAGATAAACATCTCAAAATTGGTACTGAAAATGAACATTGAAGTCGGTTCTTTTTTAGTTTTTAAACGATATTATCATTTGAGACATCTAGATTATACGTGAGAGTCTCAGATTGCATACTCGGACGCACAGCCACATGATAATGAATAGTATAAGGCACAGCCTAGGTAGATGTCTATAATTTCTGTTAGCGCCAACTTCAAAATGTATATGTGAATAAGAATTTTACGTTGATATTAAATTGATAGGAAAAAATGTATTCGCAGCGTTGATGACACCGATTGCATCCGAAAGTTAGTGTTGGGTTGGTAGTTAACATTTAACGATGAGTTGATGGTTCTTACTTTTATAGCATCTACCACAGATTACAAACTGAGTCCAATTACGTTTTAATTGTCGCCTGCAGCTAGAGAACTTTTCCTGCATGTTATTTTATGATAATACTATGCGAGTTATGCGACTTATAAGATTCTGCAGAGGATTATTGTGACATAACGTTTAGTGACGAAAATTTTGGGTACCTATTTTATATTACATACATATTATATTATTATATTTTCTTTTATTATTATTTATTTATAACATTATATTTTATATATTTTATACATATATTTTACATGACTTTTCAATTGTTTCGGTGCTGGTCATTAAATTCGATTATCGTTCGATCACCATTCGGAACTCACCCTCCTGCCTGCTATTGATAAGATATACGTAAACTGGCTAGCAGCTATAACCTAATCCATAGTACTAAATTGCAGCTAAATCGGTCCAGCCGTTTGACCATGAAGAAGTCCAAAACAAACAAATGAACAAACTGTCTTTCACATTTATAATATTGGTGTTGATATCGAGGATTGAGGCCTATGTGTAGTAGTGAATGGAAGTGGGTTGATAAAGATGATGCTATTCGCAAAGACTTTTCGATTACAAAAGTTTTCTAAGCAAGAGTCCCTTATGCGTGCTTATACAAAAACAGTTAACTCAACGTATTCCATTCAATTGAATAGTCGCTATTGTCACAAAAGGTTTGTTTAGAAAACTCTTACTTTAACCGTAATAAGAACTATTAACCGGTGTTTTTACATGGAGTTTGACTGATTTTTGACGTTTGTTATAGTTAAAGTAAGATGGTGCATCTGAGCCTCGACAAGTAGACATGTCAGGTCAGTTGGTAGTTGGTAACCCAGTATTTAATTTAAAATATTCCCCATAACCATAGAAAAGATAATAATACTATAACTATGCATACAATAACGCCTTTTTAAAATCATAAAGCAATATTTAAATGTGTGTTTTAAGTTGTTATCAGTTATCCATGTTCTTCAGCACGGTAATATTTTTATTATATTACGGTGTCTTCAGTAGGTAAGATTAGATTAGATCATACAGTGAGACCGCAACTTTCGTTGAGTTTTATTGAGTATTTTTTTAATAATTACTTAGGTACATACAGCAAATTTATTAGCTTAAACTATTTTCTACAGGTGGTAGAATATTATATCGATGTACGCCTGCCTTGCTACAACGAAAAGGCAATTATTTAACCTTCGAAAAAGTAGGTTTTCAATTTGAATGTTTTTTTTAGTTTTGTTGTTGTCTCATAATTACGTTATTTATTAGTGATTTATTTGTTATTCATTTTTCGATTTTGTATTTTTTTATAGCTTGGAGATAATCTGCCGTCATAACCTTACGGTGGCCCGACCGCACACAGTCCTTGCAGTCAGAGTATTGTAGGCCTAGCGTGTTCACCATCTACGACTTCATCAACTTGTTAATATTTATTTTGTATGTTATTAATATAAAGTTTTAGGGTTCCGTACCCAATGGGTACAACGGGACCCTATTACTAAGACTCCGCTGTCCGTCTGTCTGTCTGTCTGTCCGTCTGTCACCAGGCTGTATCTCATAAACCGTGATAGTTAGACAGTTGAAATTTTCACAGATGATGTATTTCTGTTGCCGCTATAACAACAAATAAAATAAGTAATTAAAAAAAAAACACATTTATTGCCAAAAAAAGATTACACTAGATAAATACATTACAAAATTCCATAAGCACAATCATATTTTGGCAACTGGAATAGACTCAGCACTGTTCTGCGTAGACTGCATAGGTCTACGCAGGGCTGATTTTCAGTCTATAACTAAAAACAGAATAAATTTAAAAATAATAGAGGGTCCCCATACAAGAAACGTGTTTTTTTCGGCATTTCACGCCATCTATGAACGCTTAGTTAGGTAAACATCCCATAGATGGCGTTATATTGAAATGTCGATCCCTAACACCTTTATTACACGTTAGACGGCGTTATAAAAAATAAAATGTTTATTAATAATTATTTTTTGCTGGCGAAAAATTATAGTGGTATTTTTTGCTCGATCTTAAAAAATACTGTAGTGTGCTACGGCACCCTATGAGTGCGAGTCCGACTTGCACTTGGCCTGCTTATTATATTTAATGAGTAAGCATGTTCTGTAAATGGATTTAATGTTATATTTGATAATATTATTGATGATATTTTATAATATAATGTGTTAAATTAATAATTAAATGAAGGCATTTTCCACTAGGCTAATGAGTTTTATTTATTTTAATGATCACACAGTAAAATGAATGGTGTCATATAGGTAAGTATCGTTTAATTAATCATGTTTGATGGTGGTGTGTTAGAACAAGATCAGCTTATTACTTCGACTTCACAGTGAATGTGAAGCAGCACGCTTGTGTCTCATTCACATCGTTCCACAACTTCACTTCTACGGGAAATTTGCCCTGGAAATACAAAAACATAAGTATTAATTAAGTTATTTTAGTGGTTTTAAATATAACTACGAAGTAATTTATGAACCTCGTTGGAGTAGAGGATAGATGGTTAGACGCGAGAGGACGCCGTATTTACATATTTTACCACTTTAGACGCGCCTATCTTTCAAATGATTGACTTTGAGAAAAATGATTTTAGGAACCGCAATGTCATTTTTGAAGACCTATCCATAAACACCCCACACGTATAGGTTTAAAGAAATATTTTTTTTTGCTTCAGTTCCATGTATGGGCCTTTTATATTTTTTATTTTTGTATAAAAATCGGAAAGCGGTTCATAGAATACATCTTTCTACCAAGTTTCAATTCTGTAGTCCTAACAGTTTCGGAATAAAATGGCTGTGACATTCGGACGGACAGACAGACAGACATGACGAATCTATAAGGGGTTTTTTGCCATTCGGCTACGGAACCCTAAAAAGGAACCCTTATAAGATCACTTTCTTGTCCGTCTTTCTGTCTGTCTGTCTGTCCGTCTGTCTGTCCGTCTGTCTGTCCGTCTGTCTGTCCGTCTGTCTGTCCGTCTGTCTGTCCGTCTGTCTGTCCGTCTGTCTGTCCGTCTGTCTGTCCGTCTGTCTGTCCGTCTGTCTGTCCGTGTGTCACCACTGACTTTTTTTTTTACTGGAGCACTTGTATGAAGTTTCGAATAGAAAAGACTATCTAATCTTGTTTCTCCATACAAACTTTGAACCCCCATTTCATCCCCTTAAGGGGTGAATTTTGGAAAATCCTTTCTTAGTACACCCTTACGTACTAAGACAAATATATCCTCCAAATTTCAAGTCTCTACGACCAGCGGTTTAGGCTGTGCGTTGTCTGTCAGTCAGTCAGTCAGTCAGTCAGCCAGTCAGTCAGTATGGCAAGACAAAGATTGTTATAGTATTCGATTTATATGTCTTATTTACTTATGACGGTGTATAGACACCGCCGTATCTATTTACACATTTCTCCATCTAAAGGTTGTCTGGGAGAGATTGCTTTCAGCGGTAAGACCGCCTTTTGTTACTCTATTGTAATTAGTTGTTAAGTAATACTCTGTTTTTTTTCTAATAAGGTGTTCAATAAAGTGTTTCTATCTATCTAACTATATTTAAAAAAAAACAAAAATGTAGCATATCCCGTTCGTCATCATCATCATTATCAGCCAGTATTCGTCCACTGATGGACATAGGCCTCACCTATGACACGCCACTGAGTTCGATTTTTAGCTATTCGTTTCCAACCGCTGCCAACATGCTTGCGTTTTGTTTCACCCTTCAAAGTCGCTCAGCGAGCTATGGAGAGGGCTATGCTCGGAGTCTCTCTGAAGGATCAAATTCGAAACGAAGTCATCCATCAGAAAACCAAAGTTATTGACATACGAGTAGCTCAAAGAATTAGCAAGCTGAAATGGCAGTGGGCTGGTCACATCTGTCGTAGAACCGAAAGCCGTTGGGGTAGACGTGTTCTAGAGTGGAGACCACGGCTCGGGAATCGAAGCATAGGACTTACGTAGTAACTATTATAGTAATAGTATCTGTGATAGGACGCCAACTAGGTGGAGCGATGATGTCCGCTATATATGTAGACATATATATATCCTATATTACGTCATGAAAATATACTCACATATGCTTTTTTATCGACAGTGAGGTCCAGGTCGAAGATCCTCCTCTCCTCAGCTTGAAGTGGGCAGGTGAGGTGTCCGCAGCAGTCCTTCGGAGGCTGGATGGTGTAGGAGAAGCTGCCGTCATTCTTCACGTCTCCCTTCATCGAGAACTTCAGTTTCTCAGCTGAGAACTCTGGAATGTTAGAAATACTTCCACATTTATTGTTTTTAGGGTTCCGTACTAAGACTCCGCTGTCCGTCTGTCTGTCTGTCCGTCTGTCACCAGGCTGTATCTCATGAACCGTGATAGTTAGACAGTTGACATTTTCACAGATGATGTATTTCTGTTGCCGCTATAACAACAAATACTAAAAACAGAATAAAGTTAAAAATAATAGAGGGTCCCCATACAAGAAACGTGTTTTTTCGGCATTTCACGCCATCTATGAACGCTTAGGTAAACGAATGGCGTTATATTGAAATGTCGATCCCTAATACCTTTGTTAGACGTTAGATGGCGTTATAAGAAATAAAATGTTTATTAATTATTATTTTTTGCTGGCGAAAAATTATAGTGGTATTTTTTGCTCGATCTTATAAAATACTGTAGTGTGGTACGGAACCCTACGAGTGCGAGTCCGACTTGCACGTGGCTAGTTTATTTTTCATCAGAACATACGAGCATTAAATATATGTTGATTCTGGTATCTACGGATTTGTCTTGTGAAGGCAAAGAGAACTTAGAGGACTGCGTAGCCAGATTGGTATAGTTAGGTATAAATTTTCCGAAAAAAAAAAAACAAAAATTAATATCCGTCGATATATAACGCTATAGCAAACTTCACCCCCTTTCCCTCCCTCCACTCCCCCTTTTTGGATTGTTTTCGCAACATTTTGTGTCTAATGAAGTCCTTAGCATGCCTCTCAAATTATGATTAAAATCCTTGTATATAAATAACGCTACAGTAAACTTTGTAGAAGTTTGCTGCATTGGAAGCGTTATTTTCTTATTTAGCTTTTTTCCACAATAAAAAAACGCAATTGACAAAAAATATTTTATATATTTTTTCATTTCTTTAAATAATCCAAATAAATAATTTCATTTTAATTCAATAAATCAAGGAACTCGTTACCAATTTTCGTCAACATCGGTAGAAAAATGTGACCTTTAGGCTTTGAGTATTCGCCTAGGCGAGATCAGATAGACAGACAAAGAGACAAATCTGCAAAAGCGTTTTTCAAAACTGAAACGCTTTTCTCGCTTGGTCAATTACAAATGTATAACTTACTCGGAGACAGGTTGAGAGTCATCGGATATTTCTTGGCAGCCTTGACGTGGCAGTAACCTGGAGCCTGAGTGCAGGAGTCTACATCCACGGTGTATATGGAGCATTGGTTCGGGTCCACTGGAAGAAAGGGTGCAAACATTTATTTTTAATTTGTAAAACTAATAAACAATAGAAATGAAACTGATTTGTCTTTTGTTGGACCTACTTAAGTATAGAACATTCATGTTATGCTCGACGAGCAATGGGGTAGAGTCTACCGACATCTGGGTCTACGCAAAACAGTGCTGAGTCTATCCCAGTTGCCAAAATATTATTGTGCGTATTGTAATATATATATATATTTTTTCTCCGGTGTATTAACTTTGGCGATACATTTGATTTCATTTCTTTATTATTATTTATTATAATTATGTATTATAATATAATATTATAATTATATATTTATTATATATATATATTATTAACGTATGTACGTATAATAATAAAGTCCGTACTAAAATATCCTCCAACATTTAGAAATTATTGCGACTTTTTTTACTTACTAGCACTGTAGGTCGGACTCACCATTGAGCTATTGCCGTTTCACCTTTTTTTTAACCTTTAAGGTTCACTAAGTTTTTCGAAAATAATAAAATAAAATACTTATTAAAATATCACCCTAAAACCTCTGATATTATTTAAGACTTGTTAAGCTACGGACACACCACAGCGACCTGCGTGCGCGATCTAGGCGGCGATCAGGTAGCGCAGTAGTATTTGTATCGACTTGTTCACACAAAACGCGATCTAGAAAATGATTGAAAATCGGATCTCGAATGCGCACGCGGACGCAGGACGCCGCGGAGTGGTCGTACCTTTAAACTTCCAAAGTTTTTGTGTATATATTAGTGTGCAAGAAAGTATAATTATCAAAGAATTAAAACAAAAACTGTGTCAATAAATGTATTTATGCAAACATTCCACAAATCTGAAGATGTTTTTAACCGACTTCAAAAAAAGGAGGAGGTTTCTCAATTCGACCGCATATGTTTTTTTTTTTTTTTTTTATGTTTGTTCGCGGATAACTTCGTTGTTTATGAACCGATTTTGATTATTATTTTTTTGTTGGAAAGAAAATGTTCCAAGTGTGGTACCCTGTTAATTTTATCGAGGTTTGATTAGTATCTCCAGAGATATGGAGATAAACATCTCAAAATTGGTACTGAAAACTAATAACGTGGCATTGAAGTCGGTTCTTTTTTAGTTTTTTAAACGATATTATTAATAAATAGGAAACATTAATAGTAGATTAGTAGCCAAGGGCTGTCAGGCATCAATTGCACCCTCGAACTATAGGCGCCCCCGCTGCGCTCGTGCGCCTATAGTTCGAGGGTGCAATTGATGCTTACACCCGAGCTAACTACTCTGCTTTACATCTCGATTGTGAGGTAAGTAGAAAAAACCTGCATTACAAGAATAAACATTTTATTAGTTAAAATTTATAGTGAAATAGTTGCTTTTAACATTGAATAAATGCACCACAAACTAGATGGCTGCAGCTTTTTTGATAGCTCACTAAAGTATGTTAAGAATACAGTCTCAGATAAAGACTTTACTCGTTTTTCTTTTCGCCACTTCATGAACTCGTCGTAAGATTTCAAATATCTCTCTTTAGAACTTTCAGGCAAAATATTGTTAATTGCTGTTTCAGCTTCCATTTTCATTGAATCGGGAGTGCAGCTTATTTCTTCATCACTTGCAGAACTCATGTTTTTTTTTTCCTAATTAGCACGTAATTATAAAACAAAAACAAACAATATTTAAAGTAAAAGTTTTCTATTCCCGCCTTTTTTCATCTTTTTTTAATTTTTTTTTTCAAGAACGAAATTGAACTTCGCCGTTCGATATTTAAAATTGATGACTATTATACTCATACGAAGACAAGGCTGTACAGCGAAGCGACCTCTTTTGTCATTGGGCTGAATGCATGATGTCTATTGCCAGTATGATGGTTAGATGTACGCGAACTTTTTGAAAGAGTGAAGTTTTTTTTTTAATTACTTACCGCCCTAGGGCTTTTTTAGCTACATTATTACCCTAGAGCGCTAATTGGTTACCTACTAACTTGGGGTAATAAGGACCTACTTACCGAATATGAGAGATGTAAAGAAAATTTTATCAGTTCCAAAATGTTGCTAATGTGAAGTTATACGTAGATAAGTAAGTGCATCCTAATAACAACATTAACAACCGACTTCCATGCCCGCAAGTCACTTTATGTAGCAAGTTTGAGACGTTTATCGTCATATCTCTGGAGAAGCTTATCAGATCTCGATGAAATTGCAATGGGACCACCTCGAAAATGTATCCTACCGATTAAAAAAATAATCATGCGAATCGTTTTACAATTGACGAAATAATCGCGTAACATACATACAAAAAAAAACATACAGACGAATTGCGAATGTCCTCCTTTTTGGAAGTTGGTTGAAAATAGTATGTGCTGACAAATTCTATGCAATAAAAATTACTGTACAATACAATCTAACAAATAATATAATGTATTACAGACCTCCACATTTACTCCACATCTAGAACAATACATGTAATGTGACAATACGGATACAAGCTCGAAAAAATATTATTAATAACAACTACTAACCGTTCTGTGACACAATATTATCGTCCATTGACCTCTAACCTCTGAACGTGCCTCTAAACTCGTGGGTTCTATAATACCTACCACGCAGAGTAGCAAATTACTATTTAACCGACTTCACAAAAAATGAGGCGGTTCTCAATTCGTCGGTTTTTTTTTTTGTATGTATGTTCACCGATTACTCAAAGATGCCTGAAACGATTTGGAAAATTCTTTTGTTGTTTCAAAGGGTACCCTGCCCAGGTGGTCTCATTTAAATTTTAACGAAATCGGCCGAGCCGTTTTTAATATATCAACATTTGTATTACGACGCATTTACTTGTCTCGACGACTTACTATCACATGAGTAAAGATTCCTTAAGATGTATTACTACTAACTACTGGCACAGATGATGTAATGGTTACTACGTCTACTGGCTACTTTGAACAGCGCGACGGTTGAAGTCGGTTCTATTAGTTTTTTAAACGATCCTAAATTATGATTTAAGAAATTAATATTTTAACATTTTAATTTAATACATTTTAACTATTTTTCAACCGACTTCCAAAAAGGAGGAGGTTCTCAATTCGTCTGTTTTTTTTTTATACGTAGGTAAGTTACGCGGTTACTCCGTGAATTGTAAACCGATTTGAAAGATTATTTCTTTAATTGCAAGGGTACATCTTCAAGGTTGTCCCATTGTAATTTCATCGAGATCTGATAAGTATCTCCAGAGATATGATGATAAACGTCTCAAACTTGCTACTGAAACTGACTCGCGGGGCATTGAATTCAGTTGTTTTAGATTTTAATCTTTATTATTAATTATTATTTTAATATTTTAATTTAATAAATGTTAAATATTTTTATGACATTATAAAGCAATTACTATGGCACGCAATACTCTAGAAAATAGTAGCATCACTGTACATGCGCCTGCAACTAAAAAATATTCAAAGTCATGTTCTCTTGGTCTTCTAGGGATTGTCTTCTATAGACTTACTAATACCCACGGAAGCGCGTCCGTCTTAGCTCTTAATCTTGTGATTCCTGTATGATGTTAAACGGATTTAAACCACTAATTATATGCGACTATATAGTACTGATCGAACAACAATAATATAGAAGTACAACCTTCTCATAACATTCCGTAAATAAAAGTGAAAATCTTTGTATAATCTCTGAAAATAATATTATTATAGGTAACAATAATTTAATATTGTTTAAAAAAGTAAAAGAACCGACTTCAAATGCCGCAGCAATTTCAGTACCAAGTTTAAGGTGTTTATCTCTATATCTCTGAAGATACTGAACATATCTCGATAAATTTTAAATGGGACCACCTGGGCAGTATTACAAAAAAAATTCAAAGACAAACAAAATACCATTTCAAAGAAAAAAAAAATTTTTTCTTCCCATCTATTCGCAAAGTGATGGTTTGTTACTCGATAAGTACGCGCAAAATAGGTCTTTTCCGCCTTAGGGCGGGAAGGTTTTTTTTCAATTTCTTTACCTTATCTACTCACCTCCTTTGCAATACTTCTTCGTCACATATTCGGCTCGAACCACTGAAGCGAGAATTATTAACACAACAGAGGACCACATCCTTACGACAAAAACGTCGAACTAACCACTGCATCCTGCTAGGCTATTCTGTAAGCTATCTCTACAGCGGAATCCGCGGTGAGATTCGAATTTCGTACTTTGAAATTCAATCGTATCACGTTTGCAATACGGTTGAATTTCGTAGTACAAAATTTAAATCTCACCGCGGATTCCGCTGTCGAGATAGCTTACAGAATAGCCTAGCTGTATTCGCCGATTACAATAATAATTACAATTAAATGTAATTAAATGTACACAAGTGGTATCGTTATTTGCAGATGTACACGTCAATTATGCCGAGTTCACAGAAGGCGATTTTTGTTGTTCATGAACTTTTCTTTCAATCCCAAGTACTTGTATTAACGATACTTTGCAATCGACACCGAATGGATACCGGTTAGAAGTACTCGTCTCGTTACTCGATTATTTGTCTCGGAAGAACAATTAAGCTGGCATTATAAAGCGATAATACAGTTTAGAATTAAGGTACGGACACATCGCGGCGTCCTGTGATATGCGGGCGCGACTTCAATACTTTTTAATTGTTTTTAGACCGCGTTTGATGTGAACCAGTCGGTAAAAACACTACGGCGCTATCTGGTCGCCGCCTAGATCGCGCACGCAGGACGCTGCGGTGTGTCCATACCTTTAAGCTATTTGATTGGCTAATCAAGCGTGATTTATTCGATGTAAAAGTATCGAATAAATATTTGTTATAGCTCGTATTGAAGTTGAACAACAAAATAATCGCCAGGTCTGAATCTGGCAATAGTGAACATGAGTCCGAGCGTGTATTCAAATTATATTATGAATATTGGATTGGATTTAAATTGTGTATTGTAGCACCCGTACGAAGCGATATAAATTCAAAATTCAAAATCTTTTATTGCTGAATGTAGTAGATATAAAAAAGATGTTAAAACATTAGACGGACTTACATTCTACCAATATTGACAATGGTGTGCAATTCATTTATTTTTTTGTTTACATAAATAGAGAGATGGCATCAAATTATCTTAAAGACTAAGAGTAGGTATTACAATACAGGAAATACAGGAAAATTAATTATTATATTATTATTAGAACAGATATAATTGCATGTTCTTTTTTTATCGTATTCAATTCAGTCAGTAAATTAATAAACCTAACTCTTTTTTTTTCTCTTTTTTCTCATTCGCACAACACTCACATTCCACAATGATGACTCAACCATGTATGCGATCTACATACCTACACATCTCACTACAATGCATTTTTAATAAGCGATTGTTTATGTTTATCTGTTTCTTTGTTATTAAAAATCGCTTTTTTTTTGTATAATTTAAACATTTTACTACTATTATTATGCCTATTTTTTTCAAATTTTGTCTTATAATTAGCACTACTATTACTGGTAGATAATAATCAAAACTGTGTAATATTTTATAATATGTATCATTACTTATAGGAAGATACTGAACCACACAACACAGGATTGTCCTAGTGTGTGTTTCAGTGCTCAACACAAGCTATGTTTAGTTCATAAGCTTAAACTGTGTAAAACCCTTCATTTGTGTTTTCGAAATAAATTATTATTATTATTAAATTATTATTATAATTCGGAGAGTGTGCAACGGAACCAAATATGGAACCAAATATGGAAGCATTTGATTACGCCATCCCCATTTTATAATCAGAAAACCAGCGATACTAAGAGGCTCCACCGCTCTATGGTGGATATACCCTTGTACGAGTATATCCCCCGATATACCAATTACCCGTACAAAGCGATTTGCTTCTTCTTTCATCATACGTACCCAAGGATTAGATCTCTGCCTGAGTCTATGTTTCCGATTAGACACAATTGAGTGGTCTTCAAGTCGCGAGTGTATAATGTAAATGTATATTTTGGTTAAGCTCGCTACATCATCGACCGCGTGATCAAGCGCTACCCATTTCCGTAAAACAAAGAACGTCGAAAGAACGAAGAAGAAGTAGAACGTCACTAACTAATTTAGTAAGTACATATTTCCAAGCGTATTTGAGGCCCAATACAGCATTATACTTGCTCCTATTATCACCATTAACAGCCCATCTCTGTCCACTGGACATAGACCTCTCCTTTGGCACGCCACTGAGCTCCATCTTCAGCTCTTCGTTTCCAACCGCTGCCGTAGCGTGCATCCGTTGTATGCAGGCAGAGTCAGTCGGTGCTGGCATTCTACCGTGGTTTGCCCGGAGATCCTAAGCACCCCCTGCCTGCTACATCACCTGATACCAAAGCAAAATCACCTGATGGTAAGTGAAGAAGCGGTCGAGGATGTAGCACGCTTACTCTGTAAAAAACTTTCCACTCTAGACTTATTTATTTACTGCTGCGACCCCCCGGCTTTGCCCACGTTATCAAGTATCCTGTGACCTTATCAATTAAACTCGTCATCTCTGGGTAAAATTTCAGCCAAATCGGTTAAGCCGTCAAGCAAATATACAAACTGACTGTCACATTTATAATATTGGTGTTGATTAAACTTGTGATTGGATGGAAAAAGACAACAGCTTAATTTCGTTTCTTGGTAGTTTTATTTATGTTCTTTTTTTTAGTTTCTTCAGAGTAATCAACTATAACAATGTCGGGGTAGGGAGCAGACCTTTTTGTATTTGATTGCTTTTTGTCGGTTGTATAACTTATTTTTTTTATATACAAAGGCTATTAGTAAGTGACGATGTTTTCGAAGATATAAGTACGCTAGGCATGGTTAGAGACTCAGAGTAGGTAAGTACTGGATCTCAAGCTGTCGAAAACCATTAGATGTTTAATCTTGAAGTTAGAAGTTGGCCAGGCAGACACTAGACAGTGTCCGACTGTCGTGTGGGGGGTGTTACTCTTAGACCTTTTAGAAAGGTTTTGGTTGACAGGTATAAGTAAGGTTATTACCATATTGATACTGTAAGCTTCCCCAACACCTGTACCCTGCCAGCTTACTAAAACGGTATATAATATTGGACATAGAAGAAGTTCAGGTCTTCTTGTTCCATCTTAAAATATGCATTTCTATGGAGGAAAAAAAACATTATATGATGTTCAACTTTTATATAATGTAACTATCTTACAAAGAATCTTTAATCAATAAACCTTATTGATTCGAGAGTTAGTTTGACTTAGGTTTTTTAAGCTTGATGTAGGATTGGAAGCAGCACTTCTGCGCAGAGTTGTCTTCGTTCCACACCTTCCACTTGATCGTATACGAACCCTGAAAAAATCAGTAAATACATATATTAATATATTTGCTAGCTAACAGTGTTTGATGACAGATATTTCTACTTGAGGGTGTTAGCTAGCTATGCGGGTACTACGAAGACCTACATATTAACCTAAGGCCCTGTATCCACCAAAGCGGAGAAAAGTGAGGAGACGAGAGGAGATGTGTTTTGAATAAGCAATCAGATTTAGTTATTTACACATCTCCTCTCCACTTAGCTTCGGTGGAAATAGATCAAGCGGAGAAGAGATGAGATATATCATTTTTGAAGTTATACTTCTTTTGGAGCGATAGAGAAAAATGATGAGAGTGAATTTTTAAGATGCGCGCGCACACCGACACCTAAATTCTACACCGTGAAGTTAGTTCGAGGTGGCATGACTATGTTCAAGTTGTATATTCTAGTATTTTTATATTTAGAACACGTGTTTCGTAAGAACGTCATATTTAACGTCATATTTTTACGTTAATAAAACCTTTTTTGAAGTTATACTTCTTTTGGCGCGATAGAGAAAAATAATGAGAGTAAATTTTTACGATGCGCGCGCACACCGACACCTAAATTTAACATCGTGAAGTTTAGTTTGCTGCATTTTAGTTATTTTTTTTCCATACGCCACAGAAGTATAACTTCTAACGCGTGTACATAAGTACACACACTCTTTTTTAGGGTTCCGTAGCCGAATGGCAAAAAACGGAACCCTTATAGATTCGTCATGTCTGTCTGTCTGTCTGTCTGTCTATCTGTCTGTCTGTCTGTCCGTCCGTATTTCACAGCCATTTTATTCCGAAACTGTTAGGACTACAGAATTGAAACTTGGTAGGTAGATGTATTCTGTAAACCGCTTTCCGATTTTTATACAAAAATAAAAAATATAAAAGTTTAAGGGGGGGCATCCGATACATGGAACTGAAACAAAAAAAAAAAATTTTCTTCAAACCTATACGTGTGGGGTGTTTATGGATAGGTCTTCAAAAATGACATGACGCACAATGACGAGGTTTCTAGAATCATTTTTCCTCAAAGTCAATCATTTGAAAGATAGGCGCGTCTAAAGTGGTAAAATGTGTCCCCCCCCCCCCCCCCTCTAACTTTTAAAGTATGGGAGTGAAAAATCTAAAAAAAATATATGCTGTAGATCTTAATGAAAACTAACAACGAAAATTGGTTTGAACGAGATACAGTCAGCAGTTTTTGAGATATGGCGACCGCAAAGATAACTTTGTTTTTCATACAAACACTATGAAAAACAAAGTTAATTTTGTAGTTGCGAAAAATCATAGTTATGGAATACTTAACTGTGTTACGGAACCCTACGAGTGCGAGTCCGACTTGCACTTGGCCAGTTATTTATACAAAGTGTGCCCCGTTTACCGCTGCCCCAGGGCCTTGCACACCTGAAAACGTCACACATCTCCGCTCTCCGTTTTGGTGGAAATAGCCTGCCAACTCTCCTCTCTCCTCTCCTCTTTTCTCCTCTGCTCTCCGCTTTGGTTGAAACCGGGCTTTATTATTGGCCTACGACCATATGGCGTATGATTATTACTTTGATACTGTATGCTTGGCCAACACCTGTATTCTGTCACCTTACTAAGCGGGGGGTTTTTTCACGATTGTCTTTAACGGAAGGATTTCTCTGTGGATACATTTTTTCGAGTCCAAAAGTTCATTGGTGCACCTCAGATTTGAACCCCGACGGCGACCCCGACAATCTCTACTTTAGAAGAGCATTCACGCAAACAATTTAGGGAGCCCTTAATTTTTAACCGACTTCACAAAAAAGTAGGAGGATCTCAATTCGTCGGAATATAATTGTTTTTTATGTATTTTCACCGATATACACCGAATACTCGAAGATGCCTAAACCGATTTGAAATATTCTTTTTTGTTTCAAAGGGTATTTATTCTTCTCTGGGTGGTCCCAACCTGGTCTGGTGGTTGCTTTTTAATATGTTAACAAAAATCATCGATGCATTTGTATGCTTCGATCATTTAAATTCGGATCATGATATGTACTGTGATCGGTATGCGTTTCTTTAAGTTGTGTTTTACTATTTCACTTTTTTTATTTTTTTAATATAAAAATTGTCTAAAGTACCGAAACACACAGTTACATGTATGTTTGGTTTTTAACACACTTTTTTTTTTATTTTTTTTTATAATCTGACGTAAACGATCAAATGACAGCTGAATGGTTCATTACTTTTGTATTTTTTTTAATTCAAAGCGTTAAAACTCTGCTTTTGCTATGTTTACTTGATAATTGGTTATGATTTATTTTGAGATTTATGATTTGGACGTGTATATGTGCGTATATTATTAATACTGCCTACATACTGAATAAATGCTTTGATTCTTCTTGATTCTTGATTCGATTGCATAATATGATACTCAGTGGCGTGTCTCTTAGGAGAGGCCTATGCCCAGCTGTGGACTGATACCGGCTGATTATGATGATGATGCTGATATTATGTCACAGTACCATTTTAATTTCATCGAGATATGTTCAGTATCTCCAGAGATATAAAGATAAACACCTCAAACTTAGTATTTAAAAGGACTAACGCGACGATTGAAGTCATTTCTTAATTTCGTTTTTTAAACGATCTTTAATTATTAATCATAATTTTGTTGCTGACCTTAGGAAGCTTGGATCCAAGATGCAGGCTGTAGTCCATTGTCTGGGGGGTGCCGGGGACGGTGGGGCAGGTGGTGAGGTCGCAAGCGTTGTCAGATTCCATTTCTGCGAAGGCTTGGTCTTCTCCGTTTATTGGGGCGTATACCTGAGTCTTCAGTTTAGAGGTGGCGAAGTCTGGAACAGGCGTTATGGACAATCAGCGTTGTGGGTAAGTTATACGAGTATGTTATTCATTTTTCAACCGATTTCCAAAAAGGAGGAGGTTCTCAATTCGACCGTACATATATATATATATATACTAGCTGTACCCGCGACTTCGTCCGCGCGGAATAGTGTCTTTGGGTAGCATTTTTAAATATTTAGGCTAATTATTTTACAAATAAGACACATGCGTATCCCACCTACACCGCACCGTACCACGCCGCGCAAATCCCCCTCCCCTCTCCTCCCCCTCGCCCTTCCCCTCCCCTCTCCCTGTCTTTACCCTCCGCCCCCTTTCTCCTACCTTCCCTCTCCCTCCACTTCCCCTCCCCCCTCCCCTCTCTCTTCCCCCTCCCCTCCCTGCCTCTCTTCCCCTCACTCCCCTTCCCTCACTTCCCTCTCCTCTCCCCTCCCCTTTCCCTCACCTCCCATCCCTCTCCCCCTTTCCGCTTTACCTCACTTCCACCCTCCCTCTCCTCCCCTCATTCCCCCTTCCCCTTCTCCCTCCCCCTTCCCCCTCACTAACTTTGAATGACATATTTATTTATATCGAATCAACATCCTAAAAAATAAGTTTCAAGCTTCTAGCTCTAAAAATGACGATACTTCCATAGAACTTTTCATCCCCCCTTTCAACCCCTTACAACCCTCTTTTCGCATTAAAAAGTAGCCTATGTCCGTTCTCAGGCTCTAGACTATCTGTGTACCAAATTTCGTTTAAATCGGTTCAGTGGTTTTGGCGTGAAAGTGACACAGACAGACAGACAGAGTTACTTTTGCATTTATAATATTAGTTAGGATATATTTTGTTATGTGTGTTCGCGTATAACTGCGTCGTTTATGAACACGACGAAGTTATCCGCGAGTTAAAAAAGTACCGATTTTGATATTTTTTCTAGTTGGAAAGGAGAATCCCAAAAAGAGAATCCCAAGGGTGGTACCATTGTAATCCCATTGAGATCTGATAAGTATCCAGAGACATTGCGATAAGCATCTCAAACTTGCTACTGAAACTGACTCGCGCGGCATGGAAGTCGGTTGTTTTAGTTTTTAAACTATCTTATTTATAAATTCTTACTATCTATATTTAAAAACCATTCAAGTGCGAGTTGGACTTGCGCGCCGAGGCTTCCGTACAAATTTGTTATAGTAAATTCGACTTGTTTCGTTATTGAACTGTGCATATTTACGGTTTTCAGATTTTTTCTTTTTATAAGTCCTCCAAGACCTTGCTTCTTGCCAAATTTCATGATTCTAGGTCGATAGATACCGTAGACTTAAGTATTTGATATAAGTTTTAACGTGATATCTCTAGTCGTTCCTGAGAAAAACGGTCAGGCAGGCAGACAGACAGACAGACGGAAAGACCGAGCGCGAGTGTGTGTGTGTGTGTATGTGTGTGTTTGTTGTGTCTGCTTGTGTGTGTGTGTATGTGATGTATATGTCTGGCAGAGAGTACGTGGTATTCCAGTTTAAAATTAACATAAGCTTTTGTAATATGTATAATATTTAGTCTTACTTGGCGTGAAGTCAAAAGATAGGGTGACATTGGATCCCAATAGAAGGACGCATCGTTTAGGATTTTTACAGGGCGTGATCCTCACAGCGCCAACCGAACAGTCTTGAGATGCTGGAACAAAAACCACACCACTTTATCAAATAATCAACCAACTTGCGATGAGTACGAGTACATGATAACTTTTATTCTATACTTCAGTGGAAGTAAATTTTATGTTCTACCTAAATAAATGGTTGGTTCAAACACATTCAGTAAAGTACGCATGGTAAACATGCATTAATAAAGTACATTTGTGACACTCCCTAGTGCTATTTTATCTGATAGTGTGGTCCGCTAAACCTTGTTTTGCAGCTTTTCACCTGAAACCTGTAACCTGGGGTAACGGTGCACCCGTTACCCCGAGACATCTAGATAAGTGTCATGGCGGCTGTACACACTCGTCGAGAGTCTCGGCCGATGATGTTCTCGGCGAGAGCATAAGTGTACTTTTCTCCTGTGTTTGTTTTTTCTCCTTTTGACCCTTTGACTCGGGCGCAAAAACCAAGCAGTGACCGAGGCCGACTGAGGCGAGACACGAGAGAGCGAGACAATGCGAATGCACCGTCTACATACTCGTTCTCCGCCTGTCTCGGTGCGTCTCGACGAGTGTGTACAGACTACAGCCGCCATCACAGCTCCCGTGATTCTGCCTTGAAACTATCATAACTGTGTAGTGTACCTAATGCGATAGTATAAAACATAGGTACTAGCTACCTACTGTGTACTGTACTGAAATGTGACTATTAATTGTATAAATGTTAAAGTTTCTTTGTTTGTTATTCAATCTCGCATAATTGGCAGAAGGGATTTAGACGAAATTTTGCACACAAATAGTTCATGCTACAATACTACATAACATTTTTAATATATGTATAGGACACTTTTTGTTTCTACAAGAACTTTTTGGCGTGGGCAAAGCCGTAGATAAAGCAACTAAGTGATCATTCTCTTATCATACATTCTAAGGGATAACGCATATACATATTCGCCGTATTCAACGAGACGTTACCTTGCCAAATGCGAGGCGTTACGTTGTCGTTTGCGAGGCGTTACCTTGTCGTTTGCGGGGCGTTACCTTGCCGAATGCGAGGCGTAACCTTGTCGTTTGCGAGGCGTTACCTTGTCGTTTGCGAAGCGTTACCTTGCCAAATGCGAGGCGTTACCTTGCCGTTCGCGCAGCATTTTTAGCCTGTAACTACGGCAATTTGCCGGCGTTGCTGATCCGCTACGGTGCCGTACGCTATCAGTATGCGTTACTGCTTAGTCTCTATTTTTACTGTTGTCGTTTTAATTATTATTTAAATAGAGTAATAAGATAATATTTAACCTCTTGGTCTGTTTCAGTACATATTTGGTGCTTTTGTACCGAGATCAATAGCAAGTCAGTGTTGTTTTATCATTAGGACAACGACGATTGTATTATGTACATACTATGCATAATGTTGCTTAATAAACTAATGTACTGAACAAAACCAGATTCGTAATTAGAAAGATTCTGCTATCATAAAATAAAAATAGATATAAACAAAAAGAAAAAATAACAAATAAAAATATTTCACAAGTTGATGGCTGACATTGCTTTTTGTGTGGTCTCAATTCGCTTGATGGTGATCAATGGTGTCTGCATTTAACAAGTATTAGTGCCTCTATGCCTGTGTCTATCGGTCGCACAACGGAGATCAGGAGACGACCAGGCTCACTGAGTATCTAAGTGAGGCGGCGGATGCCGCTCATCACAAGTACCCGTCCGCTCAATTTTTGCTACTGGGGGATTTTAACGCCCACCATCAAGAGTGTCTATTCCCAAACCAGTTCACTAACCATGCTGGGAGAGAGGCGCGAAAGCTTGCTCTAGCGTTAAATCTCACCCAGCTAGTCCAAGAAGCAACACGGGTTCCTGATGTTGACGGCCATACGGCTAATTGCTTGGACCTTCTGCTGACGACTGATCCAGACCGCTCAGACTCAGTGTCGGTATCATCACCACTAGGTAGCTCCGACCATTGTCTGGTGAAATCTGTATCAGTCTACTCCCCGCCCGATCTCAGCCCTAGAGGCACTCGGCGGGTGTGGCGATACAGGTCAGCAGATTGGGATGAGATGCGCTCGTTCTTTGCGTCTTTTCCTTGGCGACGTGTATGCTTTTCTTCCGACGATCCTTCGGTCTGCGCGGATGCCGTGGTAGATACGTCAAGGGATGGAATACTTTATTCCATTCTCCGACGTATCAATACCTGGCAAAGCTCAACCATGGTTCAGGGCCGACTGCTGACGCGCTGAGGCGCTTAAGCAAGAGGCATACCTGGCATGGGCTGATGCTCGAAACCGCCAGGGACATAAGCGCGAAGAAGAAAGCCTACAATAAAGCCGCTAAGTCCTGTAAAAAAGCCCTACAGAAGGCTCGTTTTGACCACATTGGCCGGATAGGGACCAAATTAGCTTCGCACCCAGCTGGGAGTAAAGCATTTTGGTCCCTGGCTAAACAAGTAGAATCGAACTTCTGCCGCTCTTCACTTCCTCCACTGCTGAAACCCGACGGAACCCTGGCGCACACTGCTAAAGAGAAGGCAAACTTGTTTGCTATTCTTTTTGCAGAAAATTTGCATTTAGATTCTGCTGGCGCTGTACCATCCAGTCTACCGGGATGCGAGACACACATGTCGGAAATACGCATTGGTCAGACGGAGGTCCATAAAACGTTGCAGAATCTTGACGTGAACAAAGCGAGTGGTCCTGATGGAATTCCAGCATTTCCAGCCATAGTACTGAAAACCTGTACACCTAAACTCGCTCCTGTACTAACACGCCTCTTTCGTCTATCGATGACAACTGGACGAGTACCAAACTCGTGGAAGCAAGCTAACGTGCAGCCCGTGCCCAAAAAAGGCAGTCGTGCTGACCCTGTCAACTACAGGCCAATCTCGGTCACGTCCATACTCTGCAAGACTATGGAACGTGTACTGAACAACAGGCTCCTGGCATACCTAGAAGCGAACAACCTACTCAGCGACCGATAATACGGATTTCGCCGAAATCGATCCACTGGGGATCTTCTAGCGTATGCCACGCACATCTGGAGTGAGGCCATCGAGAAGCACGGAGAAGCCATTGCTGACTGTCTCGATATCTCGAAAGCCTTTGATAGGGTTTGGAACGACAGCTTACTAAGCAAGCTTCCATCGTATGGACTGCCCACTGATCTCTGTGCATGGATATCGGGTTTTTTGAGGAACCGGTCAATTCGAGTAGTCGTTGAGGGCTGCTCGTCCGACCTTGACAATCAATGCCGGGGTTCCTCAAGGATCGATAGACTCTGCAACACTTTTTCTGCTACATATTAATGATTAATCCTGAAGCCCGGTATATTTGGGTACGCAGACGATAGCACTGTTGTAAAGAGCTACATATCTGGAGCACGCACCAGTGGTACAGATATCCAGTGTCTTCGAGAGGCGATGGTCGAGCGCTTGAATCTGTCTCTGAAGGCAGTCTCCGAATGGGGCGAAGCCAACCTGGTCAGTTTTAATGCGGCTAAGACCCAGGCATGTCTTTTCTCCGCAAAACGGAGTCAGTTACATCTGACTCCTACTTTCCAAAATGTATCCGTGCCGTTAACTACCCACCTTGAGCTCCTTGGCATTTCCTTTACTCCAACGTTGAATTTGGGTTCTAGCGAAAGTGAGGCAGTAATTCAGACCTGGACAGATGCTCAATCTTCCAAAGCTCAAGCACAAGTCCGATCATGTATGGAGTACTGTTCTCACCTCTGGGACGGTTCGGCTAAATACCAACTAGAGGCGTTGGAGGCAATTGAGCGAAGAGCTAAGAGGCTAATCAACAATGACGAGCTCATTAGCAGAATACTCCAAAGCTTAGAGCATCGCCGCAGAGTTGCTTGCTTATCGGTTTTTTGTCGGATACATTTCGGAGAGTGTGCCTCCCAACTGCACGAACTTATTCCCTCATCACCTTTTTTCAATCGGACAACCAGACGTACTGATACACGCTACCGCTACATGGTGGATATTCCATCAATCCGAACGAAGCGTTTTGCTTCCACATTCATCATACGTACCGCCAGGGATAGGAACTCCTTGCCTGAGTCTGTGTTTCCAGAAAGGTACCATCTAGGGGTCTTCAAGTCGCGAGTGAATAGGTATCTTCTAGCCAAGCGTGCTATATCGTCGACCCCATCGTCACTTAACATCAGGTGAGATAGTGGTCAAACGCTTGACTATAACGAAGAAAAAAAAAAAAAAAGTGCCATTATTACAGGTTTATAATCATCTCTAGTTGCCAGTTCATAGCAACTAAATTAGGATCTGACATTAATTTTTTTTTACTTTTAACTTTTAAGTATCAGATTGGAAACTTTATCAAGAGCCGCTGAAATTGGGCCTCTCTGTAGGAAACATCGGCATATTATAATTCTGCATGTTTTTTTATGTCTGATAGGCTGATCTAATTATATATATGGCTAGCGTTTGATCACTATCTCGCCCAATAGTATGATGAAGTGGTTGAAGATGGTAACACGTTAGGACTAAAATGGTCTGACTCTCAAGGGCTGTGAGCGGCCGGAACACTAAGGTTATGGCGGCAGAATTTCTCCTTGATGGTGGTAACTATTTTTGGTAGCATGTCAGGCGGGACATTGATATCCTTCTTCTCCTACCACCTGTAGCAGAACATCCTTGCTAGGATATGAATCGGCTACCTCCCACTTAGAAGTCAAGCCATTTACCCTTTACGCCATCGGGCCGTCGCTGTACTACGCCCATCGCCCTCAGACATACCTACATATACGGGTCAACTTCCTAAGCCTCGTAATTTCATTGGACTCTTCCAGTAACTTAGTACAAGCGTAGTAAAGTCTTTTTTTTAATTAAAAACAGAAAAGCAATGGACTTCAAAAATAACGACATGGTTTAAAATGTTGTTATGCTTGTCTTAACAACTCAAATGATCACTTGACAGCTTGTATGGATGTATGGATGTATGGATGTATGGATGTATGGATGTATGGATGTATGGATATTTGTTACTTCTTCACGCTAAAACTACTGAACCGATTGAGCTGAAATTTGGTATGTAAATAGCCTAGACCCTGGAATAACACATAGGGTAGCTTGTTATCCCGATATTCCAAAGGGAACAACGATGTCTACGCGGGTAAAACCGCGGGGCACAGCTAGTATATTAAAATAGTGAATTTACTTACGGTCAGGACAACCGTCGCTGACAACCACTTCTGCGACGGCTGCGGTGGCCAACAACGACAATATCACAACATGAACGAGCGCCATCGTGTCACGCTCGGGACCTGAGCAGTCACTGTGGCGACATCACGGGAACAGTGCTCTTTTATTGATAAATTATCGACAATGGACAGCGATGTACTGCGCGATTACAGTATGGGCAATGACCCTAATTTAGTGTATATACGGGACACGGTACATAATCGGGACAATAGGACTTTTGTTTGGACATAAAGTGTTGTGATAGTTGGCGGACAGTTTTGCAACTTTTTAGATTGCGCTTTATGATTGACAAAACAGATTTATGAGACAAGAAAGGCCAAATCAAATTGTCTGAAGTACTGAAACACAAAGTTACGTGTGTGGTTGGCAACCCTACATTAATATTTTTTTAATAGTCTGGCTTCAACGATTGGATGACAGCTGAATGGTTCATTACTTATGTTTTTTTTTTAATTCAAAGCGTTAAATTCAACTTTTGCTATGTTTACTTTTGATCATGATTTATGTTATGATTTTGACGTGTATATGTGCGTATATTAATACTTTATGTACCTATGTAAATATCCAAACAGAAAGGGTAAGTACGCACGGACCAGAAGAGAAGAGCCGAAGATCGGGCTCAGTGGCGCATCTTGGGAGAGGCTTACGTCCAGCAGTGGACTGATACAGGCTGATGATGATGATGACGACGCACAGACCAATGCGATTTTCTTGCGGCCACGGTGACAAAGTCCGTTTGACAGTTCACGCGATCACTCACTACTCAGCGATCTACTGCAAATTCATAGATTTGTAAAAGTTCGCAGAGTTGTGATACTGTCTATAGGTAGACATATAGCGATACTCTTTAACTTTCGTTATCTCTCAACTTATTGACCCGGATAACGAGTAATAATGACGTTAATAACATGTATATTTTGGACATTTACGTAGGTATATAGGGGACTTTTATGACATTCAGTAGGTACCTAAGAGGACTGTCACATGATGGCCTGATAGGTAGCCATGAGGTAGGCATGTCTATACAAAATTCTGGATTGCCAAGTTTCCCTGAGACTTGCCCAAATTCAGTTAGTTACTATTATATACATTATGTATACTTGAATTTGTTCAAATATCGGGTCAGATATTATAACATAATTTGAAATCGTTTACAAAATAAAAAACAAAAATACCGACTTCAATGCTGTGCTAGTCATTTTCAGTACCAAGTTTGAACTGTTTATCTCCATATCTCTAGAGATACTCAACAGATCTCGATTAAATGATAATGGGAGCAAAAGAGAAACAAACTTACTCAAAAAAAAACCAGCAAAGTCGAGTTGGACTCGCCCACCGAGGCTTCCGTACCAACGTTGGTTGGTACCAATTAAGCTAGACCTAAATTGTATGAGCGCTCATATAAATCAGAGGCCTATCTTAATTGGCTGTAACTGTGTATGTACGGGGACACTCTTTAATTTTCAACTTGTTTTATTTTTTGGAATTTTTCCTTTATTTGTTCTATAAGACCTTGCTTTTTGCCAGATTTTATGATTCTAGGTCAACGGGAAGTACCCTATAGGTTTTCGACCGGTCGACCTAGAATTGTCAATTTTGGTCACAAGCAAGGACTTACAACACAAGCAAAGGAAAAAATCCGAAAAATAAGGTAAATTTTGGTACTTACACGTTTTCGCGAAACTCTAAATTTGCCCATATCTTTTTATCGTGCTGGCTCAGGACCTTGTTTTTTATACACCTAATAGGGACTATAGACCTCAGTATCTGGTATAAATTTCAACTTGCTAGGTCCACCCGTTCCTGAGAAAATTGGTGGTGACACACGGACAGACGGACAGACAGACGGACAGACAGACGGACAGACAGTCGGACAGACAGACAGACAGACGGACAAGAAAGTGATCTTATAAGAGTTCCTTTTTTACCTTTTGAGGTACGGAACCCTAAAAACTGATCGGTTTATAAATAAAAGAGTTCTGAGGTATCAAACATTAAAAACAGTCGAATCGAGAACCTTCTCCGTGGGTTAAAAATAAAATTAAATCCTATCTTGATTGTGTTTTAGAATTTATTCACAAACATATGATACTATAATAGGAGTAGGTAATCTCTAAATTTCTTATTTAATAAAAATATTTACAACCTTACGATACTTACGTAAAATAACAATATTGATTATTATAGATTATTTACAAAATTCTACATTCGTTTTACACACACTGGATTCAACACCCCCACAATTTCTTTGGTCTAATGGTATCATCACAGAGTGCGCAAAATAATAACAATATTTTATGTATAATACATTCATGAATTTTAAAATAAACTAAATTTTAACACATGTTGTAAAAAATAATACTAGATGTATAACTAAGTATAACAAAATAAAGATGATTCTGCAATACTTATGTAAAAATAAATGAAGCACAAAATACATGTATTTACTACACAAATATGTTACAAGTTATAATAATAAATATAAAAATAAGCATATCTATTACTTATTATTTATGTACTTATTGGGTAAGAATACCTATACCTTAGTTATTCGTTGTATATTTTATATCTTCGTTGAATACCAAATTTGATTAGTTTAAATAAAAAATACTTGAGCAAAGCTACATAAGTATAATATCTGGTATACCATCTTACAGGTTTGGATATCAATGCTTTTCGTTATCAAGAATGCTTGTAATTCAGTATATTTACTAAGTTTTACATGATGTTAGTAAAAGACAAATAAATTTAATTTCATTTCAAACGTGTAGAATAGTACTAATTATAAAATAGTACAGTTTTTTGTATTTCAGCAAAGTAATAACTCAAGTTCCGAACTCTAATTCACTGAGCGAAACATGGTCTTAGCCCGTCTTTTATACTCGTACGAGCTAACACCTAAACATATATTCAATGTACTCTGTGCATTATGCTTCGGCAAACTGATTGTACACACGTCTTTGTTCAGTTATTTAAATGAAATCTGATATAAAATTATTAAAACTTGAAACAGGGTGCTATGGCTATGGTATGCTATGGGTATTTTTGTTATTTTTTATGGTTATTTCCTTATTAGTAGATACTTATAAACACTGCATTTTTATGGGTTTTTTTTTGCCATATTTCATAACGATAGGTTGAACAGGCTCGAAGTGCCAACATAATATTTTTTTATTGAACTTATAAACTGACTAAAATACTAATAACATACGGTGTAACTTGTAAGTCGCCAGTTACGATATTTACAAGATCAGTCCATCATGCACTTAGATTAAATCATCTGTACCCGTAAATTTAATTAGCCAATATTTTTGTGTTTTTATTATGACTTACTTAAGAGTTGTTACGATTACATGAAGTAATAATAGAGTCTAACCTATCTAGGGTTTGACCATTATCTCACTTGTTGGTAAATGATGATGTGGTCAAAGATGGTAGCATGTTAATTCTAGAATGTGAACTGGCTCTGAAGGAAAGCTGTCAGAACACACTTGTGTTTGGCAACAGATTTTCCAGCTTGAAGGTGGTAGATGGCTAGGCGGACATAAGACAGTAACCAACGGCCAATCGCCATGCAGGGCGTTCTCCATCTATTCATATGCGTATTGCGTATATCTGTGCAAAATTTTAGCGAAATTGATTGAGCCGTTGAGACATGAAGAGGTAATAAGAAACAAATTGACTATTGCGGTTAAACAATTGAGTAGTTAATGAGGTGTAGTAGTTAATGCCTAGTGAATAAGGTGTGGCAATGTTCATTATTGAGTTTGGAGTAGACTGGTCCTAGAGTAGAAACTGCAAATCGGCAAACGTCGCGTAGGACGTCCTGTGACCAGGTGGAGCGACGACATACGAAAAGCGGTGGGCAGTGACTGGAAAATAAGAGCCGGAGATCGAGTTCAGTGGCGTATATTGGGAGAAGCTTGCGTCCAGCAGTAGACTGGCACCGGCCGAATGTGATGAATGCTCAGCATTTGTGACAATCAAACGATGGCCAGGGTGGTGGTGGTAGTGTTGTGATCATCACGAGGGTGGTGCAGTTCCTGATGCACTCCCGCTTCCTTCAGGATCCTCATCCGTGGCCCCAGCGGCACCCCCAGGGCTCGCAGCTTGTCTTCTCCCACATAGGGCAGTTCTGCTGCACCCACCTTCTCTTTCTCCAGGAGTGCTGCGTATTTCTGGAAAAAGATAACGGTAGTTAGTTTTGTAACATATCAAACTTAGGAAGAATGGTCTGAACTTGACTTGTGGTGTGATGATATTATAAACATAATAATGTGGTCATTCACCCACAGAGTTGCTTTTATCTGCCTCTGTTCGTCAAACGATTATATTATTTGTATAATTTGAAGTAATTTTAATTTTTATGCTTCCGTTCGCCTTAGGGTAACAACAAAACCCTATTACTGAGACTACGTTACCTATCCGTCCATCCGTCAATCCGTTCGTCCTTCCGTTTGTTAGAGAGGGCTGTCTCTTCTAAGCCGTAATAGGTAGACACTTAAATAATAATAATTAAGATAGTTTAAAGACTAAAACAACCGACTTCCATGCCCCACGAGTCAATTTCAGTAGCAAGTTTGAGACGTTTATCGTCATATCTCTGGAGATACTTATCAGATCTCAATGAAATTACAATGGGACTACCCCGGAAACGTACTCTAACAATCAAAGAAAGAATCATTCGAATCGGTTAACAATTGACGGAGTAATCGCGTAATATAATTTAAAAAAAAACATACAGACGAATTGAGAACCTCCTTCTTTTTGTCGGTTGAAAACAAAATAAAGTTTTTGTTTTAATAAAGATTTAGTATATTTTTCTGCAAAAGGTTATCAGGTTGAACCCATATAAATGTTCTTTGATTAATTACAATACAGCCCTGTGACGGACGGACGGGCGGTCGGACGGACTGACAGCGGAGTCACAGAAATAGGTACCGTTGGCTCCATTTGGGTACGGAACCTTTGAAAAAGTATATAATAAAGATTTGTATTGTAAAACATTCTTGCGACTACAAAGTTCTACAAATAAATCCAACAGAGTAGAATCAAACAGACCTCGTAACCCAGTTTCTTGAGGAACAGCCTCATGAGCGGCGGCTCGTCTCCGAAGAACTTGGTGAGTCGTTTCACGCGGTCCGGGTTGCTGAAAGAGAACGGGTCCAGGTGGCGCGGCTGTCCCGATCTGATGTACTGCTGGGACCTGTGGAGTTACCAAGGTGATCAGGGATCTTTTTTAACCGACTTCAAAAAAAGGAGGAGGTTTCTCAATTCGACCGTATATATATATGTATGTATATATATATATATATATTTATGTTTGTTCGCGGGTAACTTCGTCATTTATGAACCGATTTTAATTTTTTTTTGTTGGAAAGGAAATAATCCAAGTGTGGTGGTACCAACCATGGTAATTTTGTTGAGGTCTGATAAGTATCTCCAGAGATATGGAGATAAACACCTCAAAATTGGCACTGAAAATGAATAGCGCGGCATTGAAGTCGGTTATTTTCTTAAGTTATTAAACGATCTTCTTATCTATACTAATATTATAAAGAGAGAAAATTTGTATTTTTGTATGTTTGTAATGAGTAAGGTCAAAAACTACTGAACCGATTTAAAAAATTCTTTCACTAATACATAGAATGGACTTTCGGAATGAAAATAGGCTATATATTATCCCGTTTAAATCAAAGGTACATTCGTGGAGACCTAATTTGCAACCTAAGTCGGCAAATAAACGGTCGATAAAACACGTTTCTTACGAACGCTGCTTAATTGAAAATAGATAGAAGAATATTTTCCATGCAAGAGTTGTACAACTTAATAAGACCTACAAAAAAGTCCGCGACAGCATATGTCTATCTCTTAAGGTTGACTCACAGTAACCATTTTAATCTTAAAATTTTTGTTAAAACATATTATATAACTTCCAAGGCTTATTTTCAAGTATATAGTATTAATCCTTATCCAAATCCAGAGATATGAAGATAAACACCTCAAAATTGGCACTGAAAATGAATAGCGCGGCATTGAAGTCGGTTATTTTCTTAAGTTTTTAAACGATCTTCTTATCTATACTAATATTATAAAGAGAGAAAATTTACGTTAATTAGCTTGGCCACATATTATAGATTAAAATTGTCCTTTACAGTATATAATTCAAATGAAAACTCTAGAAGATATCACGAATTTCACAAACACGCATCGCAAAATTAATAAAATATTTGCAGTGAAACCACAGATTAGGTCATAGTTACTACGAAAATATTATTATAAGCTTAGCTATGCTGTAGATCCCCACCGATCACAATCAATTTGAAGTCAATATAGTATAATAATATGATCTATTGTATAAAATAATATTCATCTATATATGTAATAATATAATATAATATTTTAAACCACCCCGACTGATCTATGTATAATAGCTTTTTCCAATGACTCTAAACACGACATTTAAAATCTGAGCTGTAAGTTGGTGAGGATTTGAGTATTCTGTAGAGTCCAGGAGGCTTCCATGTTCTTACAATATCGTTGAAGAAGAAGATTTTCGAATTGATCAGACCTATGAAAGTTGATTTCTTAGCGCAATTAACTAGAAAAAAGCTCATAATTTTATAACGATTGAACGAATTTTCATGAATCAAAGCTAAGAAAACTCTCGATGAAGACATCTATCAAACAAAAAAAAACTATCAATAATAAAAACAAAATCGGTTCATCCGGTTAGGTGCTAAGATGCTACAGACAGACACACAGATACACACGTTAAACGTATATTACCCCTACATTTTGCGTCGGGGAACGCCGTAAGGTTACGGCGGCAGATGTACTCCTTGGTGGTAAGCTACTTTTTGGTAGATTTAATGATTCCACTATCACTGTACGAAAACTCATGATTCATGAATGCACATAAAACTTTCATTGATAGTAGCTAGGATTAGAACCAACGACCGTCGGGTCAGAATCAGGGTAACTATCCTTTACGCCAAAGGGCCGTCCAATATCAATACGTAAGTATTATAAAACAAAGTTCATCACTGCGTCTGTCTGTCTGTTCGCAATAATCTCAATAGCTACTGAACGGATTATCATGCGGTTTTCACCAATAGCCAGAGTGTTTATGAGGAAGGTTTAGGTGCATAATTCGTTAAGGTTTTGTGTAAATTGGATGAAATATGACGATGGTTGTTAAATATGTTCATATTTTATATTCGATGCAACAAACTGATGCAAATTTTGTAGGCATATATGTTCTACCCGTGCGAAGCCGGGGCGGGCTGCTAGTATGGTATAAAACAAAGTCGATCCCGCTGTCTGTACGCTTAGATCTTTTAAACTACGGCACGGATTTTAATGCAGTTTTTAGCAATAGATAGAGTGTTTCCAGAGGAAGGTTTACACCAGGGAAGGTTAAACGCGGGCAAAGCAAAAGGGCACAGTTAGATTTGGTATCATTTGGTGTTTGGCCATTATAACTAGGACAGCGGAAGACATCATAAGATGTTCGGACATGGACGTTCTAACTAGACTAGAGCATATAAAGATGTTCCGCCTGCCAATAAGCAGCTTACCAATATAAAGGAGAAAATCTATCGTCATAACCTTACGGTGTTCCGACAGCACACAGAGTGTGTACACCACCTTCGATCACATCATTGCTTACCACCAGGCGAGATAGTGGTGGATAGTTAAACGCTAGCCTTGAAGCACTTGCTTAAGGTCGCAGCAATAATGTATGTTATGTTTGAAGCGTTTTTTTTTGTTTGAAGGGCTTGTTTATATTGTAATCTTTTCTTTATATATAGAAATGTTGTCTGTATTTGAACACACACATACACACACACACCACACACACACACATACACACACACTCACTCACACACACACACGCACACACGCGCACTCACACACACACACACACACACACACACTAACACACGCACACACGCACGCACACACGCACACGCACACATACACGCGGGCAACGATATTGCGACGTCAGTGACCGAAGAGTGTCTCTAAGTTTGAAACGTTAATTTATTATGTGCGGAACGTCCATCTAAGTTGTAAGAGTGTGTGTACAAACACAACATACTTGTACATGTGCCGGAGCGCGGCCAGCTCAGCTCGTATGGTGTCCATCTCTTGCATGACGAGGTGCTGCGTGCGCATCTCGCTGGAGAGGTGCGCCACCGACCGCGCCAGCGTCACCACGTGGGACTCCAGCCGCTGGAACCGCTTGTTTATACCCTGGAACATGGAGTTGTCTATGGATGGAGATATCTTTACAGGTGACACGACAAGTAAGATCCTCGCCGGAGTTTAGGCGGGAATGTGGAAAAGTGTGTGTGCTCTCATTGTATTTTTTTCTTAAATCTTGTGTTCTTCCGCGAGTTAATGTGTTATAAATACGGATTATTAACCATTAAGTGCCGGTGAATGTGTGCGAGTGTAGGGAAACAGCACAATGTTGAACTGATACATGATGATACATGCTATTTCCGTTCTCACCAAAATTCCACTGAACATTTTCAGTAAAGTCCACATTTTCTATTGAGGATATGACTTGGACTAGACTTTGACTACAACATGACTTGAAATATGACTTTTATCCATCATTATGCCTTGAATTCAAAAACCTGGAGAATTTTATTACTTGACACTGGCTAAATACATTAACCGTGTGGAGCGATAGTAAAATATAAAATAAAAAAGATGCTCGCTGATATAATACGAGACACGGATAAAGACAAGTCCATTCTCCACGATACGAGACGTCTGTGACGATTTATTATGTGGAGATGGGCTGTGATAGTTGCGTTATCTGTATATTACTTGAAATAATTGAATCAGATGTATTTGGCGCTAAGATACAATGGCTAAATTATCAGATTTTTTATTTATTTTTTAATATTTTATTACTAAAGAAAATGCAATGGTTCTAGGCTTACTTAAAAGCTTACTAACAATGTGTGTTACACATTACTAGTATTCTTGTTAACCTCCAACTAAGCTAAATATGCTTGTGTCTGGAGTGGGTTCACGTCAATAGTGCAATGAGTTGGAATCGGACTCACGACCTCTCAATCGCCAGGTCGACGCCTTAGCCATTGGGCTATTGCCTCTTATTATTTATTAGTATGTTTACCTTGTAGTCTTGTTTCTTTCTGTGTTCATGTGAGCGACGTTTGTCCCTCGCGGGCCGGCTGCTCACCGAGCTGGACGGCAGAGACGACATGCTGCCGTAGCGACGCTTCGAGGATAACCTGACGACATAAAGATACCTGGTCTTTACTACGTCCTAGACACTACGACAAATTGGCAACCTGCTCCTTTATTCGAAGTCTGTTAATAATTATTGTTGTCAATGTAGTATCAATAAACCTTCATCATCATCATCATCATCAGCCAGTGTCCGTCCACTGCTGGATGTAGGCCTCTCCCAAGGTGCGCCACTGAGCCCGATCATCGGTTCTTCTTTTCCAGTAACTGCCCACCGCTTTGCGTATGTTGTCGCTCCAACTGGCCACAGGACGTCCTACGCTACGTTTGCCGATTCGCGGTCTCCACTCAAGGACAAGTCTACCCCAACGGTTATCAGTCCTGCGGCAGATATGACCAGCCCACTGCCATTTCAGCTTACTACTACTGTGTACTAAAAAAACGTCGGATAGTAAATACATCATTGTAATGATTCAATTACATTGGGATAATGGCAAGAGAATGATAGATTCATTGATATTACCTAGCCTCCCAAGCGGGATGTTTCGCCAAGCTAGCTGGTTTCCTGACTCCTAGCAGTTGCAGCACCTCAGCGTACATATTCTCCAGCCCCCGCAGCTGTCTCCGGATGGCGCGAGCATCTCCCCCCGACGCGTCGCTGTCAGTCCTCGCGTCCAGCAGGGAAGACAGGTCCAGACTACGCGTGGTGGTGGATGTCATGTCTGTGGTGTCTAGCCCGAATACTGGGGAGAAGACAAAAACATAGATTATTCTTTTTTACATGGCATGCTACAAATTAATGAAACAAAAATGTCAGCTCGATATGCATCTTGTAATGATGGATATGATGATTTTTTTTTGCAGAAAAATATACAGAAGATTATCTTGGCAGGTTAGAGCTTGAATTAGAGTAAGTGTAGTGAGTAGACCAAGGCGAGAAGCTTCCCATATCTTGATACCTTTACCCTATCATATTTATTCTTAAGGTACGGCCAAACTGCTGTGATCTGCGGCAAACACACAAACTTTTTGAAATTTATAATTTAATTCTCTTTAATTATAAATAACAAACAGAAGTACACAGTTAGAAAAATGCGCAACGGAAGATAAGACAGATTCGAGTGGGTCAAGGACCGACGAAGGCGCCGCTTTCTGTTAAAGAAGAGATATGACTCTTTCCTACTTTCGAAAGTAATTGGCATAACCATCGAAAGAAGAAACTTGTTTGCCATTCATCCAATAAACATTCCTATTTCACAGAAGAATTAACTGACAAAGTGGTGGTATTGCCCCAGGCGGTCTAACAGAAGTCCTACCACTACAAGTAGTTGTCTGAGGTCCAGCATTGGCGCAATACAACAAGTGGAACTATAGGTAGTACACTCACAATGTTTCTTATAATGATGTTCCCTCTTAGAGGAGTGCTTCTTGTGTCCGTGCCATCGGGGGGACTCCCGCCCGCGGCGTCGCTCCTCGCCGTAATCCGCACGTCCTGGGAGACTGGAAACAAATACAGATATCTATAGTTAGGCAAATTTTAGGGGTTTCCTAGCCGAATGGCATAAAACGGAACCCTTATAGATTTTTCATGTCTGACTGTCTGTCTGTCTGTATGTAACAGCCACTTTATTCCAAAACTATAATTTACCTGTTCCGTTTATGTACATCAGAAGACGGAGAGAGTGGTGGAAGCGGCGGCGTCACGGAGCTGTCGGAGCTGGCAGAGGAGTCGAGCCTCATGCCGGCTAGCTTCGGCTCCAGGATCTGACGCAGCTCACACTCCACCAGATCTGCCCACTCGTTCTCTCCACCTAGAATCATTTGGAGATATGGTTCAAACCATCCAATTTAACATTCAATTACTAAATCTGTTGTGTTGAGGAAATGTCCTTAGCTTCTGCCCATGTCTAGGCTAGTCCAGTCTCAAAAATTGTCATCATCATCATCATAATCAGCCGCTATCAGTCCACTGCTGGACATAAGCCACTCCCAAGTCATGCCACTGAGCCACTGAGCAAAAAATGTCCTACCTGATATTTTTTGGTAACATCGATCTTGCCATGGAGCGGACTTTAACAGATTCGTTTTCCAGTTGTAAGACACCCTTGCGTTTGAGATCTATTTCACCTGTAATTCGTGGCTAGGTCACTGTCACAAGTTTTCAGCAGAACTACATGAGATATATCAATTTCGAATTCCATATTTTAAACTTTATGGCTCAAGATGTTCAGTAGGTTATCATCATCATCATCATAATCACCCGGTGTCATTCCACTGCTGGACGTAGGCCTAGTAGGTTATGAAGAGTCAAATTCAATTGCAGACTAGGTATATCATACAACGAAAATAAGGAATGATACCATTTTAAATCATCCACTATAACGTCTAACTTACTCGGCCCTGGTGGCTGTTGACTGGTTCCAGGTTGCGGCTGCACCCTGGACGCGACAGCATCAGAATCAGCCGAGGTGTCGTGCAGACTGGCCTCTGGTCTTCTACCGCTGGAGTACGCTACACTGCCCCGACCGGAGTCCACGTTGGATGATTGTCCACCGTTCTTATCGTAATCTGGAAGAATATAATACAATATAATGAAAAGCTTTATAGGGTAGAGAATCATACCAATAAAATAGTTGAGTGAAAGAGTTGGCCGCAAAAGCGATTGAGTTATTTCCTTTCGATGCAACTTCCAAGACACCAGTAATTATTTGAAAATGTCACAAAAGATTTTCGGAAGCTATATTTAGCAATAAGTCCAAGCCACCCTTGCCTTATTCGGTATTCCACCGTGCTATATAAACTTTATAAACATTATATGAACATAAAGTTGGTCTAAGCCTTTAAGTCATAAATCATTAATAAAATGTTATTTTAGAATAAATAGCCATAAGCTTGAACTTTAGTCCCAATTAATAAACATAAAGAGAAATGTTGAGTTTGACTTACAAATCTCACCTGAACTGGCTCCAGAGCCGGCTCCCTTCTTCCCGTGATTTTTTAGGTCTTCTATCCGACTCGGCGTGTGCCTCGACGACGACGGTTGAGGGTTATATGTTTCAGTCTTCCCGCTGCAATTGTAAACACTATCGGCGGATTTTTGACTAGCACTCTCGTCTACCAAACTGACTTGACCTTCGTCTTTCTGCTTCTGCGCTATCGAGTCAGGAGTCCGTCTTTCTTTATGACTATCCGGTGTTCTTCTTTCTTTATGGCTGTCTGGCGTTCTCCTTTCCTTGTGACTGTCCGGAGTTCTCCTTTCTTTGTGGCTGTCTGGGGTTCTTCTGTAAGCGTTTTCTTGTATTCTAGATTCAATTGATCTTCCGCTGGTTCTGACTCTTTCTTCGTAGCTCGATCTGCCTTGAGCTAGTCTTTGTCTGAAACCTCCATCGTCCGATTCTCTTTCTTCGTGTCTTTGTGGACTGTCATGGACTTCCAGCAGGTTGCTATGAGAGTTCCTCCTGGATCGGTCGTGGACCTGGGGTGTGGTCACCTCGGGTCGCTGCTGGGGCTCGTCCAGGAGATGAGGGTGGGATGCCGCACGTCTGCCTTCCGTTAATCCTCTTTGTCTAATGATTTCTCTTTCCAGTTGTTGCGGACTTCTGAGATCGGCGCGAGAGTGGTTTTCAAACTGAAATATTTTAATTAAAAGATTAACAGAGCTTCACATAATATTTATGTTTTTATTATAATAATATAGTATTTTTTGGCAACCCATTTTCCAACTTTAAGATAGCTTATGATTTGCATTAACATTAAAAAAGTAACAGAATCCATGACGTTATTATTAAATGCCAAATACCAGCTAGAGACACTGGAAGCCATTGAGAGGAGAGCCAAGAAGCTCATTGGTGATGATCTACTTGTAAGCAAGAGACTTCAGTCTCGCGCATCGCCGCAAAGTCGCTTGTTTATCGGTTTTCTATCGGTTACATTTTGGAGGGTGTGCTATGGAACTGCGTAATTTGAATCCACCTTCCCCATTTTATTATCGGACATCCAGAGACACTAAAAGGCGCCACCGATTTATGGTGGATATACCATCTACCCGAGCGAAGCGATTTGCATCTTCGTTCATCATGCGAACCGCCAGGGAATGGAATGCTCTGCCTGAGTCTGTGTTTCCGGCTATATTATTTCAATATGGGGGTCTTCAAATCGCGAGTGAATAGGTATCTTTTGGGTAAGCGCGATCCATCATCGACCGCATCATCACTTAACATCAGGTAAGATAGTGGTCAAGTGCTGCCCAGTTCCATATAAAAAATAAAAAATAAATTGTAATTTTTCAGTAAAATTGGACAATGTTTCCCGGTTTGCGTGCGTTATGTTTGAGACCCCAACGTAGGCTGGTATGTCTAAAGTTAACGATATGTTTAAGAAATATTTGTATACAATATTTATAACATAATATAGCTGTGACTTCGCCTGCATTAAAAATTATCCTATAGCCTAATCCATAATACTGGCTATCCCTGTGCAAAATTTCATCTAGTTTGGTCCAGCGTATTTATAATGTTGGTGTTGATGTGAAAAGTATGAATTTATTATATTAGACGCTATCGCTTACAATCGGGCTAACTGCTTGTTCGAATCTATTCACAAAAAATATATACGTCAACAGGAGCTGATTACCAACTGTAGATCGATTCCAAAGGATGCAAATTGATTTTGATTTTCAATGTATTTATTTATTTAAAAAGCTATTAGCGCTAACGGTTAGTTGTAAGTAAGCTAGATAGTACGATCGACAGTGCATTTCCTCTCAACGTTTAAACCGAAGGATATGTATCAGATAATAGCTCATTTGCAAGTGATCGTTTAATGACTGGTGGAGGAAGTCATTCAACTGAATAACTGTTCGTTTCCGTTGATGGATGTGATTCGAATCACTAAATTAAATATTTAATTTATGAGCTAAGTAGGTTTATATCGCAGGAAGGTTTTATCACCGATTTAAAGCACCTTCCTACTGAGCGAGCAATTACAGTAAAGAAAACTAATGGTAGAAATTACAACTTCAAGTATATTTTGTTTTCTCTTCTCTAATTACATTTTGTATTGTGGGCAATGACAATCAATACATTGTTGTCCTAATTTAAGATTTTTGTATATCTCAAAACCAACTTTCAGCATGTTGTTCTGAATAAAGTGCAATATTATTGTCTTTTCCCAAACATACTACTACTAGGTACTAAAAAACTAAGCTGAGAGTTATATAACCTCTTTTGAGATATCTGATAAGGTTGCGTTTAACCACTAAATAGCTTGGTGGTAAGCGATGATGCGGTTGAAGATGGTGAACACGCTAGGCCTAGAATGGTCTGACTCTCAAGGGCAGTGTACTGCCGGAACTCCGTCAGATTACAGTGGCAGATCTCCTTGATGGTGATAAACTACTTTTTGGAAATAAGTCAGGTGGAACTTCGATGTAATCATTACCTATCACCTGTGGAAGGGCATCTATAAATGCACTTAGAAAAATCTATTTGCGGACCTGCTAGGATTTGTTTCGTTGACCTCCCGTTTACGCCAACGGGCCGTCCGTATCCAAATCGAACATACATTGGATATAAGCAAGATCCAACTGAAGTTTTACTCAACACTGATTGATATTTTTAACTACATACTACTAACAGTAATTGTAGTTTCTTTTTAAAGCTTACTAGCTTGTTAACCTCCAACTAAGCTAAATATGCTTGTGTCTGGACTGGATTCACGTCAATAGCGCAATGGGTGGTCATCGAACTCACGACCTCTCAATCACCAGTCCGGCACCTTATCCATTGGGCTATCCCGTTTTTTTTTAGTTATTTTATTATTGAAGTCTTAATATTAAAACAAAAGTTCACCTACAACAACTTTAAAAAAAATGCAACGAACGCATTAATTAGCCAATCAAAATTCATAAAAATGTAGCAACTGACTCCACAAACCACTTGTTACAGGTAACCATAATTGCCCAGCCGTGGGAATCGTATAATTGGTGGGAAGGCGGTCCCATTGTCTCTAGTGGGAACCATAGCTCTACTGGAAAGCTGTTGAGAAACCATGGCTAATATTTCTCGCGTTCATTTCGTTATCTGCCTAATGGAATGACCGGGCTTTAGTTTTGAAATAGGTAGTGGAGATGGTGAATGTTTGGTTCGTTATCTCAGCCTTAAAAATCTGGAAATCTAGAGTTAGGGTTGGACTGCAATGATCCTTTGACAGTTGATGATCGAATGAACAAGGTGAACTAAATGACAGGGATGCAGCTATATAGGCTGTATAGCTCCATCTCTGTCATTTCGTTCATTACAATCACTATCAAGCTTCGTGGATAAGCCTGCAAATACAGGCAGACGTCATAGATTTATTTTTTTTATACTCTATTGAGTATTTTTTTATACTCTATTGAGGCTAGCGATTGACCACTATCTCACCATGTTAAGTGACGGTGTGATGATGTTGTACAAGATGTAGCACGCTTGCCCAGAAGATACCTATTCACTCGATTTCCATCAGGAGAGGGTTATGCTGTTTGTCTTTTGTAACGTCTTTAAAAAGTTTTACTCATGCCGCGTTACGGATTGACAGGATTCTTTGTTTTCATCAATTAAATGTGTATTTATATTTATTTTACATGTTAAGCAAGCGTTTGATCACTATTTGACCTGACAGATAACAGAATTAGGTGCAGCCACTCCGCGGCGTCCTGCGATCTGCGGGCGCGTTCTCAGTACTTTTCAATTGTTTTCTGATCGCGTTTGGTGTGAACCAGCCGGTACAAATACAACTGCGCTATCTGATCGCCGCCTAAATCGTGCACGCAGGACGCTGCGGTGTGTCCATACCTTTACTCATGCCGCGTCACGGATTGACAGGATTCTTTGTTTTTGCAAGGAGACATTGCAAGTAGGGCCCTTTTTCATTACGTACATAGGGACAATTAATTTTATATTTATTTTTATTATATCAGATAGACAAACGTTTGATCACTATCTGACCTAATAATAACAGTATTGTGGGTGCCTAAAAACACAAAAATATTTCAAACATCCGTAGCCTCCCCCTCTTTATAGTATTATAAAGTGTGTAGTGCTTATATAATTACGACTAGCAGCCCGCCCCGGCTTCGCACGGGTAGAACATATATGCCTACAAAATTTTCATCAGTTTGTTGCATCGAATATAAAATATGAACATATTTAACAACCATCGTCATATTTCATCCAATTTACACAAAACCTTAACGAATTATGCACCTAAACCTTCCTCATAAACACTCTGGCTATTGGTGAAAACCGCATGATAATCCGTTCAGTAGCTATTGAGATTATTGCGAACAGACAGACAGACGCAGTGATGAACTTTGTTTTATAATACTTACGTATTGATATTGGACGGCCCTTTGGCGTAAAGGATAGTTACCCTGATTCTGACCCGACAGTCGTTGTTTCTAATCCTAGCTATATACCTACCAATGAAAGTTTTATGTGCATTCATGAATCATGAGTTTTCGTACAGTGGTAGTGGAATCATTAAATCTACCAAAAAGTAGCTTACCACCAAGGAGTACATCTGCCGCCGTAACCTTACGGCGTTCCCCGACGCAAAATGTAGGGGTAATATACGTTTAACGTGTGTATCTGTGTGTCTGTCTGTAGCATCTTAGCACCTAACCGGATGAACCGATTTTGTTTTTATTATTGATAGTTTTTTTTGTTTGATAGATGTCTTCATCGAGAGTTTTCTTAGCTTTGATTCATGAAAATTCGTTCAATCGTTATAAAATTATGAGCTTTTTTCTAGTTAATTGCGCTATGAAATCAACTTTCATAGGTCTGATCAATTCGAAAATTTTCTTCTTCAACGATATTGTAAGAACATGGAAGACTCCTGGACTCTACAGAATACTCAAATCCTCACCAACTTACAGCTCAGATTTTAAATGTCGTGTTTAGAGTCATTGGAAAAAGCTATTATACATAGATCAGTCGGGGTGGTTTAAAATATTATATTATATTATTATATATATAGATGAATATTATTTTATACAATAGATCATATTATTATACTATATTGACTTCAAATTGATTGTGATCGGTGAGGATCTACAGCATAGCTAAGCTTATAATAATATTTTCGTAGTAACTATGACCTAATCTGTGGTTTCACTGCAAATATTTTATTAATTTTGCAATGCGTGTTTGTGAAATTCGTGATATCTTCTATAGTTTTCATTTGAATGATATACCGTAAAGGACAATTTTAATCTATAATATGTGGCCAAGCTAATTAACGTAATTATTTGGATAAGGATTAATACTATATACTTGAAAATAGCCTTGGAAGTTATGTAATATTTTTTACCAAACATTTTAAGATTAAAATGGTTACTGTGAGTCAACCTTAAGAGATAGACATATGCTGTCGCGGACTTTTTTGTAGGTCTTATTAAGTTGTACAACTCTTGCATAGAAAATATTCTTCTATCTATTTTCAATTAAGCAGCGTTCGTAAGAAACGTGTTTTTTCGACCGTTTATTTGCCGACTTAGGTTGCAAATTAGGTCTCCACGAATGTACCTTTGATTTAAACGGGATAATATATAGCCTATTTTCATTCCGAAAGTCCATTCTATGTATTAGTGAAAGAATTTTTTAAATCGGTTCAGTAGTTTTTGAGCTTACTCATTACAAACATACAAAAATACAAAAATATAAATGTTCTCTCTTTATAATATTAGTATAGAAGTATAGATATACACTTTCGAGTGTATTCCTTATGAATACGATGCACAATTCCATATTACTATTTCAACAACAATTATCATAATTGCTAGGTCTAACCTTTAGTTAGTTTAGTCTGACCGAATTCTTGCTCGTGATTCACTCAATTAACGATTTGGTATTTAGCATTAATTGTCGGTAGTTTTAGAATGTTTGAAGAACACTTTGCCGAGGCTGGTTAATTTTGTTTAATTATAGCATAGAAAAGATAATAGTACTACGTAATTATAGGTTGTATTTTGACCTTTGTTTAAAATAGATTATTTTTTCTCTAGGTCAGACAAAAAACAAAAAATTGTAGCGGCGTTAAGTCTGGACCATTTTTAATTATGTAGATTATTTAGTTTGAATAAACCTTTTTAATATGAACGAGGCTTTTTACTACTACAGATTACTTTACTAATGACTTTAATTGTTTGCTGATTTAGGAGCCGGTTAGGAGAGGTATAGGATAGAAAACGTAGTGTAATAAACTGGCCAAGTGCAAGTCGGACTCGCACTCGTAGGGTTCCGTACCACACTGCAGTATTTTATAAGATCGAGCAAAAAATACCACTATCATTATTCGTCAGCAAAAAATAATAATTAATAAACATTTCGTTTCTTATAACGCCATCTAACGTCTAACAAAGGTGTTAGGGATTGACATTTCAATATAAAGCCATCTATGGGACGTTTACCTAACTAAGCGTTTATAGATGGTGTGAAATGCTGAAAAAAAACGTTTCTTGTATGGGGACCCTCTATTATCTTTAACTTTAAGTGTTTTAAGTATTTTTTTAAGTATTTGTTGTTATAGCGGCAACAGAAATACATCATCTGTGAAAATTTCAACTGTCTACTGTAACTGTAACTATCACGGTTCATGAGATACAGCTTGGTGACAGACGGACAGACAGACAGACAGACAGACAGACAGACGGACAGCGGAGTCTCATTAATAGGGTTAAACGCAATAAACCTTGTTCGGACTATTACATACTTACATTATATAGCAAATAAATTATGATTGTTTAAATTTTTTTTTAAAAACTAATAAAATAAATAAAATGCCGCGCTAGTCATTTTAAGTAGTAAGTTTGAGGTTGTTTATGTTATGTTCATTCATATCTCTGAAAATATTTATCAGATCTCGATGAATTTACAATAACACCACCGAAGAAATTCTATCGAATAAGACGAACTAAGAACCTCCTCCTTTTTGAAGTCGGTATAAAAATTGCCAAATCAAACCAATACTTAATACTCAATTGTTTATTGCAATCATATGTTACAAATATTACCGAAAGATGTTCTAAGAATGTCAACATACTCGTATGACCCTGCTAGGGTGTAAACAAGTAGAGCAGAGCGGACAGACTATAATATCTATACAACCAATTCTGAAGTTCTCGTTGCTTACAATTATTTATTTTCTTCTATGCTCTACAAATAGCTAAATAGGAGTTTCTTAAGACAAACTATCTATAGAAGAATTATCTTTCTATATTCTGTCACCGATGGCAAACGCGCCTAAAAAGCTCTATTGTTTCAGAGACATCAGATAATAATAGTACATTATAATGAAACGAGTTTATAAGGTTATTGTTCTTTGATGAAACAGTTTTTGTTCCACATATTGTAGAGCTCAGGTAGAAACTTGCAACTGTTTCTGATGCTAAGAGTATTTACAATCAAGATCTAATTTTTATCGACTAATGCCGTGCGTTGGCATCTGACGCCCTTGACAGGTGTGAAGGGTGTTTGGGTGTTACAGAGGCTTTTCTGGAGGATGGATCAGGAAGGGTAGAAGTACCACATCTTATCACTAGATTTTTAGGGTTAGCAAACTAATTGTAACCATGTAGTTTCGGGGGTACCAAGGAGGTACGGACCTCGGGTAGGACTGTCGCCACATGAGTAAAGAATCGGGTCACTTTACTTGGTCATTTATAACTCGTTATTGCTGTGAATGATTGGATCAAGTAGCTTTTCGCAACGTTTCGTTACTGAAATCTAAGCTTTTTTTTATTTCTAGCCGACTTCACAAAAAAAGAGGAGAATCTCAATTCGCCTGTAATATTAGGGTTCCGTACCCAAAGGGTAAAACGGGACCCTATTACTAAGACTCCGCTGTCCGTCTGTCTGTCTGTCTGTTTGTCTGTCTGTCTGTCCGTCTGTCACCAGGCTGATCTCATGAACCGTGATAGTTAGAAAGTTGAAATTTTCACAAATTATGTATTTCTGTTGCCGCTATAACAACAAATACTAAAAACAGAATAAAATTAAAAATAATAGAGGGTCCCCATACAAGAAACGTGTTTTTTTCGGCATTTCACGCCATCTATGAACGCTCAGTTAGGTAAAAGTCCCATTGATGGCATTATATTGAAATGTCGATCCCTAACACCTTTGTTAGACGTTAGATGGCGTTATAGGAAATAAAATGTTTATTAATTATTATTTTATGCTGGCGAAAAATGATAGTGGTATTTTTTGCTCGACCTTATAAAATACTGTTGTGTGGTACGGAACCCTACTAGTGCGAGTCCGACTTGCACTTGGCCAGTTTATTTATGTTTGTTACGGTCTCAAAACTCCGTCTCTTTTAACCGATTTGGAAAATTATTTTTTTTGTTTGAGAGAGTTTGCTTCCCGTTTGGTCCCATTGTAAATGATTCCGCGCGGCATTTGAAGTCGGATTTTTTCGATTTGTGAACGATCTTAAATTTAAGACCGTTCACGTAAACAAATATCAAATAATTATTTGATATTTGTTTAGAAATACTGTAGCTGAAGTTTACTCTTGGGAGCTAGTAAACTCGAAAATAATGTTGCGTGAGTTCCGATCTCACAATAAATGTTCATGTACCATTGATTACTTTAGTACCAAAGCTTATTTTAATGTTATGGTTATTTATCCATAGGTTTCTTCCAGATTAATGCTGTTCTAAAGTGCAGCTGTATGTTAAGTTAATTTGCCATCTTACCTGACTTTGAGGGCCAGTTTTCAACGACGTGAAATTGGCCATGGACCTGACATCAATATCTCTTTGGTAGACTGCGCTTCTTCTCCCAGGGGGCCCATACTGTTGGTACAGCGCATCAGCTCCTAGAGGTGCCTGTTGGTGCCTGAGAGGTGAAGCCAGCATTTCTTGGCTCCTGTGGGGTGATGAGAGCATCTCCTGGCTTCTTGCTTGGTTCAGCATCAGCTGTTGTTGGACGATTTGTTGCTGTGTTATCAGTTGCCTGTAAAAATATGTTTAACATATAAACTTGGTCCATAGAAGTAGCATATCCTAAAAAAAATATTCTGTTCAAAATACTGTTATTTTAAGCGATCGTTCTATAGTTTGTTCTTACCTGTGTGGCGATAGACTAGGATACGCCATGTTATTTGCTAAGCCATGACTGTACTGCATTTCAGGTCTGTTTTGCTGATCGGGTCTGCTCTGCAACTCCGGTCTATTCTGCAACTCGGGCCTCTGTAAGTCTGGTCTACTTTGAATTTCTGGTCTATTTTGCGGAACCGGTCTTCCATAGATCCCTTGCTCCACTTTCCGTACGCCCCCGTCTCTTGGCGTGGCTGGTTCAGGCTCTGGTCTTTTCCTTTCTTCGCTATTGTTGAGACTCGGTTCTGGTTCGTTATTTTTCTCGTCACCGTTTTCTTTGCTTTTGAACCTGCTTGAGATCATGTCCTTGAGTGTGTGGTATGTTTTGCTGACTGACTTGTTGCTCTTTGGGGCATCTCTCGTGCTATCTTTGCCTGTTTCGACGGTGACTGTGATCATCTGGGAGTTGTTCTGGTCTTGTTTGTTGCCGTATGTTTTCGCGGGGACAGGGGGTTTGGGTGAGTCGTAGTTCTGTATATTTCTGGCAACTGCTCCTTGTGTCTGATGCATCGCATAGCCGTACTCCTGGTACTGACGGAAGTCTGCTGACGTGCCAGCTTGTTGGTTCTGAGAGTAAAAAGAAAATCAAGTTTCAAAGAAAGTATTCAGAGGCACGATTGTATGGATTTCGCCATGATTTTGGGTGGCTGCCAGTTTGAAAGGCTGATTAGTATATTTGCGCTATGTAGATTGAGTCAAAGCCAGCAAGCACCACGTCTCACTGTAATCTTTCACTTATTGACAAGCACGATACCGTCTTACGTAGTTCCTCACCATGTAAAAATCAAGTGATCAAGAATCTGTCCGCAACAAAAATAAGCATCGAATCATTATTAACAGCCAGTATTCGTCTACTGATGGACATAGGCCTATGGCTCGCCATTGAGCTCGATCTTAAACATTTTCTTTCCAACCGCTGCCAGCCAGTTCTTTTCTTAGTTTTAGAATATTGACGTTAAAATTAAATTAAATCAAAACGCCCTTATATGGACATGATTCAAATACTCACTGTCAATTCAATAGTTTAGAAATAGGCTCACACCAAGTTATTTTAGCGGCATTGTTTGAGAAATAGCTGAGCTAAAATATCTAACAATATAGTGGTGGGAACAGAAGACAATGGTCTATTGCTTCTATTTACCACGATGGAATGAGATTGTCAGCGGTACCACCATGTGTGGGTAACTGTACTGTTATTGTGGGCTTAGTGAAAGGTATACTTGGTATTGTGTGGTATGATGATTCCATGATATGTTACTGACTTATTTGTCTATCCATTGATGGTTACCAAAGATATGTTATAGCAGTTATAATGGATATAAGTAAAGTCAAGTTTGGTTAGAAGTCTTGGCATGGCGATTCACAGTTATTTGAAATAGATAAGGTTTGGGCAACTGCCTTCTGCGATCCTAATATTTCTGAGTAATTCACAATGCAGCGTACGGAAACTTTAAAAAATTATGTTTGAAAAATCTGGATTTTTTCGAAAAGGGAGGCGCGACCATATAGCTTACTGATTTAAATTTGGCTTTTGTATTCGAATTTATACGATTTAAATTAGAATACTTATGGGACCTATATTTTTATAATATTAGCTAACTCTAACTAAAACTCGCCTTATGGTACTTGCACTATTAGTTATTCTGTGCTTATGGTAAGCGATGACGTATTAACACATAGAATAAAACGCAAAAATTGTGACGCCAGAATATTGTGTGTTCAGTTTCTATCACTCTGAGATGTTTGGATTTTCACACACTCCACACTCCCCTAACTTTTAAATTTTTACGAAAATAATTTCTTCCTCTTTTAATAATTAATTAAATGAAATTATTTTTAAATATTAACAATTAATTAGTTATCTCTGGTTCTATATAATCTCTTTTTGATTGCAATACATATATTATGTTTTAGCTTTATTACCTACTAACGAAGTCATCAAATTAAAATAAAATTAAAAATGTCATAGTCTAATTAAAATGATTAATTGATCAACAATACTTATTCGAAATGGGATTTGTTTAAAAAAATTAAAGGTTACAAAAACTCATTTTGGAACTCAAAAAAAAATAGATAATCAGATATAATGCTATTTCAAAATATACCCACATTTTCTAATGCAAATTCAACCATCTTCAATTGTGCAACCACAATACAATTTCACAATATCGCAACACATACAACACAAGAAAAAGAATCTAAATAAAATTCAATCAATCTCTAGCAAAAAACGGAGCTTTTTTAAGCTTTACAAGTTCTTTGAGACCGCACTCGAACTTTACAAACTGGTACACCGCACTTCACTTCACCGAACACTAGCTCCGCACGCCACAAAATGGTTTTATTTTAAAAGCTCTAAAATAAAGGCGGTTGTACACCAGCGCCCGCGGTGGTGTCGGCGGCACGACCGGATGCGACGGTATCCGCGCAGCAGTGCATTATGCGCTTCCTTGCTGCGCCGAACTTACAAAGCAACTAGTTAATATCTATGGCTGACCGTGTGATCTGTATTTACAATTTACTCACCTTGTTACATAAAAGCTTCGGGATTTTCTCTAGAGTCCAACTGTTTTTTGAATTAAATGCCAAAAATGGAATTGTTTTATTGGATTGTGTTTGATAGGTTACAATTTGACAGAGCAAATATAAATTGCAGTAATAATGTAATGAAGAAGCTACTATTATAGTCTGGCCATAACTGCTGTACACTCCCTGAGGTATGCGCGGCGAGGTGGGAGCCGGGGAAACAGAGGCAGACTGACGGAGCGCGTCCCCCCCGTCTCACCGCGCGCATACCCGCGTTCCCCCCCGTCTCGCCGCGCGCATACCTCAGGGAGTGTACAGCAGTTATGGCCAGACTATAGCTTCTAGAAGAAGCTACTACTGATCTGAATTTCAAGACAGCTTCAGAGATTTGATACTCATTTTCATCCTGCTATTTATTTCTATACTACCTCTATACTACTAAAAAAAATCTCTATACTACCGGCATTGAGTAAAATTTTTGAAAAAGTAATATTAGACCAGCTTTTAACACATTTTAACATGAATGATCTTTTAAATAGCAAACAATTTGGATTTACTAAAGGGCGTTCTACTACTGATGCAGGAATAGGTCTTCTTAAACATATATTTGATGCATGGGAGAAAGCACAAGATGCTATTGGCGTGTTCTGTGACCTATCAAAAGCATTTGATTGTGTCTGTCATGAAACACTAATTTACAAATTAAAATACTACGGTGTTGAAGGTAAGGCACTTGATCTGGTATCATCATACCTCTGTAATAGAACACAGATGGTTGAAGTCAATGGCGTCAGGTCATCTGGATCCCTCATAAAAATGGGATTCCCGCAGGGATCGATCCTAGGACCTTTTTTATTTCTAGTTTATATCAATGATTTACCGTCATTCGTACAGAACCTATGTGATATTATTTTGTTCGCAGATGATACTGCCTTGATATTCAAAATAGATAGGACTACACCTAACTTTGACGATGTAAACAAATCAATAACACAGGTTCTGAATTGGTTTACAACCAATAACTTATTGTTAAACGCAAAAAAAACTAAATGTATTAATTTCTCTCTACCAAATGTAAAAAAGGGTATCCTAAATAGAAGTATATTAATAAATGATGAAGTATATTAATAAATTAGAACTTGTTGAATCCACAACATTCTTGGGCATCACCCTGGATTCAAAGCTTCAATGGGGTTCTCAAATATCGGTTCTAGCAGGTAGGTTAAGCTCCGCTGCATACGCAGTACGTAAAATTAGATTTTTAACGGACGAAGCCACTGCAAGATTGGTTTATTTCAGCTACTTCCACAGTATAATGTCTTATGGCATTTTATTGTGGGGGAAAGCCGCTGAAATCCAATCAATATTTGTTTTGCAGAAACGAGCTATTCGCTCTATATATAGTATGAGGTCGCGAGATTCACTTCGTGAAAAATTTAAGGAAATTAAAATTCTAACAGTGGCATGTCAATACATTTATGAAAATATTTTGTTTATACGCAAGAATATAAATGATTATAAGAAAAGGTCTGATGTACATAATTTTAATACAAGACATAAAAATAGATTAATTATACCTAATTTCAGACTGCAGAAAGTTAGTGGTTCATTCATGGGGAACTGTGTACGCTTTTACAATAAGCTACCTAAAGATATTGATCAATTGCCTATGAGCAAATTTAAAATCTATGTAAAATCCAATTTGATGAAAAAATCATACTATACAATAGGTGACTATATGGATGACAAAAATGCATGGCCTGAATGCCCCAAGTTCCAAGAACAAATATAAATTGTATTATAATTAATAATATATTGTTAAAATTTTAAAGCTGACATGTACAATTAATTTAAAAAAAAAAAAAGATAAAATGACAAGACAAGCCCCATAGAGTTTCTTGGTGTTTCTTCTCTGATGGGAGTATTTCCGAAACACCGGTAGATTCAACAGCCATTCAGTTTTCCCCTTTTGTCCGCAGATTTTCTTTCTAGGCTTGCCATTTTTATTTTTATTTAAACAATATTATGCAGCTGACAGACGGACTATCAGTTCCATTTGGATCATGATATGTACTGTGATCGGTATGCGTTTCTCTATGTTGTGTTTCACTATTTCACTTTTTTATTTTTTTTTATATAAAAATTGTCTGAAGTACTGAAACACACACTTACATGTATGGTTGGTTTTAACCTACTTTTTTTTTTTTTTAATATTCTGACGTAAACGATTGGATGACAGCTGAATGGTTCATTACTTTTTTTTTCTAATTCAAAGCGTTAAATTCTGCTTTTGCTATGTTTACTTGATAATTGGTTATGATTTATTTTATGATTTATGATTTTGACGTGTATATGTGCGTATATTTATACTGCCTACATACTGAATAAATGCTTTGATTCTTGATTCTCTTTGATTTACGTACCAATATGTAAAGTTTGTTATGTTAGTCTTAATAATGAAAATATTGTTATCAGGTCTTTAGATTATCACTTGAAATGGAATATAAGATAGTTATTTCTAATTATTTAGTTCGGGATATGTTTATTTCTTATTCTTTTAGAATCCTTACTTTTTTGTTTTAGGTAGATCAGAAACGTCAAATTAGTTGTTTCATGGTGAATGAAGTGAGTCAATCCGGACCAATATGTAGACAAACTAAAGGATGGGGTAAGGCTAGGACAATTATTAATTCTTTAGAATACCTATATAAATTCCGTATATTCTATATTATAACTTAAACTGTTTGCAATAAACTAAAATTAGCTATCTATTTCTGCGTATATAACTTGCTTACTACTTTTACGAAAAGTCATTTTAATTATCTTGAATACAATCATTTTTTACAAATCTTTCTTTAGTTGCGCCAAAAATCTTATATTTCTTCTTCAGCTCCTAGAGCTACAATAATAAATTAAAGCTAAAGCAACTTGTAACTTGACATTTCTTTCAAAAAGCTAAAATTAAAGTGCGAAATTCAGCGTAGCAAGCCGGCACTTCCTATAACACCCCACGACCGTTGGATTCCTAGTAGGTGCCGAGCGACCGCCGAGTCGCACCATGAATTTTTATTAGCATTATGTTCTATAGCTAGCCAAGGACGAATTTAGTATTATAGTCTGGAATTAGAACTATCAAATAACCTCTAGTTCTCCGTATCTATTTACAAAGTTCAATAAAAATATATGCCGTTCGTTGTTATGTGCATCAAAGCAAAGTGTCATCTAAATCGACTTAGCATTTGTAACAGACCAAAATAAATAAAGTTTCAGAATAAAATCAATCTTATAAAAATGTTATCTAGTACTTGATAAACAAATTTGAATGTATTTTTAACCGAACTTGAAAAGGAAGGAGTTTCTCAATTCGTCGGATATTTTTTATAATGTTCCCCGATTACTCAGACCGATTTCGATTTGTTTTATTTTATTTGAAAGGGTATGTATACTTTCCAGGTGGTCCCATTTAAATTTCATCGAGATATAATTAGTATCTCTAGAGATATAGAGATAGACACCTCAAACTTGGCACTGAAAATGACTAAGCGGCATTTTAGGTCGGTTCTTTTAGTTTTGTAAATTATTAATTCGTGGAAACTGTTGTTGTTATTAGTAATTCCATCTATTGAAATTTTGGACAGTTCAATGTTTCTCTGGTCTTGATTCTTGAAGATCTTATTTGCTGTTCTGTCTCTCAGCTAATAAACAAAATTGTATTTAAGCGCAAAAACTTAAAAGATCTAATTGACTCGTGAAGGATTCGAACCTCCGCCCTCCGAGAGTTCATCATTTCATCGGTGCTCTATCCTACTGAGCTAACGAGTCATATGCGACGAGCAGCTAAAAGTATAAACACTATCCATGGAGGTATATATAGTACATATATATAAATACTTCAATGACACTATCGATAATTACTCATTCATATTTACCTACTCGTATGTTTAGATTAAAATGTCAGCGTATAATTCAATATTTGCGGAAAACCCAGTATTTTATCACATTTAGCTTACGATGCAATCTGTGCGCGTGTTATTTAGTTGTTGTGTTTCATTATTTCACATTTATATTGAGATAAATTGTCTGAAATACCAAAAGTACGTGTAAATAGTGCGGTGGCCAACCCTATATTAAAGAATAAAATAGAATAAAAATGTTATATTGCGTAAAACTGTGTACATAGTTTAGGTCTTAAATTTAAAATATTGTCCCAACAGTTTGTCCATTCCGGACATACAATCAAAGTTAAAACAAAAGTTGTTAAGAATTTACAAATTAAAAAAGAGAAAACAAATTATTTATAATAAATCTCAATAACAATACTGAATGCTTCATAAATTATTTACAAATGCTATATTATATTACTGTTTAAATATCAAAATATTCTTTAAGACTATAGAACTCTTTATCTAGTAACCATTATTTTAAAGCACGTTTAAACATTTTTGGGTGTAATGTTTTTAGGTCTGTAGGTAAATTGTTGTATACTTTTGTTTTAATAGGGGAACGACTTAATGTTTTTTTAACCGACTTCAAAAAAAGGAGGAGGTTTCTCAATTCGACCGTATATATGTTTTTTTTTATGTTTGTTCGCGGTTACCTTCGTCGTTTATGAACCGATTTTAATTATTATTTTAAACAGATATCTCAAGTGTGGTACCATGATAATCTTATCGAGGTCTGATAAGTATCTCCAGAGATATGGAAATAAACACCTCAAAATTGGTACTGAAAATTAATAGCGCGGCATTGAAGTTGGTTCTTTTTAACCGACTTCAAAAAAAGGAGGACGTTTCTCAATTCGACCGTATATATATATATATATATATTTTTATGTTTGTTCGCGGATAACTTCGTCGTGTATGAACCGATTTTGATTATTATTTTTTTGTTCGAAAGGAGATATCCCAAGTGTGGCACCATGGTAATTTTATCGAGGTCTGATAAGTATCTCCAGAGATATTGAGATAAACATCTCAAAATTGGTACTGAAAATGAATAGCGCGGCATTGAAGTCGGTTCTTTTTTAGTTTTTAAACGATCTTATTAGTAGTTTAACGTCGACTTTTCTATGAAACGATACGAACGTCCCCAAACGGTACCAACGGAACCCTATTATTGAGACATTGCTGTCCATCCGTCCGTCTGTCAGACAGCTGTATTTTCTTAACCGTAATAGGTAGACGGTTGAAATCTTCACGAAGTAAGTATGCATTATAAAAAAATTGATGCTATAATAAAAAAATACAAAAACAGTTAACTTAATAGGGGGCTTATATGAAGAAAAAGTGAAAAATGCTATTTTTTTATGTAAAAGACATTAGAAATAGGTACAATAATAAACTGGCCAAGTGGTTCTGGCCAGGGTTCCGTACCACACTACAGTATTTTATAAGATCGAGCAATAAATACCACTATCATTTTTCGCCAGCAAAAATAATAATTAATAAACATTTTATTTCTTATAACGCCATCTAACGTCTAACGAAGGTGTTAGGGATCGACATTTCAATATAACGCCATCTATGGGACGTTTACCTAACTAAGCGTTCATAGATGGCGTGAAATGCCGAAAAAAACACGTTTCTTGAATGGGAACCCTCTATTATCTTTAACTTTATTCTGTTTTTAGTATTTGTTGTTATAGCGGCAACAGAAAAATATCATCTGTGAAAATTTCAACTGTCTAACTACCACAGTTCATGAGATACAGCTTGGTGACAGACGGACAGACAGACAGACAGACAGACAGACAGACAGACAGACAGACAGACAGCGGAGTCTCAGTAATAGGGTTCCGTTGGTACCCTTTGGGTACGGAACCCTAAAAATTATATAAATTATGGCCGAATTTCGACCACTGGGCCTGACTGACTGACTGGCCACTAGTTTACGTAAATGTGTGAGCTCAGAGTTTACCCTGAGACCCTGAAAGCTGGCCCTTAAGCAAGTTAAGTACCTTAATGGAGATGAGACTGGAATCAGAATCAGAATCAGAATCAGAATAATTTATTGAAATAACTAATAAATTTTAACATGCTAGGTCTTCTTGCATCAAAGTCAAATTAGTTCACCCTCAACGGGCATTCAATATTTATAAACACAATTGATAAATATCATTATTTTTCCACATCATTCAACTCCATTACAATACGAAACTCATATACATTGTTTGTTTAAATTATAAAAAATAAAATAAAAATCATCACATAAATTAAATAGGAGTTTCTTACATAGTCATAGTAGTTAATATTCGATGTCAATGAATTCAATGAATGTCAGATTATTGTGTCAAAATTTAGTACTAAAATATGGACGCTGGACAATGGACATAAGTCCTATCCATGCAGCGTACAGTATCTATCACAAGTCGTCTTCTGAAATGGCCATTCCACAAAACATTAGTGGTCGTCCAATGGTCGGAAATCGACCAAAATATAAAAAAAATGCTTTATGCACTTCTCAATATAAAAAACTTTCTGTCTAAAAAAAATAACTTTCTGTGTCAAATTCATGTTTATCCATTTGCGCAGTTTTCTCAGAAAGAGGTACAAACTTTCCGCTTCATGTCGCTATGCCAAGGTATATAACGGGAGTTCTCAAAGGAATATTAAACGAATAGTCACTTTTACAATAAAATAAACTGGCCAAGTGCAAGTAGTAGGGTTCCGTACCACACTACAGTATTTTATAAGATCGAGCAAAAAATACCACTATCATTTTTCGCCAGCAAAAAATAATAATTAATAAACATTTTATTTCTTATAACGCCGTTAATAACGTTTCTTAAAACTTTATTTCTTATAATATAAGGTGTTAGGGATCGACATTTCAATATAACGCCATCTATGGGACGTTTACCTAACTAAGCGTTCATAGATGGCGTGAAATGCCGAAAAAAACACGTTTCTTGTATGGGGACCCTCTATTATTTTTAACTTTATTCTGTTTTTAGTATTTGTTGTTATAGCGGCAACAGAAATACATCATCTGTGAAAATTTCAACTTTCTAACTATCACGGTTCATGAGATACAGCCTGGTGACAGACGGACAGACAGACAGATAGACAGACAGACAGACAGACAGACAGACAGCGGAGTCTTAGTAATAGGGTCGCGTTTTACCCTTTGGGTACGGAACACTAAAAATGCATTATTTGGTTTAAAAGTTGATTATGGAAAATATGTCAGTACCCTGAAAATATTTTTTTTTACATTATACAACGAAACAAATTATTCATATTATTTTATGGCAGCTTATTAATCTTCAACAGCAAAAGGGTTTCATGTCGCTTTATTTTATAATTCTTTTATTTAAAAAACTTTTTGTATGTGATATAGGCTATCATTTGACATAGAATGTTAATTTGCAAATAACGGCCCTTTTGCGTTACTATAAGGTTTATTTTGAAGTGCTGAAGTAACTGTGTGGCATTGACTGGTCCGGTATTTTGTTGTGAGCTAAAATGTTGAGGAAAATAAAGTGGCGCTATTTTTATCACGATAAAAAAAGACTATTTCTTAGAGCATTCTTATGAACAATGTTAAAAAGAATCATACATTCACTTAAATTGTTTCTGATTGGCCTTAAACTTCTTTTGCGCACTTCTTTTGCATTAAGGTTTAAGGCAAAATAAGTGCGCCCAACGTGGGGCTCGAACCCACGACCCTGAGATTAAGAGTCTCATGCTCTACCGACTGAGCTAGCCGGGCTGTTAATCGATGCCTAAAAATTTTATATCAGTATATTTTAGACTTGGAAATTTTAAAAATGTAAAATATTTTTAGTGGTTTATAGCCAACGACAAAAAAGGAGAAGGGCTTCTATTCGACGTGTATGTATTTATTACAAGCTTTAATTTCGTAAAAATCATGATCTTATTATCACAAATGTCTACACTACATCTCAAAGAATTTCTATAAGATATTTACATAAACATTGTTTAATCATATAGGAATAGAAGTAATGACCGTAAACCTTTTCGAATAAAATTATTCTCTGTTAATTCTGTGATACAGAAGCTAGTATGTATATAGCATGAGGTAAATCTTTTTATATCTTTACATAGCATAAAACTAAATCGTAAGTCGTCTAAGTTAATTTTAATGTAGTTTTCAGCAATAGATAAAGTGATTTAAAATAAAGGTTTGTATTACTTATGGATAGATCACCGTGCGAAACCGTCGCTAGTAAGATAACTAAGATATAATAAAAATGCGAAAATCAAATTGTATATTTATTTGTTACCTCTTCGCAGTCAAACGGCTGGACCAATTTAGCTAAAATTTTACACAGGGATGGCAGTATTTTACATGAGAACATAGGTTACTGTTAAACGCGGGCAAAGCTGCGGGACGTAGCTAGTATGTTATAGGAGTGTGAGGGCAAGGAACCCTACATGTAATGACCCCCGTTACGGGTAGCTGGTTACCAGTTAGTAGGAAGACGGACAGGTATACCTTGCTCAGATTAAGACTGTTCACTGGTCATGTTTAAGCTTCCTTACGTTATTTTATTACTTTATTAACTAGCTTGTTAATAGGGATATAAATGTGTTATTAGAAATTATTTGCTTGGAGTATATTATCTATTATATTACGCAGTACCTATATTTTTATTGTGTATATAATATAAAATGACTCGTGAGGAATATAAAATAGCTGTTATTGCATTGGGTCCGCCATTGCGGCAATGTACGAGGTCTACGTCAAACCACTTGGCCATAAAAACGTAATAAGTACATAAAAAAATCATTATTAAAGCATATTTTCCTAACACTATGTGTTACAAGGGTAACGCGGGTTTGCACTTTTCTATACAAATGTATTCCCCCGTTTCCTCCCTGGAAAATGCTTCTAGAGAAAAAATTGTTTCTACATAAATCAAAGTCTGCTGTAGCTACGCCCCTATCATTTTCTTTTTTTGACCAACCAGTTGCAAATAAGAAATATGACCCTTCAAAAATCTCAATGAGGAGATTAGAAGGCTTATATTTCTTTTTGCACTTGGTTGGTCAAAAAAGCAAACGATAGAAGCTACAGCATACCTTGACTTTATGTAGAAACAAATTTTGCCCTAAAAGCATTTTCCAGGGAAGAAACGGTGGATTACGTTAGTACGGAAAAGTGCAACCCGCGTTCCCTCTTAACGAAGCGTAGGACGCCCTCTAGCTAGTTGGAGCGATGATATATCCGCTCCAATTAGCTAGATGGCGCAAGCTGCATGGCAGCGGTTGGAAACAAGGAGCTGAAGATCGGGCTCAGTAGCGTGCCATAGGAGAGGCCTATGTCCAACAGTGGACGAATACTGGCTGCTAATGATGATGAATTGATGATGCTGTTATTCGGCCTTAGATAGTACTTATCTGGATTCCTACACAAAATTTACCAAAAAGGGAATGCATTTCACGCTTTTCTCTTTCCATTCTCAAAAATGCAATATTGACAGATATTCCTTAAAAGTCGGTAATGCATCATCAGTGCCCACGGCTAGCGTTTGACCACTATCTCACCTGTTGGTAAGTGATGATGTGGTCGAAGATTTTAAGTTAGCACGCTAAGCCTAGAATGGGAACTGGTTCTCAATGATAGCTGCCGGAACACATCTAGATGTTTGGCGACAGATTTTTCTAACTTGAGGGTGGTAGCTGGTCAGGCGGACACTGAATAGTGTCCTACCACCATGTTCATAGATAACGGTGATCGCTTAACATCAGGCGAGCCGTCAGCTTGTTTGCCAACTACATCTCTAATATATAAAATTCTCGTGTCACAGTTTTCGTAGCCATACTCCTCCGAAACGGCTTGACAGATTTTGATGAAATTTTTTGTGCTTATCCGGTATCTATGAGAATCGGCCAACATCTATTTTTCATCCCCCTAAATGTTAGGGGTAGTCCACCCCAAAATTATTTATTTTATTTTTTAGACAAAATTTTTAATTTCTATTTTTTTATGATACAACATACAAAAATACATACAATCCTCAATTTTCACCCTTCTACGATCAACCCTTATTTTTTAATAGCCTGTTTAGTAATTTAATCAGGAAATTATTTATATGGCAAAACAACGTTTGCCGGGTCAGCTAGTATTAGAATAAAAAACTTCAAGTTTGCTGTGTCATTTCCACCACTTCATTACTAGACTCTTCAAGTATACTCTCAAAATTACAGTACCATGGCCGCAATAATCGCAATAAGCGATCAAGTAGGTAGGTTTTTTCTTATCAGATCGGATGCATTCGAATTTGTAAACCTCATTTTGAATTTTGAATACTATACTTGTTGCTTAATCAGTAGGTATTTGGTTGCGGAAACCGCTCTGATTTGTGTCACAGATTTTTACGAATAGTATTATTAAAAGTTTCCAATCGGAACATTGTGAATTTTTGTTTTAGTAGCAGATAGGCTAGCGTTTGATCAATATCTCACGTGTTGGTAAGTGAACACGCTAGGCCTAGAATGGGAACTGGCTTTCAAGGATAGCTGCCGGAACACATTAGATGTTTGGCGACAGATTTTCTAACTTGAGGGTGGTAGCGGACACTAGATAGTGTCCTACTACCATGAATTGCAAAGATCCGAGTCGAAGGGCAGGCAGTTTCCGAATTCAAATTTTATTTCGAACTAGCAGCCCGCCCCGGCTTCGCACGGGTAGAACATATATGCCTACAAAATTTGCATCAGTCTGTTGCATCGAATAAAAAATGTGAACATATTTAACAACCATCGTCATATTTCATCCAATTTACACAAAACCTTAACGAATTATGCACCTAAACCTTCCTCATAAACACTCTGGCTATTGGTGAAAACCGCATGATAATCCGTTCAGTAGCTATTGAGATTATTGCGAACAGACAGACAGACGCAGTGATGAACTTTGTTTTATAATACTTACGTATTGATATTGGACGGCCCTTTGGCGTAAAGGATAGTTACCCTGATTCTGACCCGACAGTCGTTGGTTCTAATCCTAGCTACGAGTATATACCTACCAATGAAAGTTTTATGTGCATTCATGAATCATGAGTTTTCGTACAGTGGTAGTGGAATCATTAAATCTACCAAAAAGTAGCTTACCACCAAGGAGTACATCTGCCGCCGTAACCTTACGGCGTTCCCCGACGCAAAATGTAGGGGTAATATACGTTTAACGTGTGTATCTGTGTGTCTGTCTGTAGCATCTTAGCACCTAACCGGATGAACCGATTTTGTTTTTATTATTGATAGTTTTTTTTTGTTTGATAGATGTCTTCATCGAGAGTTTTCTTAGCTTTGATTCATGAAAATTCGTTCAATCGTTTTAAAATTATGAGCTTTTTTCTAGTTAATTGCGCTATGAAATCAACTTTCATAGGTCTGATCAATTCGAAAATCTTCTTCTTCAACGATATTGTAAGAACATGGAAGCCTCCTGGACTCTACAGAATACTCAAATCCTCACCAACTTACAGCTCAGATTTTAAATTTCGTGTTTAGAGTCATTGGAAAAAGCTATTATACATAGATCAGTCGGGGTGGTTTAAAATATTATATTATATTATTATATATATAGATGAATATTCTTTTATACAATAGAATATTTTATTATACTATATTGACTTCAAATTGATTGTGATCGGTGGGGATCTACACCATAGCTAAGCTTATAATAATATTTCCGTAGTAACTATGACCTAATCTGTGGTTTCACTGCAAATATTTTATTAATTTTGCAATGCGTGTTTGTGAAATTCGTGATATCTTCTAGAGTTTTCATTTGAATTATATACTGTAAAGGACAATTTTAATCTATAATATGTGGCCAAGCTAATTAACGTAATTATTTGGATAAGGATTAATACTATATACTTGAAAATAGCCTTGGAAGTTATGTAATATATTTTAACAAAAATTTTAAGATTAAAATGGTTACTGTGAGTCAACCTTAAGAGATAGACATATGCTGTCGCGGACTTTTTTGTAGGTCTTATTAAGTTGTACAACTCTTGCATAGAAAATATTCTTCTATCTATTTTCAATTAAGCAGCGTTCGTAAGAAACGTGTTTTTTCGACCGTTTTTTTGCCGACTTAGGTTGCAAATTAGGTCTCCACGAATGTACCTTTGATTTAAACGGCATAATACATAGCCTATTTTCATTCCGAAAGTCAATTCTATGTATTAGTGAAAGAATTTTTTAAATCGGTTCAGTAGTTTTTGAGCCAAATCATTACAAACATACAAAAATACAAAAATACAAATGTTCTCTCTTTATAATATTAGTATAGAAGTATAGATATAGATAGGTAATAATGAATAGCACTGCTATTCCCCTCACCTTTGCAGAGACAATGAGAGAGAGAGAGAGAGAGAGAGAGAGAGAGAGAGCGAGAGAGAGAGAGAGAGAGACTAATAAGGCGTAAGTATCAATTATTGAGTTTTAGACCACTTAAAAACGAATCTTAATTTAAGATTGATTGTCTACTAAAGCATTCTGCAACGCCTAACTTTTCATTAGGTTTAATAGTTAACATCCTCAATACAGTTTTGAGTTCATCCGCTTGAGTTAAGATATAATCTGAGATATAGCTCCGTTACCTGGACTTGATATTACTCAAGTCATTTTGTAATGTAGGTCTTTCAGTTTGTTCCAGTTATTGGTTTTATAAGTGGACAAATAGATGTGGCGACGGTTAGCGGTCGGCGGGTAAAACCACACCAGTTTTGAATGTTTATAGTGTTGATCAACTAGTGAAAATATAGGAAACGGGGAGCCTCTACTTAATTTCTTCTAACGCTGATTTATATTTAGATTTTGGTGTGACTTATTTCTTCAGAATTTCTTAAATCGATTAGAAGATACGTAACGTATGCTAAAGACTAGTAACAAGTAAATGGTTAAAAATAATTTACGATCGTAAAAAAAGGAGAAACCGACTTCACATGCCGCTATAGTCAAAGTACTGGCTAGTTTTACTTAATCATGCCATTTAGGTATAAAAATTTACTTTTATAATTTATCTCCATAACTCCGGAGATAATTGTCATAGCTCGATAATATTTGAATTTACGAGTAAATGGGACCAAACGGGAGGCATAACCTCTCAAACAAAAAATAATTTTTCAAATCGGTTAAGATTGGACGGAGTTCTGAGGTAACAAACATGAAAAAAAAGATAGTTAAATTGAGCATCACCACCATTTTCGTGAAGTCGGTTCATTAGTTAGAACGATGTAGTACTCTTTTCCTAATATATCTAATGTGAAGTGGAAGTAACGCCATCTACCGAACTACACGGGAAGTAATAACTAACCTCAGCATGTGTCCAAGCCGAAAGAGCTTTCGGCGGGGTGTCAGGAGCTACAGCTCCGAGCCGGCCTCGCTTCCTGGCCTCTTGCAGGATGGGTACTTTGGAGTTTTTGTCACCTGATGACAGGATCACTTCGCGCTCTATCTGTGGAGTGAACGGTGCGTTTAGTTTCATATTGGGCAACTAGATGGCGCTTTTTTAAATGTCAAAATTGTTTACTTTGTTTTAAGCAATAACGTGTTACAGAAAGTGGATATAATAATGTAGTGGGGGGTATGGGCTTCTGGCGCCAAACCTATCTGTGTAGTAAAAACTTCTGTAAACTGTTGTTTAATAACGTCTCAATTGCGCTTTGAATATTTCATTGAACATGTCGTGGGACCCTGTCAGCTGACTCAACAAGAGTACAAAATTTTTATTAAAACAATATAACAAGGATTGTTTCGAATATAAAGGATATACGAACAAATTATCTAAACGATCATCAAAAAAAAGAGATTAAGAAAATAATATAATAATAATATATAACCGCAGGGGCGGCTTCGTGGCGAGCCGACGGTGAGTGGCGACACCGCGTACCCCTATCCCGTGAGGGCTAAATGAGACCCTCTGACCCCCGGCTTGCCTTTACCGGCCGGCCGGTGGTGGGAATCGCAAGAGCTAAGACCTAAGCTCCAGGGTGGAAGTGTTAAAGGCATAAAGCCGCTAGTAGCGTTTAGTGAAAGTGCAGCACACCTCTCAACACCCTTAGCTATCCACGCCAATGTTGCCCCTCGGCGCCAACATAACGGTCCGCCTTTATGGGGGGTCCATTCAGTGGGTGGCAAGTCACCACCCGCCTAAATATTTTGTAATGAGGCATAATTGGCGGGTGCCGTACCTCATCCCATAGACCAGCAATCGGACATTAATCAGCTCACCCAATAGTCTCATAACATGTACCATCTTTTTATAATATAGTTTCCCATATATCCTCCTCATCAATTAATAATAGCTAAGTAAACAATGTAAAGGGCCTCTTGATGTTCGCTTCGGCTCCATCAATGCCCTCCAAAAGACCGGGCGTGTACGACCCGTGAGTTAGGTTGAATAAATGAATAATAATATAATATATTATATTATTATATATAATAAAATAATAATAATAAAAATTTATTTAGGTTGTCTAGATGCTATATGTGATAAGACTGCCGATTGTAAAACCCAATTACGTTATTGATGTCTAGAAATTAAGTTGTTTTGGTTTACAGTAAATAGTTATTATATTCAAAAATACATCTGACACAACATCTATCGTAGTCATCTATATAATTTCTGTAGAAAAAATTGTACCATATCCTATTTCAATCCAAGTTAAAAAAAATTTCAACACCACCATAATTTATGACTAATAATTTAAAATCGTTTACAAAACGAAATAAACCGACTTCAAATGCCGCGGTAGTCACTTTCAGTACCACGTTTTAGTAGCTAGAAGAATACTATCATAAAAAAACTCCTGAAATCGGTTAACAAAAAAAAAAAATAATTATTCCAACGAATTGAGAACCTCCACCTTTTTTTGTGAAGTCGGTTAATGGCAGAGTTCTGAGGAAACAGAAGACCTCGTGCGTGCCCTTATAAAAATTAAAATTCATATTGAGTCCATATATACATATTTTTTATATCTCATAGGCTAGCGTTTGACCACTATCTCACCTGGTGGTAAGCGATGATGTGGTCGCAGATGGTGAATACGCTACGCCCAGAATACTGTAACTCTCTCTTAAGGGCTGTGTGCTGTTGAGACGCCGTAATATTTTGTCGGTAGATTTTTCTACTTGATTGTGGTAAGTTTTTTGGCAGCAAGTGAGGCGGTGTTCTATCACGCTGTCTGTTTGTTACCTAATCACGCCGGACGATCCGATCTTACTGAAATTTTACAAGTAAATACTTGATGAACATAGGCTACTAAATTCTTGGTGTACGTGACCGAAGCCGCGGGTATCAGCTAGTATAATATATAAATATAATATACAAACAGATGTTCAAACTGACTTTCGCATGTATAATATTGTTGGCATCCGCGATTTCTCCATACATAGGGTTTTTACAATAATCCATAGAGAAGTGAAAGTAACTATTGTTCGATCTGTCAGTTATCGTCTCGCTATCGTATGATGGAAGACTTATGCAGATCAGCTTGTTTATAAGTATTGTTTACTTGTACTTGTGAGAAACATTTTTATCTTGAGGGAGACAAGAAGAATTTTATTTTATTCATTGTGAGTGAGGTCAACAATCGCTTGTAGTGTCGATGTGAAGATTTTGTGGTGGATTATGTTGTATGACACTTTTTAACCGACTTCACAAAAAAATATTCCTAATTCGTCTGGTTTTTTTTATTGACCGAGCGAGCGTAGCGAAGAAGCGACGAGGACTTAAGTGGATTTAAATTTTGAATTTAAAAAAAAATCAAGATGGGGAGTGGAGGAGGAAACGTGGGGAATTTTGCAGTATCGTCATTTGTCGACGGATTTCAATCAAATTTGAGAGGCACACTTAGGACTTAATTCTACATAAGATGTGGCGAAAAAAAAATCTATGAAGGGAATCTGGGGAGTGGAGAGGAGAAGTGGGTGAGGTTTGCTGTAGCGTTATATATATTTTGCATGGTGATAGGACACTATCTAGTGTCCGCCTGGCCAGCTACCACCCTTAAGTTAGAAAATCTGTCGCCAAACATCTAATGTGTTCCGGCAGATATCCTTGAGAGCTAGTTCCCATTTTAGGTCTAGGGTGCTACCATTCTCGACCACATCATCACAAGTACCAACACGTGAGATAGTGTTCAACGCTAGCCTATAGGGTATAAAATAAAACATTATATAGAACAGTATATGAAATGAATCATAATAAAAAGGTTCGATAAGAAGAATACTTGTCACTATACTTACAGGGAACTTGTTTGAGTGTGTATGTAGCGCGGCAGGTGAAGGGGCGGGCGCACCGGGCAGGGCCGCCTCGGGCGCCGGGGGCATCCTGTACGGGGGCACGCCTTCCACGGAACCTGGGGGTGGGGGCAAGGGCTTAGAACACCTCACTCATACTTATACTTAAACTATTATTTGTATTTGTCGCAGAGCGTTGACTAGCGTGACATCTTTGTAGGGTAGATTGGAGCGTCAAGTCGATTCGACTTGGGTGTGAATTGGAAGTTGAGGTTGGCAACACTGTCAGCTTTCAAAGTGAATAAAATGTCAACGTCAAGATGAGCAAATTGTCAATATAAATCTGTCAATTTTACTTTTGAGCGGGGATTCTGTACGGAGACATCGACTTGAACGGACGTGTTGTGAACTTCAGTCCAACCTCACCGCTACGGATAAAGACAGACAGAGTAGAGTCTATTCTCCGTGCAGTTACGTTCTTACCCATCTAATCATATTTTGCGATTATTGTAACCTAAATCGACGTAATTAACGCAACTGAATGTACAACGTGTTTGATTCCGGACATGACAAACGAAGAACAGACTAGTGATGTACGAAAACCCACCCACCCCTTCGTTAATACGTTATAATATATATTTTTTATACGTCAGATAACTATCTGAAACTTTATTAGAAACCGGTGAAACTGGCCAAAATATGTATTTAGAAATATGCTTGTTTATTGGACACAGTATGGCCACAGACATTTAATAAGTCAGATCAACTACCAGCGAAGCCTCAAGTGATCCCTGGATGAAAACCGGCACTTTCCGGTGGTTAAACACAATAATACGGATATGCTCGCTTCCCATGCCTAGGCACTTAGTACGTAATGTGATCTTTGTCAATTACCTGCTACTGTGTGCTATAGTTTTCCGGTAGGATGAAATTTAGAACTTATTATTGTAGTGAAACTTTTACTACATCGCCTCATATTTTGCGGCCATCTATCGCATGTCGCATTACAGGCGGCGCTGATTGGTGGATATGATGTATGACATTTAGGTCTAGCTGTGATTGGTGGACGCTTCCGCAGCCACATTTATATACATGCTAATGTGTCATATCAACTGTCATAGTAGCTAGTTACGTCTGCCGACTCTACAGATAACACGCGTCAGCGTTCTATATTCTGAGTAACGTAATCAGACACCAGACGCTGAATGGACAAACAACAGATAAGAGCATCCGTCCCACGGTGGTCTGATATCGAAGCTCTAGATTTAATTTATATTTAAGTTAGTCTTAGACGAGCTCTTGTAGAGAATAAACGTCTTGAATTAATAAAGTTTTATTTTTTAAAAGCTCCTTCGGCTCGCTCAGCTCTTGACTGGCGCAGCCGGTAGGATTTCCGCGTCGCGAATAACTTCACTTTAGTAACGCGCTACGTACGTTTTCACGCGTTTTACGGAAATCCACGAACCAAATAAATACGTCGAGAGCACCGTTGGTGCTATTGCTGCGTTCCGGAGGACAACGTTTAAGGCTCAACGAGGGATATGGACAGTCTGTAAGTAGACCCAAATCGCTATTTCCAGTCTTATTCCAATCCTATTCACTGTTTTAGTTATATGTGTCTAGAAATCAGAACGTTATTTCCAAACATTGAAGTGTGTTTTGTGATTTCTTTTAAATGTGTTTAGTGTTTTATAATAAATAAAGTGTTAATCGTAATAAATAAATAAATTAATAAGTATATTAATTAAAAATAATTAATTAATTAAATTAGTTAATATAAAAAATTAAAGATGGAAAATATAGTGCAAGTACCCCGCGACTTTGCTAACGTCATCCCCAAATTCGACGGTGACGAAAAATTACTTAGTTTATTTATTAGGAAATGCGAGTACTTGATTAGCTGCTGTAGAATAGAGGGAAATCCACAGCAGGACCTGTACGTTTACCATCTTATAACATCCAGACTTACTGGTAGAGCAGCCTCTCTCATAAGCGAACGACAAGATTTAGATACCTGGCCTGATTTAAAACGGGCATTTGAACAGCATTTTGGTGATCCCCGTTCGGAAGAATGCATTTCAATAGAGTTAGAAACTTTAAAAATGAACAATGGCGAGTCATATCTGGATTTTTGCAACAGAATTCAACACGTTAAAAGCACACTGATTGCCAAAGTCAATTTAATTGAGGACGTAAATCTACGTCGTAGTAAGATAACGATATATGACAACATGTCAATGAATGTGTTTTTATATAACCTGCCGGAAGAATTGCTTCGCATTGTGCGTCTTAAGGGTTCCGTTTCACTAGAAAATGCCTTAAGCATAGTGCTCGAAGAAGTAAACTTTATGTATCAATATAATGCGAAAAATAAAATGCTTAGATCACAGAATCAATTACAGCCTAAGGCTCAAACTACATATCAAAATCCTTTTATGGATAAATTTGGAATGAAGCCTTTCTTCACTTCAAATCAACAACCTCAGCAAAACTTTAAATTTGGAATTCCCCAAAACAATGCTGGTACTTCAAGTCCTCACACACCACAAACAAACTTTAAATTTGGTGTACCACACGCTAAACAAATATCTCACTTACCTTTTTCACAACCCCAACAAGCTGGATATAGACCACAGCTTCCCCAACAATTGGGCTATCGACCACAGTTCAACCAAGGACAACAGCAGTTTGGTTATAAGCCTTCATTTAACCAAAGTCCACCCCAATTTGGCTACCGACCTCAACTCAACCAAAATCCACCCCAATTTGGTTATCGACCTCAATTTAACCAAGGACCACAGCAGTTTGGCTATCGTCCACCTTTTGCCCAAGGCCAACAACAATTCGGTTACCGCCCCCTACAAAGATTAGCGCCTCAGCTATCTACTGATGTGAGCATGCGTACAGCTCCCCCACTGAAACCTCAAGGTTTTAGAATAAACGAACTGTACAGCCTAAATGAACCTGAAAGTGATGACCTTACTTTTATGCATGAAAATTCTGAAACTGACTGTTATATTGACTACAATGATAACACCCCGACTGACAACGTCGACACTTACGAGACTAACGCTGGACAAGATGACCAAGCCTCAGCTGTCCACAGCATTGAAAATTTTCACATCAATGCCTCCAACAAGCCCCTGAAATAATACAACTTCATTATAATACATTGAAATTACCACACGTAATAATACCCGAAATCAATTCTAAATTTATGATTGATACCGGAAGTTCGAGATCATTCATTTCACCAAAAATGGCTAGTGAGTATTTTAACGATTTCAAACACTACGAGCCGTTTGAAGTTATAAGCACCCACGCATCTAGCCAACATAACGAAGTTGTAGTAATTCCGTTATTCCCAACATTTAACAGCACTGAAACGCATAAGTTTTATATTTATGATGTTGATGGCTGTTACGATGGACTCATTGGCAGTGACCTTCTGAAACAATTGAACGCAAAAATTGACATGCAAAACCAAATTCTCTATACCCAATCATCGGCTATTCCTATTATATACAATCCTAATAATGAAATAAGAATAAGCCCACGTTGCGAACAAAGAGTGAAATTACCGACAGACCTACAAAACGGCGATGCTATATTAAACTACAAACTATTTTGTGAAGGTGTTAGAATGCCTACCGCTTTAGTTAAGTGCGAAGACGGGTATGCAACAACGATCATACAAAATACTTTGGATACTGAAATGACTCTAACAGTTACACGACCTTTTGAAGTAACTAAACATGACGGCGAAAAATGCAATTTTCACAAATTAGATGACCGAAATAACATAGAGATTGATCAGATATTGACAGAAAATGTTAGCAACTTGCGTTTAGACCATATGAATTCAGAAGAAAGAGACTCAATTAAAAAGCTTTGCCTTGAATACAAAGACATCTTTTATACCGAAAAATTACCGTTGACATTTACTAACGAAGTTAAACACCATATCCGCACGCGAAACGAAGACCCAATATACATCAGACCCTATAGGCAACCTCAAGTAATAAATGATGAAATAAATAAACAAGTTACTAAAATGTTGGAAAATAATATTGTAAAAGAGTCGTATTCTCCCTGGAGTGTCCCTGTGCACCTAGTGCCAAAGAAGTTAGACGCGAGTAACGAAAAGAAATATAGACTTGTTATTGACTACCGAAAACTAAACGAAATTACAATAGACGACAAATACCCCCTACCAAATATTACAGAACTATTTGACAAACTAGGACGAAGCTGTTACTTTACTACCCTTGACCTAGCCAGTGGCTATCACCAGATAGAAGTCGCTGAAGAAGACAGACAGAAAACCGCGTTTAGTATAAACGCAGGACATTATGAATTTTCCCGTATGCCGTTTGGATTAAAAACGGCACCGGCAACTTTTCAAAGAACGATTGACAATGTGCTACGTGGCTTGCAAGGAATACACTGTCTTGTGTACTTGGACGACATAATTATTTATTCGTCCAGCTTGCAAGAACACATAGTAAAACTACGGACCGTTTTTGACAGATTACGACAAACCAATTTAAAAATTCAGCTAGATAAGTCCGAATTTCTTAGAAAGGAGGTCTTATACTTAGGTCACACAATAACTAGTGACGGCTTAAAACCTAACAATGACAAAATTAAAGCCATCCTAGAATATCCCTTACCCCGAAGTACAACCGAAATTAAAAGTTTCTTAGGACTTATTGGGTACTACCGTAAGTTCATTAAGGACTTCGCTAAAATCACCCAACCAATGACAGCACGACTAAAACAAAAGCGCTCAATGCCTATCGATGATGACAAATACATAGCAGCCTTTGAAAAATGCAAAGAACTTCTTGTAAATGCCCCAATTTTACAATACCCTGATCCTGACAGGCCTTACATACTGACAACGGATGCTTCAGAATTCGCTCTTGGAGCAGTCCTTTCACAAGGTCCTATCGGTCAGGATAAGCCCGTAGCGTATGCCAGCCGAACACTAAACGATGCGGAAACGCGTTATAGTGTTACGGAGAAAGAACTGCTCGCAATAGTCTGGGCAGTAAAACACTTTCGCCCTTACCTCTACGGTAAGAAATTCACCATAGTAACAGATCATAAGCCGCTAGCCTGGCTTAACTCTCTAAAAGACACAAATAGTAGATTGACACGCTGGCGATTACGATTGTCTGAATACGACTTTGAAATAGTTCATAAAAAGGGCACACTTAACGGTAATGCCGACGCATTATCGCGTATTCGAATAAACGCATTAGGTAACGATGACATTATATCCACACAAGTGAATATTGACTCAGACGAAAATAAAAACCGCGAAATAAGACGACTGACAAAAGAAATAGAAGCATTAGGAAAATTACGAAAGAAAACCTTAGCACAACCAGATAACATAATATCTCTAATATCTGACGACGAAAATGAATCGGCTATATCAGATTCAGAAGAAACGGTTAGATGCCGTTCCCCCTACTCGATACAATGCCCTTCGAGTTCAACTTTGACAGCTTCTGAAAATTCTTCTAGTACTGAAACCGCTCATTCAGGACAAGATACCGAATCTAAAGGTATCCCAATTCTGCAGGAAGCTATAGACACCAAGCCCAACCAAATTTTGGTTCATTCTTGGTCTATTGATAAATTAGCAGTTAAAAGTATATCCCGCGAAAAACAGAAAATTCTTGAAGTACACTTACCTTTGAACCGAACTGACCTTGTCAAACAATTTCTAAAGGAGTATATAAGAAACAATACCAAATACTTCATTTACTTTGAGCAAGAACAGCATAGACAACAATTCGCACAAATGGTAATATATTTGTTTAAAAGAGAATCTGTACAATTTTTCGAGTGTACCAAAAGAGTAGTATTTGTAGAGGATGAATTAGAACAGAAAGAAATTGTTGCCAAATACCATACTGGTAAAACATGCCACCGTGGTATTAAAGAGACCTTACTGCACATTAAGCGCAACTACTTTTGGCATAATATGGAACAAACCATTTCAAGTTTTATAAACTCATGCGAAACATGCAAACGCATGAAATACGACCGGAAACCGATTAAGCCTAAGTTACAACTAACACACACCCAGTCAAAACCTTTAGAGGAAATTTTCATTGACCTATTTACAATTGAAGGACGCTATTATTTGACTGTAGTTGATGCCTTTTCTAAAATCGGTCAAGCTCTCGAAATACCTAATAGATCAACACCGGAGATTGTAAGAGCCCTCATTAAATATTTCTCCTTGTATGGCGTACCCCACAAAATCAGTTCAGATGCTGGTTCTGAATTTAATAATGCTCTCTTGAAAGAACTTTTAGCTCTTTACAAGGTAGATCTCCACATAGGAACCCCTAACAACCCGAATTCTATGGGCGTCATAGAAAGATTTCATTCTACTATCATTGAAATCTACAGGTTGGCTAAGTACGAGCATAAGTACACCGATGCCGCTACCGTAATGACATACTCTATCATGGCGTATAACCACTCTATACACTCAACCACTGGTTTTACCCCATTCGAAGTTTTATTAGGACACACTGATTCTAGAAATGTATTTAATTTAAATTTCGAGAAACAGTACATGCAGCAACTGATCAAAGAACATGCTAAAAGAACTAAGTTTCTATATGATCATTTATCAGAACAAGCCATTAAACAAAAGGAGAAAATAATAGAGAAAAGAGGAGGAGAAACAGTAGTCAAAATAAAACCCGGTGATGTAGTATTCACTAAAGAAGTTAATAAAAGGAGTAGCAAAGACAAACAACGTTTCCAAAAGGCTATTGTTGCTGATGAGATTAGTAGAAACGTAGTTCCGATTCAAGTTAAAAATCGAAACACTAAAGTTCCATTAAAGAATGTTAAACGCCCTTCACAGGCACCTCCGCATCCTCCTGGTAGTAGCCATGGTGACGCAACTGCAGGCCCTTCAACTTCAGGCACTAGATAGAAACCCTGGAATCCTGTTTACGAAAACTGGCGTTGCAGTAATTAGTAGTGACAAGTGGACTATCGCAAAAGTATTAGACATTAAACCCCTTGAAGAAGATTTAAGGTTTAACGTTCAACTACTTTCTGAGTTAGATAAGTTAATTAAGATTTATTTTAATAAGAACTTTACGGATAATTTTGTAGATGTTAGAAGTCAAGTAGCATACATTAAAAATATAACTCTAAACAAATTTACCCAAATCTTTCCGAACATTCGAATCAAACGAGGTCTAATTAACCCACTAGGTTCACTTATAAAAATGATAACCGGAAATCTAGATAATGACGATGCCATTCAATACGATAAATTAATTAATGAAATGAAAACGCAACAAAATCAAAATAACAGAAAACTAACGGTGATTACCGAAATGGTGCAACTTTTGACAAATTCTACTATTATATTAAATAATAATCTTGCTCAAATAAATAATAAAATTGAAATGATAGCGCAAAATCTAATGGAGTCAGAATATTTAGGAATACAGTTCATTAATACATATAATCTACTAACCCATAATTTTCAAGTTATTTACACCTATTTGGATGAAATAGAAACTAGTTTATCGTTCAGTAGGTTAGGAGTTTTACATCAGTCTATAATAGAATCAAATAAGTTGTTACAGCTACTTGAAAATATTAATAATAAAGAAAAATTAGTTTTTACGCCTAGCTTAGAAAACTTAGTTAAGATAGAGCAAGTTATAACACTTAAAGCCTATTTGAAGGAAAATCAAATTACTTACCTTTTGGAAATACCGCTGATTGAAAAAGATACATATATCTATTATAAATTGATTCCTTTACCTGTATTATCCTTTAACTCCACCGTCGTCATAATACCCAAGTATCCTTACCTCTTGGCGAAAGGGTTGAAGACCAGACTGTTCACTCATCCATGCCAAGAAGTCGACGAGTTCAGATTCCTCTGCACTGATGACGGAATGCTTCAATATATTCAAGACCCATGCATCACCGACCTGATGACGTATGCTGAAAACGTAACGTCATGCATCCAAATTCCCATAACCATTGAGAAGATCAGAATCCAGTTCCTGCAAACAAATAGATGGATCCTGTACAGTAGAGATGAAGAGCTGCTTACAAAGACATGCGATGGTGAACTGCTTCATCATAAGATCAAAGGCACCTATATAATGACCTTAGATGATCCCTGCGAGGTGAAAATTCAAGACATCATATTGAAAAAGCGGCAAATGTACATTGAAAATATAACATATTATCCAGAGCTACCGATCCTGAACTTACCTACACTCTTCTTACCTGACGAAAGGAAACCCGCTCCACCTGTAAACCTGGAAGGCTTGGACCTGATGGACCTGAAACTATTGTCGTTAGCTTTAAAGAAAAGTGATACTGAAAATAGTGAAAGTGTAAAGGCAATTATTGAAGTGCGTAGTATAAGCGTTTGGACTCTCGGACTCTATATTTTAATTTGTATAATGCTTTGTTACCTGGTCTATAAATATCATCCAAAATTATTGTTAAAAACATGTTCTCGAAGTTCTCCCAAAAAAGATAACTTCGAACTTAAGGAGGGAGGAGTTACGTCTGCCGCCTCTACAGATAACACGCGTCAGCGTTCTATATTCTGAGTAACGTAATCAGACACCAGACGCTGAATGGACAAACAACAGATAAGAGCATCCGTCCCACGGTGGTCTGATATCGAAGCTCTAGATTTAATTTATATTTAAGTTAGTCTTAGACGAGCTCTTGTAGAGAATAAACGTCTTGAATTAATAAAGTTTTATTTTTTAAAAGCTCCTTCGGCTCGCTCAGCTCTTGACTAGCTAGCGACCATAGCTACACATTAACAAAAATATTTACTTGCATAAAAACACACCACACTTTTTTTCTTAGCTTTTTAACTATTTGAAAAGGTAGTTACAAAAATATTTTTTCGGTTAGGTATTAAACTCCAGTTTAGGTTAAGTATAGTTTAGGAGTTTAACCCCAATTAGGTATAGCTGGCTTAAGACAGAAGTGAGTGGAAGGAATTGAGATAGGCCTATGCCCATCAGGCAGTGATGGCTAAAAGTATGTATAATAAAGATCTTACTGATTTAAAATCGGATCACACGCACAGCAAAGGAATGTAATTCTCTGCCAGAGCCAGAGCCAGTGTTTCCTATTAAGTACAATCCGGGGATCTTTTAATCGCGAGTGAACTAAACTATATCGTGCAAGCGTGCTTCATCGTCGATCACATCTTCACTTAACATCAGGTGAGATAGCCATCAAATGATTGATTATCTTCTATTAAAATGTCGAATGGTCGGCCATCAGACCATGTTCCTATATCCGATATTTTAGAAGTCAGGAATTAAGTAAACTGCCTTTAGGTACGGACACACCGCAGCGTACTGCGTGCGCGATCTAGGCGGCGAACAGATAGCGCAGTAGTATTTGTACCGACTGGATCACACCAAACGCGATCAGAAAACAATTAAAAAGTGCTGAGATCGCGCCCGCAGGACGCCGCGGTGTGGCCGTTCTTTTAACTGGTTTTAGAGAATTGAATTAATTTTCTTAGTACAGCTTTAAATTCGAGTACAACTGCTTCTCAGCAGCTAAACACTGTAATAGTTACATAAAGATACGTAACACAATCTAAATATGGATAAAAATATATCTATACAAAAACTGTTAAACTGTCTTCGTTAAAAAAAACATCGTCATATAAAAGCAATTACCCATTGAAATACAACGCACTTTTTGCTATACTCAATCATTTTATTTCATACAAAGGACGTAATGCCAACGACCGCTCTCCAAGACACCGTGGTAAAACTGTAATGTTTGTAACATTGCTGTGCGTAGCGTACAGATAAACAAAGTTGTAATTAAGGTATCGGCCTAAATATATATATATATATATATATACAATGTGTCGGGTTTCATATGGTCCAAACGAAAACCGTCGATGGAGGACTCCTAGGGCTACCAAGAAAACCCCCATGTATGTTCCGCGAAAATCTATAGTTTTCGAGAAAATTGCGTTTTACTTGTTTTCGAGTTAGTCCCCGAAATGTTGCAATTTATTAAAATTTTCTCCCAAACTGTAAAGGCCAGGGCCCTATTTTTTTTTTGTGGGACTATGAACAATAATTGGTCTTTCAGGGTAAACTATTATTTTTTATTTAGGCTTATTATTTTCTGAGAAAAAAAAATTAGACATCACATTTTTTTTATTTAGACGATATTCTAACTTTTACTTTAGGCAGGCTATTCTCAAAAAAAACACAGAATAAAAAAAATTACAACCGATTTTAAAAACTTGTCTGTTTTATGGACCTGCTGCTTGCCAAATTTCATACGGCTACGACAAGAGGTTCAGGTCTAAAAACATTATTAACGAAATGGAAAGGATTTCAACCAAAGAGCAATAATAACCAAGTAATTATTTAATAATATATAATATATAATAATAATTATATATTATGTTTTCTGAGATTTCAACATTCAAATTATTTCTTCTGAAATACACTCTGGTAATCTCTTTTTTACAGAATTAACTCATCTGAAGGAAATAAGTTGTAATAAAAGCCCAAAATCTTAGAGTAAAAATTGAGGTTTTATGTTTAAAAATATCGACAATTTTCCTAGCCTATCTTTTGTCATGTTTATAGTAAAAGTTCAAAGTTGCAGGCTATTCACATGACACTTAATAAAGTTTCTTTTAAAATGATAAAAAGAGTGATCGCTTTTAGTTCAATTTTTTTATGATTATTTTAGTTTGGTGTTTAATTTACGTAATAATAATAATAATTTAATATAATAATACGCGTTTGACCACTATCTCACTTGATGATAAGTGATGATGAGGTGATCGACCATGATGCTTGCTTTCTTAGACGATACTTTTACACTCGCGAGCATGGGTCGTTCTCCCATATAATCCCAATAAAAAATCAAATAATTTGTGTCACCCTAAAGATTTCACTTCTCCAGCAAAACTAATATGAATAGAGAAGCACACAAGAAGAGAAGTGAAGATAATGACTTCTTTCATAATATCAGAAGAAACTTCATAAAGCGTTATCGTATGTGCAATAATGGGCATTGCTGTAAAGGGTCACTTTGCTTGCATTGCTGTAAAGGGACACTTTGAGCTTTTATTACGACAAGAAAATTAAGAAAATTGTCGATATTTTTTAACATAAAACCTTTTAATTCAAAGATATTGGGCTTTTATTATAACTTCTTCTCTTCATTTGAGTTATTTCTGTAAAAAAGAAATTACCAGAGTGAATTTAATAAGAATTAATTTAAAAATTTAAAACCTTTCTATTTCGTTAATTATGTGTTTAGACCAGAACCTCTTGTCGTAGCCGTATGAAATTTGGCAAGCAGCAGGTCAATAAAACAGACAAGTTTTTAAAATCGGTTGTAATTTTTCTTTATTGTGTTTTTTTGGAGAATAGCCTGCCTAAAGTAAAAGTTCGAATATCGTCTAAATAAAAAAATGTGATGTTTAATTTTCTTTCTCAGATAATAGTTAATAAGCCTAAATAAAAAATTATAGTTTACCCTGAAAGACCTATTCATTGTTCATAGTCCCACAAAAAAAATAGGGCTCTGGCCTTTACAGTTTGGGAGAAAATTTTAATAAATTGTAACATATCGGGGATTAACTCGAAAACAAGTAAAACGCAATTTTCTCGAAAACTATAGATTTTCGCGGAACATACATGTGGGTTACATATACACATTCTGTACATATATACATTCTGGGTAGCCCTTGGAGTCCTCCATGGATGGTTTTCGTTTGGACCATATGAAACTCGACACCCTGTATATATAGGGTTATCTATTAGGGAGATAATGATTAATAACAAGTTTTTTTTTAATATCTTATAGACTAGCGTTCGACTACTATCTCGCCATTATACCCATGACAAAAATAATAATTCGAATCGCTTCGCAAGTGGCGCTAGTCGTTTTCAATAGCAGTATTTTCAGTATTAGCAAGAGGATATCGAATTGATCGGAACCATAAAAGTTGATCTCATAGATTTGAAAAAAGCTCAGTCTTAAAACGGCTGGAAAGATTTTTATGCATCAAAGCTAAGAACATTTTCGATTAATACACCTATCAAAAAAAAAAAACTACAGTCCGGCAAGTATAACTTGGCGCGGCTGTGCGCCACTGTGCTTTTACTTTGTACTTTGATAACAGTTTCTCTTAAACCACTTTTAATTACTTTTGGCATTATTGAACTATTTTAATGTAGCAGATTTATCAACAATAATGTCGCGGTAATCTCTCCAACGTCAAACTCACAGTTTCAGCAGCAGCAAGTCAGGCGAAACATCGATATAATGCATATAATATTTTTATTTTCATATTTATTTATTTCATAAGCATTATGATGACAATTATTTAGCGCACAATTTAGTATAAATACAAAAGGATTATTAAACATATTATATTATTATGATTGCTAAAGCTACATACAGTCCGGCAAGTATAACTTGGCGTGCCTGTGCGCCACTGTGCTTTTACTTTGTACTTTGATAACAGTTTCTCTTAAACCACTTTTAATTACTTTTGGCATTATTGAACTATTTTAATGTAGCAGATTTATCAACAATAATGTCGCGGTAATCTCTCAAACGTCAAACTCACAGTTTTAATTAAAAGAATTAGTTCCAAAAACCACCACCGCCAAGTTATACTTGTGGCACTGTATCTCTGCGCTAGACTAGAAGCCTGTATTGCAGAGGTATGTTCAAGAGCAAGAGTTTGCCACAGACAGACATATTATACACAGATACGTCAAACTTATAACAAACACCCAAAACAGATAAAAAAATAAACGACAAAACTTCCTAGATGGGAATGTTCAACCGTTTAGGGTAGGTTTACAAATCGCGTCAACACCTTTAAACCGCAGCCGGAACGTTTTACGACAATATTATGGCTTCATTGTGGTCACCACTCTTTGGGAACCCATGTCGCGGTCACTGGTATGGGATCCATGGGAATATATCACTTACTATCATAGATCTAGACGATTAGAAATTCACATGAACACGACTTCGTTTGTGTGGATTTCTTATATATCATCAGAATTTGTGAACAATGCCTATAGAAAAATATAGTCTATTCGCCCTTGTGCGAATAGCATTTTATTTTGTTTGACGTTTACTTGTTAAAACGCAACAAAGGTACAGAATTACTTTCACATTTATATAAAAAGCCTCATCAACCATTGAACATCTTTAGATAACGGTAATGAAAAAAAATCTACGCGCTTACGTCAATAGGGAGTATGCATGAAGCTTAGATTTATTGGAAATAATTTTTTTTCGATTCTTTGTTGTCCTGAAGTTATATGTAAAACCTTTTTTTTATGTAATTCCATTTTATTTGCTTAAAATAATAAATTAAAAATGCAATTTAAGCGAGGGAAATTTAAGTTTGTAAAACAGATCACCATTGGTCGAATCGAAAGTTGACGTCATTATACACTACTCCACGTGATAGAAACATTGAGCGCGGGAACATAAAAATAAATGTATGGTGTGGTCTTATTGTATTTATTTCCAAATATTGTGTTTGCCGCGTATTATTGTGCAAAAATGTATATTACTATCCATTTAATATAGATGAAAATGAGCACGAGATTAGAGAAACTGTATAATTTAATAAAAACATGCCATTGGCTAAATACAATAATCGCGCGGAGTCGTAGTTAAAGAAAAAAAAGCTAGTTTGCTTCAAGCGGCGTGTGTCTGACGTAAGTGCGTGACGTCACAATGCACTACCAAAGAGCCCGGGAAATGATGGCGTTTAAACTGCTCAAATTTATTTGTGTATTCAAATGTTTATTTAAAAAATAATTAGACGAATTCCAGAAGTATTTTATATTTTTATTATGTTATATGGATGTAATGAGTGAAATAAAAATATTTAAAAAAAACATGCATATTCCATGTTGAAGCTTACGTTATTATAATTATGTAACTCACATGAAAAAAATGTATGCTTCTAGACTCTTGAACCAGAAATTTTGGCTGTACGTTATCTTTTCCATTCCATTCAGTGAGACAGTCATTGCTTAGGCTTTTAAGTAAGAATTGCGAATATGTATCCTGATGCTCTTCTCTTATGAAGAGCTAAGAGTTTTGGAATGAAGATGATGAAAGTAAGTACCTCTGTCAGAATCATCATCTTCCCACCCTTTCCCACTTACGTAGGTGTAAAATATTTTTATTTTCTATTAGGCTCTATACGTTAAAATTTTCTAAATTCAAACAATTCAAGCTTACAATGACGATGATAGAAAAGAATTGAAAAAGCTATGACCAAAATACTATAGGTACATGAAGGAATATTAAGGAGGTACGATTTCCATACAAAACTATAATGCATAAATATGAGTAAACGGAGCAAAAATATGCACTGAAATCACATCTTTTGGTCTTGTATAAGTCTTTACATGTCGGGAATTATATTTATCTACATGATTTAAATGAATAATATAAACATATTATTCAATCAATATTTTTTTGGTTTAACTTGAATTTTACTTTTATTACAAATAATTTCATCTCAATCGATCAAATCATGTAGGTAAATACATTTCCCGACCCGTAAATACTTATAAATGACCAATAGATGTGATTTCAGTGCAAGTTTTCCCTCCTTTTACCTATATTTGTGCATTATACTTTTGTATGGAAATCGCACCACCTTAAGTGTACATTCTATTTATTTGTATTATGGCAATAAGAGACATTTTTGAACAATAATAATGTTATCATTTGCTTAAAAAATGAATCCAGTTCAACTAATGAATTAAATACCTTCCATACAACATCGATTTCCGCTCGGTCCATGCTAAATCAAATAAAAATATGAAAAAACCAAACCGGACATTTTATAGGTTAAAACTAATGAAGCAAAGCTTATATAATGGCAATTAATCTTTAGCTCAATAAGCTATTTAGATTGTAAATCTGAATCTACGACACGCTAACTTATTTTACTTATTAGATGAAATCAGGAAGCTGTAACTTATGTAAGATCTTACATGAATGTAAATATTAATCTAGTTTCATACTGTTTAATTGAAAAGTTTTCAATTAGTGAATAATAAAATTTACTAGTAATGACTTAGTTTGTAATATGATATATCATTTTAATGTTTATATAATCAATTTACAAAAGAATTTCTAAAGTAACTACTCGATATAAGTTTTATTAAGAAAGTGAATGAGAAAATAACAACAATGCTGCATTGCGCCGAAGTCGATTTCCGTACGATATAAAAAGAACAATAAAATTATGACGTATGGCGGGAAATAAGGTGATAGGAAGTCTGTAATTTTAAATTGAGAACGTTATGTTCTTTTTATTTTTGCAGATGGCGCTCAACGGTGTTTCCTGCCAGATACCTGTTACACTCCATATTTCAGAAATTGCTAAATTAATCTGCTGCGAATCGATTGTACTTGAAAGCAGATAAAATTTGCAATACGAGATCTGATTAAATTATAGCTAATAGATTTACACAGACACAAATATTAAATAATATTCTTATTGATGAGAAAAATACAACTCTTCTGCTGTCTTCAAACTAATTCAAACATTTAACCATTAAAAAAGAACTATCGCATATTAGTCATGGATATAGGTATATATATAAAATTCTCGTGTCACAGTTTTCGTTGCCATACTCCTCCGAAACGGCTTGACCGATTTTGATGAAATTTTTTGTGCTTATCCGGTATCTATGAGAATCGGCCAACATCTATTTTTCATCGCCCTAAATGTTAGGGGTAGTCCACCCCTAAATTTTTTATTTTATTTTTTAGACAAAATTTTTAATTTCTATTTTTTTATGATACAACATACAAAAATACATACAATCCTTAATTTTCACCCTTCTACGATAAACCCTTATTTTTTAATAGCCATTTATTTATATGGCAAAACAACGTTTGCCGGGTCAGCTAGTAGGTATATAATAATTTGAACATACGAATGGCATGGCGGGGCCTGCCCTAAGTGTTAAACAGACGTGGCGACATCATTAAGTACCTTTGAATTTCTCGAAAATGATGAAACTATCATTAACAGAATAACTTTTTGTTGAGATACCCCGCCCCAGTTATTTAAATCATTGCCTCCCGTAGTTGCCTTCATAATGCATTTACGTCCAAAACTAATTGAGGTCAGCCCCAAATAGTTTTGGGCGTAAGAGCTAGAAGATTAAAAACTCAGTATGAAGTTTAAAATAAAATGATTCAAATTATTAAACTTATCGAGTTAAAATCAAACAGGTATCACAAACGAACTAAACTAACCAAAGGTGATATGATAAAGATATGAATAAACATGAACTCTATTTTCATGTATACAAAGTTGCCATTAACATTGCTCGTTATAAAATAGGGTGAGAGTTTGACAGGTGCAACAAACCTGTAGTTTTTTGTGGACATCACTGCTCCGATTCCAATTGAGGTTGTCTTGGAGTTAAAAGTCTTGATGTTGTATAGTCATAGAAGGAAAAAGAGCGTTTAGAAGATACACTAAGTAGAACAGCGAATCCGTTATCAATGTTATCATATTGTTATTCTAAACTAGCAGCCCGCCCCGGCTTCGCACGGGTAGAACATATATGCCTACAATATGAACATATTTAACAATAATCGTCATATTTCATCCAATTTACACAAAACCTTAACGAATTATGCACCTAAACCTCCCTCATAAACACTCTGGGTATTGGTGAAAACCGCATGATAATCCGTTCAGTAGCTATTGAGATTATTGCGAACAGACAGACAGACGCAGTGATGGAATTTGTTTTATAATACTTACGTAGTGATATTGGACGGCCCTTTAGTGTAAAGGATAGTTACCCTCATTCTGACCCGACGGTCGTTGGTTCTAATCCTAGCTATATACCTACCAATGAAAGTTTGATGTGCATTCATGAATCATAAGCTTTCGTACAGTGGTAGTGGGATCATTAAATCTACCAAAAAGTAGCTTACCACCAAGGAGCCCGGGCCCAGTGCGTAATCGGGAGAACGGTCGGCTTTGATGCCGTGGTACAATTAAAATCTAAATCTATTTATATCTATTATTTTAATAATTAAAATCTATAATATGTGTCCAAGCTTATTAACGTAATTATTTGGATAAGGATTAATACTATATACTTGAAAATAGCCTTGGAAGTTATGTAATATTTTTTAACAAAAATTTTAAGATTAAAATGGTTACTGTTAGTCAACCTTAAGAGATAGACATATGCTGTCGCGGACTTTTTTGTAGGTCTTATTAAGTTGTACAACTCTTGCATAGAAAATATTCTTCTATATATTTTCAATTAAGCAGCGTTCGTAAGAAACGTGTTTATTCGACCGTTTTTTTGCCGACTTAGGTTGCAAATTAGGTCTCCACGAATGTACCTTTGATTTAAACGGCATAATACATAGCCTATTTTCATTCCGAACGTCCATTCTTTGTATTAGTGAAAGAATTTTTTAAATCGGTTCAGTAGTTTTTGAGCCAAATCATTACAAACATACAAAAATACAAAAATACAAATGTTCTCTCTTTATAATATTAGTATAGATAAAAAACACCGGCCAAGTGCGAGTTGGACTCCCACACCGAGGCTTCAGTACAAATTTGACAAACTAGGTTAATGGACAAACTTGACTTTGCAGTTCGATCCATAGAAAATTTATTGCACCAACCGCAAATTATAAGCTTGTAATAGTAAATTTCCATTTTTTGGTACTGAACTATGTATCTACGGTTTAAAGATTTATTCCTATATAAGTGCTTCAAGACCTTGCTTCTTGCTGATAGTAAACTTTAAACTTTCGAGATTTCAACACATAGTTATAAATATTAAAATACGGGACTTATCGCGCCTAAAACATAATTTTTTATTTAACTCATATTGATCATTGAGTTAAATAAAAAAATATGTTTTAGGCGCGATAAGTCCCGTATTTTAATATTTATAACTTCGTGATTGTAGGTCAACAGGAAGTATCATAGATATTGACTCCCTTGTGAAATCGCAAAATATGCGACATAAACGGTCATATCTTTTGATCATTTACTTACAAGTTTCATTTTTCCACAGCCAAAATAAATCGTAGACCCGAATATTTGTTACAAGTTTCAACTTAATATCTCTACACGTTCCTGAGAAAAAGGGGTCTCTACAGACGGAAAGACAGACGGACGGTCAATAAAGTGATCCTATAATCCCCTTTCCCGATCCCTTTTCCTTTTGAGGTACGGAACCCTAAAAATTAAAGATTCTTTGACAAAGGAGCACATTGTGAATCTTGGGCTTGCTTGGTCGTGTCTACATTATAATTATAGAATTTGCAGTCTCTAATATTACTGGCGGGAAAATATATAGCTTTTTGTTGTTCTATAATATCATGCCCAGGCTCTATGGCATACTTAAATTAAAAAAAAGTACTTGCTTAATAATACGATAAGATTTAGAAGCAATAAAGGGTCTTATGTCATTATAAATTCTATATAGCATCATTTTGTGACATTTACCTATATTTTTATTAAAAAATACGATATTTCCGTCTACAGTCATCAACATAATTTATGTTTGATTTATGTCCTTAATAATATATCAATAAATATTACTATAACTTACTTAACCATTCATTTTATGAAACCTCTAAAATATCTTAATTTCTTTCAAACGACCTCGAGCTCTTTATCAAATGTGTCGCTTTGAAAGTTGGCTGTCAGCTGTCAAATCTTATGTTCCATTGTTGGGCACACCTTGACAGCTGTCACAATACCCTGATCGAATGACAAGCTATGGTACATTAACCTGGAGCGGAGATTATTTGAATATCCTGCTTTTGTTTCACACCCAAATTAAAACCTTGGATGAAGAATTATCGATAGTACTATTAAAGGACACGCTTGAGACAAGTTTAACTTAAAAAGATTATCAATAGTAATTCATAATTAGCTAGCACTGACTAAAAAACTGATTACCAGAGCTTAATATAACCAAAATTATACTTAATATGGCATCTTAGCTTTAAGTTGCCTAGACTAGAACTCCACACTACAAATAAACTAGCCAAGTGCAAGTCGGACTCGCACTCGTAGGGTTCCGTAACACAGTGGAGTATTCTATAACTGTGATTTTTCGCAACTACAAAATTAACTTTGGTTTTCATAGTGTTTGTATGAAAAACAAAGTTATCTTTGCGGTCGCCATATCTCTAAAACTGCTGACTGTATCTCGTTGAAACCAATTTTCGTTGTTAGTTTTTATTGAGATCTACAGTATAAATTTTTTTAAGATTTTTCACTCCCATACTTTAAAAGTTAGAGCAACGTAGGGGGGCAACACATTTTAGCACTTTAGACGCGCCTATCTTTCAAATGATTGACTTTGAGAAAAAATGATTTTAGGAACCTCAATGTCATTTTTGAAGACCTATCCACAAACACCTCACACGTATAGGTTTATTATTTTTGTATAAAAATCGGAAAGCGGTTCATAGAATACATCTTTCTACCAAGTTTCAATTCTGTAGTCCTAACAGTTTCGGAATAAAATGGCTGTGACATACGGACGGACAGACAGACATGACGAATCTATAAGGGTTCCGTTTTTTGCCATTAGGCTACGGAACCCTAAAAACACCAAAAATTGTGAACCTCCTCCATTTAGTAAGTCGGTTGAACATGTTTCATAGCAAGATTATACAATACCTATTCAAAGGTGGAAAAGAAGAGCCGAAGATTGGGCTCAGTGGCATATCTTGGGAGAGGCCTACGTCCAGCAGTGGACTGATACCGGCTGATTATGATGATGTTTTTTTTTTTTTTTTTTTTATACCGAACTGGGTAGCTCTTGATCACTATCTCACCTGATGTTAAGTGATGATGCGATCGATGATGTAGCGTGCTTACCCAGAAGATACCTATTCACTCGCGATTTGAAGACCCCCATATTGTACTTAATCGGAAACACGGACTCAGGCAGGGTATTCCATTCCTTAGCGGTTCGTATGATGAACGAAGAAGCAAATCGCTTCGTTCGGGTAGATGGTATATCCACCATAAATCGGTGGCGCCTTTTAGTGTCATTGATGTGTCATGATGATTCAAAACATCTGTACGCTTTTAAAGTGGACCAAATAATACAATGTCTTCATTTGGTTCAAGAGCTGTTTAAATTGTGATTTGAAACTAAGTTCTTGCTTAGCATAAAGAAGACTTTACGATCAAACTACGATAGTAATATATATGTATGTAAAATAAATATCTAGAGTTCAAACATTTCATAAAAGTTCAACTTATTCCTGCCACAAGAGACTCTTTTTTAATTAAGATAATTTAAAAACTAAAACAACTGACTTCAATGCCCCGCGAGTCAATTTTAGTAGCAAGTTTGAGACGTTTATCATCATATCTCTGGAGATACTTATCAGATCTCGATGAAATTACAATGGAACCACCTTGAAAACGTACCCTACCGATTACAAAAAGAATCATTCAAATTGGTTCACAATTGACGGAGTATTCGCGTAACATACAAAAAAAAACACAGACGAATTGAGAACCTCCTTCTTTTTGAAAGTCGGTAGAAAAGTAATGCTATTAATAGCAATGACATTGTTGCGTTTGACTTACACATTTAAACTAAAATAGTTGTGCAGAATATTCAAAGGTGTTCAACAAAAAAATAAACTTGGTTTAACTTTTAAAGCTCGGTTCTCAAGAGTAACCTATTCTACGCGACAAGGATGTTAGAGCTAACTTGTTATGCATGACCCGACGGCAATTTTATTTTGGTCTAGAACTGTAACACTATCCTCAAGATTTTAAGAATTTCGCAAGAACAAAAAGTAGTAGTTACCTAAGCCATATTTGTATCACTTTAGATTCAAGATAGAGTGAAGGTCGTTGTTAGTGTTATAGTTGGTACATTAAATGCAATTTAGTATGCAATATTACATTTGAGAGCAAATCAAATATAGTTTTCGAATGAGTTAGTAAATGTAAATATTGGTATATCAATCATTGTCAACATTCTGTTACTACTTACAAAATATCCTGTTTTGTAGTTGCTGCAATACTTGACCAATTAAAAGAAACGTCTTAGGCGCTACATTACTACCAATCGCAACCATTTATAGATATGAAAGCATAAAAAGCTCAGCTATTATAAAGCAGTTAAGAGACATACCAAACAATCCGTAGTGTACGTCGAACCACCTGACGAAGTACAACCGTTACAATCACAATGTTCGAGTCATCGACTCGAGAGCTTTCGACTTTCGCTCGCACTTGCACACAATAAAAGATCCCGAATCAATTGAATGACTCGCCGAAAAGGAGGGACACATATAACAACAATATCGCATCAATGAATTGGAAGTTCTTCGTGGAATTTGAATTTTAAAACGAACAAGACATTCACCTCTCTCGGTCGCGTCGCGCGCACTGCCCGGCGGCAGCGTCGGCCGGCCCGCTGCAGAACCCGTTTCGTAGAAAAAAGCGCCTCTTCCCTCCGCCACACCGACCCTTTGCATATACCCGGCGTTTATCATTCCACCGCCGTCCTGGGACATATCTTGTAGCTTCTCTGGAACTAGTTGTGTGTCGCCAAGTTGATTGTCCCCGTCCGATCTAGCCAGGTTCACTATACGCCGTGGACTATTGCTCTGATCCTCCTGATAAATCTCATTGAACATTTGGAACACCTGATTGCCATTACGGTTCGGTTGATACGTTTCATTTCTTTGCAGACGAGGTATGTCATTGGCGATTCGATCGCCTTGATTGCCGTTTCTCGGAACAATCAATGGGAGTCTGCCGTAACCGGGCTTGTTTGCGTATTTTTGTGTAGTATCGACGATCCGCGGTTCCGGAACCGGTTGATTTGCAAAAGCGTTTACTTTCAATATTTCGTTGGCTTGCTGTAGGAGTCTTCTTTGTATATGTTCGATTTCTCCCCGCGGCACTTTTGAGTTCTCCGAGAGTTCTGCTATCAACTGGTTAACGTTGAAATCTGCCATGTTGTTATCGGAGGTTGTCGCCTCATTAGCCGGTACGGTCGCTTTCTTGTCTTCGCCAGGTTTCTTGATTCTGACTTTCATGTCTGTGCCCGGTGGAGTGACCACTATGCTAGGTAGGTTTTCTTTTGCGGCGATGTCTTTCTTTTCTCGTTTTACTTTTCTTACTATCCTGCTGGCCATTACATTGTTCAATCACCTGAAGATGTTTGATTGGGTTTTACGTTCTCTTTCATTTTGTCGGTTGGGCTGTAAAGGGATTTGTTTTGTTTTTTCATGGTTAAAACCAATCACAATTTACAACTTCGACATGGAAGATTGTTAAAGCATCGATTAACGTACGCGTATATTGCTTGGATTTAAAATGGTTAAAAGCTATTTACCTACCTATCTATTTTGAACGAGGAGTTGGATCTTTTTAAGACTCATATTGAGAGTTGCGTTTCTGCGTGGGGTTTTCATTATATTTTCCAAATCGGTTTTATTGTATGAGACATACATCATTTATACATTCGACGTACAAACATTACAGTCGTTGTTTCTGTTGCATAATCTTTTGTTACTGTTTGATTCAATACTGATTGCTTTAGATTTTCTCACATAATGTGCCAAGTTTCGATTGTGTAAATGGAGGACCTGGTACAAAACAACTAACAAAGGAAATAGAAAGAAAACTTCACATGCGCCTATGTTGTTGTTTAATTAAGTATATGGGAACCATTTAATTTAAAAGGTGATAAACATTTAATACTTTTAAACATTACGAGTGAACATTAAAAAGCTTTTTATAGTGTTTTAACATCAGCACTCACAACATCTAGGTTGTAACCATAATGGACTTTGTTATTTGAAGTAAAACAGTAATATTGCCATATTGATACTTAAAGCTTTAAAAATACCTACAGGATTTAAACTATATTAAGTACAATGTATATAAGAGTGCACGCTCTAGTTGAGCGTTGAGCGGAGCGCGCGAACACTACTACGCGTTAGCATGTGTTTGGAACGAACGCTCCACGCCCCGCCCCGCCCGACGCTCGACGCTCTTGGCACTTAGTTCGTGCACTAAAGTGAAAAATGATGTATAGTAATGATATATACTATGTATATAACGATCGGTTATAAAATTAGCCTAGTAATCAGATGTAATCTCACGTCCAACTCTTGAAAAAATTACCAGTTAACGACGACCAAAAATAAGTTTTAGTTCTGGATCGACTTTTATTATGTAATGACATATTGACATACAATTAGCATATAGTGTCAACTGTCAACAATTTGTCAATAGGCTTAACAATGAGATTGCATGTAGAATTATCATCTCAATATGTTAATGATGAAACTTTAAGTTAGGCCATCAAGTTAAATACACCTACTATAACTTATCAAAGTATTAACTATAATTACTTATCAAGTTCTAACTATAACTTATCAAGTACTAAATCTAAGCAGAGTTCTATGAGTTGTCTGCCCGAATCAGAAAATAGTGGAAATTTGTACTTGGTCAGTAATTCCTTATGCATGATGTGTAATGTAAGTTGTAATGTGGACAATCTGGTTTAGTTCCACCACTGAGTAGGCTTGGCAAATCCATGGATGTACAGGTTGACATTTGTATACATACCTACTAGGTAATCAGTATTATTTCTTTCTTAGGGAATATGCATGTGGCATAAATTTACTTGAAATCATTTATTTTCGAATCATTATTGTACTGGTGTTGTATGTTAAACATTTTATTAAAAATAAAATACTCTTAAATGTGTTAAAACATTATATGAAAAATGTAAAAAAAGCGTGGGAAATTTTAATTTGCAAAACACATCACCACTTGTCAATTAGAAAGTGACGTCACAGTGCACAACACGGTCTCCACAGATTAAATCTTTTTCATAGAAATAGTATGCACTGTTGTACGAATACATACTATTTCTATTAAAAAGATTTAATCTGTGGAGACCGTGTGTTGCACTGTGACGTCACAAAGGCGCGCGAAAATTTGGCGGCGTTTTAGATACCTCATATTTTTTCAATGCTAAAACTATTTTTTGTAGCTTAATTTGAACACTTTCAGTATTATTTCATTTTTTTACTGTGTTATACGGATGTAATCAGTGAAATTAATATTTTAAAAAATCATGCATATTCCCTATTATGGCTGGGTCGTAACATCTCTATATTCGTACATATTGAGTTTGCGATGATACCATGCATCGGTATTTATCATTGCAGAGACTACCTACTTCGTCGTGAGGTCGTGAGTTCGATCCCCACCCATTGCACTATTGATGTGAACCCACTCCAGACACAAGCATATTTAGCTTAGTTGGAGGGGTTAACAAGAATACTAGGAATGTGCAACCCAAATTTCTACGTCTATGTCATATTTAACTATTTGAATTATCATATCCTACTTTTACTAATATACTCCTAATAAATGCGAGATTTTATGAAAATAGTTCAAATTTTCAGATGATTATTGGCTAAGCAAGTACATCTGGTTCATAGAACGTGGAAAATATCTCATGCACGATGCAGGATCTCATAAATTTAAGCAATATCAAGCAACCTACTCTAGAGCCATGAACATGGATGGATGGATGTTTGTTTCTCTTTCACGCAAAAACGGCTGAACGGATTTGGATGAAAATTTGCCATTCAGATACTTTTAACCTGAATTAGCTCATATGATACTTTTAAACGCAAAAGGCGTACGCGTAAGACATTAAGGCATAGCGCAGCGTACAGATAGTATTCAATGAAAAATAATATTAGGTCGTAACTGAGAGAATTACAGTATCGTCTGTCATTTCAACCGACTGCCAAAAAAAAGAGGTTCACAGTTCACCTGTATGTTTTTTTTTTCTTTTTTTTTTGTGTGTATGTTACGCGATTACTCTGTCAATTCTGAACCGATTTGAATGATTCTATTTTTAATCGGTAGGGTAAATTTCCGATGTCCCATTTTAATTTCATCGAGATTTGTTATGTATCTCTAGAGATATGAGGATAAACGTCTCAAACTTGCTACGGAAATTGACTTGAAATTGACGCGGGGCATGGAAGTCGGTTGTTTTAGTTTTTAAACTATCTTAATTATATACAAAGCTTATTAATCAAGTCTCTGACTGAATTTTTTTCACTTCTGCCAGCACTTCTTTTTTTTTTAATTCAAAGCAAAAAGTTCTGTTTGTTATATTTAGAATAATTATTATAGATATGATCTATTCAATGTTATTTGACGTGTGTAAGTGCAGATTTTAATTCGCCCATATACGGAATAAATGCTTTGAGTTTTGAGTTTTATCAAATCGACAAAACACTGGCACCTATCTATACCAAATCAAACACAATAACTCACTCCAGTTCCCTGCTCTGTAAAATATTTCAATATGACTTTCTCTTCCTGGTTCGAGATAAACCAAATTTAGAGTTGCAATAATGGTCGACCAGTGCAGGTGGGTGCTAACTTGCCAATAAAACAAATAATTTGAATTTATTGCATGACAAGTCCGAGATATACCTAAATAAGGAAAAGATAAGATGGAACATGACTTTTTGTATGTAATTCTGTATGAATCTGATTACATCATGTTTTTTGTAAGGCAGTTACAATGTAATGGTTATAACAGGACTTTATTTAGTGGCTGTTGTTATGATTTTAGTTTATACTTTGATTTAGGTAATAATTTAAATAGAGCTTAGTTGGTCCGGGCAACTGAGCATGTATCCCGGAGGTTTTTTTTAATGGTAAAAGGTAACAGGACAAGTACGACGCTCGCATGATGGTAAGCGATGACGTCTACCTATAACAGATACAGCGGCATGCAAAATTCTGAACTGCCAGAATTTTGCATGCCGCTCTGCGCCTGTTACCTTGAGACATAAAGATGTTGAGTCTTACATGCCCTGTAATTTCACTGGACACCTTCGATATTTCAACCGAAAAATATTCCTATTTCACGGCTGAAAATAATTGGCAAAGCGGTAGTACCGCCCCAGGCGGACTAGCAGAAGTCCTACCACTACAAAATAGGAGGTGCGTATTCAAACACCATGAATGAAGGTACGATGAAATTTTGGATTGTATGTAACAATGTACAAAAATATATGTACAATTTGTGTAAAATCTACTTTATTTACTGAATTAAAATACATTGTCTAAAGGTTCGGACACAGCGTCCTGCGTGCGCGATCTAGGCGGCGATCAGACAGCGCAGTAGTATTTGTACCGACTTGTTCACACCAAACGCGACCAGAAAACGATTGAAAAGTACTGAGATCGCGCCCGCAGATCACAGAACGCCGTGGTGTGGCCGTACCTTAAATGTTTTTATCATTTTGATTAGGAAGTAATTTTTTTGAAGTGAAAACTTCTTTAACGACGTTGTGAACTTTTTTGGGATGAGTAAAACATGTTAAACTCGCGTCTGGACATCGCGTCAGGACCTTTACCCAAACAGTAATGCAGATAGCAAACTGAGTCATGTTCAATGCAGATATCCACCCACAAGGTACAAGTCCCAACATTTGTTTAGTAAAGATGTCAAAACTTATCTTTAAACAGATGCATTCAAGCCTTATTTGGTCGTTTTGTTTGAAGGAAAACTGCAAATGATTGGTGGCCGTTGAACATCTGGCGTGAACGAATGTTGTGGAATTATTTATGAGAAGTGATAGCTTATTTGCATATTATGATTTTATTTTACGAATCATTTTAGCAATAATTTAAGAATAAGGTAAGCCTGCTACATCGTCGACCGGATTGTCACTTAACATCAGGGGCTTTATTCAGTATGACCAATGAGATAACGCGTTTCTTAACGCGCCACGTTACGTTATTGAAAAATTGTATTCTGTATGCCACACGTAGGTAAATTATACAAAACGTGCGCGTCACACGTCCTCATATATGTCACGATATTTTGACAGCTCAAAACGCGCTCATAACCTTACCCTACCGCGTTTTAATTGGCATAGAGAATACCATAACGCGGAGATAACGTAACACGGCACGGTAAGACTTTAAAATGGTCATACTGAATAAGGCCCTAGGTGAGATAATGGACAAACGCTTGCCTATATAGCATAAAAAAAATAATTAAAGCTATCGTGGCACGTAAGTTCATTCTGAAGATGCGCATGGGCGGGCGGGCGTAGGGTATTTGCTCAAATTCTACTCAAAAGTTGCCAAAATTTCAGTCATATTATTAAGTTACTAAAACTATTTAAAAAAATGACGTATTTGCTCGTGGCTTAATTACGTAGACGCTAATTTATGTACAAATTACTGCATAGAATTTGTTAAAGACTACATTAGTAGTATAGTGCTAAGAGGATTTCTGTTAGAGGAAGGGCCTACACTTTGTCAGTTATTTAAACACAGAACAAGAAAATAACTTTTTTCCTGTGTAAGTATTTATCTGTTAAATAATTTATTTTTGAAATGACAGACTATACATAAAAATCCACTCTAAAAAAGGAATAAGGCCTATATCAGAGGAATAAAAGCGAAGCAAAAGAAAAAAAAAATATTATCTTTCAATGAACAATAATGGGTTTAATTTTAACTTTGAAGAGCAGTGTCCAGTATAATTACAAATCACAGGGCATGTGAGAGTCAATCACACATATATTTGTCTCAAGTCAACGGGAATAGTCTTGAAACACGCAATAATCTATCAATGCAGTTTAACGCGCTAGCTTAGGTTTTCTGTCATCATTTATCATAAGGTGAGCGTGTTGCTTGTCGTAGCTTGTTCTCTTATACCTTATCAAAACGTTCGTCTTACGTTCCGTTTTACGTAAGTACAAGAAAGAAGAGCAATGGTAGTTATCTAAGTATGTAGATCTAACACCACAATATAATTGCTTGCATAAGTTAGTACAGCACGGTACTCCATTGTTGTTGTAATTAATTGTGTCTATCACGGCTTTTCTTAGTCTGTGTTCACGAGGGAGAAATAAGAAAGATTTATTTGCTAAACTTTATAATTTTTCAAAACTTTTTACAGTTGTATTTCATTGTTACGATTTGACTCAAAAACTACAGAACCGATTAAAAAAAATCTTTCACTGATGGAAAGCTGCATTATGAGCAAGTAACATAAGCTATATTTTATCCCCGTATTCTCACGGAAACGGAAACTACGCAAGTGAAACCGCGAGGCTCTGCTAGTAACTTATAGATCATCAAGAGCAAAAACGTAAGTGACCTTTAACTTAGTAAACTTTATTTATGTAACCTTCTTGTGTACGCACCCTAGTGACCTAAGTGCGTTGAGTTTATGTATTTCCAACCATTGTCGGAAGGCAGCCGACTGCGACTTCGTTTCACTCGCCACCTAAGGACAATGACACCCCTAAATACCTATTGTTGTTCTAATTACAGTTACTAATTACTTTAAACATAGGTTCACTCGAAACAACACAGGTTTTCATTATTTCTTAGTAGATACCGTTAGATCAGTCAAAATATTGCAATCTTCTATTTCAATCGACTTCCAAAAAGAAAGAGGTTTTCAATTCGTCTGTATGTTTTTTTTTAATTTTTCGTGTATGTATGTTACGCGATTACTCCGTCAATTGTGAACCGATTCGAATGATTTTTTTATCGGTAGGGTACGTTATTGAGGTATTTCCATTGTAATTTCATTGGGATTTGATAAGTATCTCCAGAAATATGACGATAAACGTCTCAAACTTGCTACTGACTCGCGGGGCATGGAAGTCGGTTGTTTTAGTTTTTATATCTTAATTATTTAAAATCTTATAGACTAACGTTGGATGACTATCTCGCTATAACTTATCTGATGGTAAGGCATGATATGTTTGAAAATGGTGAACACGCTACGGTCTAGAATACTCTGACTCTCAAGGGCCGTGCTGCCGGGACACCGTAAGGTTATGGCGGCAGATTTTGTCCTTGATAGTGGTCCATCTGACTATAACCACTGACTCACTATCGTTCTCCAGTCAGCCGTTGCCAGTTCGACCATTCTAGGCCTACATCCTCCTCGACTACATCATCGCTTATCACCAGGTGAGATAGTGGTTAAACGCTAGCCTATTAGATAAATAGTAAAAAAAGATGTCAGCGCTTAGTTAGGTGAGCACTATGCTTATTCTATTAACTTATTCAACACCTAATGCTTCGATGAAAACATTCAAAAGAAATCGGAATGAGTAGAAACTAGGCCTTCTTTTCAATATTTAACAAAAAAATCCATAGCACAACACTAGGTCATATTCACACTACAAGCAACAACATTTTCTTGTCATGTCTTGTCTTAGGATTGTTGGTAGCCCATCACTAGTAGTCACTGTCAGTAATATTCTTCTTCAACTTCTTCTTCGTACCCAAAGGGTAAAACGGGACCCTATTACTAAGACTCCGCTGACCGTCTGTCTGTCTGTCTGTCTGTATGTCTGTCTGTCCGTCTGTCACCAGGCTGTATCTCATGAACCATGGCAGTTAGACAGTTGAAATTTTCACAGATGATGTATTTCTGTTGCCGCTATAACAACAAATACTAAAAACAGAAAGAAGCTAAAAATAATAGAGGGTCCCCATACAAGAAACGTGTTTTTTTCGGCATTTCACGCCATCTATGAACGCTTAGTTAGGTAAACGTCTCATAGATGGCGTTATATTGAAATGTCGATCCCTAACACCTTTGTTAGACGTTAGATGGCGTTATAAGAAATAAAATGTTTATTAATTATTATTTTTTGCTGGCGAAAAATGATAATATTTATTAGGTATTTTTTGCTCGATCTTATAAAATACTGTAGTGTGGTTCGGAACCCTACGAGTGCGAGTCCGACTTGCACTTGGCCAGTTTTTTTTAAATATTTGCTATAATATAGTACTATTATCGGACAAGCACTTGTCGCTATTTACTTTTACAGATACAGTTCACTAGTAGCTCAATAGTTCGACGACTCCGTCCATTAGCTATATTTATAGTTCTATTCTTATTTCAAAATTGTTTCCCAGCTTGTAATTCATGCCATTAATTAATTCTGCTCTGCAATTTCAGCTCTAATAAATAATTATTAAACTCTATTCGATGTTTTGGGTAATTTATGGATGTCTCGAGTTGATTATTATTTTTTCAATTTATTTTTTTGGATGATTTGTAGAGTTCTGATGTTTCGGTTAAAAATATTGAATTAGTGAACTATTTTAATTTATCGTGTATATACTTATAAGTACTATATACTATAAAATTCACTAACCTATTGAGGTTGGTATATTTGGATAGTAAAAATGTAAAGTTTGCATATTTTAAATGTAGTAATTATATTAAAGCTGTTTACTATAACGCAGATTTAAAATATTATTATTTTATGGTATATTATTAAAGAATTATTAAAATGAAGACATTATGTAAATTATCCTATACAAAAGAAATCACTAATTATGTCTACACATACAATTAGCATACATTCCCCTAATCGATGCTTCAACAAACCGTAATATTTACTCATTGGGAACCATTAACCAATCAAACCGTAGGCCGTTGAATACCCAACGGTATTACGAATTCTTCAATACACATAATTATCACTTTACATGATAATTTGCTAATTTTACAACTATTTCAAACTTCGTCGAATAATAAACCTTCTTTTAAAATTTTATTTTTAAATCATAACAGGTTTTAAAACTAATTCACATTTGGAACACAATCACAACACTACCACTCCAAATTCAAATACGAAAACCGCGCGTATAGTCGATTATTTAATTTTCGAGCGTGCTCTGATTGATCTATCGCGGAACAGTAGAGCACAGAGAGGCCCAAGCGCAAGTCTCACACTGAGTGTTTGTGGCTTACTTACATTAGGGGGTCGCGATTCGCCTCCGTGGACGCAACGCAATTCTTACGTAGCCATGAGAAAACTCAGACACGGCCCTGATTGTTCAAACAACTAAAATAAATAACTGCTCATAAAAATATGATTTAGGTATGTTGGTACTGTTATTTTGGAAGTCATTCACGTTTATGGCGGTGCTGGCATATTGTATGGCAGGGTTTAATTAATGTTTCAGTGTTTCTAAGTTGTTGAGCAAACTGGGTGGAGCGCGTTGAAGTCTTTTGTTTGATGGGTCATCGTAGTTGCGCTTTGGAAACTTTCATTTGGTTATTGAACGTATAATTAAATTAAACAGATATATAGACTCACATTGTTAAACCTATTTTGCTTTCAGATTTGATTATGCTAAAACAAAACGTATTTTATGTAAGTTCATATTTTCTTATAAGTTTGTCTAAACATTTAAATCTTATACAGTCGGTATATTCTCGTCAGTCTATCAAGATTTATTGTTATGGTACCTTGTTTGGTTGTTCTAAGAGGAAATGTATGTGGAAGTTTTCTTCATTTGGTAATACGTCTTGATTTACAGAACGTGTTCATCTGAACAATTTTTATGGGAATACCTCGCTGATTATGTTAGATACTAAATGGTAACGAGACTTTGTGGTGACATTGATTGATAAAGTACATATACAAATATAAACAATTCTAGTAGGCCTGTGGTGGCGGAATTCACACAGGAAATTGCTAACTCCAATTCTTCTTTGATGAAACTTGACTCTTATAGTTCTAACATACCAATTTTTTACCGACATAATTAAAAGGAGCAGGTGGCTCTCCATTCGAGATATTTATTTATTTCGGAGCTGCAGTTCCAGGATTTAATATATTTGAAAAGTTATACATAGATAAAGTAATATTAGGTATGTTATGTAAGTCTCACTAAAAAGTAAATTCAATAAGAATACATTATTTTTCCCTAGTTATTAATTTTATCTTTTAGTACAATTTGTTGTTTCGAAATCTTTAGTGGCTTTTCATAAGAAGTTCACACAAACATTTTAAATGCGAAAATCAGTGTGTATATTTATTTGTTTGGGACCGCATAACGGTCAAACGGCTCGACCGATTTGGCTGAAATTTTGCCAAAAGATTGCCAGTGTAATGGAGTACGTAGTAGTGGACTATTTAAGCACCAGTACTACGGAATAGGCTATTTATAGGATACTTCTTAACGCGGGCGAAGCCGTCGTGCGCTGTTAGTTGATAATAAAAGCTTCTATCTAAAACTAGCTGTGCCCCTACGGCTTCGCTTGCGTTTAGAAGTATTCTATTAATAACTTAATACATAGTAATGGCTATCCCTATCCCTATATACAAAATTTCAAAGAAGAGAAGAAGTCCCAAAGAAATAAGCAAACTGACTTTCGCATTTATAATATTGGTGTTGTTATACATGCTTTAATTTATTTGAATTTTAGATGTGCTACTACTATCCCAAAATTTCAGCGAAATCGGTTCAGCCGTTTGACCGTGGAGAACTCCCAAACAAATATACAAACTGACTTTCGCACTTATAATATTGGAGTCGACTGTTTAACGCCAAGCTTTGAAAACTCTAATGCTGAGCTTTTTGAATTTGTAATAAATAAGTTTCTACGAAATATTTTTGAAAGAAAGAAAAATCATTTATTTTGCAACAAGACAGCAACAAGACTTAACATTTCACTTATATTATTAAATATGAAATATTGAACAAAATTTTTGTGTATAATATATGAATTTGACGAATAAAATGATATGATCCGGCCATGTCTACCTCTTCATAAGTTAATAAGACAATGGTGCAGTACCGTCCGCACCGGCGTTTCACATGGGTGCTCCCGCTAATGTGCCGTCGGGCTTCGCTGGACGGCTGTTGAACCTCGCAGGTTACCCATCTACTACCTGTACCCTGCGGTTTTACCCGCATAGACATCGTTCCCGTGGGAATATTAGGATAAAATGTACCCTATGGGTTAATCCATGGTTTAGGATATCTACATTCTAAATTTCAGCTCAATCAGTTGAGTAGTTTACGCGTGAAGAGGTAACAAACATACACACAAATTTTCGGTTTTATAATACATACATACATACAATCACGCCTTTTTCTCGTTGGGGTAGGCAGAGACTACTTCTTTCCACATGCTACGATCCTGACGAGTACCTCTTTCACTTCTTCCACTTTCATGAGCGCCTTCATACATGCTCGCTGGTTATAAGTACTTTTGACTTGGCCTTTCTTTAAAACGTCTCCGGTCTGGTCGTGATACGTTCGCCTAGGTCGGCCTCTACCGACTGCCCCATTCACACTCGTCTCATAAATCTGTTTCGTCAGTCTTTCCTCATCCATCCTCTCTAGATGTCTAAACCATCTAAGCATCCCTTTCTCAATCTTAGTCACCACATCTTCTACCACACCACAACATTCCCTTATCACGCTGTTCTCCACCTTATACATCAGAGTCACTCCAATCATACTTCTCAAACTTCTCATTTCTACAGCATTAATTTTACTTTCATGCTTCTTCTGCCATACCCAGCATTCACTACCATACATGAGTTTTATAATATTAGTAGGATAGGATTGCGATTGACCACTATCACGCCTGATGGTAAGGGAAGTTGTGGTCGAAGATGGTAAACACGCTCGGATTAGAAAACTCTGACTCTTAATGGCTGTGTGCTGGTCCGTCAATTACCGTAAGGCTATGGCGACAAATTTTCTCATTGATGGTGATAAGCTTAAAACTAGCTTATCAGAAAATTGCTAGATTTTCCTGGGTCAAAACAAAATTATCGCAGGACACTATCATGAGCCTGTTTCACCAGCTCCCACCCTCAAGTTGAAAAATCTGTTACCAAACATCTAATGTGTTACGGTAGCTGTCCTTGAGAGTCAGTTCCCATTCTAGGCCTAGCGTGCTACCTTCCTTGACTGAATCAACACTTACTTGCAGGAAAGTTAGTGGACAAATGCTAGGTTAAATAATATAAAAAATATACCTATTATAAAATCTAGAACTTGAATAATTTAAGATTTCATTGTTTTCGATTTCTAAAGTAGGATATATAATTGGACTCTATTGACTGCGACGATATCGCGGCAAATTTCGTAAAACGGTGTGATTAAAGTGAAATGAGCTTAAAGTCAATCAAATTACAGCATTTCACTTCGATACTTATAATGAAAGTTAGAAAATCTACAAGTTATCGACCGATACGCCCTACAGCGATGAAATCGAATAATACCGTAGTTAAGGTAAACAGTTAAGTTGTTACATTAGTAGGTAAAAATCTATGAAGCCCACTTATTAAATTCGCAAACAGCTTAAATTACTTTTGTATAAACATTAATAAAAAGGTCTTCAACAAGCTGATATGGAATATTTGCATTAAGTTTTTATTTATGCTGTTTCTAGGTTTTTGAGATAGAAGTTATAGACTATTGTAACTATAATTGACTGATATATTTTAAATGTTTCTTATTTTTAACCGACTTCAAAAAAAGGAGGAGGTTTCTCAATTCGACCGTATATATGTTTTTTTTTATGTTTGTTCACAGATAACTTCGTCGATTATGAACCGATTTTGATTATTCTTTTTTTGTTAGAAAGGAGATATCCCAAGTGTGGTACCATGGTAATTTTATCGAGGTCTGATGAGTATCTCCAGAGATATGGAGATAAACACCTCAAAATTGGTACTGAAAATTATTAGCTCGGCATTGAAGTCGGTTGTTTTTAGTTTTTTAAACGATCTTATTATAGTATAGTGTTTATTTTTATTTTATTAATTATTCCCTGTACTACAAGGTTTTCTAAACCTATTTCAGACACCAGTCTTTCACAAAGTATACGTTAATTAATATTCGTTATTACTACTAGACAAGAAGAACCTATTGCGAAAGAAAATAAATTATTTATTAGATATCATCATAATTTGCCAGTGTCAGTCCACTCGTAGACGTAGGCCTCTCCCAAGATACACCACTAAGCCATCTCTCATCAGGCCACATCTCGATCATCGAACACAAATAGTAAGGGCGTGAAATATTCTTGTATAGTACGAGTAGAACTCGTTAAAGTGCGCATTTACTTCCACATAATTAAGGTCAAGATAAGGCTTAAAGATTCTTATTAAATCATGCTCTGTAGATTTAAATAAAAATCAGTCAAGTACATATCGGCCTTACGCATCGAGGTTTCCGTACCAAATTATTAAAATTAGTGAATATAACTTGTGTTCGTTCTTTAGTGAAGACCACAGCTCAGTGTTTATATAAGTCTACCTGGAGTCTGGAGTCTGGCGCGTTATATTCGCACGGTGGCGGTAGTGGTTGGAAAATAATAGTTAAATGAGCTCAGTGGCTAGCTATGAGAGATGCCTATGTTGAGCAGTAGACTAGTATGACCATACCCAAACCCAACTCGAACTTGGTCGGGTTTTGTAATTAAATATTTTATCACAGAAATTGCACTTCTTAAAATCTTACGTTAAATATAATGTTTCTTTAAGTATTACTACTCTTAGCTATAGAGTACTTTCGTCGTATTAATAAAATGGTATTATAGCTGAATTGGTACAGCTCCTAGACATGTATCCTGGGAGACGTGGGTTCGGTTCCTGTCGTTACGGTAAACATTTGGATTGTATATAACATTGTACAATATCATAAGTTAGTTTATTTTGATGCTTGTTATATGAAAAATCAACACCAAGATCATACATGCGAAAGTCAGTTTGTGTATTTGTTTGGGACTTCTTCACGATCAAACGGCTGGACTGATTTAGCTAAAATTTTAAAAAGGGATAGCCAGTACTGTGGTTTAGTCTATAGGACAGTTCTTAACGCGGGCGAAGCTGTGGGGCACAGCTTGCGTATAATTATTATGTCTTAAGCTTAGGACCAGTTTCACCGGTGCCTGATAAGCGCTAATATGAAGAAATCCGACAGATTTTTGACAGCTTTTAAATGGCGTCATCTGTCAGATAACTATCTAACACATTATCTGGAACCGGTGAAACTGGACCTTATTTTATTAACTAATGTAAATATACTCGTAAACTGATCCACTTTTGTCACGATATGGAGCCATTCGATTGGATATAGGTGCAATATAACAGGGTCCCGGTTGTAGCAAGGAACCCTATAAGCAAGCACACGATGTTAGGTGAACTGAGACCAGGAAGCTATGATACTTACCATTCAACAGTCTAGTGAGCAGAGACCGCGCACATTATGGCAACCGTAAACTACGTACGGCCATTTTTATTGCGTTCTTATATCATGGCAACATCATGTTTAATGAGATATTATATTGTTAGCTTTTTTATCTGATAGGCTAATGTTTGATCACTATCTCGCCTGGTGATAAGCGATGATTTGGTCGAAGATGTTAGGCCTAGAATTATCTAGAATGGTCTAAGGGCTATGCTGCCAGAACACTAAGGTTATGGCGGCAGATTTTCTACTTGATTGGTGATAATTTTTTTTTTTTTTTTTTTGGTAGCGAGGCATTCGGAACATTGATAAAATCATCCTACCGCCTGTAGACTACCTGTATCAGACAGGAATAACGTTTTAGTTTTTACCTTATAGCATAGAATATTAGGCATTTAAGTTTATTTATTAGAGGTTTTAAACCAAGTAAAAAACTATAACTTTTATTTAATTTTACAAAAGTTAAAATACAAATTTAAAATTGAATCATTGCACACATTAAATGTTTAGAAGCTATGCAAGAATATTAGTACAAAAATTGTCTCCATGAAAGTTATATAATATTTTAGATATAATTTGTACCTATTTTGATTTATTTTTATTTTCGAATAGGTAACAATAACTCTTAAACATTTTGTAATATTGTTGAACTTATCACTAACAGCGGTCTCTTTCTTTAAGTGGAGAAGGACAGAGCAAGAAGGAAAGATAGAGTTAAGCATGGTTACATTTCCAAATATCATTGAAAGTCTTCAATGTGATAATGTTTTCAATATATATCTCAATGGATATGTTACATCAGGTATGATATTAACATATATCCATATATCCATTGAGATTATATTTGTGCAAATGTTACAAGAACTTGCTCGTTCCAGTTATGGTGAGGATTTGCTTCTTAGACAGTTCCTACTAGGGTAACCATTCCTAGCTGATTGAAGTGGACTTTTCACTTAATTACATATTATTTAAAATTGATGTGGATTGATTTACGAGGTTTGTCAAATACATATTTGCAAGAATATTTCGGCTCTGGAGTATACAGAAAAAATAGTTACAATGAATTAAAAATAAAGACTCCTCTTTCGAGTCTTAAATCTGTTGTGGTTTCCGTTACTTCGGACTCCTTGTTATATTTGTATAGTGGTAGGACCTTTGCTCTATCTAACAGATTTTCAACCAAAAAATAGAAATTTTTTTTCGATTCGCAATTCAAAGTTCAAGACAATGTAATTGGTCAATAATTTGCGGTTGGCTCTTTCCCACTAGTTCAACCAAATAGTTCAACTGTGGATGATTTTCTTTAGCAGTTGAACTACTGGGAATAACTATTCAAGTTTCATACCCACTAGTACAACCGAATGGTTCAACTTTTGATTCCTGCTGAACGATGGTGGAACCAGTTGCCTACCGACATTAAAATAAGGTCATCAAAAGATTAATTCAAGAGAACGAGTCAAAGGTTATTTCCGTAAGAAAGTTTTTCCTATCAAGAATTAAGTAATAGAAAGCACAATGTACGTAATATTATCTAATAGTTTTGTATGTTTATTATTTATTTATTTTTATGTTACATAATATCGTTTATAGCATTTTAGTAGTTAAAACCATGTTTTTGTACTACTTATCCATAACATGTAAACACGATTCTGAATGTTTCCCACCGCTGCTGGATGACTTGTAGAAAATGCTTCTACCATTAAGTCCCCATTTTTTTTGTGCAATAAAGTATTTACATACAAATCATCAAGGTGTGCATCGATATAACAGGGCTTGTACATATTAACATATTACTGTCAAAGATCCACGCGCGTAGTTCAGTTACGAGCAAAATTCTCTGAATTCGAACTATTTAGCGTGCTTATCATCTTCGACCGCATCATCACTTACCAACAGATGTGACAGAGATCAAACGCTAGCCTATCTCTTCTCTTTATGTATAAAAATGAATCCCAATTGCCCTTGGTCACGGCATCACGCGTGAACGGCTGGACCGATTTCGCTAATTCTTTTTTGTTGTGTTTTTTATCGTCAAGAGATGGTACAAATGAAAAAAAATATTAAAATAAATAAAAGTTGTTTTTACCGCAGGTGAACTTAAAAAAAAATTGAGTTTAGCCTAAATTAGTTACTACGCAACCTTCACATGACGGTAGGTACAAAATACGTAAACCTCTTCAAGATAGCCACCTGACTACAGAAGCGGGACGCCACGCACCGCCGAGCGCGACGTGGCGTAACTCCGTGTAGTAATACACGCGTCTTCCATGTTACCACCACCGTCACGACACCTACCGTCCACGTCAGGGAGTATTTGTACCTATGTGTAAGTGTAGCAATTATTACATTATTAAGTTAGTGGTTAATAGCACAGAATAATGAAGAGTACAAGTAATAGGTACTTACAAGTAGTAATAATAATTTTAATGAAGGCATTTCAGTTACTGTCAGTTATCTAAGGAATACACAGTATTATTAACCGACTTCAAAAAAAGGAGGAGGTTCTAAATTCATCACAATATTTATCCCGTTTACCGTTTTACCGTTACCCGTTTTTTTATGTTCCCCAATTACTCAAAGACACCTGGACCGATTTAGAAAACTCTTCCCAGGTACCATGTAAATTTCACCGAGATCTGATGAGATCTCCAGAGATATGGAGATGAAAACAAACTTGGTATTAAAAATGACTAGCGCTGTAATTGAAGTGTTTTTTTAAAGTTTTTTTAACGATCTTGAATTCTTGAATTATGGTACAACGTTAGCTATCAGGAGGGGTGAGGTGAACGATTATTTTACTTACCTTGGTGGTATTTTAGAGGGTTAAATTACTATGACCTCAGATATTCTGTATATATATTGGTGTATCTTGGAAGGCTTTGTGGGCTCGCTTTAGTCGCTGAACATCTTCGTAGAATCGTAGTAATATGAGGGAAACCTGAATATGATCCAGGATCTTATTATTTTTATATCATCATCATCATAATCACCCTGTGTCAGTCCACTGCTGGACGTAGGCCTCTCCCAAGATACGCCACTGAGCCCGATCTTCGGCTCATTGGGAAGGATATGCCCTAATCGCCACGCTGGGCAGGCGGGTTGGCGATCGCAGGACGTAGCTCCTCGCACCGGTGACGCTGCTGCCCGACACCGGCCTGTAGAATTTAGCTACGCCATAATTTGAAATAGTTATACCGCCATTTGTCGGTCGCCAGAGCCTCGTTTGTTGGTCAGCAGGATGCACCACGGCAGGTGAGGTTGGCTGGGAGCACTGAGGTGGTATTAGTGCTTCCTTAGATCCCATTATTTTTAATATAAATATGTGTTGTTGTGAGATCATCTATCTACAGACTTCAAAAACCTTCTATTTAGTATGAGTATACATAAAATAATTGAATTGATGACATTCAGACAGACTTACGTTGCGGTAACATTAAGGTTTGAAAAAAAGCTCTTTCTCTAACCAAAAAGTTTCTTAATAGGAAGTAATAGAATCAACTACTTTATTTTCATACAAAGTTATTTAAATAAATTTTAATAAGAAAACACTGACCACTAGTTACCTTCAAAATAACGAGAGGTAAACCCACCGATTAAGCTCATATAAATGCCGTAACTTAATCCGATAATTCTGACGCGGGCTGCGCAAAATCATGCTCTTGCGTAAGATGAGGGTAAGCCCACACTAGGTTGCCAGTAGTTGGCATAAATTTAGAACGAATGCATAAAATAAGATTTATGATTTTGCCATTTGATACTGTTCTAGATTAAGATTGAATGACTATTTTAAGCTTTGGTGAGTATGATTGAATGATATTAAGATGTTAATGCTTTTGAAACAATGTATGTTTTAAATATTTTTTTGGTTTGACGTCAATGTCTTTATCATATTTATGAGGATTAAAATGAAGAGGCCTTTTTTCAACCAAAGAACTATCAAGAAGGAGCGAGCTTTATATATTCAATCCATTTCCTATAAAAATAGTCGCACAATAGGTAATTCGTGCTTTAATACAAGTAATCCTTAGTTCAGAATTACCTGGACTATTTAGCTTATATTATACCTAATAAGCGAAAAATCATAATAAGCTCTTGAACACAAAATTCGCGTAAAATATCAAAACATATTTGTCTTAATCTTTCTTGCACACATGAACTTTTATTATTGATTTGCGAAGAGGTCAACAACAGTTATGGTCGCACAAATAGTGAGTGGAGACCTTTGAATCAAATGTAAGCGTTGTGAACTTCGTGTAATTGCTATAATCGTATAAAAAAGTTAATAAGACGTTAGATTTTCGTTATGTTATGATTTGTTATCGTTATTATTTGAGGATTGAATAACCTCAAAATCACTTTAGATTAAATATATTTTAAGATCTAATTAAAGAGTCAAAGGAGCAGGTGAAATACTGCGTTTGGGTTTTCTATCGTTTCGACAAACTATATATTAAATTTGTCGCAGTAGTAGTCTATGGTAATATAGCCAGAACTCAATATAAGGATATTACATTTATCAACTTTATATTCACAAAGTAATTAAGTCTAAAAGATAATTCGTTTATTTAAGCGCTGTTGACGCTCGAAAAATGAAATAAATCGTCAGTTGTTCATCATAAGTAACAGCAGTTATTGGCTGTGTCAAAGGCCTTCAGTCACATGAGTAATTCTGTTTCTTTACTCATGTGCTTCAGTCTTCGAGCATTTACCAATGGAGATGTTAACGTTGTAATCCGCAAACATTTTTTCTGTCGATACTTACGGGTGACGAGGTAAACACGCATTGCACACACACAAATCACTCACTTTAACGCTCCCGCACACAAGCTTGAAACACGCACACAGTATTAAAAATACAGCGTAGTTACGCACGCTTATATGGCCAAAAATGGCTATATGGCCAGCAGAGGGGTACGTCTTGCGTTAATATCTCCATTGGTAAATGCTCGAAGGCTTCAGTCGGCTAACATAGAAGAAGAAGCAGAGCTTAGAAAAGTTTGTACAGATTCCCTAAACGTTTTTTCTAATGCAGACCGCAGAACACAGATTAACTGATGTCTATAATAAACGCTTTAACGATAAATTATACCGCAAAATGGCAACCCATTTCAGTCCTTCGATATGTAATGTGGGTAATGCCTGATATCCACCAGTTATTTATTAGTGTTGCATATGAACACCAAATATGGCGAATGTAATGATCAGTTCTGATGTAAAGGGATAATGATGACATGTGGTATATTGGTGGTCAATTGGTGTTACAGGAATATTTTGGTGGTGCGACTACTGCTGATCTAACAAGGATAATGCCGTTTTGTCAGCTTTTTTTAAATATCTTATAAGCTAGCGTTTGACCACAATCTCACCTGGGGCCTTATTCAGTATGGCCATTTTAAAGTCTTACCGTGCCGTGTTACGTTATCTCCGCGTTATGGTATTCTCTATGCCAATTAAAACGCGGTAGGGTAAGGTTATGAGCGCGTTTTGAGCTGTCAAAATATCGTGACATATGAGGACGTGTAACGCGCGCGTTTTGTATAATTTACCTATCGTGTGGCATACAGAATACAATTTTTAAATAACGTGACGTGGCGCGTTAAGGAACGCGTTATCTCATTGGTCATACTGAATAAGGCCCCTGGTGGTAAGCGATGATGTGGTTGAAGATGGTGAACACGCTAGGCCTCGAATACTCTGACTCTCGAGGGCTGCGCTGCCGGAACACCGTAAGGTTATGGCGGCAGATTTTCTCCTTGATAGTTTTTAGCTATTTTAGCAAGTCAGGCGGAACATCGATCTATCCTTTACACTGACGGGGCTCAAATGTTATATTCACCAACGAAATTAATTAAAATGCACTTTTTAGATTTAGTGCAAAACTAATAAAGATGTCTAGCTTCTATAACAATCGCCACCTTTAATATAACATCAATATATTTGTATTGTTCTTTAACCCTTAAATGCCGAAATACAAACAAAGAACGAACCAAGTTTGACCCACATCAATCATCCGAAGGTTACAAACATACTCATTACGGCCAGTTATACATGATATATGAGTAGCATCACCTTGGTAGAACCGTTATCCTAATCTTTGCATCTTAGGCCTGTTTCACACTAGTTAGTAAACATAGTGTGATATATCACGCTTATAGAGCGTGTTTTATTGATGCGAATAATGGCGGGATTCCATATTCAAACGTCTCGCCTTTCACGCCACTGGAGATCGAATTTGACAAAGTTTACAAGGTCATCCGTCAGAGAACCAAAGTTATCGACGTAGCTCAAAGGATTCGCAAGCTGAAGTAGCAGTGAGCTGGTCACATCTGTCGTAGAACCGATAACCGTTGGGGTAGACGTGTTCTAGAGTGGAGACCACGGCTCGATAAACGTAGTGTAGGGCGCCCTCCAGCTAGGTGGAGCAATGATATACGCTAGCTGACTGGCAGCGGTTGGAAACAAAGAGCTGAAGATCGAGCTCAGTGGCGTGCCATAGGTGAGGCCTATCTCCAGCAGAGGACATAGATAGGCTGGTAATGATGATGATGATGATTTACACGCCTTTAGTTAGAGTTTTCATATCAAACTCGATATCGTATATCGAACAAATTTTGTATGAAAACAGTACAGACAGCGCCTATAGTGGTTATCACACTTCACTAAATTTAGACCAATCAGGGAGCCAGAATAAGTCAAAAACCAAATATTAAGATCTTTCAAAAGCGTTTACGATGAAAACTCGGCCTAGCCCTTAGAACAGTAGTAAATGCCAAATTTATAAAAAAATATGATTTTTGTATGTTGCACGATACTGAGTATGTTCTAGTTTATTTTACTGTTCTGTTGTCCCTTATATTGTTAGGAGTAGATACAACAACAATGTTATTTATATTCTGAAAAGGGATTCCGCAAAATCAACTCTTGACAATGGGAAAGTCAGTTTGTTGTCATTTTGTTTGTGTCTTCTTTGCGGTTAAACTGCTGAACTGATTTAGTTAAAATTTTGCACAGGGATATCCAGTGTATATCCAGGGATATCCAGTGATGGATTAGGATATGCACTACCTTTTAACACGGGCGAAGCCGCGGGGCACAGCTAGTATTTTATAAGTAACCATCCGTTTCATTGTAAATACTGAGCTAAAATATTAGTCAATACAAAAATTACGACGTCTAATTATTATATAGGTAATCAGATTTGTTTAAATGAGAGAGGCAAAATGTGTTAGATTATTTCAAACATTTTTGAACCGACTTCCAAAAACAAAGGAGGTTCTCAATTCCTTAGTTATTTTTTTGTTTGTGTATGTTACGCGATTACTCCGTCAATTCTCAACCGATTCGAATGATTATTTTTGTTATCAGTAGGGCACGTTTCCGAGGTGGTCCCATTGTAATTTCATTGAGATCTGATAAGTATCTCTAGAGATATGATGATTAACGTTTCAAACTTGCTACTGAAATTGACTTGCGGGGCATTGAAGTCGGTTGTTTTAGTTTTTAAACTATCTTAATTATATTGAATACTATTTTATACCTACTTAGCGCTATATGTCAAGACCGAAATTGGCGTAATTTTTGGCTTTTATAAATGTATGGATATACCTTTTTCTACCACCATCACCACCAATGTGAATGATGGTGGTAGTAGAAGGAAGAAGAAGGAGGAAGAAGGTGGTAGTGACTCTAGTGAAAAATGATCCAAATATTCGAGTCGTGAGTTTTTAAATTTTTCTTAATCGACCTGACTACACCCATACAAACCCATGGGTTCTCCCATATAGCATTTTCAACCGACTCAAAAGCTTGCTTATTTGTATGTAGGTAATGATTGCTCTACTACTTTTGTTTTGTGTTGTGCAAATATTTTATCGCTCCGTGGAGTGTGGAAACGTCTTTAGTAGGTGGTGATTATATCGCCTTTACCTGATGTTGAGTTATGATAAATATTAAAAGTTAATATTTAATTTAATTAGGTGCAGGTTACAATTTTAATTTTGGCAGGTTATTCACCGACTTCACAAAAAAGGAGGAGGTTCACAATTCTTCGAAATATTTTTTTTAAAGTGAAATCTTCTTAAGCGGCGTTGTGCACTTTTTTTGGGATGGGTAAATCTAGGGTCACGTGTCCTGATCGTAAGACGAAAATTCGTAAAACGGAGCGCACGGCGCTTGCGCGAGGTGTCATTCCAAAATATTCAAAAATGCACACAACATTAATGTTCAAGTTTTCACTTCTGTCGGCACTCCCGGAGTGCAACCCGTTGTTTTTTTTTATGTATGTTCACCATCGATGTATACATACTACGTACCAGATAGTACCGCGTCGCGAACTAGCTCTACGTTCAAATAAAAAGCAGTGCTGAATCTACATCTCGCTTAGTTTAGCGTTAGTACTCCTCACGCGCGATCGCGCGCCGCCGATGGGCGCCTGTGGTTTACATGTACCTCGATGTTGTTCACCGACTCCTTGAAGATGCTTGAACCTTCCCAGGTCCCATTTAAATTTTAACTAAATCGTTCAAGCGGTTTTGAATATATCAACATTTCTATTTATATACTTCGATGACATGATACTTAGTTACTTTGACTAGCGCGACGTTTGAAGTTTTTAAACGATTCAAATTATTTTTAGACTAGCAGCCCGCCCCGGCTTCGCACGGGTAGAACATATATGCCTACAAAATTTGCATCAGTTTGTTGCATCGAATATAAAATATGAACATATTTAACAATCATCGTCATATTTCATCCAATTTACACAAAACCTTAACAAATTATGCACCTAAACCTTCCTAATAAACACTCTGGCTGTTGGTGAAAACCGCATGATAATCCGTTCAGTAGCTATTGAGATTATTGCGAACAGACAGACAGACGCAGTGATGGACTTTATTTTATACTTACTTACGTAGTGATATTGGACGGCCCTTTTGGCGTAAAGGATAGTTACCCTGATTCTGACCCGACGTTCGTTGGTTCTAATCCTAGCTATATACCTACCATGAAAGTTTTATGTGTACCTATTCATGAATCATGAGTTTTCGTACAGTGGTAGTGGGATCATTAAATCTACCAAAAAGTAGCTTACCACCAAGCAGAACATCTGCCGCCGTAACCTTACGGCGTTCCCCGACGCAAAATGTAGGGGTAATATACGTTTAACGTGTGTATCTGTCTGTGTGTCTGTCTGTAGCATCTTAACACATTACCGGATGAACCGATTTTGTTTTTATTATTGATAGTTTTTTTTTTTGTTTGATAGATGTCTTCATCGAGAGTTTTCTTAGCTTTGATTCATGCAAATTCGTTCAATCGTTATAAAACTATGAGCTTTTTTCTAATTAATTGCGCTATGAAATCAACTTTCATAGGTCTGATCAATGCGAAAATCTTCTTCTTCAACGATATTGTAAGAACATGGAAGCATTGATCTGATGCTGGGACATCTCCTGGACTCTACAGAATACTCAAATCCTCACCAACTTACAGCTCAGATTTTAAAATGTCGTTTTTAGAGTCATTGAAATACTTTTAATAAAAAAATTATACATAGATCAGTCGGGGTGGTTTAAATTATTATATTATTATATATATAGATCAATATTATTTTATACAATAGATCATATTAATACTATATTGACTTCAAATTGATTGTGATCGGTGGGGATCTACAGAATAGCTAAGCTTATAATAATATTTTCCATAGTAACTATGACCTAATCTGTGGTTTCACTGCAAATATTTTATTAGATGCGATGCGTGTATGTGAAATTCGTGATATCTTCTAGAGTTTTCATTTGAATTATATACTGTAAACGACAATTTTAATCTATAATATATGGCCAAGCTAATTAACGTAATTATTTGGATAAGGATTAATACTGTATACTTGAAAATAGCCTTGGAAGTTATGAATTATTTTTTAACAAAAAATTTAAGATTAAAATGGTTACTGTGAGTCAACCTTAAGAGATAGACATATGCTGTCCCGGACTTTTTTGTAGGTCTTATTAAGTTGTACAACTCTTGCAAAGAAAATATTCTTCTATCTATTTTCAATTGAGCAGCGTTCGTAAGAAACGTGTTTTTTCGACCGTTTTTTTGCCGACTTAGGTTGCAAATTAGGTCTCCACGAATGTACCTTTGATTTAAGTGGGATAATATATAGCCTAGTTTCATTCCGAAAGTCCATTCTATGTATTAGTGAAAGAATTTTTTAAATCGGTTCAGTAGTTTTTGAGCCAAATCATTACAAACATACAAAAATACAAATGTTCTCTCTTTATAATATTAGTATAGATAGTATAGATTGAAAATGTTGTATCGGTTCCTACAATTGGCACCGAATATTTGTAAAGTACGAGAACTTTGTTTTTCTCTGTCGTTCCCTCACTTTTTATAAGGATCCTTATATTATATCAGTCTTGATTGATAATTCGTTCTTTTCAGTTTGATTCAGTCTTCAGATATTCAGCTTTTTTTTTTGAGAACCAGTTCCTATCTTTACAGATTATAGATAGAGTGGTTTAAAATTTTTTGAATTTAAGTATTATGATAATTTTGTACAACAATTGTAGTGTAGGTCATGTTAGGAGCCTTTAGGCGGCCTAAATACTTTGACAACACGGTTATCCGCTCAGTTTAAAGGTATGGACGAGTTTACTGCTGCCGCTTACATATTTCAACAATAGACCTCTTGTAACGGTAAACAAGTTTCACAGCCCAAGATTTGCATTATAATTACATAATTGGCAACCAGCGGACTAAAATAGATAAAACATAGGGATTATGTTTTCAAGATGAAATAGACAAAACATGTCCTCTTTTATTTCCTTTTTTATAAAGCCCTTATTATAAGTACCTACTTTTGTTGCAAATATGGCACATAAACGTACAGCGATGAAGGCTTTTTACTTGAAGGCTCTGTTTTTGCAGAAGTGGGTAGTTGTAGTTCATTAAACTAAACCGACTTTTAAGTTCAACTTTCTAATAATTAGTCCAGAGAACCAGCGATATGGCATAATTGATAAAACTGGTAGGTACTTGTAAAGGTGGAAAATAATTTATGTTTTACATGTTAGTGCTTTCGGCATTTTCGCTTTTAAGAGTCAGAGCATTCTAGGCCTAGCATGTTCACTATCTTCGATATCATCGGTTACCACCAGGCGAGGTAGTGGTTAAACGCTAGCCTATACGAAATAAACAAAAAGTGTTTCCGTGGATCGAATCGCGCATAAAACAAAAAAATATTACTATTCTACTCGACAAGTTCTTGCAAGAGGTTTTGTATTGTCAGGCGGGTAGGGATAGTTGCAGTATTATCTAACCACCACCAGATTCCACCTCGGACCACCTAATCATTTTAGATCGGGTCAAATCTGGCTCAAGCGTTTGTCTATTTGCAAAAAAATAAAGCACAACTACTGCTAAAATTAGAAGCAAGCAATGAGACAACTGAGCTCGATCTTCAGCTCAATTTTTATTTCCAACCGCTGCCAGCCAACTTGCGTATATTATCATTCCACCTAGCTGGAGGGCGTCCTACGCTTCGTTTACCAAACCGTGGTCTCCACTATCGGTTATAGGAGTTGGACGAATACTGGCTATTAATGTTACAGTAAGACCATGTTGCTACATTAAAATTTCACAACTGCAACAAGAAACATCTATTCCGAAACAAAGAATCGCAACGAAGACGCCTGTTTCCTGGCCTCGGGGTAGGGGTGTGTGCACAGGTGCATCATTTCCGCTGACACAGGTTAGGTAACAGTATGTGCTTGGCCTTGGTATTTGCAACCCCTGGCAGATGCAACCTGACGGTTAGCTTGCTTGTGAGGGAAGGCGTCTAACGTTTTGTTTTTACAATTATTGATGTTGCAAGCGCGAGCTCTTTGTTATCATGTAGAAAGGCATTCTTTTATGGAAACTTGCAGACTTCTTTTTATTAGGTGGAACGACACATGGCGCAATAATATGATCAAATATATGCATTTGTTTGACTATTTACATTTATTTTACCTCGGTTATGTTTCTCGGATGACTCGGAGTTTATAGTTGTTACTTATATTAGTTATTTTTTATCAATAAAACCTTAAGTAAATTAAATATTATGTTTCTTTGAAGTGTCACACACTTCATATTTTTGTTAAATTGTTAAATACAATCCAAAATTTCATCGTACCGACGGGACTCGAACCCGCACCCCCCGGATTACACGTCCAGGTGCTCTGCCAATTAAGCCACCGTTCGATCCATCGATACGACGAAATAAGTGGATTGCATTTGTTAACCCAATTATACATTGGTGGCGCCATCTATGACTACTTATTCCGTAAATTAATCATTCAGAAGAAATCATTACAGTTTTCAAATCCGACGAGAGATGTTGCACTGCGTAAATCAAATATTATGTTTCTTTGAAGTGTCACACACTTCATATTTTTGTAAAATTGTTAAACACAATCCAAAATTTTATCGTACCGACGGGACTCGAACCCGCACCCCCCGGATTACACGTCCAGGTGCTCTGCCAATTAAGCCACGGTTCGATCCATCGATACGACGAAATAAGTGGATTGCATTTGTTAACCCAATTATGCATTGGTGATGAAATTTTGGATTGTGTTTAACAATTTACAAAAATATAAAGTGTGTGACACTTCAAAGAAACATAAAACCTTAAGTGTTTATTAGGTAAACATTTAGAATCGTTTGACACGCAAAAGAGGAGGGGGCGAGGGGAGGGCAGTCACGGCAGCGGCCGGCGAAGCGCTAAAAAGTCTGTTATACATCCAACAAAACAATACATTTGATCAGCGAAGTGTTACGAAAAAGTGAGGTTATGGTTTTACTAAAAAAGGCATTTAAACTCAAAATGTACGCATTATCTTGATATAATGAAAGTGGTGGGGAAGGAAAGAAGTGACCCTCCCCTCTCCCTCACTCCGTCCAATCCCCCCCCTTTTTTCGTGCCAATCGATTCTAAATCCAACCCGTTTATTATTCAATAAAAAAACCAAGCAAGTACACATACATACATTTATCAAAATTAATGCATATATTATGATGTAATTTTATCATCTATGGTCTATCGGTCAAAATCAAAACTAAAGGTCCAACTTGGGCCACGTCGGCTTAGGATCACGATTTCCATTAATCACTGAACGCTCTTCCGACATAAAATTAATAAATGAACCATTACGTAGGTGTCCCCTGATTAACTCTTTTTATATACGCGTGTCACAGTGTTACCTTATATGAAGACGCAGTAAATCAACTTCAAACAAAGGGGTTATCTTTTATTAGAGACACATCGACACTTCATCTGCGATTAAATTATCCTTTGTCCTATTCTAGAAATCTTGCTGTAAAATTTCAGCCAAATATCTATTTGGCAATCCGTTTAACTACGAAGAGGTACACAATTATAAAAACCGACTTTCGCATTTATAATATTGATGATGATGACATCAGTATTAGTTACTTACGAGGATTCAATTGAATCAAATTTATCATTAAATAAACTATACAATGAAAAGAGACTATATATATATATCGCGTCGGCGAGCGCCCCGCACTCAAGATCCTGAAGAAGGCCTCCGGATGAGGCCAAAACATATGTCGATCACTATATCGACATCGCGTAAGTCACGTTAAATTCCCGTCTCAAATCTATAAGTATATATATATATATATATAATATAAGTATATGTATATATATATATATATATATATATATATATATATACATATATATATGATTAAAAACGGGAGTACCACTCGAAACTGTTCAAGAATACGTCTACCTTGGGCAAACCTTGCAATTGGGTAGAATCAATTTCGAGAAGGAACCTTGCAGAAGAATACAGCTGGGATGGGCAGCATTTAGAAAACTACGTAGGGTCTTTTCATCGCTGGTACCACAAAGCCTAACGACAAAAATCTTTAATGAGTCTGTCCTACCTGTAATGACATACGGAGCCGAGTCGTGGATACTGACGGTGCGACTAATCCCCCAATTAAATGTCACTCAGCGAGCTATGGAAAGGGCTATGCTCGGAGTATCTCTGAAAGATCGAATTCGAAACAAAGTCATCCGACAGAGAACCAAGGTTATCGACATAGCTCAAAGGATTGGCAAGCTAAAGTGGCAGTGGACTGGTCAAATCTGTCTTAGAAACGTTAACCATTGCGAGTAACGACGACGTGTGCTAAAGTGGAGACCACGTCTCGATAAACGAAGCGTAGGACGCCCACGGGGGCACGTGACCCCCTCAAACGGTATTTTTGTGTTCTGTCGAGATTCCATCACAGTACATACTTAGAAGCAAATAAAATTATCGGAGTTGTTAAAATATATGAATAAAATAATAGAAAGAACATGAGCGAAACTCTTGTCTTCTTCTGGCTGGTATTGCAAATTTCTAACAGTTATTGTTGATATTTTTGCCAGTCCGCCCTTTGTGCCACCCCCATAAAAAAAAACAGGATCCGCCCTTGATGTGGATAGTAAGAAGTCAAGGGCTGAAGTATACAGCCTCATTTCTACATTAAGTTAAGCAAAAACTCCTTGCATAATACTTTATGGTCAAACATTCATTTATTAATATGATCTTCTTCCTTATCCTTACTGTCTCGAATTATTATTTTACAAGGAAGCTAATGATTTAAACTCTAATTATATAATTCTGCTATAGTTTGTCGATCAAATTGACAGTACACAAGACGTGTCCGCCCACACCGCGTTAGGTAAGGTGATTTTTGGTACCAAGATTAATGGTGTTACTACATTTTATTGTTATAGGTATGTACATGTACAGTTGGTATATTTTTCCGGGGTTTTATTGGATCTTGATTGGCTGTGACATATTTAGTGAGTTATACCTTAGCATGTTTGTTAAGATACGACCACACCGCGGCGTCCTGCGTTCGCTTGCGCGTTCGCGATCTAATTTTCAATCGCTCTCCGATCGCCGTAGATCGCGTTTGGTGTGAACCAGTCGGTACAAATACTACTGCGCTGTCTGTTCGTCGTCTAGATCGCGAACGCAGGACGCCGCGGTGTGGTCGTACCTTTAGAGATTATGTTTTTTTAACAAGAGTTTCGAATATGGTTTTCTCGACTAGTTTATCCAACTACCGTGTGTAATAATATGAAGTGTTTGTACGAATGGCTCTGCTGTACGATTGCTTGTGTACAAATAACTCTACGAACAAAGTACTAGGCTTTGAAGCTACAGTGCCTGTTAATTTTTCTCGAGGGCCACGGATTACCGAATTAAAAGATAATTCTTCTCGTACAAAATATAGAATAGAATTATATTATCTACTGTATCATTGAAAATGCTATGTTCGTTAATAAAAGATTATGTATTAACAACTGCAAATACAAAAACTGTACCTAAATGGCAGCGGGCTGCAAAATATGTGTCAAAACTTATTTAACTTGAAGCTTGAGCAATAACATGTCCGCTGCCAAGTTTAACATGATCACATGAGTAAAGAAAATGTATCTTAACTCATGTGACGTGATGTTCGGTGAAATCAAGGATGTCTACTTGGTATAAAAAATTTACCCCTTATGGGCCTAAAAAAAAATAAAACTGTCTTTCCCGAGATCTTTTAGACGAGTTATTTTTGATGACTATTAAATTAGCATATTGGCAGAGTTTAAAATTATTTCATAATTTAATCGTACTACACATGCCTACGCTAATAGCACATAATTATAATATGAAACAATCATCTCATAATAAGTAGATAATGATAACATGAACATAACCTGGGGCCTTATTCAGTATGACCAATGAGATAACGCGTTCCTTAACGCGCCACGTTACGTTATTGAAAAATTGTATTCTGTATGCCACACTATAGGTAAATTATACAAAACGCGCGCGTTACACGTCCTCATATGTCACCTTATTTTGACAGCTCAAAACGCGCTCATAACCTTACCCTACCGCGATTTAATTGGCATAGAGAATACCATAACGCGGAGATAACGTAACACGGCACGGTAAGACTTTAAAATGGTCATACTGAATAAGGCCCCTGCCCGTAACATAATTATGAACTATCGTTACGTGAAATGTTACGAGTTAACTATTATTAATAATAATTGCCGTTTAACTGTGCAGTAATCGTGTACACCTTGAGATAAGTATGTTACTGTTATACTGACATTTTGTGTGTTAATCAGGCATTTATCTAACCACAGAGTTTTGAGGATCGTCGATTAAAATAATTAAGAACTTAGAAACTTACTTCATGACCACACGAGTCAGTTTCATTAGCAAGTTTGAGATGTTTATCGTCATATCTCTGGAGATGCTTTACAGATCTTGATAAAATTTGAATAGTACAACTTCGGAGATATGAGTATTATTTTTTAACCTACTCACAAAAAAGAATCATGCAAATCGGTTCACAATTGGAGCAGTAATCGCGTAACTGTTGGTTGTAAGAAAACATACAGATGAATCGAAAACCTCCTGCTTTTTGGAAGTTAGTTGAAAATAGTTGAATATTTATATCACAAAAATAGTACCTAAAACGTAGATAATTCGTTTGTAAACCCTCAGCAAGACTGAAAACATGATCGACACCATTCTATTATTCGCCATTTGTTAAGCTGATTTAAACGGGCCCTTACTTTCTATTTTGGATCGACTTATTCTTTTGTTATCCGTTTCTGGCTTTTACAACGTCACAGGTGACAGATTGAGGAAGGGCAAAAACACCACACGACGAACTTCGATTTTAAGGGGTATGCGGTATGCATAAATCTCTAAAATCACCTACAAGTGGCGAATCTCGGCTTAAATCTGGTAATTTAAAATCAAGGGTGCTTTTGGTAATAGTCACCTCACGACAGGACTTATATGTACATCGTCTGCTATTTCCATTTGAACTAGAGATCTGAACTCGAGTTAAATGTCTATGTAAGCCTGAAAGCCTACTTTACACGGGTGAGTTTGACGACTCCATCGCAGTCACAACAGTGGCTGATGGGGATCATTCGGATATTCGGTCAGCATATTCCAAAAATGGCGACAAAAGAGCATGTGGCTTTCCGGGTACGTTGAAGCGCGCTTTTTAATTTCAAAATTTAAAACCACCCCGACCCTTCGAGCATTTACCAATGGAGATGTTAACGCAAGGCGTTCCCCTCTGCTGGCCATATAGCCATTTTTGGCCATATGAGCGTGCGTAACTACGCTGTATTTTTAATACTGTGTGCGTGTTTCAAGCTAATGGGCGGGATCGTTAAATTGAGTGATTTGTGTGTGTGCAATGCGTGTTTACCTCGTCCCCCGTAAGTATCGGCAGAAAAAAATGTTTGCGGATTACAACGTTAACATCTCCATTGGTAAATGCTCGAAGCCCCGACCGGTCTATGTGGATCTATTCATAATATGTTCATTGAGGCCATTCCTGGAATTCTGCAGAAGCCAGAATCAGATCAATGCTTCCATGTTCTTACAATATCGTTGAAGTAAGATGCTACCGAATTTTGAATTGATCAGATCTATGAAAGTTGATTTCATAGCGCCATCAGGTAGAAAAATAGCTCATAGTTTTAAAATGACAATTCGGATTTTCATGAACCAAAGCTACTATACTCTCGTCTCGATGAAGACACTTATTAAACTAAAAAAATAAATAATAGTTTAAAAAAACTAAAAAACACGCTTTTTATAGAAAACCGAACTAAAAAATAGAAAATAAATTTTAATAAATTTAAATTAAGAATAGTGTTAAAAATTTCAATTAATATAAATTATTAATAGTGTGAATAAAAAAATATATATTTTATTTTAAAAAAAGCGTGTTTAGTTTTTTTAAACTATTATTTATTTTCTACTTTTTAGTTGAAAAATGGAATATTTTTTTATCAAATTAGTGTATTGTCATCGGTCCCCGATAAATCTACAAAGTTTGAACGAAATCTGGCCGTTTAAAGTGGATCAAAATCGCGCCCAAAGAAATCGGTTACAAACATATAAACATTGAGGTAAAGCTAATAAAAACTAAACCATATTGAATATTATGTTTCTTTGAAGTGTTTCACACTTTATATTTTTGTAAATTGTTAAACACAATCCAAAATTTCATCGTACCGACGGGACTTGAACCCGCAACCTCCGGAATGACATGTTCCGGTGCTTTGCCAATTAAGCCACGGTGCGAAGTATCGTTACGACGAAATTAGTGGATTGCATTTGTTAACCCAATTATGCATTAGTGGCGCCATCTATGACTACTTATTACGTAAGTTAATCATTCGGAAGAAATCATTACAGTTTTCAAATCCGACGAGAGATGTTGCACTGCGTATTTCAAATATTATGTTTCTTTGAAGTGTTTCACACTTTATATTTTTGTAAATTGTTAAACACAATCCAAAATTTAAACCATAAACCATATTGGTTTATCCGTTTGGGCACTACGACGACAGCACTATGACGACACAGACAGACTCACACAAACACAGATACACTCGTCAAACTTATAACACCCCTTCTTTTTGCGTCGGGGGTTAAAAATGGTTTAAACTTATATTGCCTTGTCAGTAGGAAACCAAAAGCTGTATTGCTGAATCATTAAGTTGCAAGCACATCAAAACAACATTAGGGTCATCGAAAGTGAAGATTATTCAATGAAAACCTTTACAGCTTTATAGAAGGTTATTTTTATTCAATAAATTATTTTGTGTGGTTTCATAACGTCCTGAGCGTCATACATTCATTTTAGATAAAAACATCTTCGTTTCTATCTTTTTTCTGTCTGTGTGAACATATATGAGGTCTGTCAATGTTTAGCAACATTACTCAACAAGTTAAATCTGGGCGAATATCCTAGTAAAAAGACTAGTAAAATTTGTGACGGTAAATGATGATTTCTGCCTATACAGGGTGTTTTGGATGGACCGACAACATTTTTTGGGGGGGTCATGCGCAACTCCGGTATATTTTAAAAAAACATAGAAAATCTCTAACACACCTTGACACTTAGGACATCGGGTCTACTGGAGAAAACTTGCGCAGTATCCCCCTAACCCCCCAATAAATGTGTCCACCCATGTTTGGTGAATATCAAACAACCTGTATAAAGCCACAGGAAAAGTTGTAGTTCTACTGTTCTGTGATAAAAACTATGGTACAAATAACAGCACTGCACTCGATACACTGGACAATCTTTTTTTAAAAAAAATATCATATAGGCTAGCGTTTGACCACTATCTCACCTGTTGGTAAGTGATTAGTGGCATAAGAGACTCAATAATCCTGTTAAATTAAATTCCTTTATTTAACAAACAAATATATCCTATATTGTTAGTACCAAACAAATCAATTCCACCGGACACAAGAAATAACAGTATGAAATGAACTTAAATAAAAATACTTCATTACACAATTACAAAAATATTTCTTACACCGAACATAAATAAATCCACGTTTTTATCCAAACAAAGAACAAAGTTAAAAACATGAAGCCACATCTCAAAATAAAAGTTTTAACTTTAATGATGGAGCAACAAGAGGCAGTTTTGAAATGATGACTCCTCCCTCCTATATCGGGTAATTTTTAAATTCCTTTGGAGCCTATTTTTGTGTGGTGTAAGTGTTAAGATACAAGAAATTTATTATATCATAAAACTGTTTATTGATTAAAGTAATAGAATACCAATTTGAGATCGATCAGAAGTTGCTCTCGTTGCCTCTACATCTTCGACTAGAAAAGAGTTGATCAACCCCAAGATCAAGTGACCTTTTTTAATTATATTAGGTAACAGGACAAGCACGACGCTCCCCTGATGGTAAGCGATGACGTCTACCTATTACAGATACAGGAACTGGACTGCCAGAATTTTGCATGTCACTCCACTGCGCCTGTTACCTTGAGACATAAAGCTGTTAAGTCTCACATGCGCTGTAATTTCACTGGACACCTTGCCATTTCGACCAAAAAACATTCCTATTTCACGGCTGAAAATTAATTGGCAAAGTGGTGGTAGTCCGCCCCAGGCGGACTAGCAGAAGTCCTACCACTACTAAAATTAAACAAAAGATAAACCTAGAAAAACCTATCAAACAAAAGATAAACTAAATGTAAACTAATTATAATTCAGTTAAAGGATGAATTAAATAATCGGTTCACCATTTGGGGGTTATGATGCCATAAACAGATACAAAGTTCACGTCTTTTTGCGTCAGGGTTGAAAACAACGCTAATCAACGGTAACTTAGACCCTAAACAACCTAAGTGGTGGTGTACCTACTCACTACAAAGGATCGCATGCGTCATCGAAGTTGGAGGTCGATCTCACTTACCCACACGCAATACACTTAATTTTAGCGCAATTTTAGGGCTTTGGTTGAGATCTGCACAGATTTCTGGGGATCCGACTGATGCAGATAATTTTGTAATGGAGGAAAAAAGACGGAAAAATTATGGGTGATTAGCCCGTCAAGTTCAGCCAGCATGTAATATGATAATTCAATAGGTAAATAACAAAGATAATTAATTCTTTATCATTGCAAAGAATTCTTTACCAATTCCGTATCATATTCACTGATCGCTCCACCTATGGAGCGATGATATATGCAAGCTTGCTGGCAGTGGTTGGAAACAAATAGCTGAAAATTGAGCTCAGTGACGTGCCGAGGACAGGAGAGGCCTATGTCCAACAGTGGACAAATACTGGCTGTGAATGATGATGATTCACTTATACTCGTTTTAATATAAGTGCAGATATTAAAGTACTTAAGTCATTTTCAAATTAAAATTGAATACGCAAATGGTGTAATGTTATTGATATCATTGACCGCAAAATGCAAATAAAATAATGATAGAAAAGTAAATAATACATTTGCAATAGCGCCATCTCTGAAATAGATCATGTACTACTTAAGCTTAAAGCTATCCTCCGTGTTACGCTAGTTACAGCCAGAGTATGTTCTAGGCCGATGTTCACGGTTGTACTTGACACAAATAACATCAGAGGTTAGAAAACTAATCAAAAACTCGTATTATTTCTAAGTAATTGTTATTAAACTTACTATGAAAAGACAGGTAGCTCGTAGGTGAGCCCAAAATCCCTCTCCTTCTGGGATCCAGTTTGAAAATAAATACCTACCAAACTTTTAAAAACAAGGCACTTAACACTTTCACACACACAACAAGTTTTCACCCATGAAAGTTTGCGATAGCAAATTTTTGAACGGTTATTTGCGCGAATAAAATATCTGCAATACGTCGGTTTCCATTGAAGCAGATTATCATCTGAATCAATTTTCTGATCACGAAGTTCACGTCTACCTCTGACGAATGGCTCGAGAATACGAACACAGAGCGGCACTGTGTTCTACCGTGTCACATTATATTAAAAAAACACACCGTAAATTGTTAGATAACATTGCAGTCGAATAATAAGGTCACTTCTCAAAGACAACAATAAAATGTAGACTCAATAGGCTGTTCTTTTTGTAGTAATACAAACATTTAATTACATTTAGCAAGCTCATTTATAGTTTGTCCGACAACTTAAATTTTATCTTTCGTGTAGTTGGAAAGGTATAGAAATTGTACTTCTGTCTCGCTCTTACAAGCATACATTAGAGCCATGTGTGTCCCATCCTCGAAGCCTTTTTTGTGAGGGTGCCCAAATCGGTAAAAAAATTAGAAGGTATCAAATTATAGGACGCGGTGAGGGGATGCGGAGAAATAATGCCTTTGTTTTGAGGATCAAAAGGTAAGGGCTTATGAACTCGACAGCTTTTTTATTATGTTAGTAATTGACCATTGTATGAAATTACTGAATAGATAGCTGAACATAATTTTTGTAAGTATGAATTTCGATGGCGTAGATTTTTAAAATGTATGCTTCATTTTTCCTTGAATTTACTTCTTAAAAATAGACCATGTCAAACTTCACGTAATCAAAAACGTTATATTTGTTGTCAGAAACCGTATAAGTTGGTAAGTGACAATGCGGTCGTGGATTGCAGCACGCTAGGCTTAGAATAGGCTAGATTGGGAAAGGCATCTTATACCTATTTACTTACAGTAAAAATGTCAAAGTCCTAGCTGTCTAGCAAATGAACTTTGTGTTTTGCTATGCGTATTACACAATATTCATAAGATCAGTAAACAGCATTGAATTCCTTGTCTTTTCAATAAAGCCTGTTGTAACGTTATTATCAAAACTTACTTGCCTACCTCGACTTTGTATTGATATTCTAAACTAAATTCGTGATGTGATCTCCAACGTTTGGTCTATAAAGGCGGCTTCATGGAAATCAACATCGTGTGAAGTATCGAACTTAATTTAAATGTTATTTATTGTTCAAGCATACTGACCGAAATACGTGGAACCGACTCCGGGTGCCGTGACTTGGTTGATGGAAAGGGGCAACGAACCCTCAATCTGCAGCCCTTGAGGCTCTTGTCGGCCCATTTTCTGAAAACATAAATAAAATCAATTAGTATTTCAAGAATGGGACCGCATTTTTACAACTTTATTGAAATGTATAAGAAACATGGACATATTTAAAACAGCGCCATCTGTTAATACATGCGGTAACTGCGTTAACTTTCAGCATGTAGTAACTAGAAGTTTGGTTTTAGTTCATTGCCTGAAATATAGGGGGCACTTTAAAACATATGTCCACAAATATAGTTACAAGGCTCTAAAAAACAAATCTGTTGCTAGAGTTCAAACTTCAAAGGTACTGTGAGAAGCCTACCTAGATTCTAGACTTGAACTGTAACTTCAATTACACACCTATAACAAAATGCAAAGCAATGTTTTCTAGTAATTAATTTCCTCTACTTACTTGGATATCACCGTTGTCTTTGTGTCTTTGTTCTTGATTGAGGTTGATGTTTTTAGTTTGCATTTTCTCCCATCGGAGCCGTTATGGCCCCAACTGAAAAAAAACCAAGTATTACGGTCTACGTTCACTGCAACTTAATTTAATAATTTTTTGGGGACAATATCACTCGCATCGTAGGCATAGATCCTAGGCTAGAGGATAGCCAGTACATTGTAGACTTCGGTCGTGAGATAATTAATAAATAATTCATCTTAATAACTTTAATTTGCATATTTGATACCTAATATGTGTATGCCTCAGTGGCTGATCACAGTATGTTCTTTTTGTAAAATACTATTAGCAGCATTTTATTACCTTGTGTATCACAAATAAACAATTTGATTGATTGATTGAGATGAACCCAGAAGATATATGGCCGATCGGTGGTACACTGAGATCCAGTGTGATGTTTAGTGCGAGGCTGCCAGCCAATAGACCGCATCGTCAATTAAAATCAGTGTGTACGATGGGCAAGTGCTTGTATGTCTTCTAGATTGCACTTGATGGAAAGTGACTTTGCGGGTGTAAAAATTATTACCAATAAAAATGCATAGGAAACTTTCCGTATACCAGCAAATAAGTATATAAAATAAATATGAACGTTACCGGCAGACAGCTGCAACCTAGGTTCTGATTTTTATTTATAACTACTTTAATTTTTATTTATAACATTTAATTTATTCTCAGTTAATAGTTTAATTTATTATTTAGTTGTATATATGTAGTACCTTCTGTGATTAATTAAAAAAAATATATGTACCTATATTATTGGTACTTACGATAATTCGTAGCGTGATATGAGTGTCCTAAACTAATCAATTTTTATATATGATCGTGTATGAAATGTCTGATATAATACAATCATGGCATTGGCTTGTTACTGTGTAGTGAGCTGGCACCTTTACAATCAAGTTTACACTTATTTGCATTTAATAAGTGAGAAAAGTGACATTTTACACTTTAATGTAGATATGGGAAAATAGATCAACGTGCGCATTCCCTATTCACACAGTAAATTGAGTTATTTAGTACTTTGCGTAGAACAAGCATAGAACGCTAGGTTTTTTTAAGCGACTTCACAAAAAAGAAGGAGGTTCTCAATTCGACTGTATTTTTGTACAGAACTTAGTCAAATCAAACGATTTCTGATTTAAAAATCTCTTTTTTAGGGTTCCGTAGCCGAATGGCAAAAAACGGAACCCTTATAGATTCGTCATGTCTGTCTGTCTGTCTGTCTGTCTGTCTGTCTGTCCGTCCGTATGTCACAGCCATTTTATTCCGAAACTGTTAGGACTACAGAATTGAAACTTGGTAAGTAGATGTATTCTGTGAACCGCTTTCCGATTTTTATACAAAAATATAAAATATAAAAGTTTAAGGGGGGGCATCCCATACATGGAACTGAAACAAACAAAAAAATTCTTTAAACCTATACGTGTAGGGTCTATAGATAGGTCTTAAAGAATGATATTGACGTTCCTAAAATCATTTTTTCTCAAAGTCAATCATTTGAAAGATAGGCGCGTCTAAAGTCGTAAAATGTGTGTGCCCCCCCCCCCCCCCCCTCTAACTTTTAAAGTATGAGAGTGAAAAATCTAAAAAAAAAATATGCTGTAGATCTCAATAAAAACTAACAACGAAAATTAGTTTGAACGAGATACAGTCAGCAGTTTTAGGGATATGGCGACCGCAAAGATAACTTTGTTTTTGATACAAACACTATGAAAAAGAAAGTTTGTTTTGTAGTTGCGAAAAATCATAGTTATGGAATACTTAACTGTGTTACGGAACCCTACGAGTGCGAGTCCGACTTGCATTTGGCCAGATTATTTGTTTTAGAGCTTATGCCTTCCGTTTTGGTCCCATTCAAATTTATCGAGATCTGACAATTATCTCCGGAGATATGGAGATAAACAATATAAGCAAATTTGTATACTTTGATGACATGCTTATAACTACTGGCTACTTTGACTACCGCGGCATGTGAAGTCGTTTTTTTTCGTTTAGTAAACGATCTTAAATTATTTTGTTATAAGGTAACAGGACAAGCATGACGCTCGCCTGATGGTAAGCAATGACGTCTACCTATTACAGATACAGTGGTATAATATATCACTGTAATGCACTTGTTAACTTGAGAAGTACATGTTCTGTAATTTCACTCTAAGTAGGATTAAAACTCAGAAAAGGAACCTGCATGGTGTATTATTGTTTCAAATAATATTTATTTGTCAACCGACTTCTAAAATGGAGGAGGTTCTCAATTCGTCTGTAGGTATTTTTGTGTATGTATGTTACGCGATTTCTCCGTCAATTGTGAACCAATTCGAATGATATTTTTTTTAATCGGCAAGGTACATTTACGCAGTAGTCCCATTGTAATTTCATCGAGATCTGATACGTATCTCTAGAGATATGACGATAAACGTCTCAAACTTGCTACTGACTCGCGGGGCATGGAAGTCGCTCTTTTTAATTTTTAAATTATCTTAATTAATAAGGAATCATTTACATTAGTTTATTGGGTATATCAACAAGAAATTTTCATCGGCATCACCTTATCAGCGGGAAAGTCGGTATGTTTGTGTGATCCCTCTGTATACAAGTAGCTGAACAACCATACGCGCTGTCACTGAAATATCGTAGAGCCTTTTTAACCGACTTCAAAAAAAGGAGGACGTTTCTCAATTCGACCGTATATATTTTTTATTTATTTTATTTTTTTTTTTTTATGTTTGTTCGCGGATAACTTCGTCGTTTATGAACCTATTTCGATTATTCTTTTTTTGTTCGAAAGGAGATATCCCAAGTGTGGTACCATGGTAATTTTATCGAGGTATGATAAGTATCTCCAGAGATATTGAGATAAACATCTCAAAATTGGTACTGAAAATGAATAGCGCGGCATTGAAGTCGGTTGTTTTTTAGTTTTAAAACGATATTATACATGGTGCAATAATCCTCATTATACTTTGTAATACGGGCGAAGCCGCGGAGTGCAACTGTTTCTCCGACAGACAGTCACTTGACCGTTATCTCAACTGATGTTATGCGAAGATGTGATCTACGATGAAACCGTGCTTCTTTCGTATTGGAAGATGGCAATAATACCAGGCTGGACAATTGACTTTAGTTCAATTTACAGAGCGTAACTATTCTAACCCGTCTTCCATACTAGCTAGCATTGAAAATCGTGTAGGAACTCAGCGAACAGATTGGTGACATGTCTTTGTCCGGTGGATGGTTTGAGCCACGCTCGAAGCTTACCACCAGTGGTCACCATTTGACACCACCCAGGTATCACGTGTAGGGCAGATTAAGGTAACACTTACGAAACTAAGCCTACGAACGCAGGAATGCAATAATGACCTTCTCGTCAGTGACAGCGACTTCCTAATTAACTTGTCTATAATATATTTATAGCGCCAATAGCCCAACGGCTAATGCGTCGGCCTGGCGATCGAGAGGTCGTGAGCTTGATCCTCATCATGAACCCATCGCAATATTGGCAGCTCGTACACACTCAATTTCGATTGCAATCACACAGTTTTGATCGCGATCAAGGATCACGGGATCACGCCACAACATTTCACATTAAATCTTGATTTCTTCAGTCTGTGCATCGTAACCGCCGCGACAACACCTATTGTCTTCTCATGTTAAATCCATTTCGTATAAGCGCACAGCGAGACTGATGCGATCCTGTGATCAAAATCAATGATCGCGAACGAGATTGAGTGTGTACGGGCTACCTAAGCGCAGGATCACATCAGTCTCGTTGTGAACTTATACGAAATATTATGAGAAGACAATAGGTGTTGTCGCGGCGGTAACGATAAACTGACTGAAGAAATCAAGATTGAACGTTTAATATAGTGGCGTGATCTCTTGATCCGTGATCACGGTCAGAACTGTATCGCGATCGAGATTGAGTGTGTACGGGCTGGGCTGCCTTACACGTTCGTTCACGATCAGAGAATTGTGATCTTGATTTCTTGATTTCAAAATATCTACATATTTTGTGATCAGATACATTATCAATCTGGATCGCGATCGTTGATTTTGATCACAGATTGCAATCGAGATTGAGTGTGTACGTGTGTATGTACACACTCAATCTCGAATTGACGTAAACCCATTTCAGACACAAGCATATTTAGCTTAGTTGGATGGGGTTAACATACCTATTAGAAATGTACAACTACAGACATTATTAATAACTACCATATAATTAATATGTCTGTGTGTGCAACCCACATTGCTAGTAAGCTTTAAAAAATATATATCAGAATTGTATGTTCTTAAGATAACAAAATCTGGTTTGTCCTTACTTCAACGGTTTGTAGGAATCAATTTGAAAAGTTACAAATTGGAAATATTTTACTCGAGATGTTATAACTTGAAATCGCTAGAGACTTGTTGTTCAATATTTTATTTTTAGCCCAAGGTTCCGCAAAACACGAGCAAAATCAGACTGCGACACTTTTTTATACTTTAGGAGAAAAGTTATATTGGTGTTTTGTTGTTTTTGCGAGCGTCAGGGGGCGTGGTAGAATAAGTTAAGTCTTACAAGCTCTCTTCTGTTTGTGTGGGTTAAGAAGATTATACGTGAGAGATTAATCTTCTTGGTGTGGGCTTATACATTTCTTTTCTGTGACGTAAGATGTATTAAGCAAAAAAAAATGCACTATGTTATTGATTTTATGATATTTGTTCTTGATAAATTGTAGATATTAAAATACTAATACAATACTTATCACGATAGGGTAATATAGGTAGAAGGGTAAATAAGTGTAAATACTAGGCAGGTATACGTTTTTATACGTACGATTAACCTAAAATAAAACCGGCTAAGTCGTGTTGAACTCGCCACCGACGCTTCTGTACCAACCAATTAAGCTAGACCTCTAAATTGTATCAGTGCTCATATAATTCAAAGGTCTACCTTAATTGGCACTAACTATGTATGTATGGGGACACCCTTTAATTTTCACCTTTTTTTATTTTTTAGAATTTTTCCTTAATTTGTGCTGTAAGTCCTTGCTTCTTGCCAAATTTCATGATTCTAGGTCAACGGGAAGTACCCCATAGGTTTTCGACCCAAAACTTATAGGGTACTTCCGGTTTACCTAGAATTGTCAATTTTGGTTATAAGCAAGATCTGAGAACACAAGTAAAATAAAAATTCCGAAAAATAAAAAAAGTTGAAAATTAAGGTACATCTTGGTACTAAGAAGTTTTCGCGAAAATCTAAATTTGCCCATATCTTTTTATTGTATTGACTTGAGACCTTGGTTTTTAAACACCCAATAGGAATTATGGACCTCAGTATCAGGTTTAAATTTCAACTTGCTAGGTCCACCCGTTCCTGAGAAAATCAGTGGTGACACGGACAGACGGACAGACAGACGGATAGACAGACGAACAAACAGACAGACGGACAGACAGACAGACAGACGGAAAAGAAAGTGATCTTATAAGGGTTCCTTTTTTACCTTTTGAGGTAGGGAACCCTAAAAAGGAAGATACGTTACGATCTAACGTCGCAATTATAGAAGCTGGGCTCGGTGCACGATTGGTTGATGAACATGCACTAAAACTCACACAGCTCTAATCACAGTCGTGAACGTACATTCGACGATAAAAAGATAAAAAGATGCGCCCCCGTGAAAACCCCGTGCGAGTACGTATAGTACTATTAATTATTCTGTGGTGCGAGCGAGAAGGCGTGGTGCTCAGGCCGCAGCTACGATGTCACAAACAGAAATACACATCACAGATACAAAGATACGCACATACACATATACCCAAATACACACGGCAAACTTATAACACACCCTTTGTTGTGTAGGGGGTTAAAAAGGTACATGCGTATATTGGCAAAGTGGAGTGAAGCAGAAAAACAGATAATAATCTCATAAAAATGAAAGGGGTTGTAGACAGCTCCGCGTTAGAAGCGACACTTCCAAGTTCATTGAATTTATTTCTATCACTAATTATTTTATTGTACAACTCCATCTGTTGAACTAAGCGGAACGAATGCCTGAATGATAGCGGATACGTCTTCGTAGTTACGCCGTTCTACAATAGAGGGCGTTTATAAATATAAAATTTAAGATGACGCTTACGTCATTTCCGCTGCTTCGGACCGTGATGCTACGTCACTACCGTCACATGTTATACCCAAGTGCGCCTAAAGCAACGGTTACACTGCACGCAGAGTCCTGCGTCCGCGTGTGCGGGTGCGATCAGATAGTGCAGTAACATTTGTACCGACTGGTTCAAACCAAACGCAATCTACGACGATCAGAAAAATAAGATCGCGCCCGAAAATCGCAGTTTTGGTCATTAAGGGCTAAATGCCTCCCAATCTTTAAGGGGTATTCAAGGCTATTCAAGTATCAATGTTCAAAGCTCTAGAGTCACTGTGCTGCCTACAATTGGACATGGTTAGCCACTGGATCGATATTATAGCCATAAACCACAATATTGCCGCAACATCCTGTTTTTTGTACGTTTACTGAGCCATTGTAATGATCACCTGCGCCTACAGGCTGTATCATTCTATTATTTTGAAAGATATTTAAATCAGAGTTGTTCTTGGGTATTTTATTGCGTAGACGAGTACCATCTGTGCTGTATTTTTTATTGTTTTACTGAACAAATCTTGAGTATAATTCATTCTTACTGTTTATCTATATATCTCATAGTTATTAATCGAATAATTTTCAATCAAATTTGAAAAGCACAGTAAGGACTTAATTCTAAACAAAATGTTGTGAAAAAGAATTCAAAAAGGTGTGTGAAGGGGGTTGCGGTAGCGTTATGTATCGACGGATACCAATCACATTTGAAAAGAAAACTCAGGTCTTCATTTTACACAAGAATAGAAAAATTCTTTATTGTACACCAACTTAAAATGAAACAAACCGAAATTAAGCTACTTAAGTTACTAGAGGCAATACAATGGGCGGTCTTATCGCTTGAAGCGATCTCTGCCAGACAACCTTTGGATGGACAGAATTGTTAAAAGAAGTTGACGGTGGTACAATGCGTAACATGGTACTAAAGTGCGAAAATATAATCAAAATAAAAAACAAACAATCAGTAATGCATAAGCATCATATACATGTATTTGCTTACCAATACAAAACAAAATATACATACACGTACATATCAGAATACTTATATAAACAAATATATTATATATATAAATAATACTATAAATATATAATAATAATAAATAATATGTATAAATATTCTATACAAACAAAATATTTACATATACCTATAGATAAAAAAATATATACTTAAAGTACAGAGTAAATATGTTACATAATATTAAGTGATAAATAGTGATTTTTCACCATATTTTTGAAGATTGTGAGTGATTGAGCTTTTCGTATATCTAAGGGAAGTGCGTTCCATAATCGTGCAGCTTGAACAGTAAAAGACTTGCCATAGTACTCAGAAGTATGTGAAGGAATTTCCAGAATAAGTGTGTCAGAAGATCGTAAGGATAGGGAATGTGACTGATGTAGGAATTTAAAACATTCTTTCAAATAATGAGGAGTGGAAGGGATAAAGAGTATGGAATATAGGAGAGAGAGGATGTGTGCATTCCGGCGCAAACAAATCGGTAACCATTTCAGAAGATGTTTTGATAAAAATCCAAAAGGGAGTAGACGGGGGAAAGGGGGTGAAGTCTGCTGTAGCGTTATATGGACGGGTTTTCGTTTTTAGTTTCGTCATGTCCATCTGTCTGTCGGTCTGTCTGTCTGTCTGTCTGTCTGTCTGTCCGAGGTTTTGCTGAGAGACCGTTAATACAAGAAAGCTTTAATTTTGTAGGGGTATGTATATAAATTACGCCGACAAAGTGGTAAAATAAAATGTAGAAAAATATTTTTTTTTAGGGTAGCTCCCCTATATGAGAAGTGGGGATGAAGTTTTTTTTCATCATCTACCCCATCGTGTGGGGTATCGTTGAATAGGTATTTTAAAATGACTTCAGGGTTGTTAATACCATTTTTCGATTGAATGCTCCATTTACGAAATATTAAACTTTAAAGTGCAAATTTTTGTTCCAGTATGGCGTCCCCCCCCCCCCCCCTCATCTAAAAGCTAAACTGATGGCTTGAAAAATCTGTGATAATAGCGCATTTTATGAACTTTAAAGGAAAATTATAGCGGTTAAGATAACTTTAACGATAAATCATTTAAAGTGACAAAGACGAAGTACCTAGTTACTTGTTTATAACGGGTAAAGACTTGCATTGAATAACGGGCTACTACGGAACCCTACACTGTGCGTGGCCGGACACGCACTTGGCCGGTTAATAAATTTATTTCGGAAAATGTATACTTACCAACCTATACCAATCTGATTACGCAGTCTTCTATGCCTTCACAAACAATCCCGTGGACACCAGATTAAAACTTTTAGGACCAAGGAAACGCGAGTAATCGCTAAAACGAATACCCCTTATATTGCCAAAACTCTAAGACGGCTTTGCTAAGCCAGGGGAAGCAAAGGGGACAGTGTCGGTTATTGCATGGTGATGAGGGCACGCGAGGTGTACTGTCCTCACAGTTCCACTAGTTTAACAATACAATAAATTGGCCGATTATTATCCAAACATGTCAAAGCTTTACACATGTAATAATTTAGGATCGTACTAAACTGAGTTCACCTGACGCGTTAGTCAAAGTACTGGCTAGTTATAATCATGTCATCTAAGTATATAAATTTACTTATATTGTTTATCTCCATATCTCCGGAGATAATTGTCATATCGATAAAAATTAATGGGACCAAACGGGAGTCATAATCTCTCGAACAAAAAAAGAATTTTTCAAATCGGTTAAGATTTGACGGAGTTCTGAAGTAACAAACATTAAAAAATACAGTCGAATTGAGAATCTCCTCCTTTTTGTGAAGTTGGTTAAAAACGCGAGCGTAGTTGTTTTAAAAAAAATATTTTATGTATGACATAAAACTGTTCAATTTGGAAAGGAAAACATTTTTTATATTCTCTCAGAAAGTGGACAGTAAACATTTATTTATAAAGCAATCACACAGAAATGCATTACAATTGAGGGCCAGTTCTACAACCGGTATTTAGTTAATCAACGCCGGTCTGTAAGTGCGGGAGGAAGCGCTTCCTCTGGTTATTTTTGACGCGAAAGTCCGTGGGAAGTGATTGTGGGCTTGTTTACTTTCTGTCATTACTTTTTTTTAGCTATACTATAAAGTTAAGGGGTTTACTGACGATCATTTTTATAAGGGTAATGTATTAATTTTTTATGGCTGGGTAAGCAGCGCTGCGTATGTTTTATACCAGCTGAGCCTTGCGGCTTCGCCCGCGTAGAAATTGATGTTTACATTCTTTCACATTTATAATGTTAGTAGTACGTTAAGGTTTATTTGTACTGAGTTTTAAGTGAATCGAACCAAGTTATACATTTTTTTATACATCTTATAGGCTAGCGTTTGACCACTATCTCACCTGTTAGTAAGTGATGATGCGGTCGAAGATGGTAAGCACGCTAGGTCTAGAATGAGAACTGCCTCTCAAGGATAGCTTTTTAACACATTAGATGTTTGGCGACAGATTTTCTAACTTGAGGGTGGTTATTTTAGGTGAGGGTGAGATCGTGAATTTGTTACATTAATAAAGTGCTCAATAGAAACATTATCACTCTGTTTAGCCATTTTAGGTGATGATATTCGAAAACAAAATTAGGATATCTGGACTATAACTTCATTATACTATAAGTACGCAAAGATCTCACTAAGCGGAACTTTGCGCCACCCTACTCCGCACCTTTTGTCGAAAGACATCTAAACACAGAAGTATTAATTATAAGGTAATTAAGATTTCTGTGCATCTAACTGTTGAGTTTTACATGCCTGGATACTCTACCTCTCAAACCGGAAAAAGCATTACTTAAATGGTAATGCTTTGTACTAGTAATAAATACATGCAATAAGTACATCTGAATATCAAAGTGCACGTATTGCCCAATGCATACTAGCCGTAGTCTTACCACAAAAAACAGATATCCTGCAACTAACACACTCAAATGTAGTGTAGTTACCTAAATACCTTTTATATTAAGATAACAGGAAACGTACGACTCTCGCCTGATGGTAAACGATGACGTCTACCTAATACAGATACAAAAGCACTGCGCTTGTACTTGAGAACCTTAAGATATAAAGATGTTATGGAGTGTTTTTCGGATAGAAGTGCTTCACATGCCCTGTAATTTCACTGGACATTATGCCATTCAAGCCGAAAAACATTCCTATTTCACTGAACTATTTGGCAAAGAGGTAGTACCGCCCCAGGTGGACTAGTCGAAGTCCTACCACCACAAAACATACACTGTACCTGTTTTGTTTACTTTACACCCGATCGTGACCGAACTGTGAACACGGAAATTAACCACATGTTGTGTTGTGGTGCGCGATATTTAATTTGTGTTTGGGTTTAACCGATCGTTAAACACCAGTTAAGTAGGTAAACACGGCTTATCTATTAGCTTACAAGGTCTAGCTACCTAAGCATTAAAATACGAGGTATTTAAAAGTTCCTGTGTTTTGTTTTACAGCGGTACATACAAAGTATGCATTACTCCGAAGCAGCAAAAATAATGTCAACCACGAATGTGGCGCGGGTTTTTGTCAGTTTTGTCACCCACGGTATTCACAGTGTTACCCCCCACACGTTCATGGCTTCTATATATTATTTTACACGTCATACCTAAATTTCAAGTGATTGATTAATGCTAGGCCTCAGCTGCGGCTTGAACCACTTACCTAACGAAAACATGTCTCCAATCGTTCCGCCTAGTTCCGAATATGATGTTGATGCAGACAGGCTCAGTTGTCCAGTATATTTCACTACTATCTTGTACTTACTGAGAAGTTGAGGGCCCGGTGGCATAATCGTGAGAACGGTTGGCTTTGATGCCAGAGGTACCGAGTTCAAACCGCCGTGCACCAATGGATTTTTCTATCTAAAAATGTATGTGCGCTTTTCACTCCAGTGAAGGAAACACATCGTTAAGAAACCAACACCCCCCGCATGGTGGTTGGACAATATCTAGTGTCCGCCTGGCCAGCTACCACCCTCAAGTTAGAAAATCTGTCGTCAAACATCTAATGTGTTCCGGCAGCTATCCTTGACAGTCAGTTCCCATTCTAGGCCTAGCGTGCTTACCATCTTCAACCGCATCATCACCGCGTTCACCAACAGGTGAGATAGTGGTCTAATGCCTAGATATAAAAAAAAATAGAAATTTTTTTTTATGATGGGGATTAGTCTGTAGTACTGCTTTACCTCCTATCAAAAGAAGTTGCCGGTTTCTAAGGTCCTATTTATGGACTATATTCTAACCTCCAGACATGAAGCGAACTCCTCAAAAAACCAAACTGAAAACCACCTGTAAAGCATATTTCTATTATAATATTTAATTGAATGACTTTGAAGTTCTGTTTTTGTTTGTTTGTAACTACCTAAAGTTGCGCGACACTAAAATAAAAGATTTTTGTATAAAAATCATGTTAATCCATTTCCTCGTAGTGTATTCGTAACAAGGTACAGGATAAAACCGATACGTCAATCTTCCAGACATCGTGTACACTGTTCCGACTTCACCGATATGTGGAAGCAAGCATGAATGATCGCCTGTCACTAAGTTTGCTAACATTATCCAAACTTATAGTTTTACCTACGAGTAGTGGAGCGGAAGTTTGATATGTAACCTGCCATAGATATTTATAGCGGTTTTACATACGTTGAGGGCTATAGTATGTGGATTTGCCGCTAGAGGCGCTTATAGTCCGTGAAATGTCAAATGTCATTTTAGGTATAGAGTCTATCCCGAACAGACATTGACTTATTAATACTTTTGACATTTAAATATATTTTGTATATTTTACTCAGTGACGCCACCTGGTAAATGAGAAAACAGTAACACCTATTAGGCCCAGTGGTGCATTGGAAAATAGTTGGTGTTGACGCCAGCGGTAGTGGGTTTAAATCACGCCGCTTATCAATAGACTTAAGTCTAAATTCATATAGCAAGAATCCCAACTCGCCTTCTGAACTGCCCTCTAGACAAAATACAATTTCAACTTTTTTTTTTAGTTTTATTATGGCTACACACGATTAGTGTATTAAGCCAGTATGACATGTTTTATGGATGTGAAAATAGTAATGTCATTCCCATACATTTTGAAGTGTCATGTATGACGCTGTAGCGTCAACGCTAGCAGATATTCTATTTTGTTAAGAGGGCTGCGGGCCTAAAAAGGCCACATTAGCTGAATCATAATATGATCCTAATACGAATCATATTTGAAATCACAAAATGGCCACTTAAGAGTAATTCATATTATGATTCGCTTTCCGATTCTGATCGGCAATTCATCTATTTGACCGTTTTGTATGGAGATTCGTAAAATGGTTCACTAAATAGGAATTGCTTTTGAGTCAAATAGCAGATTCATTAGAAGTTACTCCCGAGGAACTTTTTACAATTCATTTCGTGCGTTTGGGTACTTTTGTAGAGTTAATATGATAATAATGGCATATTTAGGTCTCTACGAAAACTTTCTGGAGCATGCGCGTATTACAGAGAGTATTATGTATCGCCGGCAAAGTGTAGCTCATTGCAAGAAGAGTTAGCTTTCGATATGCCGGATCCCGGATTTTTTTGGATTGTATAAACTAAACAATAGTGTATGCAGTGATCAGCCCCTCCATGAAAGGTACAAGTGGATTTTTTTTCCAGTGTACATAACCAAACGAACATTTTGAGTGTGGAACGTTAAAACCACTTAAAATAACCAAATCGAAATCCATACATCTATGTCCATCTATATCTATACATACATATAATAAAAATGTAACGGATCGCTGTCTGTACATGGAAGATATTTGAGAAAAAATATTATTGGGACCTTTATCAACGTAATAGCATCTAAAACAATTATTGTTAGAATTTTTGCTTGTTTATCTGTTTGTCTGTGCGTATGTGCACGCTAATCTCAGAAATGGCTTATCCGATTTAGATGTGGTTTTCACTAATGTATTGTGGTAAGCTTCACTTAACTTTTAGTGTTTGTTTCATGTCAATCGGTTCATAAATAAATAAACTGCAAATGCAAGTCGTACTCGTAGGGTTCCGTCATTTTTCATCAGCAAAAAAATAACTTTGTTTTTCATAGTGATTGTATGAAAAATTATATTTGCGGTTTTGAAAATTTGTTAGGTATATCTCAATAACTACTGACTATAACTCGTTCCAACCAATTTTCGTTGAAAGTTTTTATTGAAACCCAAAGCATATATTTTTTGTAGATTTTTGACTCTCTTACTTTAAAAGTTAGGAGGGGGGAGGGGGAGGACACACATTTTACCACTTCAGAAGTGTCTGTGTCTTTCTTTCAAATTATTGACTTTGTGAAAAAATGGTTTTAGGAACCTCAATGCCATTTTTAAAGACCTATCTATGTATATATAAAATCCCGCACGTATAGGTTTAATGAAAAAAAAAAATTGTGTCAGTTTTATGCATGTACGTTTCTAACTTTCTATCCCCTTTAAATTTTTTATTTTTGTATAAAAATTGGAAGGTGGTTTACAGAATACATCTACCCACCAAGTTTCAACTTTTAGTTTCGGATACGGGGTAAACTGGCTGTGACGGACGGACGGACAGACAGACAGACAGTCATGATGTCCGTCTGTCCGTCCGTATGTCACAGCCACTATATCATCTATAAGGGTTCCGTTTTTTGCAATTTGGCTACGGAACCCTAAAAAGTAATGCAAATTTAAAGAATCACGTCGAATCGTCGTCTAATATCGTGTATATAAGAGAAGTATTACTGTAAAGTAGATTTTTTTTAAATACCCAAACGATCGTGTTTAAAATCCAATATAAACCCAAAGCCCAATAATGCTGTCCAAAGTCACTATTCCAGGCGAACGAAGTCGCGGGCACAGCTATATACTAACTAAGTTTGTTTTTGTTTCGTTCTAAACAAAGAGTTTCTTTCTGTCTGTGATTACGTGTAGGAATAGGTATCCAAATTGTTGCCAGCCGTGATCCATGACACAGAATAAATAATAATACAAGCCCATGATAACATTTTCAATTTAACAAATTCAGTCTTATTAATAGTTTTTAGTAACTTATAAAGGAAATGAGATTTATTTCTTCACAAAATATCTTTTTATAATAATATAATACGTAATAAAACATACTTGTTCAACAATTCATTCATTCATTCATGTTTTTTTTTGCGTGTAGCAATATTATCGTCAAATATGAATCTGCTGCTGAATTGAATTGCGTTTAGTTCATTCAATTTTGTGGCCATTTTACGAATTATAGAGGAATTGTTTAGGAATTGCTGGGGATTCAGGAAATGAATTGTTTAGAGATGAATTACTCAATGTGGCCTTTTTAGGCCCGCTGGCTTGCACCGAAATTCGTGCTATTATGTATTACTTGTTGTTGTATATTAGTGGTATTGATGAAATCATTACAATATTGGTTGATCTAATAGGTACCATGCTCAGACTATCATAAAAAAGGCAGACGGATTCGTGCCGAACTCACGAGTGAACGCAAGTTCAGTAATACTAAATGCTTGAGTAATAAGTTTCGGCGCTCAGTCCGGCATAGTCAATACGGTATGATTACTACGTAAGCAACGCTGCGAATTAATACCGCACGGACGCGTCCGTCCCTGCTGCCGGAAGCGTATTACTCAAGCATTTAGTATTACTGAACTTGCATTCACTCGGGTGTTAGGCACGGCTCCATCTGCCTTTTTTATGGTAGTTTGAGGTACCATGTTTCATCAAAATCACCTTAGATATGGCGTTGCCTTTGATTTTGACTACGCTCAGCAGACTTCGTAGTAACTACAAATCAGTGTCCAGTCAACCTTGCGAGCAATTTAAACCTCGGTAAGCCTCGCACGGTAATCTAACCCTGTAATCGGTCCCAATTACTGACCATTCATTCACAAAACTGCTTCAGCCACGCACAGGTTAAGTTTTTACTTTGTTAAGACTTGTTCTTTGTAATTTCCTTTTCTTGTAAAATTCTTAGTACACACAAACCTGACGTTCGCTTTAAATATAATAATAGGCCTTATAAATCAATGGTGGATGATTTATAAGGCATCTAGGGGCAATTATAGAGCTGCGTAGCGTATCGGGACAGACATTAAACAAAAATATAATTATTCTCTAGGACAATGGAGTTTTTTATCCTACTTCCCATTATAAAGGAGAAAGTTTGTGAGTGTGTTAGTTAGTATGTGTATTACTCCTTCACGCTAAAACGACTGAACCCATCGATATAAATAGGGAGATAAGGGACCCCGCTCTTTAACGTGGACCGCATGAATTAGGTTCGCGAAACTAATTTCACCTTAGTCACAATCTGGCGTTTGTGAGTACGTTTAGAATTACATGTGCAATTATCGTAGATCCATTTACATAATTAGCAACAATGCCTTCCTATGTTATACATGCACGTCAAGCTCGACATTAGAAATTCGTGTTTTCATGTAGTTGTTTCTAGGTCCATTATGTTTACGTGGCAAAAGAGTGAGTACCGCATCTACCTTTTTATATCGATGACTGAACCGATTTAAATGCTGAAATTTGGTATGTAGATAACCTAGACCTTGGAATAACACAAAGGGTTCTTTTATCCCGATATCCCGTCCAGAACGATGTCTGCGCGGGTAAAACCGCGGGTCAAAGCAAGTACAAAAATATACGAGACGAGTGTGCCTTTGTGTTAACTTATTCATCACCGTGTAATAGTAATAATATATCTATCTATTCTATGAGTTTAAAGAATACATTATCATTTACTTTCAATTCAATATTAAACATGGAACCATTCGTTTAACTTATATTTTAGGTGTTGTATTTTGTGTGTATCTATCTCTATCTCTAGGTAGAATATTATAAATGCATTTTCTGATTTTATTTAGCGGCTTTTCTTGTCCTTTTTTTTCTGTCCACCGTTCCATAATTACAAGCTTAATTTTAAGTAAGAAGGTAATTAAACTAAGTTTAAGTTTAGTTGTTTAGTTGTAACTCCGTTGTAACATTCATTTTAACTACTTGAAACATTCTTGATTTACAACTAAACAACAAAACGTATCTAAACTAAACACGCTTTCACGGTAAACGGTCGAGTAATCTATCCATAATAGGCCCCGGGGCAATTACGGGCCATCCTAACCGCTGCGGGCACGCACGGGTTAAGATTAGCCTAATTCGGCTTACAAACGGTTTTACACTGGCCAAAAAATATTGGAAAATAATTCTTCTGGAAATTAAAATGAAGTGAAGAAATCTCGTACCTGTGAATGCTTAAAAATAACCTAGTGGAGTTTGGGTGGACACGCAAATATATATGTATCACTGCTAATTATAAAACAAAGTCTCCCGCCGCATCTGTCTGTCTGTCTGTTCGCGATAAACTCAAAAATGCTGAACGGATTATTATGCGGTTTTACCAACAGACACAGTGATTAATGAGGAAGATAAATGTGTATAATTCGTTAATGTTTTGTGTAAATTGGTTGAAATATGACAATGATTGTTGTTACTCGACGCAACAATCTGATGCGACAAATGTAGGCATTTAAGCTCTACTCATGCGAAGCCGGGACGGGTCACTAGTGTTTTTATATTTATGTTTATAAATGTCTTCTGGGCTAACCCAGTATATGATAAAAACCGCATGGAAATCAGTTCAGTAGTTTTTGAGATTACTGCAAACATACATACATACTTATAGACAGACAAACTTTGATAATTTTGATAATATATAGAAAAACTGATTTTTTCCCTTATATTAATGGCCACTTTATTTCATCACAGTGGGTATTAAGCGATACCTCCGTTCGTCCAATCACGTAACGGGAAACTGTCAGCCAGCTAGCAAAAGTGACAGAGGTCCTTCCTCGAAGACGCCTCGCGGCCGAAGTGTGGCGCGCTGGCCACTTTGTTTTATAATATTGTGGTAAAAAAATAAGAACTATTTTGAAAAAAACTATCCATTTAATTTACTTTTAAACTTTTTTCCCTATATTTTGGCATTTTTTTATGAGTCAGAGTTTAATGTAAGTAACTTTAAGTAATACCCCAATATCGATTTAAATTTCTTTGTTTTCGTAATTTTTTATGATCGTGCGAAGTCGTAAATATCATGTTCCATTAAATAATCAAGAATGTTTCTTGAACTACGTAATATATTTTTTTCTCATCAAAACAAATAATATTTAATTGTTTGCTGTTGAATCACACAATTATGAAGGCTCATCGTAAATGCTTCTATTTTATATAATATCGTTTAAAAACTAAAAAACAACCGACTTCAATGCCGCGCTATTCATTTTCAGTACCAATTTTGAGATGTTTATCTCAATATCTCTGGAGATACTTATTATACCTCGATAAAATTACCATGGTACCACACTTGGAATATCTCCTTTCGAACAAAAAAAGAATAATCGAAATCGGTTCATAAACGACGAAGTTATCCGCGAAAAAACATAAAAAAAAAAAAAATAATATATACGGTCGAATTGAGAAACCTCCTCTTTTTTTGAAGTCGGTTAAAAATGATTATTGTTACGTTTAAATATAAATAATCAATTCAACACGCATAACATCTAATTCAACAAAGAAAGTTACACACAGTCCTGTATGTTAATTAATTGAATAATAAATGTGCCAACTTGTACTCGGAGGTGTAATTAACTCGAAATTCAAATTTAATTGTCCCTTAAAAGGGACTTCGTGGGTTATTTTATTAAAATTAGTAAAGGTACGGACACACCGCAGCGTCCTGCCTGCGCGATCTAGGCGGCGATCAGATAACGCAGTAGTATTTGTACCGACTGGTTCACACGAGACGCGATCAGAAAACAATTGAAAAGTACTGAGATCGCAGGACGCCGCGGTGTGGCCGTACTTTTAAGATGTGGTCTGCATTAAAAAACCATAATGTTTTGCATATCATAACTCAGGTTGTAAAATCTGTAGCCAAACACTAGTCTTCCGAAAGCTATCCTTGAGTCAGTCAGTTACCAATAAAGGCCTAACGTGCTACCATTTTTGACCACATCGTTACTCACCAACAGGTGAGATAGGTAGTGGTTTTACGCTTACATTTAAGATGACATAAGTAACTATTATAGCATTGTAAGTAAAAAAAAACTACTTTAGGTACATAAAAATAGTTACGTGCTGAAACAGATTAATCGAAGACCTTCAAATGGGACACTGAGCTTAGGTTATTAAACGAATATAGGTATATAATTTAAAAAAGTAAATCTAACGATCTAAGCTACTGTTTTTTCTTCTTAAATCTTACTTAAAATAAGTCATAAAATAAACGAATGCACTTCGCGAGGAATCGAAAAAAATTGTAGTTATGAATATCTTAAAGTGAACATATTTGTGAACTTTTGTACAGTGTGAAAGCTGCCTTACTTTATAAGCGGCTCGCAGTCGTATTCAAGATAATAATTTAATTTTAGGCGCGTAATTACTGAGCGCGATCCATTTTATCAATGGGTAACGTTTTCATCGTGTTTCTTTAATACCTGCCCTCGCTTTACCAAGTTTACTTATAAAAGAATGAGAAGTGAATATCAAAAAATAATCCAGGAAATCGACTGTATTCACTAGAATGATCATGACTCCATGAGCCATGGCTCATTCAGCTTGCGACTGATGTTTGATGTTTTTTAAGGTTCCGTACCTCAAAAGGTAAAAAAAGGAACCCTTATAAGATCACTTTCTTGTCTGTCTGTCTGTCCGTGTGTCACCACCGATTTTCTCAGGAACGGGTAGACCTAGCAATTTGAAATTTACACCAGATACTGCAGTCTATAGTCCCTATTAGGTGTATTAAAATCAAGGGCCTGAGTCAACACTATAAAAAGATATGGGCAAATTTTGATTTTCGCGACAACTTGTAAGTACCAAAATTTACCTTAATTTTCAACCTTTTTTATTTTTCGGAATGTTTCCTTTACTTGTGCTGTAAGACTTTGCTTTTGACCAAAACTGACAATTCTAGGTCAACCGGAAGTACCCTATAGGTTTTGGGTAGAAAACCAATAGGGTACTTCCTGTTGACCTAGAATCATGAAATTTGGCAAGAAGCAAAGTCTTACAGCACAAATAAAGGAAAAATTCCAGAAAAATAAAAATAAAAAATAATTAAAAGGTTAAAAAGGTTAAAGGCTTAATTGGCAAAGCACCGGAACATGTTATTCCGGAGGTTGCGGGTTCAAGTCCCGTTGGTACGATTAAATTTTGGATTGTGTTTAACAATTTACAAAAATATTAAGTGTGTAACACTTCAAAGAAACATAATATTTAATTAAAAGGTGTCCCCATACATACATAGTATCGCCAATTAAGATAGGGCTCTGAGTTATATGAGCGCTCATACAATTTAGAGGTCTAGCTTAATTGGTACATACCAACGTTTGTACGGAAGCCTCGGTGAGCGAGTCCAACTCGACTTGGCCGGTTTTATTTTTAAATTAGTATCTTATGGCTAGTTAGACCACTATCTCGCCTGGTGGTAAGCAATCATGTGGTTGGAGATGATGAACACGCTAGGCTAGAATACTCTCATTATCAAGGAGTATGTGCTGCCGGAACACCGTAAGGCATAGAGTATAATGTCAAAGGTTATGGTAGCAGATATTCTCCTGGACGGTGGAAAGCTACGTTTTGGTAGCAAGCGAGGCGGAATATCTATATAAATAGCATGCTCCAACCACCTGTGGACGAACACCAGTGCTAGTTAGCAGCCAATGTTCGTCCACTGCTGGACATTATAGGTCTCTCCTACGGCACGCCACTGAGCTCGATCTTCAGCTCTTTGTTTCCAACCGCTGCCAGCCAGCTTGCGTATATCATCACTCCACCTAGCTGGTAGGCGCCCTACGCTTCGTATATCGAGCCATGGTCTCCACTCTAGAATACGTCTACCTCAACGGTTATCGGTTCTGCAACAGATGTGACCAGCCCACTGCCACTTCAGTTTGCTAATCCACTGAGCTATGTCGATAACTTTGGTTTTCTGTCGGATGACTTAATTTCGATTTCGATCTTTCAGAGATACTCCGAGCATAGCCCTTCCCATAGCTCGCTGAGCGATTTTAAAAAGGTACGCCAACTTACTGATGTTTAAACGACCGTACAATTTAAAATCAAGTCCCTATAATTAATCATACCATTCATATGAATGTTCTACAAACTTAAAATGCGTTTCGCGTTCTTCATCAGAAGCGCCGTTGTTTGGAAATGAATGAACTATGACAATGAATGAATGAATGTGAATGGCACATCCTTTGGCCGAAACGTGAATGATATAGACAATGTGGTTTTGTTCGCGTGTGAAACAATACGGGTATGGTATAGGCTTTTTTATTATTGAATGGCGGCGTGGACCGCATGGTCACAAAATAACGCACAGTAAGTACTAGTAAGGTGCGAAGTGTCAAATGCATTGCTGTTTAAAAGGCTCCTTAAAAGCTTCTGGCTGAATACTCAAAGTTGAAAGCGGATGCCTCGAAACCTTGACTAATAAATCTGCAATAGGCACATTTGTAGTCCTCGGAAATTTGTAGTCGTTCTATTTTCTATCTTAAATTTTTCTTAAATCTTAAAACAAATCTTCTTAAATCTTTCTATTTTAAATCATAATTAAATATCAAATTTATTTTTTATATCATATAGGCTGCGTTTGACCACTATCTCACCTGTTGGCAAGTGATGATGCGGTCGAGGATGGTAGCACGCTGGGCCTAGAAATGTGAACTGGCTTTCAATGATAGCTGCCGGTACACATTAGATGTTCCGCGACAGATTTTCTAACTTCGGAGCTGGCTAGACGGACACTATACAGTGTCCTACCACCATGCGGGGATGGGGGGTTTCTTAACGATGTTTTTCCTTCATCAGAGGGCCACTGTGAAAAGCGTACATACAATTTTCGATAGCAAAATTCCATTGGTGCACGGCAGGGATTGAACTCGGTACCACTAGCGTCAAAGCCGACCATTGTCCCACTGGACCCTCAATTTGCAAGCTAGATATTAAAACTCGGCCGCTTGAAAGGAGAGCCAAGGTTATTGTTTTTACGCAATTTCACTTCCTTCGCGGCAACATTTTAATGCTAATGTTATGACAACAGTTTCCTTTTGTTTACGAGTTTGTTTACTGATTACTTTTTAAATTATTCTGCAATTTCAACAGCAAATAAATTTATGATGCGGTTATACTTCTACCTTATGATAGGATAAATGGATAATGTTTTATGAATAACTACCTGCAACCCGCGGATTTGCCCACATTTATTCTTGGTTATAAACCTTCCTCTTAAATTACTCTACTTACTAAATCTTTTGCTGAAAACTGCATTATAAAATCTGTTGAGTTTAAATGATCTAAGCGTACAGACAGCAGGGAGTGACTTTGTTTTATACTGTGTAAAGAAGATATGGGTAATGGCGGAAAAAGTGGATCGTCCCGGTTTTTACAGGTCAAATTTCAATTACTAAATTTGACCCACTTCCCGGTGTTGGATTGATATAAAATTTTTCAAACTTAGGACCGATTTCACTGGTTCCTAATAGCCAGTAATAAAAACTAACTAATATTGGGAACCAAACTGGCAGATTTCTGACAGTTTTTATATGACGTCATCTTTCAGATAACTATCCATCACCGGGAAGTGGGTCAAATTTCAATTACTAAATTTGACCCACTTCCCGGTGTTGGATTGAGATGAAATTTTGCAAACTTAGAACCGATTTCACTGGTTCCTAATAGCCAGCCAGTTAATAATAACTAACTAATATTGGGAACCAAACTGGCAGATTTCTGATAGTTTTTATAAGGCGTCATCTTTTAGATAACTATCTGAAACTTTATCAGGAGGCACCGGTGAAACTGGGCCTTCCATATGTAAATCGGATGACACTGCAATGTTATTGTACCATCGAGCTGTTCTGTTGATGGAGATGGAAGATGGCCAAGGAACTCCTGAATTACACATTATAAAGCCGTAGTGTTGGAACTCGTTGGATTTGACTTGACAAGTAGGTGCTATAGATAGACAAAGGTGGTGTCTATGGTCCGAAGATGTAGTCGGAAGGCGGCCATAGGAACTCCTAAACTACACATGACAAACCCGTCGTTTATGAGCTCGTTGGATTTGTCTTAACTCTGGTCATTAGATTATGTATTAAAAGCTTTTTTAAATATTACTTGTTTCTAGTAAAACTATTGTGAGTATGTCATGAGCTGAGTAACAACGTGTACACCCTGACCAGCCTTGACATTTGTATATTTTTATTTTAGTTACATTTTAAAATAACTAAGCAATATCTGCAGACATGTTGCACACTCTGAAAGAGAGTAGATTGTATGGATCTTTGTTTTTTAACCGATTTCAAAAAAAGGAGGAGTTTTCTCAATTCGACCGTATATATATATATATATATATATACTGTGTTTTATGTTTGTTCGCGGATAACATCGTCGTTTACCGATTACGAACCGATTTTGATTATTCTTTTTTTGTTGGAAAGGAAATATCCTAAGTGTGGTACCATGTTAATTTTATCGGGTCTGATTAGTATCTCCAGAGATATGGAGATATGGAGATAAACATGAGATGTTTATCTCCATATCTTAAATTGGTACTCAAAACTAATAACGCGGCATTGAAGTCGGTTATTTTTTAGTTTTTTAAACGATATTATTAATATGATCGATTATGTATCTACCTACATTCTAAGCAATCAATAATTGAAATTGGATTGAACCACTCCCTGAAAAAGGCATATCGCCAATCTGATCGTTGAGTTCAAGGTGGGTGTTCTAGGTTAGACAGTTTTTTTTATTTACCAAATACAAAAAACTAATATCTTAAATAAACGAAAGAATATCTTAAATAAACAGTAATATGCACATATTACAGTATTTTACAAGATGCCAGAAAAAGGAGTTATACAGCGAAGACCAAACTAGGCGATGAACCTGTATTTTGGACTTCTGAGTGCGTATCTAGGACACAATGACAACATACATTTTAATATATAATTACAAACAAATGTGCAGATCAATATCAACAACTTAATTATTAATAATATTAATATGATATGATTAAAGAAAGAAAGCATTGCACATTATATTTATAACATAATCAACTTACGTGTACTCTCTGTGTATGTGTATAGTTAAGAAGACAGATTGGGGTAACACTTTATTGGTAACACTAAAGTCAGTTCTCCAGCGTCACCTAATATCCTTTACCAATCAGTTACCGTTATCTCAATCATCATCATCATCAGCCTGTATCAGTCCACTGCTGGACATAGGCCTCTCCCAAGATGCGCCACTGAGCCCGGTCTTCGGCTCTTCTCTTTCAGTCACTGCCCACCGCTTTGCGTATGTCGTCGCTCCACCTGGTCACAGGACGTCCTACGCTATGTTTGCCGATTCGCGGTCTCCACACTAGGACAAGTCTGCCCCAACGGTTATCAGTCCTGCGGCAGATATGACCAGCCCACTGCCATTTCAGCTTGCTAATCCGTTGAGCTATGTCGATAACTTTAGTTCTCTGGCGAATTACTTCGTTCCGGATTCGATCCCGCAGAGAAATACCGAGCATAGCTCTCTCCATAGCTCGCTGAGCGACTTTAAACTGGTGGACCAGTCGGACTGTGAGTGTCCACGTCTCGGCTCCGTATGTCATCACAGGTAGGACGCACTGGTTAAAGACTTCTGTCTTTAGACACTGTGGTATAGGCGACGAGAAGACTCGACGGAGTTTTCCGAATGCTGCCCAGCCCATTTCTTTCTCATTTCACGTTATCTCAATGCTGTCCTTTAATTCCAGGCAAGCACGAATCTATCCTATCTAGTTTTCAAGTGTCCGTTCGACTTAGAAAATAAAACAAAACGTAGTTAGGTGACGTGCTCGTACAGTAAGTGTTATGAATCTAAAGGAGAGCTAATGTAACATTGCCCAAACAGTTCGAGAAACCATTCGTAATTATTCAATGAAATAAACAAATTATGAGACTTTATTTTGTCAAAGTCAAAAGTATTTATTTTGTATCTCAGCATAATAAAATATGTATTTAATAAGCACTTATACTTGTCAACACATCAAATTATAATTGAATCAAGCAGTCTTTCGGAAATACTCCAATCAGAGAAGAAAGACCGTTTATTCTAACACTTTACTCGTAGCTTGTGTTATATATTAGGTCTAGCCAACACAGACAGAGCGAGCCTTTGAAGTTCGGCCTGACGTGACAGCCCAATCGAATTAGCAAATTGCTCACACTTTAGCTTCTACATTATAGTCATTAGCATTTCAGCACGGAATTAAACATTTTATGATTTTAGTTTGAAAGTTTTCGCGAAAATTATTTTAATATGAACGTACCGGCTTTTGTTCGCGTTGTATTTACTTCGGATATGCTCCGACCAGTAGGGCTATTCTGAAAGCTATCTCGACAGCGGAATCCGTGGCGAGATTCGAATTTCGTAATACAAAATTGAAATCTCATCGCGGGTTCCGCTGTCAAAATAGCATACAGAATAGCCCTACTGGCTTCAACCCTCAGAGCTAATCTTCAACTTTATACGTAGGTCATCGTCTGGGAGCGGCTAGGATGGCGGCACGTCGTATCGCCCGCGCTTCCCGGCGCATAACTTAATGCAATTTTATAATTGTGGTGATATTAGGTAACAGGACAAGTTTTTGAGGATACAATAATGCTCCTGCCATCTATGTAAAATGTATTTACATGGGGGCCACCTTGAATATTATATAATGATATTTGATAACCTCTCTTTTGGAAATTCGGTTAAATTTTACGAACAAAATTGCAATATCACTACATGAAATATTATTAAACAAAATCCTCAACCGCGCGATAAACTCAAAAATTACTGAACGGACGTGAAAACCGTATGAATTTTCATGCGGTTTTCACCAATAGACAGTGTGATTCAAAAGGGAGGTTTAGGTGCATAATTTGACGTTGATCGTTGAAGATGTCAATTCATACTCGATGCAACAAGCTGATGCAAAAAAATTAAGCATATTATAATACTATATGCTTAAATATATATTTAGAAGCTGGGACATATCGCTGGTAAAAAATAATAGAGCAGAAGCGACATAAACATACATACATACTTACATAAAATCCCGCTTTTTTCCCATTGGGGTAGGCAGAGATTACTTCTTTCCACAAGCTACGATCCTGACGTATTTCGCTTCTTTCACTTTCATGAGTACTTTCATACATGCTCGCCGGTAATAGGTACTTTTGACTTGGCTTTTCTTTAAAACTTCTCCGATCTGGGAGTGATACGTTCGTCTAGGTCAGTCTCTACATGCTGGCCCATTCAGACTCGTCTCCACATCTCTCATCACACGTTAAAAACACATAATAACGACTAAGAAAGTAGTTTTATGGAAAATAACAAAGCTGACATCATAACTACCTCCACCTAAAAATACAACACACTACTTGAACGCAGCTTTTTCATCATAGAAATAGTTCCCCTACTTATAATTCACGTGAGCACAGCCGACGTCAGAGCATGCATATAATTTGTTGCCCATTACGCTACATAGTGGTTTGAGCACTCGCTTCTAATGGACATTATAGACCGTTGTTTTTTTTTACTTTTAGACTCCGTTTTAATTATATTTAAAGGTAAAACGTACCTTTCTGATATCATAATTATCTTAAAGGGACGTGTCTAAATAGTTTCGTAGATCTTAATAAAGTGTCTATCAATATGATTTATAACCGAGTTTAAAAATAAATAGTTTTTTGTTCAAAAGAAATGTATTCTAAATTGATCCCATTTTAAATTTTTTTGTATCTTTTTTTTTCAATTTAATTTTTTAAAGATCTGTCGAGTATCTCCAGATATATGGAGATAAACACCTCTAAATTGGCACTGAAAATGACTAGCATTTGAAGTCGGTTTTTTAAGTTTCTTTTTAAAAAATCTTTTATTTTATTTTTTTATTTAAAATTATTTTTAAACAACATCTTAAATAACATTTTATTACAATATACAAAAGGATGGGTAGACATCTAAATTAAAACGACGGAAAAGAAAAAAGTTACTTCATTTTTTCCCAAAGATATAGAACAATAGTAACACCCTACTAATGGCAAGCTCCATGGTGCCTACTACCTATAACTCGTACCAAAGAGTGTCTTATTCTCCATTTTCTATGGTCTTACGTTCCACTACATGCGCGTGTGAAAACACTTAAATTTGTAGTTAATAAGAAAACGGACAAAGAAATCCACTTTACAATGCATGACATTGGCGACGATGTCACTCTTCCACATATTTTCTTTATACATTTCGTGAGACCTCATTATTGAAATTCATAAATAAATTAGGCTTGCGGGTAAATTTAAAATATTAGCCTCCACAGTTAAAAACTTACAAACTAAATCATTAAGATAGTTTAAAAACTAAAACAACCGAATTCTATGCCCCGCGTCAATTTCAAGTAAATTTTAGTAGCAAGTTTTAGACGTTTATCGTCATATCTCTAGATATACTAATTAGATCTCGATGAAATTAAAATGGGATCATTTCGGTAACGTAGCCTACCGATTAAAAAAAGAACCATTCAAATAGGTTCACAATTGACGGAGTAATCGCGTAACATACACACAAATAAACTGGCCAAGTGCAAGTCGGACTTGCACTCGTAGGGTTCCGATTCCGTACCACACTACAATATTTTATAAAATCGAGCAAAAAATGCTGAAAGAAATCACGTTTCTTGTAATAAATTGACAAATCGATCTAGCTAGTTCATTTTCAGAAAAGGTTGATTTATCCCTGTTTTCAGGTAATGAAAAACACCTACAATATAATTAGAATATGAAGGTAAATTTCGCCATTGCTACATTGTTACGATAGCTCGGTGGGAGATCGTTCGGATGGCGATCAAAAGGATCCCGGTTCGAGTCCAGACGTGATGATTAATTTTTCCAAGTTTGTTCTTTTGTAAGAAGACTATTATTGGGAGCCAAAAAATTACATAAAACACGAATAACCAAACACAAAAACTACCAAAGTAGAATAACTCTTCTCGTGTCGAAGATACGATTATCGAAGGAATATAAAGAAGATTATATGTCTAAACATTCACACCTCTCGCTCTTCCACTCTGGCGACTATTGACTCGTAATAGAATATTGATAGTGTCGGTCTAAACAGAATTTTCTCGTATTTCGATTCTCGCACTCAAAACCGTTCAATGTTCAACAACCGATTTGTACGATACTCGTATGAACTTGAAAAATGTCATACGAGATCGTGTTTATACAAGTCGAGACTCTCATAAGCAAGAATCTGGTTACTATACTTTTGTTGTGTAAACAAACTTAGGCAATTATCGCCTAGCGATAACTCATATGCGCATCTCGTATGACATAATCGTAGGCGAGATTTTAGTTCTTGCCTGTATGTAAACATTTTGATACGATTGTGTTATAGCGATTAGTGCTTGTGATAGTAGCGTATGGTTTCTCGTAAGGAAACGTACGAGAAACTCTCCCCGTCTAAATGGGCCTTAATTGCTTTACTGACACAGTACTTCTACTCGCCAATAGATGTCGGTAAGAGTCATATTTTAAGTTGATTATCAATAAAGTTGATTATTGAAAACACGAATAAAACAAAATTTTCTGAAAATGACTCCTAGCTAGATCGATTTATCGCCCCCGAAATCCCCTGTAGGTGTACTAAATTTTATTTAATCGTTGGAGCCGCTTCCGATATTCAGATTAAGGTAACGACGATAGCGCCATCCTTGATGCTAGGTAGATGGCGCTGCGCTATCGTAAAAAACTTTTTTAAAACTTTTCTTTTATTTTTAACTTTGTTCTGTTCTTACTATTTGTTGTTATAGCGGCAACAGAAATACATCATCTGTGAAAAATTTCAACCGTCTAACTATCACGGTTCATAAGATACAGCCTGGTGACAGACGGACAGACAGACAGACAGACAGACAGACAGACAGACAGACAGACAGACAGACAGACAGACAGACAGACAGACAGACAGACAGACAGACAGACAGACAGACAGACAGACAGACAGACAGACAGATAGACAGACAGACGGACAGCGGAGTCTCAGTAATAGGGTTCCGTTGGTACCCTTTGGGTTCGGAACCCTAACAAGAAGAAATAAAAAACATACAGATGAATTGAGAACTGTAATAAAACAAGCTTGTACGATGAACACTGACTTTATTAACTTGAAGGTATTCTTAAACATTTGTACACCACCTACATTTAATGTACTAAAAACCTAAAATGGTATTTTATAATAACAAATCATACTACAAGAACCTCTTTCTTTTTGGTAGTCGGTTGAAAATGTTAAATGAATCAGTCTTTAATAACACACACTCATAAAATGAACTGCACAGTGGTTCAAACAGCGGTTATTGTAGACAAAATAGATGATCAACTTTTGATCTTTTTAATTTCTCTATACTCGTATCGGCTATCAAGGCGTGGCCGAAGCGGTTCGAACCAGATTTTATTGGTTTTTTTACGGTGGTTCTGTAATGAGAATAATTGCTTGAATTGAGATGAGAGGGGTGTTTTGAGAGCGTTCTGTATAAATTATAAGCTCGGTCTATCTTTGAAGACTGTTTTGATTAAATTTTGGTTTGTTGTTCCTTGATTTTTGTAGTTAAGACGGTGATTGGTACACGTAGTGAGCTTGCCTAGAAGATGTCTGTTTAATTTGTGATAAATCTCGATCGAGATTTATCAAATAAACAAAAATCTTGAAATGAAGACGTACGTCTTACATAAAATCACGCTTTTTCAAGCTGGGGTAGGCAGAGCCTACTGCTTCTACTTTCACGAGCGTCTTCATACACACTCGCCGGTTAAAGGTACTTCTGGCTTGGCCTTCCTCACTTAGTTTCCTGCCAAAATTCTTCGTTTAATATCACTTTCATACTTACTGACTTACTTGAATGAAAGTACACTGAGTAATACAAATACTTAAATTCAAAATGCTAAACCACCCCCGGCTACCGACTAATCTGTTAATAATGATGTTGTTTTAATAATATTTTTGTATGTATCTGATAGGCTAGCCTTTGATTATCATTTTCTCATTTATCTCGCCTGGTGGTGAGCGATGGTGTAGTCGAAGATGGTGAACACGCTAGGCCTAGAATGGTAGGACTCTCAATGGCTGTGTGCTGTCGGAACATAGTAAGGTTATGGTGGCAGATTTTTTTAGTGGTGGTAAGCTACTTGTTGATAGCAAGTCAGGCGGAACATCGACGTAATGCTCCTACCACCTGTTTTTATACCGGGCAGATAAGCATTTGACCATTATCTCGCTTGATGTTAATTGACGATGCGGCTTAGGCTTGAATTGTGCTTGACTGAAATGGAACATGGGCTTATTATGGCAGCGTCTCGTCTCATAGTTGACTTGGCAACACCACTATCTCACTTTATGTTAAATGACGGTGCTGTCTAAGGTGACTACTACTTCTCTACCTGGATACAGAAGATAGCACTGAGGATATGCTCTAGATAACACTTTACTTTACCTCTGCTGTTTTTCCGCAGAGCTATATCATAGAGTCCATCAAAAGGGGCGTTAAATGAATCTTGACAGGTCGGCAACGCATGAGTGACACCTCTAGTGTTGCAAGTCTTTATAGGCGACGGTGACCACTCCCCATCAGGTGGGCCGCTTGCTTTTTAACTGACTTCCAAAAAGGAGGAGGTTTCTCAATTCGACCGTATATATTTTTTTTATGTTAGTACCCCATAAGTTTGGGGTCGAAAACCTATAGGGCACTTCCCGTTGACCTAGAATCATGGAATTTAGCAAGAAGCAAGGTCTTACATCACAAACAAAGGAAAAATTCCAAAAAATAAAAAAAGTTGAAAATTAAAGGGTTCATATATAGTATAGGTCAATTTAGGTAGACTTCTGAGTTATATGAGCGCTCATACAATTTAGAGGTCTAGCTTAATTGGTAATTACCAACGTTGGTACGGAAGCCTCGGTGGGCAGTCCAACTGGACTTGGCGGATTTTTTAAAGTACTTAGGTAGTGAAAAGGAATACACTAAAAAAACCTTTTTGTTTAAATAAGCTTTTACATAATCTAGGACCAGAGTACTAATAGTCAAACCCAACGAGCCCAAACACGATGAGTTTACTTCCATGTGTAGTTTAGGACTTCTTTAAGGCCACCTTCTGGCTCCATCATCAGACAGCTCGATGATACCATAACATGTCATTGTCATCCGATTTACATAATTTATGCAAAATTTCAGCTTAATTAAAACTGTGATTAAACACTGTTAAGTCACAATCAGTTTTGGTTGTGGTCATAGTTAATTATATATTAGACTAGCAGCCCGCCCCGGCTTCGCACGGGTAGAACATATATGCCTACAAAATTTGCATCAGTTTGTTGCATCGAATATAAAATATGAACATATTTAACAATCATCGTCATATTTCATCCAATTTACATAAAACCTTAACGAAATATGCACCTCAACCTTCCTTATAAACACTCTGGCTATTGGTGAAAACCGCATGATAATCCGTTCAGTAGCTATTGAGATCATTGCGAACAGACAGACAGACGCAGTGATGGACTTTGTTTTATAATACTTACGTAGTGTTATTGGACGGCCCTTTGGTGTAAAGGATAGTTACCCTGATTCTGACCCGACGGTCGTTGGTATATACCTACCAATGAAAGTTTTATGTGCATTCATGAATCATGAGTTTTCGTACAGTGGTAGTGGGATCATTAAATCTACCCAAAAGTAGCTTACCACCAAGGAAACATCTGCCGCCGTAACCTTACGCGTTCCCCGACGCAAAATTTAGGGATAATATATGTTTAACGTGTGTATCTGTGTGTCTGTCTGTCATCTTAGCACCTAACCGGATGAACCGATTTTGTTTTTATTATTGATAGTTTTTTTTGTTTGATAGATGTCTTCATCGAGAGTTTTCTTAGCTTTGATTCATGAAAATTCGTTCAATCGCTATAAAACTATGAGCTTTTTTCTAGTTAATTGCGTTATGAAATCAACTTTCATAGGTCTGATCAATTCGAAAATCTTCTTCTTCAACGATATTGTAAGAACATGGAAGCATTGACCTGATGCTGGAACATCTCCTGGACTCTACAGAATACTCAAATCCTCACCAACTTACAGCTCAGATTTTAAATGTCGTGTTTAGAGTCATTGGAATGCTTTTAATGAAAAGATTATACACAGATCAGTCGGGGTGGTTTAAAATATAATATTATTATATATATAGATAAATATTATTTTATACAATAGATCATATTATTATACTATATTGACTTCAAATTGATTGTGATCGGTGGGGATCTACAGCATAGCTAAGCTTTTAATAATATTTTCGTAGTAACTATGACCTAATCTGTGGTTTCACTGCAAATATTTTATTAATTTTGCGATGCGTGTATGTGAAATTCGTGATATCTTTTAGAGTTTTCATTGGAATTATATACTGTAAAGGACAATTTTAATCTATAATATGTGGCCAAGCTAATTAACGTAATTATTTGGATAAGGATTAATACTATATACTTGAAAATAGCCTTGGAAGTTATGTAATATTTTTTAACAAAAATTTTAAGATTAAAATGATTACTGTGAGTCAACCTTAAGAGATAGACATATGCTGTCGCGGACTTTTTTGTAGGTCTTATTAAGTTGTACAACTCTTGCATAGAAAATATTCTTCTATCTATTTTCAATTAAGCAGCGTTCGTAAGAAACGTGTTTTTTCGACCGTTTTTTTGCCGACTTAGGTTGCAAATTAGGTCTCCACGAATGTGCCTTTGATTTAAACGGGATAATATATAGCCTATTTTCATTCCGAAAGTCCATTCTAATTTTTTAAATCGGTTCAGTAGTTTTTGAGCCAAATCATTACAAACATACAAAAATACAAAAATACAAATGTTCTCTCTTTATAATATTAGTATAGATATAGATAATAGACTAGGATTCACTACTCAATCCTATGTGTGTGGGTAAAACTAAGTAAAAGCTTGTACAAATACAAAAAACTTGCTATTAATAGCTATAGCTATATATATATATAGCAACAACGCTCCACAATGGACTAGATGTAACTCTACAAGTGGCTTACAAACGCCCAAGATTGTCAAATAACTTTGGCTTAGCTTAAGCTTAGCCCAATAATCCCAAAAACAAGCCTGGATCACAATCAGTCGAGCGTCTCGATTCTATCATACAAAAAACATATAGATATTTCGCAGAATATGGTACTAGAGTCTGTGCAAAAAGAGAACCGACGTGGCGTTACGATGAACTAACTAACCTACCTAGTAGCACTAGATAACGGTAAGAGTAGGTACCTACCAAGTATTAAACTATTTAAGTCGTACGAGTACTAGTAAAGACAGCAGTGTTGTCAATGCAACTAAAACAAATTAAATTAAAACGACCGACGCGACCTCAATTTCGACGGCGGTTCTCTTTTTGCACAGACTCTATTAAGCAATGTTTTTGTTGCCTTCAAATTCAATTAAAATATATTTCAAGGCTTCTATTAGATAAAATGTAAATGATTTCGTCCTTGGGGAGGTTCCCTTTCTGTAAGGATCCTCACAGTGAAGCTGTTTTACAATTAATTTTCTTAGTATAGGAGATAGTGGTCTATATTTTTACTAACTAGCGACCCGCTCCGGCTTCGCACGAGTAGAGCATACACCTATACCTACATATATTATGTGCCTACATTTTTTCCATCAGCTTGTTGTGTCAAGTTTGAAATAATATCTTCGACGGTGATCGTCATATTTCCAACAATTTACACAAAACCTTAACAAATTGTATTCCTGCCTTCCTCGTGAATCATTCGGTCTAATGGTGTGCTATTGGTAAAATCGCATGAAATCTGTTTGAGTTTATCGCGAATATATTAACAAACGCGGCGGTGGACTTTGTTTTATAATATGTAGTGATGTAGGTAAGTGGTTACATTTGGTTAAAATTGTTTTGTCCCAACATCTGTTTCATCTGGTAAACTTTGTTGAGGGCCCGGTGGCGTAGTCGGAAGAACGGTTGGCTTTGATGCCAGGGTACCGAGTTCAAAACGCCGCGTACCAATGGATTTTTTGTCAAATAATTTATGTGCGCTTTTCACAGTGGCCCTCCGGTGAAGGAAAAACATCGTTAAGAAACCAACAACCCCCGTATGGTGGTAGGACACTTTCTAGTGCGTAGTAAAAAAAGTGTGTAGTAAAAAAACTTTAAATAACCGGCCAAGTGCGTGTTGGGCCACGCGCAGTGTAGGGTTCCGTAGTAGCCCGTTATTCAATGCAAGTCTTTACCCGTTAAAAACAATCAACTAGGTACTTCGTCTTTGTCACTTTAAAGTCTTTATTCTAAGGATTTTGTATTTGGTACAAAATTATCCAACACCCAAGTTCAACGACTATTACTGCTAAACTAATAAAGTTATCTTGACCGCTATAGTTTTCCTTTAAAATTCATGAAATGCACTTTTATTACGAATTTTTCCAGATTTTTCAAGCCCGCAGTTTAGCTTTTAGAAGGGGGGCGGGGGGGGGGGGGGGGGGACGCCCAACTGGAAAATGGAGCATTCAATCGAAAATTGGTAACCCTTAAGTAATTTTCCTATTCAACGATAACCCACACGATGGAGTAGACGACGAAAAAAAATTATAATAAAAATATTTTTCAAAATTTTATTTCACCACTTTGTCGGCGTAATTTATATACATACCCTTACAAAATTACAGCTTTCTAGTATTAACGGTATCTTAGCAAAACCTCGGACAGACAGACAGACAGACAGACAGACGGACATGACGTCTTGTCAGGACTACGTAACCCTAAAAAACTTTAATTTAAATATACACATCAATATACTACCAGGCAAAAATCTTGCATTGACCTGATAGTAAACAACTGGTCTGCGGCAGAAGTAGACGCAACAACTCATTACCTGGCACTGTCCGACCATGACACAGGACAAACAATGTCAATTAATATTAATAAGCCAAAGTCGATACCATACTGGTTCGAATTTAAAAGAGATTACGGATGTGATAACAGTTAAATTTAAAAATTGTATGTCAGCTCTAAAGTTCACTGATATATATTCCATGGACAATCCAGAAGAAGCATTTAACACTTTTCATGATTTGATAATGTTATTCAATAACTTATGTTTTCCTCAAATAAAGATAAAATAAACTGGCCAAGTGCAAGTCGGACTCGCACTCGTAGGGTTCCGTAACACAGTTAAGTATTCCATAACTATGATTTTTGGCAACTACAAAATTAACTTTGTTTTTCATACAAACACTATGAAAAACAAAGTTATCTTTGCGGTCGCCATATCTCAAAAACTGCTGGCTGTATCTCGTTCAAACCAATTTTCGTTGTTAGTTTTTATTGAGATCTACAGCATATATTTTTTTTAGATTTTTCACTCCCATACTTTAAAAGTTAGAGGGGGGGGACACACACATTTTAGATAGATAGATATACTCTTTATTGAACACCAAGAAACTTAGTACTAAAACATTTTTGTTAAAAATAGTGTCAATGGGCGGTCTTATCGCTCAAAGCGATCTCTTCCAGACAACCATGCATGGAGAGCTTTAAAATAGAACATAATGGATGGCGGTGGTCATAAAACTATTTTGTAAAAATACATAAATATACCTACAATAAATACCTATAAAATTTATATACTACATAATATAGTACAATAATATACATTATATATATATATATATATATATATATATATATATATACATAAACATACATATATATAAATATATATATATAATTACAAGCAATATATTTACATAAGTACATGCATATTATCAGTGATATAAGATATACCACCACTATTTTACCACTTTAGACGCGCCTATCTTTCAAATGATTGACTTTGAGAAAAAATGATTTTAGGAACCTCAATGTCATTTTTGAAGACCTATCCATACACACCCCACCCCACACCCATAGGTTTGAAGAAAAAACAAATTTTTGTTTCAGTTTCATGTATGGGATGCCCCCCCCCCCCCCCTTAAACTTTTATATTTTTTACTTTTGTATAAAAATCGGAAAGCGGTTCACAGAATACATCTACCTATCAAGTTTCAATTCTGTAGTCCTAACAGTTTCGGAATAAAATGACTGTGACATACGGACGGACAGACAGACAGACAGACAGACAGACAGACATGACGAATCTATAAGGGTTCCGTTTTTTGCCATTCGGCTTCGGAACCCTAAAAAAGTGCTAAGTCTACAAGGGTACCGTGGTTATCAAAAGGGCAAAAAAAATCAAGTGAATGCAAGCGAAAATTATATTTGGAAAAATAAGCAATGCAAAGGCATTAAGATAAATCATATAAATATTTACAAAAAGTATAGTGTAAAGGTGTATTATAAAGCTCAACAAATTCAAAGTTATAAATACATACAAAAAAGTAAAAACAAGTGCAAGCGACATAGTACACAATAAACCTGATATTATAGCAAATGTATTTAATAATTATTTTATTGACTTGACTAACAAAACTACGGATTTTACAGAGGCGACGAAATTAGTGGATTGCATTTGTTAACCCAATTATGCATTGGTGGCGCCATCTATGACTACTTATTACGTAAGTTAATCATTCGGAAGAAATCATTACAGTTTTCAAATCCGACGAGAGATGTTGCACTGCGTAAATCAAATATTATGTTTCTTTGAAGTGTTTCACACTTTATATTTTTGTAAATTGTTAAACACAATCCAAAATTTCATCGTACCTACGGGACTTGAACCCGCAACCTCCGGAATGACATGTTCCGGTGCTTTGCCAATTAAGCCACGGTGCGAAGTATCGTTACGACGAAATTAGTGGATTGCATTTGTTAACCCATAGATGGCGCCACCAATGCATAATTGGGTTAACAAATGCAATCCACTAATTTCGTCGTAACGATACTTCGCACCGTGGCTTAATTGGCAAAGCACCGGAACATGTCATTCCGGAGGTTGCGGGTTCAAGTCCCGTAGGTACGATGAAATTTTGGATTGTGTTTAACAATTTACAAAAATATAAAGTGTGAAACACTTCAAAGAAACATAATATTTAATCATAAATTTAAATAATAGTAACTCTTTTGGCTATGATAATATAAGAACAAAAATTATAAAATTGTGCGCTTTTTCTATATCGAAGCCTTTGAGCCACATAATCAATCTGTCATTTTTAAATGGCTATTTTCCGGACAGACTAAAACAATCGGTGGTAAAACTTTTATTCAAAAAGGGTGACCCAAAAGACGTAAACAATTATAGACCGATCACGCTAATTCCTATAATATCTAAAATTTTTGAAAAGGCTATGTACGTTAGAATTGATAATTTTTTAAATAAACATAAAATAATAAATCCAAATCAATTCGGCTTTCGAAAAAAGAGTTCCCCAACTCACGCCTGTTTTAACTTGGTTTCTGCAATATCGGAAACTCTTTTAAGTCGAACCCCCGTGGTCTCAATATTCCTAGACTTGAGCAAAGCTTTTGATTTCGTTGAACACACAAAATTATTGGTTAAAGCTGAGGCATACGGAATAAGGGGAAATGCACACAAATGGCTCAGAAGCTACTTAAAGGGGAAACACCAATGCACCGAAATTAAAAAATTAGAGTTTATAAAAAGTTCTCCTACGAAATGTTTCATTAAGTCACAGTATAGCTATATATATATTAGCTATGGTCTTATTTTATGGGGCAATTCAGTAAATGTGTTGAAGGCGTTTTAGTACAAAAAAAATGCATTCGAGCCATCTGCAACGCTTGGCAAACGGACAGTTGTAGGCCATTATTTAAACAGTAAAAATTTTTTCCCCTGCCAAGCATGTATATAAAACAGATGTGTGTATTTGTGAGGGAAAATAAAATGTATTTCAACACACATGCAGACAAATTTGAAAAACACACACGTCATAAAAATAGACTTCATTTTCCAAAATGTACTGTCAATGTCAAAGTTTTATTCTCAAAATGCTTATGGCATGGCAATAAAAATGTATAATAAACTTCCTACAATGCAAAAAAAATTACAACTGAGACAATTTAAAATTAAGTTGCATGTTGCAAACGGATACCATAAATATCAACAAGTAATAACATTAGATAGTGTCCCTTCACTACACTTGATTGACCTAGTCAAGTCGGTAGAAGCTTGACAAACTTACCATTATTTGTGAGTCTTTACTTTGAAATGAGTTTTGGGAATCAATTTAAAGACGGAAATAAAATTAATTTGTAAGTATTTTGGCAGTATCGAAGTAATCTGGAATCTCGGAGTGACATATGTCGATTGAACATAATTATGTATTAACTATCGAACAATTTATGTGCGCTTTTCACAGTGGCCCTCCGTTGAAGGAAAAATATCGTTATGAAACCAAAAACCACCGCATGGTGGTAGGACACTATCTAGTGCCCGCCTGGCCAGCTACCACCCAAGTAAAGTTAGAAAATCTGTCACCAAATCTGATATGTTCCGGCAGCTATCGTTGAGAGGTAGGTCGGATTGCCGAATTGCAATATCGATATCGATAATGATATTGAATTGTATCGATCGCATTTTAACACCTTGTTAAAATATTATATCATTAACATTAAAACATCGATCTTAAAACTATGATACTTAAATCATGGTGGCTTAACTGTATTCCTTATTAGCCAGTTGCACTTTCCACTTTGAGCTATCAGCATCAAAGGGTCTCTTATGTACTGCTTCGTCAATATAGCATACAAGAACGGGTTCGCACATGAGTTCAATGGATACAAGAACACGAGTAACAATTTCCCATGACTAAGGTATATAGAGGCCTTATAAATTACACCGTATGTTTGTTATTTATAAGTTTTGAGGTATTACATTATTATTACTCTCAGGGGCTTTGTGCTGCCGAAATACCGTAAGGTTATAGCGGCAGATTTGCCATATACCCCTGAAAAATACTACTATTCTGCAGCCACTTGTCTAGGTGCTGTGCCTCATTCGTTCATGTACGACCCACGGTTTAATCGCCGACCTCATTCGTAGCTGGACAACTGTCTCACCTGTTGGTATATGATGATGCGGTCGAGGATGGTAGCACGCTAGGCCTAGAATGGGAACTGGATCTCAAGGATAGCTGCCGGAACACATTAGATGTTTTGGCGACAGATTTTCTAACTTAAGCGTGGTAGCTGGCCAGACGGATACTATATAGTGTTCTACCACATGCGGGGGTCGGGGGTTTCTTAACGATGTGTTTCCTCCACTTCACGGGCCACTGCGAACCACTGGGCCCTCGAAATACATAATAACAGCTACACAACAATATAAGTACGTAAGTAGGTACAACTTTTAGAGTTGATGTAGTTACATAAAACTAAGGAACGGGATTAGGTTCACCACAGCTTTGTGAAGTTTTGTTGTAAACTTTGGGTGTTATAGATTCACCATTATTTACGTTTTCTTTTACTATTCTCTCTGTCGTAAAATTTCTAAATTCATCTACATTAGCCTACTTGACGAACATTTCATTAAAATGTACGCCACCATTTCTTACGCTTTTTGAAACTGTCTCTGAGATCCGTTTACCGGATATCCGGTCATCCGGTCATAAAACGGCCTTCTCCCATAAAATCATTTCGTATTGTTTCAGAAGTGGGTAAGAAATTAGATAAACATTTTTTTAATGTTTTAAGTCCAGTTTATTATAAAAACTCACGTTCATTTTAAACTTATAGATTTAAAAACGGGAATTGAACGTGACTTACGCGATGTACATATGTTTCGGCCTCATCCGGAGGATGGACTCTCAGGATCTTGAGTGCAGAGCGCTCGCCGACGCGTCCAGCCTCGCACTGCGGGCCGCTGCTCGTGCAGCGCGGGCGGACAGAGCGGGCGGCGGCGGCGGCGGCGTTGGTGTTGGTGGGGGTTGATGGTGCGGTGTACATAGTGGAGGCGCGAGATTAGGTTGGAGAGCTTCATCTTCATCACTGCTGTTTTCTTCAGACGAAACCACATCTGACCGGCGAAACTCAAGGTGTCCTCCTCACTGTTGCCACTGGTGACGTGCTTTCCATGAAAAACGTTTTCAACGTAGGTGACAGGTACCATCCACTGTCTCTGTTGAAGTTACGACGACGACTTATCTCAATGGCTTCTCGGATTTTGCGGGGCACAAAGTGTTTTTCACGCGCCAAAATCCGTGCCTTGTCAAATCTGATGTAGTGCGTCGTCCCAGATGTGAGAGCGTGCTCTGTCAATGCCGAGCTGCAGCTGTCCACGTTCTTCATGGATGCAATGTGTTCTTTGAGTCTTGTGGACATGTTTCTTCTGATCTCGCCTACATAGCTTGCACCACAGTCGCAAGGAACGACGTAGACCCCAGGAGCTCCTAAGGGATCCCTATCCTTTGGATAGCGTAACAATTGCCTGACACGTGAGCGGGGACGGAATATCGTCTTGATACTGTATCTTCGGCGTTCTGACGTATGGTAGGTACGTTACTGCTCTCTCAGCCGATGTTATTCGGCACTTTGTGGAGTTGTTTGCAATCCGATTACTCTGCTTCCAGCTGTATCCGTTTGCCCCTAACACCGCCTCCACATGCGCGAGTTCCGTGTCTACATGTTGTGGGTCACATAATATCAGCGCTCTGTTGATAAGTGTCCGAGGCAACGACGCTAGATAGGCGGGATGGTGATCATTACCCCCCACCAACAACACCGCCACCGCAACCGCCGCCTGCTCTGTCCACCCGCGCTGCACGAGCAGCGGCCCGCAGTGCGAGGCTGAACGCGTCGGCGAGCGCCCCGCACTCAAGATCCTGAAGAAGGCCTCCGGATGAGGCCGAAACATATATCGATCGCTATATCAACATCGCGTAAGTCACGTTAAATTCCCGTTTTTTAAATCTATAAGTCCAGTTAGTTTAGGTAAACTAAATATGAATTCTAAAAGTAACTGCTATATCTCAAAAACTATGTTGCTCCCAAAATTTTCAATTATTTATTTAATTATTCCTTATTGAGAGTTAGCATTCGTACGATAAGAATGAATACATGATGTGAACAGGATATTATCATCATCCATGTAAGAGAAATTGCAAGGCCACAATCACAAGTATATATACGATATATTTTACACTATAACTTTTAATAAAAAGTTATACTCGTGTGATAACTAATCTAATTCAGTTCTTATTGTAATGAATCGTAATGACATTAAAAAATGTATGTATTTTTTCAATAACGTTTAAAACGTATGGTCACACTACCCGGTGCATTCGGTAGGATTCACACCCTGCGAGTTGGAAACACCCTCGGTGTAGTGTTAACTTTTTTTGGTTGCAGAATCGGAAGCTCCGCTGATCCCGGTCTCTATGTCCGGACTTTTAGTGCTTTACTGCACCCGGTTTTTTACGTAGCTTTCGCGATGGTTTTACATATATCAACAGTAGATGCCTACGTTTTAACTTAGTGATTTTTATTGTGATTCTGTTACAGGTGAGCAAATTTTTAGCTACCGATAAAAAATAGAAGGTGGTACTTTATAACACTTCGATATTTAAACAGTACTTATTTAATATATATAATAGTAACGCGAACGGTGTATTGTTTTTTGATTTACAAAAATGTATGATAATTATTTATAAGTTCTGCATTTGTTTACGTCATTTGTCTGCAGACAGACGAGGTAAACTCAAGTTTTTACCCATTTTTGAACGACTTTACAATAGGAGGAGGTTCTCAATTCGTCAGAATCTTTTATTTTTTATGTATGTTCCCTGATTGCTCAAAGATGCCTGGACCGATTTAGAAATATTTTTTTTTAAGAGTATACTTTCCAGGTTATCCCATTTAACTGCTATCGAGATGGTTCAGTATCTCCAGAGATATAGAGATAATCAGCTTAAACTTAGCACTGATATTTATAATCGTTTACAAAATGAAAAAACCGACTTCAAATGCCGCGCTAGTCATATTCAGTACCAAGTTTTGAGGTGAATATCTCCATATCTCTAAAGATACTCTAAAGAGACTAACTAGGAGATGTACCCTACCAATAAAAAATAAACTGGCCAAGTGCAAGTCGGACTCGCACTCGTAGGGTTCCGTATCACACTACAGTATTTTATAAGATCGAGCAAAAAATACCGCTATCATTTTTCGCCAGCAAAAAATAATAATTAATACGCATTTTGTTTCTTATAACGCCATCTAACGTCTAACAAAGGTGTTAGGGATCGACATTTCAATATAACGCCATCTATGGGACGTTTACCTAACTAAGCGTTCATAGTCCGGATTGCAATCTGTGCGGCAAAGTTGATAATATCTTTCATTTCTTGATGGAATACTCATGTACTCAAAATCTAAGAAATGATATATATTATGTTTCTTGAAGTGTTTCACACTTTATATATATATAATTGTAAAACACAATCCAAAATTTCATCGTACCGACGAGACTTGAACCCACACCCCCGGATTACACGTCTAGGTGCTCTGCCAATAAAGCCACGGTTCGATCCATCGATACGACGAAATTAATGGATTGCATTCAGAAATTATATCTTCGAGAAGTTTGAAATCAAGCACCTTGATGTGGGCATATTTCAGAGCATTCTATCTGATCCATTGTCAGACGCGGCTAGAATGCTCTATCTATGTGTGCACAGAGTGGTTGACGAGCATTCGTCTGTTAGGTAATATTTATTATATATATTATATAATAAATATTACCTAACAATATATATTATATATTTAGTATAATTTTTTCTGTAAGCTAAGACTGTCATAGTTATTTAGCCAAAGGCCCCTAAATATAAGTTGATAAAAAAAGCGTAGTAAAGTGTAAAACATTGACAATTCCTTGTCCCTGAAGCTCGCGTGCGCTGACCCACTAAGCCAGCGTTACACGAGCGATAAACGGCTATTTTATGGCCCCACATAAATCAGCTTAACTGGAGTGTGCTTGATGAAGTAGCTGGAAGTATTTTTATATCCGTATCTAATGGTACAAGGTCAGGGTCGGAATGGGCATAATGTAATGTCTTTCGGTTATGATGGCTTCGATTGAGAAGTCTTGTAGATGATATATCATGTTAGATTATATAATCTGTAGGCCTTTAACAAGGTTAATGTTTTATTGAAGCTACGCTGAAGAAAGCTGAGGCTGTTCCACATTTTAGCAAGATGACAAGACTTAAGGTACGGTCACACCGCGGCGTCCTGCGATCTGCGGGCGCGATCTCAGTACTTTTCAATTGTTTTCTGATCGCGTTTAGTGTGAACCAGTCGGTACAAATACTACTGCGCTATCTGATCGCCACCTAGATCGCGCACGCAGGATGCTGCGGTGTGTCCGTACCTTTAGCAAGAGTGACGGCATGATGCCACCCATTTTAAAATTTGTTTTGAAGGGTATAAATGGCTACCAGTAGCTTATCACCGTCAAGGAGAAAATTTGCCGCCATAACGTTACGGTGTGGCAGCACACAGCCCTTGGGCACAGTTTTACTGTAAAACCATAGAAAAGATAATAATACGTAAAACTGTGCCTTGAGAGTCAGAGTCTCTAGGCTTAGCGAGTTCACTATTTTCAACTACATCTTTGCTTATCACCAGGCGAGATAAGAGAACATCGTAAGGTTATGGAAGCATATTTTCTCCTTTAAGGTGGTAAACTGCATTCGGTCAATCAAGTCATCTATCCTTTATGCCAAAGGTGATCTCACTCTTGGATTGTATCAATTTTAATATTGAAATAGTTGTCCTCAGCGGCTTCGTCCGCTTTAAGTGGTCTTGTAAATAATTAAGATAGTTTAAAAAATTAAATAACCGACTTCCATGCCCTGCGAGTCAATTTCAGTAGCAAGTTTGAGACGTTTATTGTCATATCTCTAAAGATACTTATCAGATCTCAATGAAATTACAATGGGACTACTTCGAAAACGTACACTACCGATTAAAAAAAGAATCACTCAAATCGCTTCTCAATTGGCGGAGTAATATAATAATAATAAAAAAAAAAACACAGACGAATTGAGAACCTCCTTCTTTTTGGGAAGTCGGTTGAAAAAATCCCCTATTTTTGAAGCCAAACAAATGTAATGTATGTAATGTAATAATGTAATATGTAATGTAATATGTAATGTCATATGTAATGTAATATGTAATGTAATATGTAATGTAATATGTAATGTAATATGTAATGTAATATGTTATGTAATATGTAATGTAATATGTAATGTAATATGTAATGTAATATGTAATGTAATATAATGTTATGTACCTATCCTATGCGATAATCCAGGTTATTAACCGTCATACTAAATATCATTGTATACTTTGGGGCTTACAACTTTAGTCACCGGCGGCAAAGTGAAATTACCATTTAGATGGTTGATTTTCGTCGTGCGCACAGAATAATGAATGGTTCAAGTATCGTGCGGCGATATAATGTGCTGTTAAAATCACCCGTAAAATACTCCCCCTGTAATATTCCTGTGTAAAAATATTCGCTCTGTCTCCAAACTAAAAAACTTCTATTTCATAATTGATTCAAAGACATAAACAGCAAAAATCCTACTACCAAAAAAGTGGAATATTTTTGGTAGTATTTACGACCTTCCTTTTCCTCTGCACTTGGCCTACACGCGAGGCCTACTTTTACCTTCCTTTCCCTACGTGGAGCGCTCCACCCTACTGTATGGAATAAGGAAATTTATCGATTTGATGTTTTTATAGGTCAGTGGGGACGGGGATAGTTGCCGCGAGCCTATTAGTGGGCTACTTCACAGTACCTGCATACTATAATAGGGAATATGCATGTGGTATAAATTTACTTGAAATAATTTATTTTCGAATCATTATTGTTCTGGTATTGTATGTCAAACATTTTTTTATAAATAAAATACTCATTGGTTAAAATATTATATAAAAAATGCAAAACAAGCGTGGGAACACATCACCACTTATCAATTAGAAAGTGACGTCACAACATATACTGCTGTCATCACAGACTAAATGTTTGTCATAGAAGTAGAATGCACTGTTGTACGAATACGTACTATTTCTATTACAAGGATTTAATCTGTGGAGACAGTGTGATGAGCTGTGACGTCACAAAAGAGCGCGAAAAAATTTTTCAGCGTTTTAGCACAGTTTTGTAAAAATGTAGTTTTAGACCAAAATAAATACGATTATAACGCTTAAATTCTATTCATGAAAATGCGTTCGTTACTCACCACAGCTGTGGAGTCAGGCAGTCACTCAAACGCAGTGTTGTTTATTGGAAACTGTCTTTTAAAACCAAACCCGACCCCGTACCCCCCACGCCCCCCATGGTGGTAGGACACTGTGATCTAGTGTCCGTCTGGCCAGCTACCACCCTCAAGTTAGAAAATTTGTCGCCAATAACTTAATGTGTTCCTGCAGCTATCCTTGACTTCGTAGCTTTTAAACCAGAATTTTTAAACCAGATACTACCAAAGACCCTCCAAAAAAATTTATAAGATTATATTGGCCAATGTGGTAGTTCTGCCAATATTATTTTAAGAAGAAACACAATATTCATGACATGTTTCCTTGAAAATCTTGACAAATAAGCGATGTAGCATTACACTGCTATTCAAATCAAATCCAATGAAATCAAATCAAAGCATTTATTCAGTATGTAGGCAGTATTAATATACGCACATATACACGTCAAAATCATAAAATAAGTCATAATCAATTATCAAGTAAACATAGCAAAAGTAGAATTTAACGCTCTGAATTAAAAAAAAACAAAAGTAATGAACCATTCAGTTGTCACCAATCGTTGACGGCAGACTATTAAAATATTATTAAATTAGAGTTGCCAACCATACACGTCCCTGTGTGTGGTAGTACCTGTAAAATTGTCTGTATACTGAAGTACCTACTTCATTATATTTAAAAACAAGTGAAATAGTGAAACACAACATTATTATCTTTTCTATGACACAACTTAAAGAAACGCATATCAATGATCTAATCCCGACAACTATTATTGGAGGTGCAGTTCAGTCACACTAATAAGCTTTAGAAACCACACCAGAAACTTCGTAAGTTTGGTGACCAACCATGTGACGCGTGTCACGCCGCGTCCATCCGATTGCTAATCTCGGCGTAAAGACGTGACGGGACCGTGAAGAGAATTTGTTCATCATACAATGACAGTAGATAAATTACTTCCATGCGCGCTCGGGCCACTTGTTCGTTGTGCTGACGGATGTGGGGCCATGACACATTATGGGGTTATTTGGGCTTAAAGAAATATTACTGCGAAACCCTCTAGGATTATAGACTAAACGGAAAGATTGGTTGGGTGATATAAAGCCAGGAAGTAGTTTCTGTCTAAAACATTGAATTAAAAAAAATTACTTACTGCTTCTTAGTCCGCCTGCGTTTATCATCATCATCATCAGCAGCAGCCAGTATTCGTCCACTGCTGGACATAGGCCTCTCCTATGGCACGCCACTGAGCTCAATCAGCGTTACTGGGCAGGAATTTTACATTCGTAGTTATTTAAGAATCGAATGAAATTACAATACGTGTGAGACTTGTAACCTACTCGTAGTCTTAATATCTCAACATAGCAGGCGTACATTTTTGTGTGACACAGCGTGTGATGATAGAAGTCAGTCGTTTACCACCCATAAAAGTAGATTCTATTATAAAAACTCACGTTCATTTTAAACTTATAGATTTAAAAACGGGAATTTAACTGAAGAAGGCCTCCGGATGAGGCCGAAACATATGTCGATCGCTATATCGACATCGCGTAAGTCACGTTAAATTCCCGTTTTTAAATCTAAAAGTAGATTCTACTATTTTATGAAAACAATATTAAAGGCAGATTGAGGCGAACTTTTAGTCTGTCCAGCCTCCTTATATCATTAAAGATATCTTCTATTGAAGTTTGGTAAGATAATAAAATGGCACGTTTTAAAATAATATTCATACAGTTACACACGTCGTATATATATATATATATATCGTCATATTCACCCAATAATCGGTACCCATTTACTCTTTGACGTATTTGAAGCAAGCATCTGGTCATATTTACTCGTACATTGCCGCAGAAACTACATTGATTGCTTTGTCAAAGACGCCTCTGATGCCGATACGGTATGTGAATATTATTAAGATCGCTCGGATTCCCCTTCACAGATACAGCCTTAGAGCACAGTAGGCAAGCTCGTCCATTCTCAAGCTACAATGCGATGCTACTATATGGGGCTATCTCAGATGCACCACTTTACTCGTGCGACAATTTTTACCATAATTAATTTCTTTGTCTATAAATATTCGTTTGTAACACGGGTGGTATTTCTTCTCACTCACTATTATACTAGCTCATGTTTGTCTCAGTTTTTCGACAACGGTGCTTCTGGTCGAGACAAATACAGGACTAAAAATGCTGGCGTGTATTTAGCAAAGAGACAGCATCGCTTTTCAACGGGGCAATGCTGTCAGTAAGTTTGTCTACTGTCGGTGATTTGATTGAACTCACATTTAATATGATTATTTAGGTTTTTGATTTCATTTAAGATTAAAGATATCTGTTGATTAATGGTAGTAATTCTTATATTCTTTTTATAATTTCAATGGAAAAGCGTCTCGTCTGCTTACCCTATGATAGGCTGTCCGTCCGTGCTTCGTAACGCTGGCATATACGAGTAGCCTGTACCATTCACGTATATACATACATGCATGGTGTGTATTCTACCATGTTGTCTCTTTAGTCCTCTATGACGCGGCCTCTCGGGGTTATACGTCGGCTCTTTGTCGCAATCTAGGCATCGTGTATGGAGTTACCCACTGACGCCTGACGGCTGTTTTCAACATTCAATCTATCTCCTAACTGGAGATTGAATTTTGACATTTTTTAATGGATAGACAGCTTGCCTTTTGACCGGGAGGTCACCAGTGCTAGCTATGCACCAATGTATTTTTTATGAGCATTTGTGGGTGTTCGTCAATATGTATTTACGTTTCAGTTTCTTTATTGTTTCATTTGGGTACATTGTACACTTATGAACGTTACATTATATTAAGTCAAATTATTTTGGGTAGTAAGTTTAGTAATAGGGTAGTAAGTAGTAGTAAATTTTTAACCCCGTGGACAAATTTAAAGAAAGGGCGATGCTATAGTATTTTGTGTCCTGTCCAATCCCTATGCAGATAACAGGTTGGCCATCTGCTTTTCTTTACCATTGTATTGATTGTAGTATGTTTTTTATTTACAAAGCTATGTTCAAATATAATAATATATTGTTTATGTATATGTAAGTTTATGATGTGCATATGTATTCGTATATACAATTATTACCTATATGTAACGTTTTTATGTAGTCTATAAATATAATCATTCTAAGTAAAATGTTTAAAATACACACCACCGTCCTTGTTCTATCTATAATGTTAAGTCCATCCAAAGGTTGTCTGGAAGAAATCGCTTTTAGAGATAAGACCGCCCATTGTACCTAGTATTAGTTAGTTAAGTCCTATTCAGTATGTATTTTCTAAATGGGTGTCAATAAAGAGTATTTGTATTGTATTGTATTGTATATGTTAATCTTGAACAAGAAAGTGTCTTTGACTTCCTATCAACTTTTATAATTCTTCATACGAGTAAAACCAAGAGACGCAGTCAGTAAACTTAAACAAATCATTAATGGTGGCCATATACACTACGAGAAATCGTTACGATCAGACTGTACAGTTCGACAGTCTGATCGTAACGATTTCTCGTAGTGTATATGGCCACCTTTACGATCAGTCGGCACAGTTCGTCCGATTCCGATAAATCAATTGAAATGTTCGTATTGTTCCGTTCGACTGTACAGTCTCAAAAAATCGTGCGAAACTGCACAGTTTCATAACATACATGTAGCGATTTATCGGTACCGTTCGAACTGTACAGTCTGATCGTAACGATTTCTCGTAGTGTATATGGCCACTATAAGGCAATGACATGAAATGCTTGTCACCGTTTGTAGTAGTAACACTAACGACCCCGTAATGGTGCAGTCGTGGGGTAAGCACTCCATTCCATTTGTAAATCAAATTATTGGTTACGTGGCTGCGCACGCGCTGCATACGAACTGCCTTTTGTAGATTAGTAACTAATCCTATGAATTTAAGGCGGGCTTAACCGGAGATGGCTGTGAAGCCAGATAGAAATATTGTTCTGAGTGATGATAGTCAAGTTATGTAAGTTTTACTAAAATATATCTATCCAGTAAACTTATTTATAATTATACCAAAAAGCCATCTTCTTGGTACATCCAGTTATCTATTTGGTGAGTGTGTACGAGCTGAGTAACGCATAAGAGCGTCGGGCGAGGCGAAGCGTGCAGCGTTCGTTTCAAACACGCTAACGCGTAGTAGCGTTCGCACCACACCATTACACGCTAACATGTGTTTGAAATGAAAGCTGCACACTCCGCCATGCTCGACGCTCAACTAGAGCGGGCACTCATGCTTGCACCGTTCAAACATAGCGTTTTGACAAAACGTGACTGTTATTTGTATGACCACTATACGGATATTTGAAACGGGATAATAAGTGAAAAAATCTGAGTGCGAGTTGATTCGTACACCGAGGGTTCCGTACAAACTTATACATATTATTGTTCTAACTAAAAGACTAACTTTACTTTGTCGTTCGATCCCTAGACACGGTCCTATTTTTGCTCAAACCAAGTAATACTATTTCAGATCGTTGTTGAGATTCCTTGCACACTGCCTTGCTGTCTTACAGATATTAAATTAAACATAGGCTATTTTCTTATCACTACATAATTATAAAACAAAGTCCCCCGCTGAGTATGTCTGTCTGTCTGTTAGCGATAAACTTTGAAACTACTGAATGGATTTTCATGCCGTTTTTGCCAATAAACGGTACTTAATTCATGAGAAAGGTCTAGGTGTATAATTGGTTAAGTTTTTGTGTAAATTGGTTGAAATATGACGATGATTGTTGAAGATGTTAATTCATTATAATCTACGCAACTAACTAATGCAAAAAATGTAGGCATATATGCTCTACCCGTGCGAAACCGGGGCGGGTCGCTAGTACAGTATATAATATGCAAAATTTCACATATAAATTGGCTTTACCATGTAAATGAATATGAATAATATAGAGCATCCTTCGAGCCCAATCTCTGGTAAAAATGTCCAGTAACGTTGTAATCGTGGCTCAAAATGACGGTCTCTGAATACAAAATAATGTGTATCCGTAAACTGTGTAAGTAATGAAGAAATGTGTCAGACTAAATTACATTGATTTACGTTTGTGAGTCACGGACGCAATAAAAATGAAGGAAATGTCGGCAAAGTAGGCATCAAACTGCGACGCATGAGACAAGATGAATAAATATGATGATAGACATAAAATTATGTAAGTTCTATTAAATATTTTAAAGGTACGTCCAAACCACGTCGTCATGCGTCTATGTGTGCGGGCGCGATCAGATAGTGCATTAGTATTTGTACCTACTGGTACAAACCAAACGCGATCTACGATCAGAAAACGATTGAAAATCAGATCGCGCCCGCAGGACGCCACGGTGTGGCCGTCGTACCTTTAGTGTTATTTTGGCAAATTATCCTAGAGGCAAAGTTGATTTAGTTCTTTTCTTTTTACCGTCTTTTAAATATCCTGCGTTGAATTACCAGGAGACGGTTCTCGAACCGTCTCATTCAACGCATGGATGCAATGCCACACCTTCTAGGTGCCTCCTCAAAACCTAAAGTTGAGATGTGATAGTTTTATTTTATCTGATAGGTTAGCGTTTGACCACTATCTCGCCTGGTAGTAAAAGATAAAGGGCTGTGTGCTGTCGAAACATCGTAAGGTTATGGCGACAGATTTTCTCCTTGGTGGTGGTAAGCTACTTTCAGGCGGCAAGTCGGCAGAATTCGATATAATGCTCCAAAAACTTGTGGAAAAGAAGTTAAACATTTGTTACCTGTCTACCAGCGAACTCCAGTAATGCTGTAGTGGTAGGACTTCTGCTAGTCCGCTTGGGCCGGTACCACCACTTTGCCAATTAATTTTCAGCCGTGAAATAGGAACGTTTTTCGGTCGAAATGGCAAGGTTTCCAGTGAAATTATAGGGCATGTGAGACTCAACATCTTTGTCTTAAGGTATCAGGCGCAGTGAAGTTACGTGCAAAATTCTGGACTACCAGAATTGTGCATGCCGCTGTATTTGTAATAGGTATACGCCATCGCTTACCATCAGGCGAGCGTCGTGCTTGTCCTGTTACCTTTTAACATAAAAAAATGCTGTAAAAAAAAACAAAAATTAGAACAAAAACTTGATTCCGTTACTATCAAACTACTCAGCGCACTCGTGACAAAATCGCAAAACCCACAAGATGAATTCACACTTCACAAGTAATGAAAATCGAGGTGTACCTACTTATTGTTTCTTTTTCTGTAAAAACGCCTTGTTATAAAATCGCCAAATAAATGCTTGCGTGAAAGATTCTGTAGACGAAAACTAATAGTGTTTTGGCAGGTCAGCGAAAATATATCGCCTGTACTGTATCTATCTAAAATTTTATTCCCTAGTCGTTACAGAAATTGGAATCATATTTCAAAGAGTTCTCACCTAGGGGTCGCCCGGTCGGACCGACCGCCGGTACAAGCAACTTATTTTGGGGTCAAAGATTGATGATTATGCTTCTCTGGGGACCGAAAAGCTCCTTTGAGACTGCGTGTTCTTTTGTAAGCAGACCTCTTACGGACTTTAAGTAATAGGCGAAAATTTAGGTCATATTATTTTCAACGAAGAGCTCAATCCGTAATTCCATCCATAGGTTGTCTGGAAGTGATCGATATAAGCAATAATATCGAAATCCAATATCTTTTGTCCAATTTTAGGCTATTTGACTCCTCTATTACGTTTTTTATAAAGCTTAAATGTGGGTTGCACATTACTAGTAGATTTATTAACCCCTCCAACTAAGCTAAATCTAAAAGTTAATTGGTGTCTATAAAAAATATTTTAAAGTAGCAAAATATTGAAAAAGAAGCGATAGTAAAAAATGAAATGAAAGAAGAATGAAGAACTTGTATAGATAGGTACCTACTAAACAAAATATTTAAAAAAATGTATGAAATATTCGACGTCAAAAGATTGTTGAACTAACTAAACATCCCGACCGTGACTGATTACTGATCATCCCAGCCATCAGCTGAAATAAAATATCTCGGGAAATATGAGAGCAGAAAAATGACAGCTATTTGTATGGGCAGACGGTCAATATGGACTACTCAGCGATAAGTTGACAATTTCTCATCTGTCACTTTTAATACTGCAACGTATAGCTGCTTGCTTTTAACCGATTCTACAATTGCAATATTGCGTTTATTATATTAACTAATATTATAACTTTAAATTGAACATTTGTTGTTTTTGTTTAACTATTTATGTCGGTATGTTCTTTCAAATGTCATTTACGTGACGAAATAGACGGTCGCATAATCTTAATTACAAATATTGTATAAGTACTCTATTTCACGTGAAAAAAAATCATTTCATTTCACTCACACTTACCCTAATAACAGTGTTAATGCCTATAACATATGCATATATGTATACGTGTATGTGTGCAACTTGTGCCTATAGCATTAGCACGTGACAATTGCTATTCCCGTGTAGCCGCGCCGCCGGTAAATCAGGGCTGTCAAGCATTTGGTTCGGCGCAGCGGGGATGAATGTTGAACAGTTTAAGTAGGGTTCACACGTTAAATGGTTGTTTGGAGTTTACTACATCTTAAGAAAAAAAAAATCATACTTAGAAAAATTAGCGCCAAAATTGATGCGTAACGTAGTTTCACTTCAAGATTATGTTTGTGTGTATATACAAAGTATACTGGAGTTTACTCCTTAAGAAACGATTTTTACATTTAGCACCTCGACCTTGACCTGCCTTGACCTTAGCCTTGACCTTGACCTTGACCAAAATAATATTCTTAAAGAGCAAACCCCAGTCGTGCATTGGAGTTAACACACACATTTTTTTAACCAACTTCACAAAAAAGGGGGAGTTTCTTAATTCATCTCTATTTTTTTAATGTTTCTTACCTCAGAACTCCGTCATTTATTAACCGATTTGGAAAATTGTATTTTGTGTTTGAGAGAGTTGGCATTAAGTCTTACGATTAGAATTGCTATTCAATTACAAGAAATATTATAAATTTTAACATATTCTGATACAAATATGACAACATCAAGGGCACACACGCTCTGAGGGTGGGATTTCCAATTAAGAAAGTACATTCACGATCATATCAGCTTAGAATCGTATTACTCGGCATCAACTCACATTATTTTCTTTATGAAAAGCCCATAAGAGCATCTTATATATCGGAGTACACCTGAGATTGCTGCCAATAATATAAATTCTTTAACTTTTTTATAAGAAGGTTGTATAGATGAAAAGTCGATCTAGATACCTACATGAGTCTTAGAACTGCTTTAAACAACATTTTAGTTGAATATCTCGGTCGGCTTTTGCCACCCACCCAACTTGATGTATTTAAAATATTATTCTCTATGATCTATAGCAATATCAATGTAATAACAATGCTTTCGGTAGGCATAAAATAATATCTTGATTTATCTTTCTTAGATTTATTTATTGAATTTTAATTATTTAACTATTCCTAGGTTTATTTATTGAACTATATCTAATAATTCAATATATCTAACTAATTGTCGGAGGCGGTCGCAGTGGCGATCGCTGTCTGATCGCGTTTGAATCGGTACAATTTTTTTACCGATTCAACAAATACTACTGACTGATCGCCACCCGGCCGCCACAACAAATTCAAACCAAAAACCAAGGGCCAAGAATTTAAAATACAACAAACACTGAGAAAATCGAAAGATTGAAAATCTATCGCCAGACATCAAATGTGTTCCGGCTTAGTTCCCATTCTAGGCCTAGCGTACTAGCATTCTCGACCGCATCATCACTTACCAACAGGTGAGATAGTGGTTAAACGCAAAATTATATAAAGAAACACATGACGATATTTTTGCGCTAGGCCCTACAAGTGAATGTAGGTAGTATCTATATTCTTAAGTTAGCCCGTAGTTATCGTGCGTAAATTCTTATGAAAACGTCTACTAACATATTTTGCTCTTAGTATTTGGAGGAAATGGAGTAGTAATTATGCTTGTATACCTACATTATATACGTATTATTTTCTCAGTATATTGATATAATGTGTTCACGATAAAATTTTCCTTTGTTATGAGGTTCTCTAGAGGGTAAATATACCTTGCGTATCATACAAGTCATTTAGGGCCAATATGTGACATTTATAGGGAAAACAGAAGATTCGATATCCGGATTAATATAATTTTATATGAGTGTTATCATATCTTTGGTCTATCGTATCTATTGTAGTATACACGAATATATCTGCGAGGAATCCAATATTTTCACCCAAATTCATACAAATCTTTTTTAGAAATTAAAGCAAACATTTGCACAGTATTTGAAGCCCGTTCGTTCAGTTCCTATGATTTTTTATTAATTAAAGATAAGCGAAGTATTGGTATTAATTTGAATAGTGCAAACAGAACTAAATGCTTTCATCTGCACCATTGATGGTGCAAGTCAATGGTGCAAACGGTACGCCGCGGCTTCGTTCATCAAAAGCTACAAAAACAGTAGAAGCACTATTTTACAGGGAACGTAGGTTTCCATTGCTATGGATATGACGGGTTTTGTTATAGTGTTTAGTCTACCTGACCAAGTGCAACCCTAATGTTGTAAGATCTGTCATCGAACATCTAATTTGTTTTAACCGACTTCCGAAAAGGAGTAGGTTGTCAATCCGTCTATATGTTTTTTGTTTTTTTTTGTTTGTATGTTACGCGATTACCCCGGCAATTGTGAACCGATTCGAATGATTCTTTTTTAATCGGTAGGATACACTTATGAGTTGGTCCCAATGTAATTTCATCGAGATCAGATAAGTATTTCTAGATATATGACGGTAAACGTCTCAAACTTGCTACTGAAACTGACTCGCGGAGCATGGAAGTCGGTTGTTTTAGTTTTTAAACTATCTTAATTATTAATATTTTTTATAAAAGCTCTGCAGTAACAATACCATTCTTATAACAAGGTAATGCATATTTTACAAGAAAACGATAAAAACAAAATCTAACCTAAAAATATACTAAACCATAAAAACAAAGCGCAAATAATAATAACAAGGGCTAGAACTTAGTCAAAATGTTAGTAATATTATTTACCACTGCTAAATTAATAATAACACCCCACTAGAAAAAAAACTAGGTTAGGTTAGGTTAAAACTGCGACAACACAACGCGCGAGCCGAGCGAGCGAAGCGAGCGTGCCGCGGCAGCATGTGTGGCGGCAGTGTGACATTGCTTTCAGAACATATTTTGCCGGTATATTGGCTACTTTGAAAGAACCGAGTTTTGACATTTCGCTACTTGGTTAGTTTGCCCTATGGGAGTGCCGACCAAAGAGTAACGTAATATACGTTCATAAAGTAATCTGTGATACGTTCTTACGTAGTATTTATATTCTCTTTGATATATGTGCCGACTCTTCTTAAACGTGGTATTTATACTATTATATATTTATATTCTCTTTGGTCTCTTCTCTCTCAATAATAACGCATACTATGGAGTTTTGGCGGGAACGTGGAAAAGTGTGTGTGATCTCATTGTATTTTTTCCTAAAACTTGTGTTCTTCCGCGTGTTAATATGTAATAAATGTGGATTATTAACCATTAAGTGCCGGTGAATGTGTGCGAGTGTAGGGAAACAGCACAATGTTGAAAAACATGCTATTTACGTTCTCACCAAAATTCCACTGAAAATCTTCAGCAAACACCACATCTTTACTGAACGTATGACTTAGACTAGACTTTTACTTGACAACTGACCTGAAATGTGACTTTGACCAATCTCAAGCTCAAGCACACTAGGTCTAGAATGGGTGCTGACTGTTTAAGTCAGCACCCATTCTAGACCTAGTGTGCTGTACTTTACCACATCGTCACTCATGTCAAATCCATTATCATGCGTTTGTCTAAATTACTACGCGTTTTTTTTACAGAATAATATATTTAGTTAGTTTTATGTAGGCCGAGCCAAGAAACCATAATGATATTAGTGTTTACGACTAATCTGGCAAATGAACCGCCTGTCGAGAGCTTTTTGCTTCTATCCCAGGGGCTTGATTATGTCGTCCCTCAATATCACAAAAAATATTACGTGATACGAAATATTGCTTGTGTTTATTCTATTGTATAGATATAGTAGACAAATGGCCGAGTAAAATGGTTCTAAAACTGGATGAGAGTAGACATTGTTAATAATGTTTAAGATGATTAATTAGGCTATTTAATGTTAAAGTTTTTTTTATCATCATCATCATATTCAGCCGGTGTCAGTCCACTGCTGAACATAGGCCTCTCCCAAGATACGCCACTGAGCCCGTTCTTCGGCTCTTCTGTTCCAGTTATTTTTTAATGACTGATATTTGAATAAATTTTGCATACAGATAGGTGACCTGGATTATCATAAAATACTTTTAAAATTACTTGTTAATGCAGGTAATACCGCGGGGCTTGAGTAGTATTCTAATAAGATATACTTCTATAACAAGGTTTCACAATTCAACCATACCTATATATTCTTTTATGTGCGTTCGCAGACAACTTCGTTGTTTATGAACCGTTTTTGATGATTCTATTTTTTTGTTAGAAAGGAGATATCCTTAGGGTGGTACCATAGTAATTTTATTGATATCTGGTAAGTATATCCAGAGATATGTCGATAAACGTAAACTTGCAACTGAAACTGACTCGCGCGGCATTGAAGTCGGTTGTTTTCGTTTTTAAACTATCTTATCTTGTATCTATAAGTTTGAAACCAAGAAATTCATTATAGGTATGGCAAAACAAACAAACCTGGCAGATCTACTTGTCCTGTCAAGAATAGTAGTGGTAGGACTTCTGCTAGTCCGCCTGGGGCGGTACAACCACTTGCCAATTAATTCAGCCGTGAAAGAGGAATATTTTTGGTTTGATCGGCAAAGTGTTCAGCGAAATTACAGGGAATGTTAGACATAACAACTTTATGTCTCAAGGTAACAGACGCAGTGCAGTAACGTGTAAAATTATATTCATCCAGAACTACTGGATCTGTAATAAGTAGACGTCATCGCTTACCATCAGGCGAGCGTCGCAGTTGTCCTTGTAAAAAGTATTACTATTTAGAAGTGGCTCCTTAAGCTAACTCACCACCTACTCGAAGTTAGGCAAAGTGAACATTTCTAGCCAAAACTCGCTGGTCTTCCCAAAAGTCAAAGTCCAATTAGGAAGTTTCCAAGTAATGCGAAGAAATAAGTACTACCCTCTGCGACAACAAAAAGTCATTTAGTGAGTTCCACGCCTTCATAATTGGTCCCTTCCACATAGCTGAGGAGTCCTGAGGACAAGACGTCAATGGAACAGTAAGGATGCTCAATCGTTATTAGTAAAATAAAGCCTTTACATTACGAGTAATTTTTAACCGACTTCACAAGAAAGGAGTAGGTTCTCAATTCGTATGTATGTTTTTTTTTTTTTTGTGTGTGTGTGTGTGTGTGTATGTTCGGTTGTTTGGAAGAAATCGCTTTAAGCGATAAGACCGACCTTTGCATTACTTTTAGTTTGATGTAAATTGTAAATTGTTTCTGTTTTTTTGTTTGGTGTGCAAATAAAGAGTTTTATCTATCTATCTATCTATCTATGTTACGCGATTTCTCCATCAATTGTGAACGGATTCAAATGATTATTTTTTTAATAGGTAGGATACGTTTCCGAGGTGGTCCCATTTTAATTTTATCGAGATCTGATTAGTATCACCAGAGATATGGAGATAAATACCTCAAACATAGGAGAATGTACTAGTTTTAGTAGAAGAGTCCCAAGAAGATTATACACAATGGAGGTTGCTATTGCATATAAGATATTCTTACGGTAACTGTGAGCGAGATAGAAATAAAGGTGGGGATAATTTTTTTTTTATCTTATAGGCAAGCGTTTGACCATTATCTCACCTGTTGCTAAGTGATGATGCGGTCGAAGATAGAGAAGTGGACTAGAATGGGAACTGGCTCTCAAGGATAGCTGCCGGAACACATTTGATGTTTGGCGACAGATTTTCTGACTTGAGGGTGGTAGCTGGCCAGGCGGACACTAGATATGTTCTACCACCATGCGGGGGTTATTGGTTTCTTAACGATGTTTTCCTTCACCGGAGGGCCACTGTGAGAAGCGCACATATATTTTTCGATAGAAAAATTCATTGGTGCACGGCGGTTTGAACTCGGTACCACGGCATCAAAGCCGACCGTTCTCCCAATTACGCCACCGGGCCCTCAATAAATAATTATATATTAATAATTGTAATAAATAATTATGTATAAATATAAATAATTTGTCTTCACAGGAATGTTCTACCGGGCAAAGCCTTGTTAGGGTGCAAACTTTTTTAAACATACCTAATATTTTTTGACATGACATGACATTTGGCGAAGATGGCGGCCATTTCAGTCCCGCGACACTGCATACATAATTAAATAACTCAGAATTATGAACGTACTTTGTACCAATCAACACAGCAAAAAAAAATTATAAGCATAAAACCACATATTATATAATAGTTACTACGTAAATAATACTTTCCGTTGTTAGGTTGGCTACACAGTGCTTTCATAATTCGGGTATCCACAATATAGGGAAGTGCCTCTTATAACGTAGTAGAGTGATTCAGTACTCTGTTGGCCATATGACGGCAATTAATGTTAATAATCGCAAATAATACTTTTTAATATTCATTTTGGAATACAACTAGTCCGTGTTATAAAAGTATTTGGAATTATTGTAATAAAATAGACAATTAATTATCGTGTGTGTCAGATGCTATAATTGTACAGGGCCATTTTGGACATTGTCTTTTGATACCTTGATGACATCATTATTACTAGTGAATATTTTCACTTTAGCGCGGCAATTAAAGTCAATTTTTTTAGGGTTCCTAACCCAAAGGCTACCAAATGAACACTTTCTGAGACTTTGTTGTCTGTTCGTCCGTCCGTCCGTCCGTCCGTGTGTCTATATGTGCGCACTTTGCAGATCTGTATCTTCTTAACCGTTATAGGTACATACTTGAAATTTTCAAAAAGTATATATCCGTCAGTGTATAACGGCCCAGACACGAAATTTAATAGATGCATGTAATTTCATTAAAACTTTTTTTGCACTAAAAAGGGTAAAATAAGTTATTTTTCAAAAAAAATAAAACCGACTTCATAACCACAAAAAGGCACTCAAAAGCGAAAAATAATTTACTTAAAATTATTATAAGCGTTACCCACTTCTCTATTTGAAGTCGGTGCCAGCCAAGTCTATTGGATATTAGATAGATACTATGTATGTAGTAGTAGTACGTAGGTACATGTAGGTTAGTAAGTAGGTAGATACATGTAGGTATTATCTATCTACTACCTATTAGACTTGGCTGGCACCGACTTCAAATAGAGAAGTGGGTAACGCTTATAATAATTTTAAGTAAATTATTTTTCGCTTTTCAGTGCCTTTTTGTGGTTATGAAGTCGGTTTTATTTTTATTGAAAAATAACTTATAATGTTAATGTTTAGTGGTAGGACTTCGTTTAGTCCGCCTCACGTATGACTTTTTTCTAGGGTTCCGTACCCAAAGGGTAATAGGAACCCTACTACTGAGACTTCGCTGTCCTTCCGTCCTTCCGTCTGTCCACGTTTCAAAGGGCTTAAAGGGGGTCCCCACCCCATACAAGAAACGTATATTTTCGACGTTTTTTTGCTTGATCTTATGAACCATCATAGATAGTCTTTAAATATGCTTATAGTATGTATTACAATTGCTGATATATGATCAAATAATAAAAACAAAATTAAATTAAAATTAACGAGGGTCCCCATATAAGAAACTCATTTTTCCGGCAAATTTTGTTCAATCGGAACCCGTCTGCGAGTCCGACTCGCATTTGGCCAGTTTATTTTTACATCGTAGCTAAGCATTAGCCAGCATCCACTATCTCACCTGTTAGTAAATTACGATGCGGTCGAGCATATAGTTATATATATGAAAATACGGGACTTATCGAGCATGGCACGCTAGGCCTAAAATGGGAACTGGCTTTCAAAGAGAGCTGCCGTAACACATTAAAACTGAAATATAATTACAAAAGACATCATGAATCAGAAATATTTTCGGTTTACGGGAAAAATGCCCAGTGAAATTTAATTATAGTAGGTACTATATAATTAAATTGTAATTTGCACTTCAAAATGTAATTATTAGACAGACCTTCAGACATCATGATGTTTGATGTAAATTATTTCTTTGTGTTTACCAATTTCACCCCTTAGCATCTAAAAAATTACGCAGAAAATAGAAAAATTATATATCATGAACTTTTGAATTTCAGTGAGTTGTCTTACTGTCCAACAAATATATAGTTATGTAATAATGGACAGAAATTTCAGTTCATTTATATCCTGTTAGCTACAAGGTAGATTTATTTAGGCCTTTCGGGGATGGAATGTCTGATGATTTTTAATAAAGCCATTTCTTGATCAAATCCATTAACAGAGGAGCGTCAACACTTTATGAACTTTTCTTTTGTTGCTTCTGCCTATGCATTCTTCTTCGACTTCCATGAAGTTTTAAAAGGTGGTCGGCACTCGTCGGTAATTGCGGTAATATCCATAGGGATCTAGAATCAATTCAATCACCATGGCATAAAGGACACTTCTCATCACTTGTTAGACCTACTCTAAAACCAAAAGCCCCTAGAAGGAAAAGCACTCCCTAGAAGACACCTCGCTTCTGCGCTGTTGCAGAAATATTCTCGCGGATCCTGACGATTCCAACACAGACGACTTGCCTCCATGAGAATGCAGTCATAAAACTCATAAAACTCTCCCTGTGAATTCTTAGATTAACACTATCAGACCCCGACGTTATCAACAAAGTCTAGAAGTCTTAGTGGATATAACAGGCCGTATTTTCGGAATCAACAAAGTGCCACTACCAAAGATCAACTCATGCACCCGGGTAATTCTCCCGCTTTTAATTAACCAGGCGTTCATGTCGTAATGCCTTTGGAATTGGTTGACTCACTTCACCGTCCACTTTTGACTCATTCCCGTCACTTATTTCGGCATTATTTCACTTGGCTATTACTTAATTATTTCTACGAGACAATATGCATATGCTATAACCTTTCCCATAAGTAATTTCCCTAATTCAATTCAGTAATGATAATACCCCAGAAGACAAACGGTTAGAGCGGCGCTGGGGGCAATTGAACCGCTGAGCGTCGAGCATATTGAAATTGCGATGGCTGCGCGCTGATGTCAAAATGCTTCTATTACGTGGATAAGTATGAGTGTCGGTACGCACTGGTGCCGAGGCGATCTTATAGACTGAGTTGATTGTCTTGTATGATAATGTAGATTTGGTTCTACAACAAGAGTAGTCAGTCACAAGAGAAGAGAGGGGCTGCGCAAGTGTACGCTAGCATTCTCAGCTGGCATTAACTGCTCTCACTGCATAGCTCCGAGCTAGATAATTTAACCGCTCCTGAAATCTATTACCTTCGTGGAAACGAAACACATGTTGAAATACTATTCCCACGCTAATGCTACGACGAGGTAAGTACTGGGAAAACGGCAAGCCTAAGTAAGCACTATATAAATAAGCGGCATAAACTTCGACTTAGGTAGTTACTTAATTTACATCTATAAAGATCATCACAATCAATAGGAGTAGCATGCTACTATCCTCGACACTTACGAACAGGTGAGATAGTGGTCAAACGCTAGCCTATATTTTTATTTTAAAAAATAATTATTACATACATAGATTTCATCATTAACCCTTAAGAAAAATGTCTATTTAGCGGTGCTGTCTATGAAATTATATTTATGAAAGACTGATGCTAAGACAAAAATAAAATAATTATCATCAGTTTCGTTGCAGCAGGACAATTAATTACATTTTATATCTTTCGTTACAATTCATCTGAGTAGATTGAATGAAACCAAGTGGGTGTAACAAAACGGAGTGAATGGGAACATTCCATGGGGCGTATCAAAGAAATTGAGCTGAAATGTATTTGTTCACTCACAGAATGTAAATATTGGATGTTATTGGGAGGTAAAAATGAACGGAATATCGTTTGTGTTTGTTCGAGCCGAGAATGAAAATGGTCATCAATGAGCTGAAATCTGAAGAACTTACTTTTTCATTTAATTATTTTCTTTTGTGTATGATACCACACCCGTATATTGCATAGGTAGTTATTTCGACGATAAAACAGACACGACACACGTTTAAGGGGTTTTGTATGTTGTTTTCTAAATTATTCAACAATCTAGATTTCAAAACTTCTTGAGCTCTGAAACCCTTGTCAGTAATAATCGAGAAATAGAAATATGTATCGGTTTTAAGAGCAAAATTACACATTGTTAAGTTTGAGCGCAGTGCAGCGACACAATGCAATCCAGAGTTTTTGAAGTAAACCTTCTTAAGCGCACTGCTGTAAAATTTGACGGAAATGACGTAGCGTCACGGTCCGAATCAACGGAACTGGCGTAAGCGTCATGTTTCGTGCGCGAGTCCGACTCGCACTTAATCGTTTTATTTTTATTATATTTAGCTAATTCACCGATCATATTACTTGTCCTGTTACTCAATATACTCCTATATTTATAACTACAATGTCTTTTTAACAACAGCATTTGATTGATTCAATTATTTATTTATTATTAGATATGTTACATCCATTGGTTAGTAGGTAGTTGTCTTATTTTCTATGTTACTAAACATATAATTGAATATATTAACATTTTCTCATCAGGCATTTTAATATAATTAAACACTGCGGTGTTTAATTTGTAAAATTGTCCAAAAGCAAAATCAATATCGGGCCTGTAAAACTCGAAGTAGTCCCTTAGGTGTCTTTAATTATTCTACCTGAACAAAGTCCGCGATTGTAACTAATTTAACTTGTCCGTCCGTCTGCTGGAAAAGTGTATAAACAGAGGCCAGAAACTGCCTTTGTAGGACTTATTTACCTTGATGAAGTTCCTGAATAAACAACGGAGCAGGGAATAGTTTGTTCGGAACAGAATTTGTAAATTACTGCAGCAGGTTAACACGATAATTCTTAATTTATCTCATTTATTTTTATATTTCTTCTAATTTATTATAAAGTCGAAAGTTTTTGTGTATGTGTGTTACTTCTTCACGCTACTACTACTGAACTGATTGAGCTGAAGTTTGATGTTTAATATCCAAAAAAAAAATGGGACGGGAATGCATGTCGATACTGATACAGGATAAAGGCCGGCCATACAAGGCTCAGTTGTACAAGAGTACATTCAGGTGGTTAGTTATTAGATCAAGTTAGTTTCAAGCCTCGGTCATTTTGGCCAACATTTTTTCCAAGGTCAATTGTGGACCACACCTCTTTTAAATGGAAATAATAATAATAATAATAAAACTGGCCAAGTGCGAGTCAGACTTTGTCCTGCACTCGGAGGGTTCCGAACGCCATCTGTCGAATTTCTAACGAACTTCCAACACCAACTAAGTAAACGTTAACACAAAGGTAGAATAGTATTATATAGTAGTAATAGTAATAGTGGTAATAGTAATTGTAGTAATTAATATTATTAAATATCTGGTTGACCGAGCTTTGCTCGGTATTTTTTGCCACTTAAACAGACAAATATGACTCTTCCCGACATCTATTGACGAATAATAATACTATTTTTTTTAATTGAGAGCAACTAACTGCTTTACTAATACAGTACTTCTACTCTAGTTAGTCTCTAAGTTGATTATCAATAAAGTTGATTATTGAAAACACGAATAAAACAACATTTTCTGAAAATGACTCCTAGCTAGATCGATTTATCGCCCCCAAAATCCCCTGTAGGTATACTAAATTTTATTTAATCGTTGGAGCCGCTTCCGAGATTCAGATTAAGATAAAGACGATAGCGCGCCATCTTTGATGCTAGATAGGTGGCGCTGCGCTATCGTAAAAAACTTTTTTAAACTTTTCTTTAATTTTTAACTTTGTTCTGTTCTTAGTATTTGTTGTTATAGCGGCAACAGAAATACATCATCTGTGAACATTTCAACCGTCTAACTATCACGGTTCATGAGATACAGCCTGGTGACAGACGGACAGACAGACAGACAGATAGACAGACAGACAGACAGACAGACGGACAGCAGAGTCTCAGTAATAGGGTTCCGTTGGTACCCTTTGGGTTCGGAACCCTAAAAAGGCCAAGTCAAAAGTACCTATAACCGGCGAGCACGTATGAAGACGCTCATGAAAGTGGAAGAAGCGAGGAAGGTATGTCAGGATCGTAGCATGTGGAAAGAAGTAGTCTCTGCCTACCCCAACGGGAAAAAGGCGTGATTGTATGTATGTATGTATAAAATAATACATGCTAGAGATGTCAAGAAGCTCGAAATGGTTTAACGGTACAATACATTCCAAAAGTAGGAGTCTTTTGAAATGAACTCCATTTGACAGAGAAGAAAAAGAGAAAACACATGCCTGGGTTTAAGCAGCATTGAACATCGTTTGACAAAGAAGAGGGGACAAACAAACAAATAAATAAATAAATTGAGTTTTAAGTATTTAGATAATGGTGTTGATTGGCCGTCTGTATATGCAGAATCATCTACAAAAGAAAATAGTTAGGGTAGTAATATTATCTTTTCTATGAGTTAGGTTAGGTTACCAACTAGGTGGGGTGCGGGTCGGAACACCTCCTCGTGGTGCACCCTGGGTGTCAGTCGACAACTTTTCCTTTTTTGGGTTAAGTTGTCGACCGATGGCGAAGTTCCGACGAGGTGGGCCCCTCCGCGTGTCCCTCTGGCAAGGTAGCAGAGGGCACAGTGTGACGGGGCAGGGCGGGCTTGGTGTTGAAAGCCACCCGGTGGTGGGTCCGGGATGCTGCTCGGACGCGTTGGGGGTCGGGGTGGTTCGGTCATAGATTACAGCGACCGAAACGCCTCTACCCCCAAGGGTGCTCATGCTCGTGTTGGCGCTTGCCCAGAAGGTGATGGGTGTAGCGACAACGTGACCTGGGAGCTGGTGGTGAGGGACCAATGAGTCCAAAGTGGTGGGCCTGTTGGGCCAAGTGGTGGGGCCGGTGACGGCCGTAGGGGTGGAGCCTCGGGCGCCATTGCAGAGCCATATGCAATGGCGTGTGAGTCGGAAAGTGGACCGTGTGCGAGCAGGGGCATTTGCCCTTCGCACACGCGTCATAAGGCGGGGGATGGAGACTCGTTCGACATTGACATTCACTCTTTCGTCAATGTCGAGCGAGTCGACGCGCGCGATGTGTCTCTCGTTCGTCGCTGTGAACTTGCGCATCACAGCGACAAGCGAGATGGCGTGGTCGCAGTCGTCCCCTTCGTGAGCCTGGACTGGTCACGGAGGGGGCGGTCGAGTGGAGCAAGCGTTTGCTCCGCTCGGGTTGCGTATGGGCACGAGGTTGCATCGGTCGGTCGCTCCGACCGGTGCAATTTCATCCCCAGAGGCCGGTAGGGTAAACACGGGGGTGTCTGCCCACCACGAACGGCCTCGGGTTGGGGAAGCGCGCGTGGTGTTCCCGCGCGCTTCTTAGACGCAGGGTAAGGGCGGAGTATCTCCAACTCCGCCCATTACTGAGAAGGGGTCCTCATGGACCAACGCCGTCGGGGCCGCGGGAGAGTTCGAAAGCGTACCCGTAGCCCCGGCACATGGGCGTCCTGGTGGAACACAGTGGGGTTTTAGTCAGTTGGAGTCTGACATAACCACATCACTGCCCCCGTAGTGGTGTGGTATCCGTGCGGATTTCCCCACTCAAAAAAAAAAAAAAAAGTTTACCAACTAGGTAACTCCAAAAACAAGATTTTTCGTTCTCGAACAAAAATTTTAATGAAGTTAACAACATCAAATATTAACAGGGTCTAACAAACTGGTTTAGAGTTACTTTCCACCCTTTTACTCCATCTCGGGTTCTCAATAGAAATTATAATCGAGAGCCTGATAAAACAACTTTAGCAATTACTCATTCTCGAGCAAATTGCTCGCGACAATACTTCAACCGTTGGTTTAAGGTCTAATTACACGGATCAAGCTGCTATTCAAGAGATTATGGCAAAACACAAGGATACACATTTATACAAAGACAGTCAATAGAGAAAAAATAACATAGGTAACTTTTGTTTGGCAGACGAGTCTAAGTGTCCCAGTCGGGTCTGGGTGTCCAGGTTTTTTCTTATTGAATTTTAATTATATATTGAATACGCTTCCGCGCTCAGTCCGTCATAGTCGATACGGATTTAGGCGGCAATAGCCCAATGGATAAGGTGTCGGACTGGCGATCGAGAGGTCGTGGGTTCGATCCCCACCCCACCCATTGCACTATTGACGTGAACCCACTCCAGACACAAGCATATTTAGCTTAGTTGGAGGGGTTAACAAGAAAACTAGTAATGTGCAACCCACATTGCGAGTAATCTTTATAAAAAAAAAAAAAAAAAAAAAAAAACTAAGCGCGAAAGCGTATTACTCAAGCATTTAGTATTACTGAACTTGCGTTCACTCGAGTGTTCGGCACGAATCTGTCTGCCTTTTTTATGATAGTTTGAGATAATTAGTTTGCACGTTTTAGGTAATTAAGTACATGAAATAGCAATCAATTGCAAATAACACCGACAGCGTGGATGGTGATGGACAAGATAGATATTATTATAAGGTATTATAAAAGTAAACAAAATGAAAATAAACTGGCCAAGTGCGAGTCGGACTCGCACTCGTAGGGTTCCGTAACACAGTAAAGTATTCTATAACTATGATTTTTCGCAACTAAAAACTTTGTTTTTCATAGTGTTTGTATGTACCTACCTAGTTTCAATTCTGTAGGCCTAATAGTTTCGGAATAAAATGGCTGTGACATACGGACGGACAGACAGACAGACAGACAGACATGACGAATGTATAAGGGTTCCGTTTTTTGCCATTCGCTACGGAACCCTAAAAAGAATCAAATATTCAACTCTCGTTAGGTGTAATCGGTCCTTTATTTCTAGCTAGAGCCACTTTAACGGGGAAAATCGATGGTTGTCGACAAAGCTGAAATATGTCATCCCCGTTCTAAAGGGATGTCATTGAAGGATCGTCGGAAAATGCTGCCAGATTGGTTGTTATACCTCGAACTCATTTTTCAATGTTTGTGGGAATTTATAAAGAAGATATTTTGCGGGGTCTATGCGGTTAAAACTTGGTGTGCCTGAGAAAGTGAGGCAAAACTTTACACCAGGACATCTTCTTAGTTAATATCAAGCATAGATCCGATTGTGTATGGAGTACTGCTCACACCACTGGGACGGTTCCGCAAACAACCAGCTGGAATCGCTGTAGGTGATTGAGAGGAGAGCCAAGAAGCTAATAAATGAAAGAGACTACTAAAGTTGCTTGTCGATAAGTTTTTTATCGGATACATTTTCCCCAACTACACGAACTAATAATACAGCATCCTCATTTTTCCATCGGACAACCAGACATTGACATCGCTACATGGTGAATGTACATTCCATCAATACAGACGAAGCGATTTATACATCACACGGATTCAACCGCTAGTGATTCTAAAACTCTATTACCATTTCTAAAGGGCCTCTTAATAAATCCTACTTATACGTAATTCGTGATAGCATATATGTCACGATATCGCAATTTTGATCAATGCAAAAATCGTGTCCATCCAAAAATTGTAATAATTTCTTTTTTGTGAGATAAAATATAAAATGGAATAAACCAACGTTGATTATTCTGTTATTATATTACTGGTAAAATATAAATAATCATTTAGATATATTAAATGCGAGTATCTGCTATAAATACAAGGATAAAACTTAGTGTTCCAAAACGCGTAGGTTTAACGACCTGAAGGTAACCAGGGTCATATTTAGGAACAGGGGGGTAACGGGGTATCTTATTTATATTGGGTCTAATTTTAAACAGTTTGTTTGTAAGTCTTCTGCTAGTCTGCTATATCTTTGTCAGTTATGTTCTTTTTTGTATCTGGTAGGTTAGTTTACATAATATATACATATATATGTAGTATACATATATATGTATTTATATTAATATATTTGGGAACATTATCTTAATATACTATAATTTTAGTAGTCTATTTTGTGTATAATTTTTTTTTTTTTCCGACATCCTTAATTTGTATTGTACGCTACCCCCAATTTTTGTTTGTATTCTTCTTTTCCATGCCAAGGTTGTCTGGAAGAAATTGCTTTATGCAATAAGACTGCCGATTGTATAGCCTTATTATTCTACTGTCTTTCATCACATAGTATGTACAATTTGTAATTTCTTTGGTGATCAATAAAGAGTTTTTTTTTGTATTGTTAGTTTACGTTTGATTACTCGCCTGGTAGTAAGAGATGATGTGATTGAAGATGCTGAACATGCTTGGTAACAACTAAGTGTAGGATACTCTTTACGGTCAGTTCACACCGCGACACGATGTGACGATGCTTTTGGTTTCGCGCGGCGCAACAAAACGCGCGACGCGACTAAATTATCTCAAAGCAATGTGTATCTTTTGTGTTGTTAATAACGTTCAATTGTTTATCACGCGGTTCAATTGTTTCTTCCCGCTTCCCGCACCGCGCAGACAGAAGCCGCGCGGTGCAGGGCGGCGCAGCCTGAAGCCGCCGAACTAACTCAATGAAATGTGTATCTATTTGTATAGTAAATAAAGTTCTTTTTTGTATCACTCTCTTAATAAGTGCGCTTCGCGTCTCGTCGCGGTGTGAGCAGACCCTAAGGACTATAAGTTAATAAATGGCATAGTTCTGGGGTAATAAAGCTAACACTGTGGATTTATATACAGAGCTCATCCCTTCAGGTTCTAGTAGTGTCTGTATTAAGGGTTCTAACAAGAACAAAAAATATATTAAGTATAATAAAATTATTAGGAAAACTACTTATAAATTAAAAAAGTATAATCAAATTAAACAGGATAATTTAAAGGCTTGTAAAAAAAACATAGATTTAAGTCATGAACTACAAAATTGCTTAGAGTTGCTTGAAAGGTGTAACAGTGATCTATTAGAATTTAAGAAGAAGGCTGATTCACTCAAACAAGAACTGCTTACCTCAAAAGATGTAATTGGGGCTCCCATCGCTAACTTGCAGAGTAAATGCTACCAAGGTCATAACAGTCTACCAAGTACAGTAAATACTGCGAGTTTACATGTACAGACTGACTTGGTTAGGCAGGAGGTAGCGTTATCGTTGCAGTGCACTGGGGCCTCTGAGGTGGACTCGGGCAGTCCTTTACAACTGCCGGAGCCTGCTAGAGAGACCATTGTGTACAGCGATGAGATTGGCATAGGTATGGGTAGCTTATTAAGAACAAAATTAAGCCAAAATGTACATAATAATTGCTGTCCTAAAAATAAAAGATCTATGTACGGAAATTAGCAGCCACCAGTATCATAAAAATTGTACAATTATAGTGCAGCTAGGCAACAGCACAAATGTAAAAAAAACTGATATTAATAACCTAATTGAACTTTTATCAGACATTGGCAGCAAAGGTATTAGTAAAATAATAGTGTGCTCATTTCCATACTTAAAACACAGGAGTAGTACTGTCAATATCAATAATCATATACATAAATTAAATTTGACATTATATAATCAGACCTGTCGCCTGAGCGACTTTTTGTATTTCGAATGTAATACATTTATGAGTAAGCTTTTATTGACAAAGGATACTTTGTATCTCAAAAAGACTGACATCTCGACCATTGCTAAGTTATTAGCATTCAATATATATGATCCAGTTTTACATGTTGTAGCGGATCACACAGACAAGCTCCAATGTAGTGGTGTTACTACGCGGGGTAATTGTAGTGTAGTTGACAAAGTTAGTTTAAACTAACGCTTAGGACAATGGGGAGGCCAGACTTAATCAACATTTTCCATCAAAATATACAAGGCCTCTCCAGCAAAGCCTTAGAATTAGAATTATTTCTCGACTTTTATAAAGTTGATATAATGTGTATTACTGAACACTTGTTTGTGAAAGGTACTTTGTTACCAATAATCAGAAATTATACAATTGCAAGCACATTTATTAGAGAGAAGACAATTCGCGGTGGCTCACTTATATATGTATCTGAAAATTGTAATTTTAAGGAGCGTAAAGACATTGTAGCTGTGTCTGTTGAACGATGTATTGAATTATCTTGTATAGAGCTGGGGCAACATATAGTCATCTGTGTATACAGACCTCCATCGGCTGATTATAAAATGTTTGAGACAATTATGGAAGAAGTCATGATGAAAGTCTTCAACACCCCGAAATCTTTGATAGTTTGCGGTGACTTTAATGTTAATTTAATTGAGCAGTCACCGCTCAGTGATAAGTTAAAAAAATTATTTCTTAGCTTCAATTTAAAGCATCTTTTTAACCAGCCGACTAGAATCACTAGCTCATCAGCAACCTGCTTGGACAATGTGTTTTGCAACTGTGAACCTGAGAAAATTGCAATCTTTGACTTGGCTCCGACCATCTGGGACAGAGTGCCACATTTTCATGTAAAACATCCACCAAAGGTCAAGAATACACATACAGGCCCATTACAACCAATCGGGTTGAACAGTTTGTGGATATCATTGACAAGCAACTAATGAATCTAATATTTTCTGAGGATCCCGATGACCTATACAGCACTTTATCTCAAATGTTGGGTGCAGAGTTCAATAATCTTTTTAAATTTAAAACTATTACAAGAGCTGGGAAAATTCGGTTCGATGACTGGGCTACTCCTGGTATTTACAAAAGTAGAAATAATTTGTACAACTTATACTCACAAAAATAAATTAATTTACACAATACTAAATTCATAAATCACTTAAAACTATATTCCAAAACTTTTAAAGTGGTTTGTCAGACAGCAAAATCTTTGCATTTTAGTAGAAAAATTAAGCATGCTGATGATAAAATAAAAACAACATGGAAAATCATCAATACTGAAACTGAAAAATATAACAAAGAGACAGTAAGATCATCTTAAAAGTTAACAATAAATTAATCATGGATAGTAATGAGGTTGCCAATACATTTGATGAGTTCTTCTCTCAAGTACCCATTACTACCACTCAGTCCATAAATTATAGTCCCGCTGATGCTTATTCTATATTATCAAAGTGTGTGAATAAATGTGATACCTTGTTCCAGTTCAAACACGTAACTGCAGACTCAATTGTGAAAACATTTAAAATGCTCAAACAAAAGAAAACCGAGGTCCTGTGGGGAATGTCAACCACAGTTCTCAGTTACATTATTACTGTTATTAGCCCATACTTAGCTTTTATTTTTAACAGATGCGTTGATCAAGGTGTCTTCCCGGATTTAATGAAAAAAAGTAAATTGATTCCTTTATTCAAATCAATAAACAAAAATGATCCATCTAACTATAGACTAATCTCTATACTACCGGCATTGAGTAAAATTTTTGAAAAAGTAATATTAGACCAGCTTTTAACATATTTTAACATGAATGATCTATTAAATAGCAAACAATTTGGATTTACTAAAGGGCGTTCTACTACTGATGCAGGAATGGGTCTTCTTAAACATATATTTGATGCATGGGAGAAAGCACAAGATGCTATTGGCGTGTTCTGTGACCTATCAAAAGCATTTGATTGTGTCTGTCATGAAACACTAATTTACAAATTAAAATACTACGGTGTTGAAGGTAAGGCACTTGATCTGGTATCATCATACCTCTGTAATAGAACACAGATGGTTGAAGTCAATGCCGTCAGGTCATCTGGATCCCTCATAAAAATGGGATTCCCGCAGGGATCGATCCTAGGACCTTTTTTATTTCTAGTTTATATCAATGATTTACCGTCATTCGTACAGAACCTATGTGATATTGTTTTGTTCGCAGATGATACTTCCTTGATATTCAAAATAGATAGGACTACACCTAACTTTGACGATGTAAACAAATCAATAACACAGGTTCAGAATTGGTTTACAACCAATAACTTATTGTTAAACGCAAAAAAAAACTAAATGTATTAATTTCTCTCTACCAAATGTAAAAAAGGGTATCCTAATAGAAGTATATTAATAAATGATGAACCATTAGAACTTGTTGAATCCACAACATTCTTGGGCATCACCCTGGATTCAAAGCTTCAATGGGGTTCTCAAATATCGGTTCTAGCAGGTAGGTTAAGCTCCACTGCATACGCAGTACGTAAAATTAGATTTTTAACGGACGAAGCCACTGCAAGATTGGTCTATTTCAGCTACTTCCACAGTATAATGTCTTATGGCATTTTATTGTGGGGGAAAGCCGATGAAATCCAATCAATATTTGTTTTGCAGAAACGAGCTATTCGCTCTATATATAGTATGAGGTCGCGAGATTCACTTGGTGAAAAATTTAAGGAAATTAAAATTCTAACAGTGGCATGTCAATACATTTATGAAAATATTTTGTTCATACGCAAGAATATAATGATTATAAGAAAAGGTCTGATGTACATAATTTTAATACAAGACATAAAAATAGATTAATTATACCTAATTTCAGACTGCAGAAAGTTAGTGGTTCATTCATGGGGAACTGTGTACGCTTTTACAATAAGCTACCTAAAGATATTGATCAATTGCCTATGAGCAAATTTAAAATCTATGTAAAATCCAATTTGATGAAAAAATCATACTATACAATAGGTGACTATATGGATGACAAAAATGCATGGCCTGAATGCCCCAAGTTCCAAGAACAAATATAAATTGTATTATAATTATTAATATATTGTTAAAATTTTAAAGCTGACATGTACAATTAATATATAAAAAAAAAAAAGATAAATTGACAAGACAAGCCCCATAGAGTTTCTTGGTGTTTCTTCTCTGATGGGAGTATTTCCGAAACACCGGTAGATTCAACAGCCATTCAGTTTTCCCCTTTTGTCCGCAGATTTTCTTTCTAGGCTTGCCATTTTTATTTTTATTTAAACAATATTATGCAGCTGACAGACGGACTATCAGTTCCATTTGGATCATGATATGTACTGTGATCGGTATGCGTTTCTCTATGTTGTGCCATTTCACTTTTTTTATTTTTTTTATATAAAAATTGTCTGAAGTACTGAAACACACATTTACATGTATGGTTGGTTTTAACCTACTTTATTTTTTTTTAAATATACTGACGTAAACGATTGGATGACAGCTGAATGGTTCATTACTTTTTTTTTTCTAATTCAAAGCGTTAAATTCTGCTTTTGCTATGTTTACTTGATAATTGGTTATGATTTATTTTATGATTTATGATTTTGACGTGTATATGTGCGTATATTTATATTGCCTACATACTGAATAAATGCTTTGATTCTTTGATTCTTAACATACATACAATCACGCCTTTTTCCCATTGAGGTAGGCAGAGACTACTTCATTCCACATGCTAGGATCCTGACATACCTCTATCACTTCTTCCACTTTCATGAGCGCCTTCATACATGCTCCCCGTAAGTAAGTTCTGGGGTTACAAACTTAATAATAATATCGTTTAAAAACTAAAAAACAACCGACTTCAATGCCGCGCTGTTCATTTTCAGTACCAATTTTGAGATGTTTATCTCAATATCTCTGGAGATACTTATCATACCTCGATAAAATTACCATGGTACCGCACTTGGGATATCTCCTTTCGAACAAAAAAAGAATAATCGAAATCGGTTCATAAACGACGAAGTTATCCGCGAACAAACATTAAAAAAATAAAATATATGCGGTCGAATTGAGAAACATCCTCCTTTTTTTGAAGTCGGTTAAAAAAATACATTCACTTTGGGAACCTCCTTATTTTTGTGAAGTCTGTTAACAAGTACATAATACGGTTGCTTTGAGGAGAAACGAGCATTCCAAAACGATTATTGTATAATTATTACCGTAACGGCTATGAAGTGCTATAAAATTATCATCACATACCGGACCATTAATTTAATTAATTTATTGATTAATGGGGATGTAGGTCACCGACGTTGCGACAAATATTTGACAGAAATGTCGAGTGATATTGACAATGTTTTTGTATCTCAAAAAGTTTTATTGGTAGGTACATAATTTTGGAACTACTATACAGAAGAATGAAGAATTCGATTTGTGTCAATATTGCACTCTAGGGAGTATGATTGCAAATTTGCATTGTCCCATGCACAGAAAAAAAATGTATTTAACAAAATTTTATAATATTCTTATCCTTCAATGCTTTTATTTATATCTCAGGTCTACTGTAAGTACGTTGGATATATGATGGAACCCGAAGATGGCCGTACGAACTTCTAAACTACACATGATGATCCCGTCGTGTTTGTGCTTGTTGGATTTGTCTTGACATACTTTGGTCTTTTTTTAAATTGTTTTATACTAACTAATGTTATGATATAAATATAAAATTTACATACCACAAGGTATGTAATTTTTTTCAATATATTGAGAAACTTCTTGGATATGAAGCAAAACATCTTGCAAGAAAACTGCTTTCACAAGATTGTGATTTTACAGTCGCGCTTTCACACCAGCGTGGTTGGTAAGCGTCGCGGGCCATCGTTACATTTGCGTCTCTAGGATCGTTACATAGTCGCGCGGATGGCCCGCGCTGACGGCAATTAGGCCGCACTCTCTCATCTTGACTGTGAGTGTGACTGACAGAGACGCAAAGCTAGCCCGCAACGCTTACCAACCGCGCTGGTGAAAGCGTACTGTAAAACCACACTTAATCTTGTGAGAGCAGTTTTCTGTTGCAAGATGTTTTGCTTCATCTAAGAAGTTTCTCAAGATATTGAAAAAATGTAAGTGTTCTGTAATTGACAGTGACCCCTTTTATTCAATTACTAGAAGTGCCCCGCGGCTTCGCCCGCGTTAAAAACTTCTTTTATTTACTTAAAACTTTTCTTTTGTAAAAACAATTCTATAATTAATTACATAAAATAAGAATTAGCCAAATCGGTTCACCCTTTTTCATGTTATTGCGTGACTAAGGCAATTCGGGATTCATATTTATAAAACCGAAATACCCAAATTTTCAGACTTTGTTAACTAACCCATTTCAAAAAATCCTACAACACGTACTTTATCTCATCTTATTTCGCCATTTTTGCCAACTTTGAATCAACTTGGAAGGAATTTTTAGAAAATCTCTTCTGAGCGGATACCTACGTCATAATAACTATCTACATTCTAAATTTCAGCGTCTGATCAGATTCAGAGCCTGAAACACGTATTTACTTACTTAAGTACTTGTGTTATGTTTCAAATATAAAAGACCATCTAATCTTGTTTCTCCATTCAAACTTTGAACCCCCGTTTCATCCCCTTCAGGACTGAATTTTGGAAAATAACTTCGTAATAACTATCTGCATGCCAAATTTCAGCACAATCCGAAACAATATTGATTTTCACACTTTGTTATCCCATTTCACCCTCTTAGGGGTGTAATTTAAAAAAAAACCTGAAACACGTATTTACTTATTTTTTTACTAGAGCATTTGTATGCAGTTTCGAATAGAAAATACTATATGATCTTGTTTCTCCATACAAACTTTGAACCCCCGTTTCATCCCCTTCAGGGGTGAATTTTGGAGAATCCTTTCTCAAGGGGCACTTACGTCATAATAACTAACTGCATGCCAAATTTAAGCGCAATCCGAAACAATATTGATTTTCACACTTTGTTACCCCATGTTACCCTCTTAGGGGTGTAATAAAAAAAAAACCTGAAACACGTATTTACTTATTTTTTTTACTGGAGCACTTGTATGAAGTTTCGTATAGAAAATACTATCTAATCTTGTGTCTCCACACAAACTTTGAACCCCCGTTTCATCCCCTTCAGGGGTGAATTTTGGAAAATCCTTTCTCAGAGGGCTTTTACATCGTAATAACTATCTATATATCAAATTTTAAGTGTAATCCGAAACAATATTGATTTTCACACTTTTGTTACCCCATTTCACCCTCTTAGATGTGTAATTAAAAAAAAATTGAAACACGTATTTACTCATTTTTTTACTCGAGCACTTGTATGCAGTTTTGGAATAGAAAATATTATCTAGTCTTGTCTCTCCATACAAACTTTGAACCCCCGTTTCATCCCCTTCAGGGGTGAATTTTGAAAAATCCTTTTTCAGAGGTAACTAACGTTGTAAAAACTATCTGCATGCCAAATTTCAGCGCAATCCAAAACAATATTGATTTTCTCACTTTGTTACCCCATTTCACCCTCTTAGGGGTGGATTTTCAAAAAAGCCTGAAACACGTATTTACTTATTTTTTTACTGGATCACTTGTGTGAAGTTTCGGATAGAAAAGACTATCTAATCTTGTTTCTCCATACAAACTTTGAACCCCCATTTCATCCCCTTAAGGGGTGAATTTTGGAAAATCCTTTCTTAGTACACCTTTACATACTAAGACAAATATACCCTCTAAATTTCAAGTCTCTACGACCAGCGGTTAAGGCTGTGCGTTGTCTGTCAGTGAGTCAGTGAGTCAGTCAGTCAGTATGTCAGGACAAAGATTCTTATAGTATTAGATTTAGAGCATCTTATTCTATTTAACTTTCAATGAAATATAATGAATATCCTTTTTTGCCTTCTTTATCATTCACAGTCTGATGACAATAGGGATAGATTGATGGGACTCAAATGGTCATTTTTTTTTCATTATTATATTAACTACACTATTATTATCTCAGGATGTTAAACATTTCAGCATATTCGAATATTTACATAGTGTTGACGTGTACAACTGTTTATCAACATAAATATTATATATGCGAAAGTAAGTTTGTTTATTTATTTGTTTGAGACTTCTTTACGGTAATACGGCTGCATCGATTTAGCTGAAAATGTGTGCAGGGATATCAAGTACTATTGATTAGGCTTTAGGATACGTTTTAACGTGGGCGAAGCCGCGGGAGCACAGTATTTTATTTTATACACAAAATTAATATATTGACTTTGGCCCTTTACCATGTACACCTAAGTACATCGCTGTAGGATAATAGCAGTTCAATACAAAGGTCAGAGGTCACGGCATCTTCGTCTGGTTTTTGTCTACAGATGAGATATCACTTTTGCGTGTAACCTCAAAATGGGTTTGAAAAGTGTTTTAGATATACTGAAATATATTGATAATATATCGATGGCAAAA